>JAKFHU010000086.1:9487500-10087500 GCA_023783475.1 Daubentonia madagascariensis
AACTGGCCTGAGAAGTCTGAATTTAAAAATGATGAGTCCCTGTTAGAGGTAACATTAACAAGATACCATCTTTCTTCTTGGGGGATGGGGGAGTGGGGTTGGCAGTATCTATTATTTAAGGTCACGATATTTACACACACACACCCCCCTCTGTGTTATTTTTCTCCCAGGCAGTTATCAACAACTGATAAACCAGACATGTTTTTGTCTCCCTCCACTAAAAGATCAGACCCATGAGGGATTTGTCTCTTTTGTTCACTGCTACATCCCTGACACATCAAATAGTGCCTGGTCCATAGTAGGTCATCAATGTCTGTTAAATAAATATACATAAAAGCTCATATACGTTGTTTCAGCTCTTCCACTTATAAGAATTACACAAAAATATTTGCCCAAGTACTCAAAGATAAAGAATAAGACCACTAGCTGCAGCAGAATTCATAACAGCAAGAAGCTGCAAACAACACAAACTCTTCCATAATACTAGTTTATTGGAATATTACCATTTTGAAGAGAATAACTTTTTTTAAAAAAATGAAGTAGATCTTTACATAGTGAAATAGAAAGAAATCCATGTTAATAAAAAGCCTGCTTCAGAACAGTATAATAAAAAAATGACTAGTATTTTAGTTTTGTGTTAACATTTAACACAAAAGAGTTTAGCAAAAAACTCTTGTTTTAAGTAAAAACAATTTTTTAAAATAATGTTTTTATGTAACAAAAAAAATCTAGAGAATATATCCTACAAAGGACGTTCTCTATCTATCGTGCATATTTCTATAAATAGTTTATTTCATAATGAGCATTTAATATTTTGTAAATAAAAAATACATTTTAATGAAAAATTGCCATTTCTCTATTTCACTTTTTTCTAACTTTAATTTTTAAATGAATCTGACACATAACAAAAAGTTAAATCCCAAAGCATTCAACTGAGGCCCACAGGCCTGGGGTGGTTTGCAAAAAGACACACAGTGCTAGTGCCAGAGCTTGAACTCAATTTCTCTGTCTCCCGATCCAGGGCTCTGCTCCTCTGTAAAGCACAAGGAAGCTGAGACTCTTGCTGGGGCCACCAGCCTCTGGAATCGTGAAAGGTCCTACAACTACATAAACTTCCATCGGAAAAAAAAAAAAAAAAAATTGTTTAAGAGCTAAATTCTTATTTAAGTTTAAATGTTCCATGGGATTAACAAGTAAATGTTCTGGATTTGCCAAGCAGGTCGGATTTCAAATGGTCTATCTCCTAAGCATACACAGACTTACCTAACGCAGATCCTGATTTTCAAGGAGTTTAAGGGTGGAGCAACCCAGAGTCAATGGCAAGTCCTAAAATTCAGGTTTGTCAGGCAACGGACAAACTCCTACTACCCAGTACCCAGGAATATTTGCCTGATTTATGTTAGCTGCAGTCAATGCTGTTAATTCTAGGTGCCAAAGTGTATCCCTGGGGTTTGTTTCATTTCAAACCCATTATTTTTTCAATACAACACAACTGGAAGCTAACATTCTATTCTCTGAAATGCAAACATATTTTTTGGACACTTCTGACAATGATTATTTGCTCAAGAAACAGTTTCCCACATCAGATGGTATGAAAGTCACAAGTAGCTCAAGAAGCACTCTCTCAAAAGGAAAACAAGAACTCCTCAGAGGGACAACTGGGTTCACTGGTTTACTAAATGGGCTTTCTGGACTATTTTCCTGACCAAGCCAACCCCACAACCACTCAAAGGGGATTTGTGTAGTTAGAACTTGTTAGTGATTAATGAATCAATGTCTTCTCCACAAACAAGGCCTAAAGAATTACAGCACTAAACAGTGAGGACACTGGATCCCAGAGGGTTAGATAACTGCTCTGCTTACAAGGAAGGTTACAGTTCTCAACGCCACTCTCCAAGACCTTGTTTTGATCCTCGGAATCTCAACCCTGTAGGGGCGGCAGGGCAGCTGTATTACTACTTGTTCCACTGATGAGAAAACACAGGCTCAAAGAAGTGTTTTAGCACTGTGCCAAGATTCAAAGTCAGGACCACCCAGTCCAGTCCAGTCTCCCTTTGTGCTAGCATTATTCTCTAGCTTGGCCAAGCTCAGAGACAAGGCTGCAGCTTTACCGGTCTAAGAGAGAAGATAGCCATTTTGATTGCAATGGCCCCAAACTCCTCAGTATCGGTCATCAGTTTACACAATGGTGACTGGCCTTTAGAAATGAAAAGCAAAAAGTCGAGGTCAAGCTCCCTGAAACGCCCTCACCCCTCCGCCACCCAAGAGTCCTCGACCTCTTACCCAATCGCTCCCAGGAGCTAAGGGTGTCACGGCTGCCCAGAAGAGCCGAGGCACCTGCCTGCGAGGGGCACTGCCCCCAGGGATGCATGCCTGGCGATTCCCAGGAGACGTTGCGCGGCTCCCTGAGCCCCTGAGCCCACGGTCAGTGTGACCCCTTAGCGCTCATCGAGCGCCTCCCAGTGAGTTCCCCGGAATTCGTGCGGTGCCTGGCCCAGGTCCAGCGAGGAACTGAGGCCGGAGAGTTAGTGCCTTGCCCCGTCGAGCTGGAACGGGGGACGTCGCCCGAGTCCCCAGGCGCAGCGACTCGGCCCTCGGCCAAAGGGCCTGCCGTGCTCTCCGTCCGAGGCTGTGGAAACGTCGACCCTCAAGCCGCCGCGAGAGGTCAGCCAGAGAAGAGCCACCCGGAGATGGACCGGGGTGGGAGACGCGCCGCGACCGGGCCCCAGGGCCCGCCCCAGCACCGAGAGCCGGGCGGCCCCGGCAGACTGAGGAGTCCCACGCCCCCGAGCACCAGGGCCCGACCTCGCCCAGCTTACGGCACCCACCGCGCACACTCACCACTGGCGACCCGGCAGCTCTCCGCGGCACCTGGGCAGGACGCAGGTCCACACCACTGAGGCCCTACCACAGCCCGCGCCGGCCGCGGGGGTGGGGGCGTGGTCGTCAGGGCCACCGTTCCGCCCTCCTGGGCCGCGCGCGCACGCCCATTGCGGGCCTTTCCCCCTCTCTCCCCCCTGCAAATCCGTGCTCATGGAACGGCCCAGCCCGGCCACGCCCCCTCGCGTCTCGGTTGGGCGGCCCGGCGGCGAAGCCAAGGCGCGTTGTTGCCGGCAGGGCGGAGACCCAGTGGCGGTGGCGTCTCCAGCCCCGACCCCGCGGTCCCCAGGGCGGGCTCCCCACCCTCTAGCGGGTCACCGCAGGGCCGTGGCTGTGCGCCCCCCGGTCTGGCCTCCTGCTGCCGGCCCCCGCTGGCGTGTGATCGCGTTTTCTTCTCGACGACCCTCAGTTTCGTCGCCTGAAAATGGCGAGGCTGCAGGCACAGATCGGCCGGGCTGCCACTGGAATGCTGGCCTGCTCGGCGGCGGGCGGCGGCCAGGCAGGGGGCGAGGAGAGGCGGGGAAGGCGCAGAGGGGCCTCGGGCTTGAAAAGTCTAGCTGCCTTGGTCGGGATGGGGTAGGAGTCCCGCCTCTGTCTCCTGCTACGGTTCCTGTGTTACAGGGCTATGAGGATTGAGCGCTATAACCTTGGTTCCTAAAGGATTTAGCGCAGCGCTATAGTAAGTGCTTTTATCACCACTGTTTTTAATTACTGGTATTATTACTACAGGCTCTGCTGCGAATTCCTTTTGGAACAGTGAGCAACTCACTTCTCTCGGGGCCCCTTCTCCATCTTTAAAAACGGGGTCAACCAACCAACTACCACATACTGTGAAGATAGTTAAGTCCTATGTAAAGAGGGGATTATTACCGTGGTCCAGGTGCTAGGCTTCCTATGACCAGGGACCAGTCTGATCCACCCCCATTGAACCGGTTCTTCCTACAGGTTTGATGAATACAATAGCCTTCGGGGTGTGGCACGCCATGTCCAACAAAGGGGCTGAACTGGTAACTCCCACACTGGGCCCTGGAGGGAGCTGAGAAATTCGTCACCCAGATATCTGTTACTCTGTCCCAACCTTTTCAATACCCTCTTGGACATCTCCCCTGGATGTCCCACTGAGGCTTCAAACTTTGACTCTGACTTTGACTCCCTGCCCCCTGCTTCTGTGAAGCCAGAACTCCTAAGAACACCAAGTTCCCCCCTCCCCCCCCAAAAATACTAGCCACCTGGGGAAAAAAAAGTAGGTGGATGCACACCTCGCACCTTACACCTTACACTAATATAAATTCTGGATAGATAAAATATTTAAATGATTTTTTAAAAGAAACCCCAAAAGTCCATGGGAGAATTCGTGTTCATAAATTCTGTCTGAGAATATAGCTCGTCTTTCTCAGAATATGGCCTTTCTGAGTTATGGCACAAACACCAGAAGTCACGAATGAAAAGATTGAGAAGTCTGCCTACATGAAAATCAAAACTTGGTGTGTGACAAACACCTATAAGCAAAGTCAAAAGACAAATGGCGAACTAGGAGAAAATATTTGCAACTATTAATAGTTAAAGGACTAGTTTCCCTAATAAAGAGCACCTACTAATTAATAAGAAAAAGCCTAATTAACATAAAGGGGCAAAAGATGTGAATCACCAGTTCGCAGAAAAGGAAGTACAAATGGCTCTTAACTCTATGAAAAGCTCCTCAACCTCCTGCGTAAAAGACATGCAAATTAAAACTTGGCCGAGATACCGTTTTTTTTCACCTATGTCTATGACAAAATCCAAAAGTGGATGACACGCGCAGTTGGTGGAGCTGTGCGGCAATAGGCCGGCCATCTATTGCTGCTGCATCCACACGTGGATATCATCCAGCTATAAAAAAGACGAAAGGAGGAAGCTCATTGCTAATTCAGAGCAATCTGAGACAAATTGATAAGAGAAAAATGCAAGGTGCAGCAGTAGGTGTAGAATACTACCGTTTGTGTTCGCAAACGATTGTGGTGGGAAGTAGAGTAAGAATGTATACATATTTGCCTGTATGTGCATGAAATGTCTCTGGAAAGAAAAAAAATTGGTAAGACGGTTGTCTCCGGCGAACATGCTACACTCTGTATCTTTCAAATTTTATATCTTACGAATGTTTTACTTATACTAAGTCAACTACATAAATACTTTTGTAATATCCAAACAAGCTTGTTGCTGGCCAAAGAATCAACTCTTTTATTGGCTCCCCAAACCTAAAGAATAGTGACTATAAACTTCATTTTTCTTAAATCAAAATCATCTGTGTGGGGTTACAGAGAGCAGTTTCATGCCAACGCACTTCCCTTTCTCCTTACCTTCACTGCCCAGAAAGGACAACTTCTTACCCTGTTTGGCACTTTCTTCTGGTCATTATTTCCATGCTGGTAAATACATAAATGTTTTTGTGGCTGGCTCTGTTCTGTGCCTGATATTTTAGTTGTTATGTTACCTCTTAAGTCCTGCTTCTGATGAGTTAGGTCATTTAAACCACAGCTCACCTCCCCTGCTGTTAGGTGACAAACACCTAACATAATTATGTATATAACTAATTTAGTTGCTCTTTTAGTCATCTTTATAATTTAAGTAGTAGCCTTAGACCTTTATTTTTTGATCTGTGAACTACAGGCAGTATCTCTTAACGTTGTACGATGAAGCTTCCAGCACCCTCCTCTCCCCTTCACTCTGCGCCCCCACCTCTGCCTCCCAACTTAAGCCATCTGGAACTCTCCATTTTCCTTATTGAGCTTTATAATATTTACATTCTGAATATGTTTGCTTTGCTTTGCTTGTACCTTGGGCCTAAAAGTCAAGTCAACAAGTAGTGTCGGCATTGTTTTAATACTGTGCACATAGTACACAGCAGAGCCAGCCATGTCTGTGATTTCGGGGGTCCTCCTATGCAGCTCTCGTATTCCTGGATGCTCTTTTTTTTTTTTTCCTGGCACTATTTAAAAGAAACGGATCCGCAACTTCTCCTTCAATCTGGTGCTATCAACCTTTTTCCAGAGACCTCCTCCAGGGCTCTCAGACAACTCCCTGCCCCCATCCCCGTTAGCTGCTGTCAAGGACAGAGGCTGAATTCATATCTGTGTTTCCATTCTTGTAGCAGGTGCACAATTAAAGTTTGTGGAACGAATGGCTCTCCTGAGCTTGGAAAACAAGGGCATTCAAAATCTGGCCCCAACCCAACTTTTCAGCTTCATCTTCTTAACTTTCCTCCACAAATTCTACACTCTAGCAAAGCTGAACAATCCTTGCTGGAAAGTGCTGTTCAGTTTTATTCCTCTGAGCCATCAGGAATGTTGTTCTTTGCCATGTTTACGCGGCTGTATCCTACCAATGCTCCCACCTCTGATCCCTCGCTGGAAGTGATGGCCCCGTAGTACTGTCCAGCCCTCTAAGGCCTGAAGTATTTCCTACTTTAATTCGTATTTCCAGGGTATTGGCCTCCCCATTGGTCTGGAGTCCCTCCAGAGCAGGTCTGTGTTCAAAACCTCCTCTCTCTCCCTCTGCACCCCACGTCCTGGCGAATGCAGGAAGCAGGAGGCATTCGCTGAATGAAGGTACAGAGGGCTGGGGAAAGAGAGGCTGGAATTCCAGAGCCGAGGCTTGAGCCTAGCTAGGGGATGAGACTGTGGCCATTGCAGGACAAGGACTTTGCAGCCTGTCCAAAGCTCTGCTTTTTGGTGTGTTTTAGGGGCTGTCTCCACTGACCAGAATGGAAGAAGAGGTTTATCCAGGTGTAGGCACAGGTGTGGCTGCATTAAGGCTCCTGGGGATGGTGTGATCCTCTGAGAGAGCAGCAAGGGGCCACCAGGACAGTAGGCTTTTTGCTGCTGCAGGCAGGGCAACCCCATAGTCCCCATCCCTACCCCAAGCTCTCCTAAATGTGAACAACCTGAAAACTCAAAAACTCGGGGCATGTACAACAGACAGGACACTCATGGACTGGGAGGCTGGAATCTGGGCCCTAAAGCAAAGCTTCTTTCCCCAGGAGAAGGTTTTAAACAGCATCCCATGAAACCAAGCTTACTCTGTCTCAGTACCTTTAGCTCACCATGACCCCTTGAAGCTTTTTCTTGTTCTATAGAACAAAGAATTTACTGCATTCTTGCAATGTGTTCCTCTTGGGGTGGAGGGGAGGTGCTGACTACCATGTACTGAACACCAACTAGATGCCAAGTATGGTGCTAACCATTCTACACTGCAGATTTGCTCTCAGAAGTACACACTACTATCCCCATTTCACAGATGAGTAAACAAGCCTCAGTGAGGTGAAGGGATTTGTCCCAAGGCCCCCATCTAGTAAGTGTTTACAGTGTGACAGGACCTGGTGCCCATCAGTGTGCTTGTCAAGCATATTCAAACCCTTCCCACTTTGCTCTGTCTCTGCAAAGCAGACCTTCCCCAGTGGCGGGGTCTGGCTCCCTGGAGGCACCCAGCCCAGCCCTGGGTCAGTGTCTGTTCAGCTCTCACTTTGGAGTTGTACCATTTCTCATGGTGGGGCAGGCTCCCATGCCCCCGCCCAGGGCACAGGGCAGTCTGTCGCTTCCCTGCTCCCTTCAGACTCAGGCTCCCTCTCCTTCATGGGCACACAGAGGCTTAAAGAATCTCCAAGGGTGTGCTGTGCAACCTTCTGTGGAACTCACTCTCCACATGGCTGGCAGGGGTGATCTGTCCTTTCATAAGAAGAAAAAGAGGATCCCAGATGAGCCTGGCACGGAGTGAAGTGGGGTTGACATCCTTCACAGATGCCAGAGGGTTGATACACTGAGGAGATGCCTCCCCACTTGTCAAAAACTGCAAATATCACACCAGCTCTCTGACACGGTGCCTGAAATACCACCAGTGGCACCCCAAGCACTTTGAGTTAAGCATTGTCCTGGCCATTTCCCTTGAGAGGTTTCCATGAGAATGCAAGGCAAGTGAGTTTTCAGATTTCCTGGGACCACAGGGCTATGATGACCCCATGGGGCCAGGGACAAGAAAGCCACCAAAGTACAGAAGCACAAAATCTCCATCTGGAGATCAGGGACCAAATTCCATTTAGATAGAAATACATTCATGGCCTTGACCGAGTATCTTTATTACCCTCTCTGGATAAGAAGTCAGTGTCCTTATCAGCAAAATGGGAGAAAAATTCTGTCCCTGCCCCCTTCTCCTCGGGGTTCTAAGGCTGGTGGTAATATCAAAGCATGGATGTGTGACAACACATGGGAGGCAGCGCTACTGTCAAAGAGGAGAGGAAGGAGGGGCCTGAAGACACACCTTCTTGACCTCTAGCTCCGGGCCAAACTGCATGCCTGACCTCGTGCTAGGAGGATGCTGAACTTCCTAGAGCTCTTCAATGAGCACCATTTTACAGATGAGGAAACTGAGGCAGAGAAGTGGAACAGCCCCATCTGTTCTTTCTCTGCCAGTGGGATGCCTCTCTGCCCCAGAGCTCTTTTGCAAAGTGCCCCAGACATCCTAGTTCCCTTCTGATGTCCGAGGCAGCTGGCTCAGCCTACTCAAAGCCCCCAAGTTCAGGCCTCCTGGCTGGCTATGAGCCAAGTCCTTATAAAACAGAGCAAAGGCCCTGGCTGCTGGGCTCACTGAGCCGGGTGAGCAGGGCCCTGCTAGGTGGTGGGTGAGCCGGCCAGCTGGGGACAGCTGTGGATGTGCTGTCTGCAGACAGTGCTGTGGGAACTGGATAAATTGCTGGGGTTCCCAGGGAACAGCTGAGAGAAGGCAGGGGTAGAGGCAGCTGAGGGACTAGAACCAGAATTCACTGAAACCTGGGGGCTCCCAGAGGGGACCGTGGAAGTACAGGGGGAAAGCAGAGACCCTGGATGTCAACAACCCACCTGCAATAGAATTGTCATGAGGCCTGTAAAAACTGCCAGTTTCCCTGTCTGTCCCAGCCGCTGGATCGGTCTCTGGTGGCAAGGCAGAAATTGAATTTTTAAATAAGCTTCTTGCCTAGCCACATGAAAATTTGAGAACCACTGACTTAGGGGGTTACCTTGGCCAGAACTGGGGGTCAGGGGGGGTGTCCAAAGTGTGGTTCCGATGGATCAAAACATGGGAGCAGATAAAAAGGAGGGGGCCGTTGATGTCAAGTGCAAAGCCCAGATGATGACCAGCCAGGCCTCCCACGGTGTTCAAATAATTTCCCCAGACCTTGTCCCTGCCTCCCTGCCACCCCCTAAGTCCTCCTGACCATGGCCAAAGTTCAACAATTTCAAAGAGACGGTTATGAGATGGAAGAACAAACATGGCCCTTTAGCAACAGCAGATTGGGTTTCCAATCCAGGCTGTGTCAGGACGCAGCCAGCCATGTGGCCATGGACAGGTGGGTCCCGAGGGTCCTGGGAACACAGCCCTGGGTGGTTGGGTGAGGATTAAGTGGGTTAATGTGAATGTGAAATGACTAGTACACAATGGTCCTCAGCGCCCAGGATCCCTTCTTTCCTCTTTCCTGCTCCCCGAGTGCCCCCCCACACCAGCCCTTTCCTTTGTTCCTCTTCCTGTTACACAACCAAAGTTTAAACCCTTCCTGGGTTTGCACGTGGGAGCCAGGGCAAGCTTCTGAGGAAATGAGAACCGGTGTCCAGGTGAGGGGAGACGTTGGAAGCCTCACCCTTCCTCCCCTCTCTCCCTTCACATTCTCGTCCACGTGCTGGGCCAGGACCTTTGCCCTCTCTCCCCAGTATGGCAAAAAGCCCTGTGACCTGTTCCCCAAATTGCCTGGCTGCTGCCCACTGTTGCCATGGCGACCAGCACAGTTGTGCAAGGGCCTCTGAGGAGGAGCCTGCGTGGCTTCTCCTAACTGTGCAGTTCAGACAGCACTTAGCACCTGCATGTGCCTCTGAGCAGTCACTTAGTGGAAATGGGAGTTGATTAGAGCTGGTCCCTGGGGCCTCCAGGGGCTGGGAGTCTCCTGGCAGACTCACGTCTGAGCACCTACTGGTCTAGTTCAGTGATTCTCAAACCAGAAGCATTGGCATCACCTGGGAATTTGCCGAACATACCAAATTTCAGGCCCCTTCCCAAATCTACCGAATCAGGAACTCTGGGGGTGGGGCCCTGCTCTCTGTGATTTAACAAGCCCTCCAGGTGATGCTGATACAGGCTGAAGCTTGAGAACCACAGATCTGATAAAACCTCACACAATCTCCAAAGATGGGGACTAGGGCCCCCATTACAGATGAGGAAACTGAGGCTCTGCCCACTCTGGTGTGCAGACTTGCTAACAGCTTACAAAGGGGTTGGACTCCCAGGGACCTCCCAATGTCAAACTCTACTTCTGTATCACCTGCGATGAGTTGGTGGGCAATTACTATTCTTCCTGTGTCCTGGCTGGTCCCAGCGGGAGAAACCTAGGCCATTGGTGGCATCTTGCACTGCATCCAGCAGGGTCAGGGGCTGAGCTGGGAGCAACAGGAGGCCTCCCCAGCATGCCCTGGCCCTCTGAGCATACTGACACAAACAAGGAGAAATAGAAGCTTCACAATGGAATAGAGCTGGGGGTAGGGTCAGGAAAAGCATCCCCAGTGACAGACACCTGCCCTAAATGTGGGGATGCTGAGCTGGCGTGATGCTACCCAGCCCAGGCTGTCCCCAAATTCCAAGCCCCTTTCTGCCCAAACCCCAGTCCTGAGACCTTCTCAACTACATGCCAGGTTGGTCTTTTTCCATGCTTCTGCCCCCACAGACTCTCAGAGTACCATCTTACACAACATCTGCCTGAACTCCCCCCGCCCTGCCCCCAATCGGGAATCTCCTCTTCAGTAACTAATGGCTTCCAGACTCTCCTTGCACACATCCTGTGACTAGGAGCTCCTGGCCTCCTCAGGCAGCCCATCCATCTATGAGATCTCTGACTGGAGCAAAATCTTCATGTAAGCCCACCTCTTATACCATGAGTGTCTAAACCCCTTAACAGAGATTACAGGATTAGTTGTAAAGCGTGATAAGAAGTAAGAACATCTATTCTATCCATTTCCCCTGAATCTGCCACCCTCCTTTGCAGATAAACAAAGCAGGTAGAACATACTGACTCAGTACCTCTAGGACGGTGGGAACAAAAACACCAGGGTGAGATCAGAGAGGGCAGGAGGAAGGAGAGGAAAAGGTGGAGGGAAGGACAGCTGACTGGGAGCCCCCAACTGCCCTTTGTTCCCCAGGAGACCCTGGCAGGACCCCAGCAGTCTTTGTGGGGCCTGACACCTATTAAGGGCCCCTTCAAGAAAAAGAATCTGATGTTACAAAGAAAGTCACAGGTAGATGGTTTGTCATCACAGAAACATTAAAACTCACTCATATTTTCAGTGATCAGTTGCACATCTATCATTGTTTTCAGCAACTAAATGAAGGGGAAAATATCTGTCAAGATACTATTATATTCTCTGGTTTCTAAAGAAGAATTCTTGGAGTCTGGGCAGGAGGGAAGAGTAGGTGAATGGACTGATCCTAAGGTCAGGGGAGAGAGAAGGGCGTTCCACCTAGACACAGTGCGTGGCCAAGCTCAGAAAAAGCCTGCAGGGAGAACCAGTGAGCCCAGCTGGTCAGAGGACCAGCTCTCTGTCAAAAGGCAATGAGTGGAACAACCACTTGCCACCAATCACTATTTTTGGTTTTCAGAATTCTTTCTCATAAGACTCTTTCCCAAGTGGCCCTCAGTGGATTTCAGGGCCAGAGTGGGAGCTTTGCTCACATTTGGGCTCAGAGAGAGTTTTCACCCCAGAGGCAGCTCTCAGGACCTAAGAGAAACCTTTTGTTTCTAGGGGGTGGGGTTGGTGTCCCACAAGGAAAGAAACCTGACCAGGCACCTCGCGAAGCTCCGCAGGCACGATTACAGGATTATTTTAATCGTTTCAGCAATATTGGCTCTGCCAAGTCTGCCAAGAGAAAAAGATGATGCTATAGCTCAGGAAAGAAAAAATGACCCTGGCCTCATTCCCCAGAACATTTTTTCAAGTGGGATTAGTGTTTTGTATGAGAAGCAAGGGGCCCCATGAACTCCTGCCATCCTGCACTTGGCTCTCCCCACTCTCAGTTTGAAAAAGGAATCTCCTTTGTTGAGGTCCTCCTCCTTCCCCCTTTTAAAGGGTCTCCGGAGAACACCCCAACTCCTGGCCTGAGCCGGGTGGGTGTCTTGGGGTCTCCAGTTCCAGGTAGCTTCTGGTGCCCAACATGTGGAGAGTCGAGCCTGCCAGGGTGCAGGCAGTGTCCACATCCGCCTCTCTCCTCACCCCTTCCCAGGAGGTCCAGACAATTGGCTTCCAAACTTCATTAGGCAGAGGGAGCCCCATTCAAGAGGCCAGGGGCCAGGAATCTGCATGTATTTTTTATAAGCATTTTCACCCTGTAGGTGGTCCCAGCAGGGCACAGAGCTAAAGAAATTGAGGGTGGTTGTCCAGGGACTCAGCCCCACTCCCTGCAGTTGGGCAAGCACCAGGCCCACTGAATTTGTGTGGCAAGCACAGGTCTTGAGGGGCCAGCTGAAAATTACCTTTTCATAAGGCCCTAGAAAATTACCCAAGTTCTCTAGCCCTTGGCTTGGGGGCTCTGGGCTAGAAACTGGCAATGGCTGCAGGGTGGGCTGTGGGTGGGAGCAGCTGGGGTAGAAGGTGGATGAGGCAGGGGTGCCGACATCTAGCCCCACCACAGACTTAAAGAAGAGATGGTGAGCATGGGAGAAGTTTGACAACCACCAGAGCAACCTCCTCGTTTTACAGATGATGAGAAAACTCAGTCCAGAGAGGCTGAGGCACTTGCTCAAAGTGACACAGAAAATCAATGGCAGGGCTGGGACTAGAGCCCTTGGTTCAGCGTCAGCTACCCAGGGTTTGTCCCCACTACACCACCCAGGCCTGAGCATAGGCGGGGGACAGGACCCACAGCAGCTATGCTTCCACCCCCAGGCTGGGACAGGAGGAAGGGCAGGGCCTTCACACCATGGCTCAGAGTGGAGCTGTCACCATCCCACCTCCAGCTGACCTGCCAGGTGCCCCCAGCCTTCTCTCTACCCTCCTCCCCCTGAACCAGCCTTCCCTCAAGGGACAAGGAGGGACAGCAGGACTGCCATCCCCTAGAGCTCAGCCCCTGGCCCCCCAGCCCTGCATCCTGCCCTGGCCCCATGCGGAGGAAGCACCCACCTGGGCAGCTAGGGCTGTGAGTACCCCAGGCAGGGCTGACCCGCCAGGGCAGGTCCTTTGCTGAGGACTGTCCTGGCTTCCCAGGGCTTGAGCCCCTTTATGGGCCAGAGAGGTGTGGCATGAGGGATTTCTCTGCTGTTGAGAAATGCCCCACCCTGAGTGCCCCTGTCAGGCTCCGAAGGCAGCAGCGGAGGCTGGATCTGGAACAGCCTCTGCCCTGGCCAAGGCCCTTGCCCCTCACAAAAAAGCACAGAAGCCACAGGGCTGCACAGGGCCCGGGAGGGAGGCCCATTCGGGATAAATGACCTCACCAGCTCGCTTCAATCCTCTCCTGGGGGCTCAGACCCCTGTGTGAGGAGCAGGGACCTCTGGAGCCAGCCAGACCTGAAAATTCCCACCCACCCTGGGACCTCACACGAGTGAGGCCATCTCTGAACCTCAGTTTCTTCATCTCCAAAACAGAAATAAAATCAGAATACTCACTTCATAGATTCACACAGGACCTGGCATGTAGTCGGTGCTCAATAAGGATTCGAATGAAAGCATGGATGAGAGAATGAACACACAGAAGGTAAGCAGGCCGGCGAGGGGTACAGAAACAGGTGCAAACACACGTTAGCAGCCTCATGTCCTCAGTGTCTCACCTGGCCTCGTCCAGACCTGCCCACACTTGTCTTTCCCACCTGCATCCATGGATGTGCCCCTGCTGTGCTGTCATTGCTGGGCTGTGACTGCCACTGAGCCCAGATGACGAGGTCCCCTTCTCCTTGATGGCAATTGGTATAGGCGTGACATGTGGCCCAGTTCTGGCTGATGACACAAGAGGGAGGTCTTCTGGGAGGCTGCAGAGAAAGGGCTCCTGACTCCTAAGGGAAAGATACTAGAAGGAATAGCCCCCTTTTGCCTCTGGATATTGTCATGTTCAGACATGACACCTGGAACTTGTGCAGTCGTCTTGCGGCCACAAGGGGATCTGGCCTGAGGACGAAGCCAGTGGTGAGGACCATAGAGCACCTCCCTGAGTCGAGCCGCTGGTCACCCCGTGCCAGCTGCTCTCCTGCCTCTGGACTTCTTTCCGTGTAAGATAACGAACGTCCCCATTCCTTATGGCAACCTGAATTAGGGTTGTGTTACTCACAGCTGAATGTATCCCACCTGATCTCCCCAGCCCCACCCATACTGCTCCCATCACCCGCTGGCAGGACGCCCACCTGGGGCAGCACATTCTGCCTTGGCCTCAAGCACCACGTTCCCACTGGCAGAACACATCATGCTGTGCCAGGTTGTGGGTGGGGAAGAAAGAGCCCAAAAGAAACTTACAGGCCAGCAGGGGAGACAGACAGATACCTGACAGCCTGCTGAGCAGGACAGGAGCTCTAGGGGGGTATGAGATGCCCTGGGCTGGGGAGACAGGGTGGAACGGACACCAACACATCAATTCTTCCAACACATAGGCCAGTGAGGAGGGGGGTCTCCATGCTTGCCTCTGCCAGTGGACAGGAAGGGCCTAGTCTCGGCACTGTCCTCTGGAAAGTGACCCATGATTCCCAAAGCCTCCATACTCCCCACTGGTCCTCCTGGCATTGGCTGCCGTTCCCAGCGGGGCTTCCCTCCAGCCTCACTCTTACTCATTCTGCAGCCAGAAAGCCTACAAGCACCCTAGGTTCATCCCACCCCATGTTACCCCAGCTTTGGCCCTGGGAATAGCCCTCCACCCTTTGAATGAGGCACCCCCCTCATCCATACCCACTGTAGAGCCCCTGAACACAGGTGAGGGCTTGTTGCAGAAAGCAGCCCCAAGTAGATTTAGCAAATAAAAATACAGGATGTCCAGTTACACATGAATTTCAGATAAATAACAAATAATTTTTAAGTATTTGAATTTAAGTATGTCCTAAATATTGCATGGAACATACTTATACTACAAAATTATTTGTCATTCATGTGAAAGTCAGTTTAACTGGGCATCCTATATTTTATCTGGCAACCCTAGTCCTAAGCCTCTGAAGTCACTGCTTTTCCTACCTCCACCTGGGAGTGGCCTTGGTCTTTGGTAGTCTTCTCTTCCATTAATAATGGACCCTAACCAGGTCCTGACTCACTGCCAAGCACTGTGCCAAATCCTGAGGCCCTGCAGGTGAACAGGGCATGATCCCTGCTCTCAGGGAACTCCCCATCAGGTAGAGAAGGGGGACACACAACTCAAAAAAATTACAACATGATTTGTGAAGTGCTGGGTTTCAGGGAGGCACTCAGCAACCAGCAACAGAAAACCCAACACCAATGGCTTAAATGAATCCATTTCACACCAAAGTCCAAAGTATGTCAGCTATTGGCATTGGTTCAGTGGCTCAATGGTGTCAGAGCTAACATTTCTGCAATTTCCTTGGTGTTTCCCTCATGGTTTCAGTATGGCTGCCACAGCTCCAGCCATCATATCTGTGTTCAAGACAGAATAAAGGGTAGAAGGCAAAAGTTTTCCAATCCTGCCTTTACCTCGGTAGATTTTTGCTCGCGTCTCATTGGGCAGAACCAGGTCACATAGCCACATCTAATTGCAAGGGAGGCTGGCAAAGTGGACCATAGGGTGATCATGATTGGATTAAACCAATCCCAATGCATTCATGGGGCTGGGAACATTGCTACTCCAAAGAAAATCAGGCTTCTTTCAGCCAGGAAGAAGAGAGTAGTGGCCCTTGGGCAGGCCCAGTTGTGTCTCCTGTATGCTCCAAGAGAGGTTCCTACAAAGTGCTACGGGGACACCAAGGATGCAGTGGCATGCTCTACCTGAGGCATGGTGGTCAGGAAAGGCTTTGTGGAGGAGGCGGCTTTTGAGTGGAGGCTTGATGGATGATTGGGCATTTGCCAGGAAGAGCGGAGTCAAGGGAATTCCAGGCAGGAAGGACAGCACAAACAACGGCATGTTAGGCATGGTGCTTGCTATGTCCAGGGGAGGATGCAGAGATCAGTGAGGTCAGGTCCTGATGTGTCCTGATGGCCATGCTAAGAAGTGTGTGCTTTGTCCTGAGAACAATTTCTCTTCTCAGCTTACTCGATTTCCCAGCAGGATCTGACACCTTTGACCGCCTTTCCTCTCTTGACTTCTGCAGCAGCAACCCTCTGGTTTTCCTACTCAGGATCCTTTGCAAATTCCTGCTTCTCTACCTGGCCAGCCAAGGTCCTCTGTTTAAGCTCCCACTGAGCCATCTTCCTGTCCCCATAGCTCTTACTGTGGTTGGTAATTAGACGTTGATTTGTGTGGCTGTTTGATGGCTGTCTCTCTTCCCAACAGCCTGTAAGCTGATTCTGGTCACCATTATGTTCCTTCACCAAGCACAGTGCCTGACACACAGTAGACCCTTCCTAACATCTGTTGGATGAATTGATGAGTAAAGGGTTTGTGGCGTGTGCAGGTGGGCATGGAAAGGGTGCGGGCTGTGTAGAACTGTGGCCTGTCTCCTTGTTTTTGTTGGCCACTGTATTAGTCAAGGTTCTCCATGGCAACAGAACCAATAGGATGTGTGTGTGTATATACATATATATACACACATACACACACACACACACACATAATGGGGAATTGCTTGCACAGCAGTCAGGAGACATGCATACATGACTTGCTGGCGTAGGGCATTCAAACAGGGGCCAGTGACAGATGTGAGCCAGGCAGGTGGGCCTGTGAGAAAGGCCTTGAATGTCAGGCAGAGGCGAAGTCCGGCTGTACTGAGTGGGGAGCTCAGGGTCAGGTTCAGACTGGGCTGGCTACAAATCCCAACACCGTCAGCCCATGAACCTGCGGAATTCACTTTCTTCCTCTGGGCCTCAGCTTCCTCATCTTTGAAATGGGGGTGCTATCATAACATTCCTTATTTCAGGGTGCTGTTGAAATATGTAAATCATGGCACACACACAAGACGTGGTGGTGATATTTTGAGGAATCAGCCCAGCCAGTGGGCATAGGCAGGCGTGTTCTCGCCATGGCACGCATGACTCAGTTGACACCCAGGGTGGGCAAAAGGGGACTCTTCCTGGGGCAGTGGGGCCACGTCCAGCTTGTTACCAGTAGGGAAGGGGTGATGGCCAAGGCAGGACAGTCCACCTCTGTCTGGTAGCCAGTCCCTGTCCCCACTGGCCCTGATGCCCTCAGGCTGCAGGGAACTACAGGCTCTTGGGGAACCTCTGGCACAGCCACCGTCTGCCTTCCACATCTTTCCTGACACCAGGCCTAGAAGGCACCCTACAGCTCATCGAATTCAGCCCTCTACAGCACACCCCCTCCGCTCACCTCAGTGACAGGACCCTGCCACCTCCCACGGCAGCCTGTTCATCCTCACATAGCCCCCCACCATGCCCCTGTACCAGCCCACCCAGTTACCAGAGAAGTCCCCTGACATGGGCAGCATGAACTCCATTTCGCAGCTGAGTGAACTCTTAGCTGAGACCAAATGACTTGCTCAAAGCCACACAGTGAAGTGGCCTTTTGATGCCCATGTCAGTGTCTCTCTAACACCAAGTGGGCAGAACCCCTGCGCTTATTCCCTCTGTCTACTCGGTCATCTCCGGCTCTGCCTCCTCCTCTCAGGAGAAGACATACACGCGTGTGCACGGGCACCCACACACATGCACACATACACTTCCTGCAGCAAGGTTTGTCTGCGGAGGGAACTTTGCCCACCTCACTACCTGGTCCATCTTTCCCACTCTCCCTGTCCTGTCCTGCACAGCTGCCCATGGGACCGTCCCTTCTGTCTGTCCAAATCCACTCTAGGGGACAGCACTGCTGGGCTCTCACTGTGGAGGAGGGGTGAGGCCAGGAAGGCCAGCAGACCCCCAAGATGGGCAGGGGCTTGGAGAGCTGCACACCGGCCATGCCAGCCCTGCTTGTGGGCCCAGGAACTGTGCTCCCAGCTGATCACGACGCTCCCCAGCCCCATGGTGCAGTGAAACGAGCCCCGGTCATACTCCAGCAGGCTGGTGGAGTGGCCAGGAGCAAGAGCATGGGTGTTCTGCTGCCTGGGTTCAATCTTCACTTCTTTGTCTGATTTTAGATGATTTACTTTGCTTCTCTGTGCCTCAGTCTTGCTGTATGAAACTGGGGATGACAGTCATACCTACTTCACAGGATTCTTACAATGATTTGTTCAGTTACTAGCACAACTTCACCGAGTGGCTGCCATGTGCCAGGATGGGGAGGATGGTCTCTGTGCTGGGCACTGGGGGTAAAGTTGTGAATGAAATAAAAGCTCTGATCTCATGGAACTGCCATCCTTGTGTGGGGAGGACTAACATAAGAACTCAGGTGGTGGTAGGTGCTATGAAGTATACAGCAGGGGAAGGGGTGAGGGCCCTCAGGGTGCTGTTTTAGACATGCTGGCCTAGGAAGGCATCTCCGATGAGGGGACAATTGATGTGAGACCTGCAAGAAGTGAGGGGCAGGAGCCCCCAGCAGGAGGGACGGCAGGAGCAAAGGCTCTGAGGGTGCAGCGTTCCCTTTGGCCCTTCCTCTGGGCCCTGGATTCACGTGCTCAATAGGGAAGAACCAGCCTCCTCTGCAGCCAGGGGCCTGGGTCCCTGCCACTGCCCCCCCCCAACAGGTGAGCACTGTTGGGATGGGGAGTCAGCCGAGGATGGAAAAAGACCCAGACTTCACCTTGGCCCCACTTGTCCTCGTAAATAGCATTGGCTGCAAGTGCCCAGTGGCTAGAGAACATCTCCAGATGTCTGGCTTCAGTGGACCATCAGAACACCTGGACTGAATGTTCCCCAAAGACAGAGTTAGGAGACTAAGAAGCTGGAGGGGTGCAGGGGTCCCATTAGAGGCCACAAGGGTGGCCTGCTTCCCCAACCCCCTCCTCCCCAAGAGGCAGCAACTTGGTGACCTCATCCATCACTATGCATGACCTCAGGGTCCTCTCTCCCAGGCCAGAGGCCAGGTAGCTCCTCTCCAGGGCCTAGAAGGCAGCAGCACCTAGAAGCTGTTCTCTGGAGAGGTGACTGCTGTCCCCAGCCCACACCCAGCCCCCAGGACAGCCGGCTTTATAGGTGGTGGGGAGGGGGCTGGAGAGAAGGGAGGGGCTCCTGAGGGGGCAGAGGGAAGAGGAGGTGCTCATGGAGGGGAGTGACAAAGATGAAGGCTCTCAGTACTTAGATGCAGGAATCCAGGCCTCCCTACACACACACACACACACACATGCATGCACATATGCATCCCTGTGCACAGCACAGTACACATACATGTATGCACACATGTATGTGAGCACACAGCCATAGACATGCATGCATATATACACATATGCATGCTGGCATACAGGCACATAATGTACATACACATACACAGGTGCACAGATGCATATGCACACATGCACACATGTACACACACACGGAGCTCGGAGAAGACCCGGGTCGGGTCAGCCACACCCAGCCATTTTGACCTTCTGCTTCTCCAAGTCCCTCCCCTGTCTGTGGAGCAGCCCAGGCACAGCAGGACCAGTGGGTTGAAGACCCAGGTACTCAAGACTCTGCCTTCACTGGCCAAGTCCCTTCCTTCCCTGAGCCTCAGTAGGCACATCTGTAAAATGGGGACAGGCTTAGGGACCCCTGCAGGGCCACCAGGGGGAATGAAGCAGATCTCACCCCTCTGCCTCTCTCATTCCCAGCCTAGCTCTGGATGTCACCTTTCAGGACAGGAGGGGGGTCATGGGGCCAGTCTCCCAAGGCTGGCAAGGGCTGAAGCTGTTACCTAACCCTGCCAGCCGAGAGCCTTCCAGGGTAAGCAGCAACCCGAGCTCCTGCCCCCCTCCCGCTGCTGGCTGCAACCTGACTCCCAGCCAGCCCTTGGTTCTCAGAAAAGCCAAACCTCTCCCAGGTGCAGAAGCCACCTAGGGGCTCTGGGTGCTCTTGGGAAGGGAGGGGCCACAGGCATGCATGGAGGCCCGGGCTTCTTTCCCCAGGAGTGGGGTTGCGGCTGGTGGGCTTGAGGCTTGACTCCAGGCAGACGGTTCCACCCTGAAGATCTAGGAGGGATCACCGGGTACCATAAAGGACTGACCATATTGACTGGAGAGGCCTGGGCGGAGGCTAAGCAGGGCCAGGCAGGACCAGGGCAGTCTTCATCATGGGGGGGTGTGCGGGCTTTGCCCCAACTCCCTGTGTGGTCTCTGGAAAGGCTGTCAGAACCAGAGGTGCTCAAAGGGCCTTTTCAGCACAGCCGGGTGCCCCTGGCCAAGCCTGCCCACGAGGGGCCTTTCCCACTGGGGAAATCATTTCTAATGGGTGGGCCCCTGCAACTTCACACTCACCCACCTGCTCCCACATTGAAAACACATGCAGTGATGCACCTGCGTGTGCGTCTTCTCCGTCCCCATGTTGCCACACACATTTACTGCTTTGTGCATCCCTGAGTTCTCCCAGGGAAGGAAGACTGAGGGGGGCTGTTATTGGGACCCACCACCCTCTCCCCCAGGCCCCAGGGGAGGTCCTGCCCCCTCCCCTCCTCCCAACTTACATCTCAGCCACCAGGGAAGATTAGCGGGTCTGACACCTGCAGTTCAGGCAGTTGTCTTCCCTTCCAGGATGGGAGGGATACGTGCTCGGGTGCTGTTCCCACACCCAAGGCCAAGATGGCAGAGAACTTTTCTCCCTCTGGCAGAGCCTTAGGGAAGTCAGGGTTGGAGACAAACCTCCTTCTCTCTGTCTGCCCACTTCCTCAGGAGGGCAGAGAGGGGAAGAGAGTGGGACATCCAGGCTCCATTCTTCCAGCAGGGAGTTTGGCTACACCCTACCCCATCTTTATTGGCAGGTAACCTTTCTCTGCACCCGGAGCCCTGTGAGTTAACAGAAGATGGACCACACCTGGGAGTGGAGGACAACAAAGAACACACAAGAGGCTGAGAGTTTTAAATTCCCTTCCCTGCCAACCACAGGAATGCCCCTGGCCAGCCATGGGGCAGAGGAGTGGGCCCATCGAGTAGAAGGCCGGGAGAAGTGAAGGAAGCCCAGCTCACCCTTCTGCAGAAATTTCAGCCACATGAAAGGACCAGCTGTACCTGCCATGAACGCCCTGGAGGCACAGGGTAGCCCCAGGAGAGAGGCCCAGGGCTAAGTCACTGGGCTCAGACTCCCTGGCCCCAGTTCTGTGCACAGTAAAAATGAGCAGAGGAATCTTATAATGGTCTCCACCACCCACAGGGTCAAGTCCAAACCCTTGGCCAGCCTTCCAGGCCCTTCCCACCCAGGCCTGTGGCCTCTCCACGGCCTTCTCTCCAAGCTGGCCCTCTGTAACCTCCCACACCCACTTTCTGGTCTCACCAGGTGGAACACATGTTGTTGGCCCACACTGCTCCCTTCCCCCGGAACGCCCTTCTCCACATTCCATTTTGGAGAGGCCTAGTTCGCCCTTAAGGCTAGGTTCAGGGATCACCGCCCCTGAGAGTCCTTGCCTGGGTCCTGCGGGGCTGGCTGCAACCTCTACTGTGCTGCGCGGGGTGTGAGCAGATACCTCTCCCAGAGCTGGTGCCTCTGGGATTACTGTGGGTCTCTCTGTCCCTTACCAGACTGGGCTGGGACCAGGCATTGGTCATCTCTGTCCCCAGCCCCCGGGATAAGGCCAGGACGTAGCAGGTGCTCAGTAACTATTTGATGAAGGAAGAAATGAATGAGTGAGTGAGTGAATGAATGCATGGGAGGGTGGCGGGGGTGGGCATGGCCAGGGCTCAGGCTCCCAGGATCTGTGGCCCTTGACTATGAGTTCCTTGTGGGCCAAGTGAACAGGTCATTCAGAGCTCAGAGCACTGAGCTGTGAGCCTGCTGTGGCTTCCTAAGCCCTGGCAGCCCTTGTGCAGATGCCCAGAGCAACACTTACTGAGCACCTGCTGTGTGCATCACCCCTTGCCAAGCTCCCCCAGCCACTCCGTTGTCGTGGTGTTCGGAGAGCATGCTCTGCCCATCCCGCCTGCTTCTCTGTCCTCATTCTTCTGTCACCTGGAAGATCTTCACCCGGCTTTTCTCACTGCTGTCCCTTGGACTCCTCCGGGTCTCAGCAGAAATGTTGCCTCCTCAGGGAGGCCTTCCTTGATTTCCAGTCACTGCTCTCTCTTTCTCATTGCCTTGTTTTAATGGTCTGCCTGGGCTTATCACTCATATTTTATCTCGTATCATATTTTATCCCATATCTCCTATTTCTCTTGTTTATTTATTTGTCTGTTTGCTGACTTTCTTTCCCATGCCTCCCCCCAGACGATGATGCTCTTTGAAGGCAGACATTTGGCCACCTTGCTCACCGTTGTGTGACCAGCACCTGGAACAGTGCCTGGTACACAGTAGGTGCTCGGTAGATACTCGGTGAATGAGTGAGCGCCAGGCTTTGGGGATAAGGATCAAAGCCAGACAGTCCCTGTTGTCAAGGAGTCTGCAGTACAGTAGACAGAGACCTGCCCACGGAGGCCACCACAAATTGATAGAACGTGCCACCATGGGGGAAAGTCTTCTTAGCACTCATAAAACCTGAGCTTATTGAGTGCACATCATGCCAGGCACCTCTGTCCCTTACTCTAACGCCCCTACCACTTTAAAGGAAGGGATTATTATTTCCATTCTTCAGGGGAAGTGATAGAAGCTCAGGGAAGCTGGGTAACTTGCTCCCAAGTCAAACACTGGAAAGAAGCATTGTTTTTACCTACCCTTCTCTCTTGCATGTATAATCTCTCCTCTGTTGAGCAGGCATAATTCTCCCTCTTTATAGATGAGGCCCAGAGAAGCCAAGTGACTGGCCCAAGGCCTTACAGCCAGGGAGAGGCTGCAGGAGCCCTGGAGGCCTCCCTCTGACTTCTAATCAGAGCCCCCATCAATTCCAGGCCCTCCCCTGAGGCTCCTCCACAGGGCTTGTTCTCCTAGGCTCAGGGTGGGCGGCTGAAGGCCTCTGCTTATATTCTCCAGGGTCTGGGGTGTAGCATTCACCTGTTCCCAGTGCCTCAGGCCATCTCTGCCTGCACACGCCCCTGGACCTCAGAATCAAGGTGCCCAACGTGGCACATCCACCCCCTCGCCCTACCTGCAGAGCTGTTCCCTCTTCCAGCCTTGTGATTTCCAACAGCGCCTCCAGTCACCCGGGTGTCCACTGCTGCTTCTCCTCCACCTTTCTGAGTGTTGTCACCTGCTCCAGAATTGGGAGATGTCAGGGAAATGTTTCATGGAAGTGGTAGAGCTATGACTGGGCCTTAGAGGAGGACGTGTGCATGTGTGTGTGGTGAGGGTGTCAAGGCAGGAATAAGAACAGGATGTTGTGGAGCCAACCAGGCTTCCAGCAAGAGGTGGGAGTGGCGGGAAGGTGGCAGGGTGGGCTGGGGGCTGGGGTGCAGGCCGTAAGCTCTGGTGGGGGCTCCACTGGGAACTGCCTGCGGCCAGCATGGGTGCTCCTGCAGGTCCTGAGCTGAGTACAGTGACTTGGGGAGATGAATCTGCCTATAGTGGTGTCCTAGGGCTGCCATAACAAAGTACCACAAACTGGGTCGCTTAGAACAACAGAAATTTATTCTCTCACGGTTTTGGAGGTTAGAAGTCTCAAACCAAGGTGTTGGCAGGGCCATGTTTCCTCTACAGGCTCTGGGGAAGTGTCCTTCCTTGCTTCCTCCTAGCTTCTGGTGGCTTCCGGCAATTCTTGGTGTCTCTTGGCTTGTAGACACATCATTGCTCCAGTCTCTGCCTCTGTCTTCACATGGTGTTCTCCCTGTGTCTCTCTGTCCCTATGTCTTCACAAGGCCACCTTATAGGGACACAAGTCATTGGATTTAGGGTCCACCCTAATCCAGTATGACCTGGTGTTAACTTCCAAATAAGGTCACATTCACAGGTACCAGGGGTAAGGACATTAACACTGACCAAGTGTGCAGGGTGGCTTGGAAGGGCCCTGGTGATGACCAGGGTGGGAGCTGGGCCTGGGGCGCTGCATGGACAGGGCAGAGGCTGTCCATGTTCTATTCTGGGAATTCTCTCCTCTGATCCTCCCCCCCGGGAGACTCCCACTGCACTCCATGTTGCAGCCAGTGTGGAGGGGCTCGGGGTGGGGGCCCCTGCTGCTGCTGCTTGCTTCCTTCCTTCCTCCCTGACCTGCTCACTTCTGGGTGAGGCCTGGGCTCTCCTGAGGGTGCAGCTGGTGTGTCCCTGTGGGAGCTAGGGTCTCTGGGACGGTGTTTCTCCTGTGCTCTTAAAGCCTCCCCTGAGGTCTCCCTCCAAGAGGGCGAGTGGAGGGGGAGGGGCTGGTCCCTGCAATGGGAGCTAAAGGTCGGCTTGGGTGGCCGTAGGGGTGGAGGGTTTGGCCCCATCCAACCCCAGGAGGGGGCCCTCTCTGCTCTCCTCATCCCAGGGAGACCTCAGGCTACAGACAGGGGCAGGCAGGGGCTCTGCTCTTACCCAAGCTCCTGGTCCCTCTCCAGACTTCCCACACACCAATGCCACCCGCCTCTGCAGGAGAGTGACGGAAGAGCACCTCAGGATGGCCTGCTAACATGGCTGAGAGGGGCCCTGAAGAGCACTGGGGCCCCAGGCTCGATGCCCAGGCCGCTAGAGCCAGCTTGCCCCAGTAGGCTCAAGGGGACCAGATGAGAGCCCCTGTCTGGGCCTGTGATCCCAGCCATCAATCAACTGACTCCTTCACTCAATGACCTGGGTTCTGACTGGCTCTGTCACATGTTCACTGTGTGACCTCAGCCAAGTAACTTGCCGTCTCTGGGCCTTGGGTTCCCATGTGCAGTGTGAAGGTTAGTCTGAGGTCTTTCCCAGTGTCCCCTCAATGTTCAGTGAGCCTAATTCTTGGGAATGACCTGTGTGGTCCTTCATTGTGTGACGGGCGGGTGGAAGAGGAGGGCTTCCTGCTGCCCAGGTCAGCACGTGCCACACGCTGCCAGGAAGCACCCCCCAGTGCCTGGTCGTCCCACACAGCAGCAGTGTGCTTGAGAGATGAGCCTGGGGAGGGGCCCAGGGTCAGGCTGGGCAAGCTGGGAGGAGACGGCGGCGGGGGGGGCGGGTCAGGAGGTTCCTGCCTGAGTACTCTCTTCTGTGAAGTCACATTTATACATGCACGTATGTACAGTGTAGACTTGTATACAGATAAGCTCACACATTTTGTGTGTAATGAATACATGTAGGTGTGTGTCTTAACCATACGTGTGCATTTCTGTGGGTGGGTATCTACCACTTGAACTTGAATTGTGTGAGTGAGGGCCAAGATCTGTGAGGTCAAAGTGTTTGTGTCTGTCTGTGCCCGTGTAGGTACGTATGTGTGCGTGTGTGCTTGTGTGGGCGCTGTGTGCTTCCAACTGCTCTGAGCTTACTGGGAAGGCCAGAGCTGTCCCAGAGCCACCTCTATGGGCAAGAAGCTCTAATTTTCCCATCTCAGGATGCCAAAGCCCACCTGCCCCTTGGCCACTGGGGGGCTGCAGCCAGGCTCTCAGGAGGAGGAGTTCTATCTAGGAGGCTGGATGTGACTTGGCCATGGCATGATGGCAGGGTTGGGCATGCAAGCCTTTGGAGACCTTTCTGGGGGCTCTTGGCCAAGGTGGTGGGGAAGAAGACTAAGCTCAAGACAGGACTGTGGAGCAAGATCCCAGGTGGCCTATCACGTGTCCCAGAGATGGCCCAGGGGCCAGGCTTCAGGTCCAGCTTGGGGGGCTGCTCTTGCACCTGGCAGTTGTCCAGGCACAGAGCAACGTATCAGAGCTCAGGAAGCCCAAGGGTCCAGCGCCCAATGGCAAGGCCAGCTCTCCTCCCCCATCCCATGCTGGCAGACCTCATCCTATGGGGGTTGTCCAGCCTTCAAGCCTGCTCTGGGCCCTGCCCCATCCCACTCACTCACCTGAGAGTAGAGTGGCACCTTCAGGCAGGGAGAAGCCCTGGACAGCATGACTTGTGCACAACCCCTCAGCCCTGCCACACACCCTGTGTGACCCCTGAAAGTTGCTTTGCGCTCTGGGCTGCCGTTTCTGCCTGTCCAACCCCACTGCCGGCATCTCAGGCCAGGCTCTCATCACTTCTAGCCTAGGCTACTGCAGCTGCCTCTTCCCCACCCACCCTCCCCAGGCTCCACATGCGCATTCTCTGCCCTGCCTACCGGCCTCTGCTCAGCCATGGCCCTCTGCCTTCCTGGCCCCAGCCCTGGCCTGGCCGACTCTACTCCGGGAAGTCTCTCCTCTGATCCTCCCCCTAGGAGACTCCCACGGCACCTATGCATGCACGTTCCTTTCTCTCTCCCCATGTGGTATGCCTTCCTTAATCAACTGTGAGTGCATCAGAGGCCTAGCACAGACCTGGAACTTCATAGTTAGAAAGTGTTCTTTAAATGAAAGAATAAATGAACAAATGAATGGATGAACAGATGTGTGAAGGAACGAAACCTCGAAGCATTGAGCGTACATGGCTCTCACAGCCCTCATCTTGTGCTGTCGTTATCTGCAAACCTGCTTCCCTCATGGTGCTGAGTTCTTGAGTCCAGGAGCAGGGCTTTTTCCTCCCGCAGCCCCGGAGTTGTGGAGCACGGCTGTCCCAGGCAAGATCTGCAGATAGCAGGGCATGATTCTGCTTCTCTGCTGCCCCCAGCTGACTGAGCAGGGAAACTGACAAAGCCTGGAAGCTTCTCTGGCTGCAGTGGTCCTGCCTTGCCTAGGGATGGGAGGGAGAGGTTTCTGGAATGCAAAGCGTGACGACTTTCCCCCTTTCACCTGCTTCTGGGTACAGGCCTGGGATTGGATCAGAGGAACATGTCTAAGAACACACAGCAGCCTGCGCTCCCCAAGTGACACTTTGGGAAAGGAGCTGGGTGTGGCTGGAGTCAGAAGCCCCAGGCTGGGCCCTGCCAGACTTGCTCTGTGACCTCAGACAAATCTCAGCCACAATCTGGACACCCAGTTCCTCGCTTGCAAACCCCACTTCCCAACGCAGCTCAGGTGTCATGGTCTCATCTTTATTCCCCCACCCCCTCGCCCCAGTGCAGGCACCTTCTCAGAGGCTGCCTGGGTGTGTGCCTGTCACTGCCCCACCTTCACCAGGCTGGGTGGGTTTGGGGGCCCTGTGTCTTATCTGCCTCTGAATACCTAGGATCTATCAGAAAGCCAGCCCAGAGTGGGCTATCCAGCTCCTGGAACAAATGAAGGCCATGCTTTATTAGGTCCATGCAAACACCTGGCAGCTGGCACGCCTTCTTGACACCCACTGTGCAGAGCCCCAGCCCCACTCCCATCCTTGGCCTGCCCCACCTCACAGAGGGGCTACCCCCACCCCAACATTTCCTGGGCTCACTTGCCAACTGGCTCCTGGTTAATATGGCCAATGGGAGACACTGATGGTAGAAGCCAGGGCTCTTCTCCTCTCCCTCTTGCTTCAGGTGACAGTGCTGCCAGTATCATTTCTTGGTGTACACTCCTGCCAGCAGCCCTTAGGTCCCAGTTCCTAAGCTCTGGCTACACCCCCTCCTGCCTGGGGGCAGCAGCAGCCTCCCCCAGTTGCTCATCTCAGGGTTGCCCACCTTTGCAACTCACTCCCCACGAGACCCCCCACCCTTGGCCCGCCAGGCACAGGTTGTCTGCCTGGCCCGATCCTGGTGCATCTCTCCTCTCCACCACCACAGCACGCAGCAGCAATGCCCAAGACTCTGTGCTCCCCATCTTCCCCAGACAGACCACAAATGAAGGACACTCCACCACCGGTAGGTCAGAGGCTATTTCTTTATACAAAGGTAATCAACACTGTGGATCCACCAGCATGCTGCTGCAGCTCGCGCAAGCCCATCCCACCACTTCTGGGACAGAAGAGTCTGGGTGGGGGGACTGCGGAGGGGAAGAAACACTACACAGGCCTGGGGACTGCCAAGCACATCAGCTGGGAGCTCCCGAAGGGCAGAGACACGGATACAGAGATGCTATAACCAAGAGCACGGCACACAACGACAAGAAGGGTGGTGGAGCTGGAAATAGCCACTGGTAGCCACTGCCACCCACTGCCCTTTTCTCCCACATGTTCTCTGGGAGGAGGCTAGGACCTGGGGCTGAGAAGCCTGGCTGTGCCACTCCAGAGCCACGTGACTTGATGCAAGCACAGATTGTCTCACCATATGCATCTGTAAACTGGCAACAGTAAACGGTACTTCACAAAGCTGCCATGAGCACAAATGAGACTGAAATAGGGACATTTATCAAAGTACTCAACACGGAGCCTGGCACATAGAGGTGTTCAATAAATAATTTTTTGTCAGAAAAATCTTAGCTCAGAGAGGACCTTCTTCAGAAGGCCAAGATATGAGATAACTTCCCTAGAATTTCCCTCAGGGGATTGGGACCCTTGAGGATTCCTTGGAGCCTACAGCCCCCGGAGTGCCCAGAGCCCCAGAATACACCGTGCCAGGGCAGCTGACGGGGGTGGGGGGCTGGACCCCCAGGGACGTTCCCGTAGAAGCCGGGTAGACACTGGAGGAGTTGGGGTTGGGACCAAAATGGTTCTGCACGTAACACAGGCCGGAGGCAGGCTGGTAGGGAGGCAGGCTGGGCATGTGCCCGGGAGTGCAGGTGGGCCAGGAGGCCAGTTTCTGACCACTGGCATGCTGCATCTGGGTGACAGGGTGGCTCGGGGACAGGTGAGGATGGCAGCTCTGTGTGGGATAGGAGCCGGGCACAGGGTTCAGCCTGGAATGGAACAAGAGAGAAAACGGTCATTCAGCTAGTAATGCCAAGGTCATAGCGCCTTGTCGTTCACAGGAGGAAAACGTGGGGCTGCGCCCTGCTTTACAGCACAATGTACTCTGGACGTTTTCTGTGACTAGCTCAAAGTACCAAGTAGGGAGAAAGGTTAACCTTGACTAAACAGAAAACAGATGTCAGAGAGGGAAGGGCCCAGTCAGTCCCACAAGTCAGTGTATGAAGGGATACTGGGCCTGTGGCTGAGCCCACGTGAGCTGTGACCTGTGACCTGCTCACAGCAGCTCCAAAACCAGATGGAGACACAGGACCAGGTTACAGCAGTCAGTGTGTTTGTGGCTGGCTCACCAAGTCTGCCCAAAGAGAACAGATCCACCTCTGGGGGAGGGAGAAAGCATTCTAATGGAATAACACAGGGCTTGGGTCCAGGCCCTGTCTGATGTGAAATTTTCTACCTGTGACTTAAGGAGTGAAGACTCACAGCTCAAACTCCTAACTGGTAAGAAACC
Organism: Daubentonia madagascariensis; assembly: GCA_023783475.1. Classification (NCBI taxonomy): domain Eukaryota; kingdom Metazoa; phylum Chordata; class Mammalia; order Primates; family Daubentoniidae; genus Daubentonia; species Daubentonia madagascariensis. Next base: position 9,516,730 of record JAKFHU010000086.1, read on the forward strand.
CACAAGACAGATATGGGGAGCTAACTGTGCTGAGAGGTGGAAGATCCCACCACAGACACATGTGGCTGGGACTAGGAATGGAGACACGTTCTAAGGGTTTTGTCCTCTCTGAACTTTAAAAAAAATTTTTTAATTTATTTATGTTTCTAGAGATGGGGTCTCACTCTGTCACCCAGGCTGGAACGTAGTGGCTATTCACAGGCACAATCATTGAGCATTACAGCCTTGACCTCCTGAGCTCAAGCAATCCTACAGCCTCAGCCTCCCAAGTAGCTGGTACTATAGGCATGTGCCACCACCATACTCAGCTGTCCTCTGAACTTCTGTGCAAAGTTCAAATATGGAGAGTGGATGTCAATACCACTGATGTTTGTATTAAGTGAATGGATTGTATCTGTACACATTTCAGTTAAAACCTGATCTTATAAATCACTTGCTTAAGTCAAGGTACAGGACACTTCATGTAACAACACTTCTTGTGGCAATAAAAAAAGAATTTCTCAACAAGAGCATCGAAGGAGACAGCTGTCCCGGTCATCTCACTGCCAAAATAAACTATGTATCATAGTGCTGTCCGTGACCCATTGTCAGGCCGCCTGAAACATAATGTTCTGTCCTGGGTGTCTGCAACAGGCCCAGGCAATGAGGGATTAGACACCATGCCATGTGAGGAACACAGAAAAAACAGAAAGGGCCACCATCCCCCCACCCCCTGGATCTGCCTATCACAGTGGAGCAGGATCAGACCTGGCACTGGCGTGGAGCAGCCTCAGAAAAGCCAAATGCAATTCAGTGTGGAAGAACTTTCTCACCAGGGGCTGCCTGGGAGATCATGCGCCAGTCGCTGGAGGTGTGTGAGGTGTGGCTGGTTCCCACCGTCAGCTATTACAGAGGGGATTCCCTCCCAGGGTGAAGTTTGCACCCAAGGCCCCCAAAGCCCTCTCAAGATTCTATAAGAACAATTAAATGGCATAAAACACCCAATTGTAAGTTTACAGTCTCCCCACATTTAGACCCCAGGAATTACGTGACCAAAGCAAAATAGGTGAGTTTGCCTTTCTGTTTTTCCCAGTAATCCTCCCTGCCTTTAAAAAATGGTCAAAGGCCCTCTGGGCCAGTGAAGGCTGGGAGCATCCACCTCCTGGAACAAGCTCCAAGGAGCAGCTGCCACTTCAACAAAAGCCCCATATCCCAGCCAGCGAGGAGGGGCAAGTATACTCCACAGCTGGCTGAGGGCAGAAAAGGGCTGCTGACAAGCATCTCGCCTTCCCAGCGGGCTCCTTCTTTTGGAGGGACCACTGAGGGAAAGAAAAACTCCAAGCTTGTGAAGTCTCAGCATAGACAGACACCAGTGGACAACACAGGCAGGAGGCAGTGGCCACGGTGGAAAGGGAGGGAGAAGGACCCACAAGCAGCGGACCCAGTTCCACCTGGGCTCTCCTCCTTACTCTGTCACCTGGAAACACAGGTAACCCACGTGTGAGGGAGACCCTGGGCCTCCTCTGTAAAGTGAAGGAGCAAGGTGACATGAGCTCTGGCGGCTCACCTGGCACTTTCCATCTGAGAGTTAATGAGCTGGGACTGGAAAATAGAAAACTTCACCTTCCCTTGGTGGGTGGCTAAGAAAACCCTACCTCTCAGGTCCTGGGCTGTACCCCTCTAAGCAACCTAGTCAGCTGTGAGGACCACCTGTACTTCTTACCAGGGCCAGGACATGCCACAGCCCAGTGTGACCTGCAGAGGGTCTGAGGAGTGGTTAACAGCATTAGATAGGGTTACTCCTGCCCAGTCTGTCCACAGTCGCTCAGGATTACGCGCAAGCGTCCTCAAACGCCTTCCCTTTCCCATTCCTGCTTGGTCCCCACGTCAGACACAGTTGGGCAAAATCCAGAGTGCTCAGAAGACACTGATTTTCAAGTCTGTCCACACCCCATTCCTTTATTACCCATGGCACGGAACCAGCCACATCCTCTGCAGGCCCTGAGGTTACTTTAAGAATAAGATTGCAGAGTCTGTAACTTACTTCCGGCTCTGGGCTGCCCTTCTTTCGGCAGAAGACCCCGAGACATACTTGAAGACGGATATCCTCCTCATGAGGCTGAAGGGGAACTTCTGGTCAAGCTTCAGTGCTACTCGCTCCGAGAGGTCGATGGAATAGCAGTATGTGAGGCCATCTGTGGGTGACTTATTAAGTAAAATCAGAGGCAGCAAAAGTGAGGAGGGCCGAACACCCCCATGGAAGAATACAGGTTCCCACACTTACTCTACAGAGGCATTAATGCTTATTCCACCAAAAACTCTCGCTGGAGTTTCTGCGTCAGAAGAAATCAAGAGTCAAAGTTTCTATCCACTATACCTCACAGGGAACACAGCCAGTAGTCGGGGAGGGCAGGTGGGTGTTAACACTTCACCTTCCCCTAGGCCAACCCATCCCACCTCTTGAACCCTTCTAACCACTGCAGTCACAGTCAGAAGCCAGCACACACCTCTGCCCTTGTAGCGGGATGAGGCAGGAGGCCTCCAGAGGGACTGACACCTTCTTGTACTTTTGTTCCAAATAGAAAGCACCTGCCTCCATGTGACTAAGTGAGCTTCACATGGGCCTCTTTGGCAGCGCTCCCTCCACACTGTCACCATCGCCAGTGACTTGATGGCATCCTGGTCATCTGACCTGTGTCAGTCCCTCTGCCTAAGCAGCCACAAAGATTCAGCCTTCATTTATTCACATATCCTTCCCATAAATATTGAACATTTATTATATGTCTGCACTAAGGAATTAGTCATTGGGGGGGAATAAATGGTGACAAGCAAAAGCTTATCTATAGAAGACCACGCTAGGGACCCTAACCTAATCTAGGGAAACTGAAGAAGGCTTTCTTTCCTTAAGGAGGTGATGTGGATGCCAAACCCTAAATTGTGAGTAGCAATAGCTAGGCTAAAGAGGTGGTGGTGGAGGGGAGGCTATAGGGAAGCACCATCAAGAAAAAGGTGTTCTCTGAGGCAGAGTTCTTAACTGGAATGCAACTGGCATTTTGAGCAATACAATTCTTTGCTAAGCTAGACTGTCTCACTCAGTACAAGATGTTTAGTGTCCCTGGACACCGGTCACTAAATGGCAGTAGCACCTAGTTATTGTTGTAACTAAAAATGCCCCCGCAAATTTCTAAACTCTCTCAGGGTGGACAGTATATTTCCAAATACTGATTATAGGTAATAACCAATGCTGCAGGAAGTCACAAGTTGTCCTGGCTGATAACTTCAGAATGTACTCAAGAATCTATTCCATTTGAAACCAAATCTGTACCAAAAAAAAAAAAAAAAAAAGAATCTATTCCACTTGACTCTGATGAAGTTATAATATTAGCTTAGTCCTCCAATCATAAATAACTATAAACCAGGACACAATAGATTAAACAACTGTTTTCAGACTTTGGACAACAGACATTGCTGGACTGTCAGCCCTATGAAAAGGGAAACAAACTGAGCCCCAAGATCATGCTGGCTGTCTGCTCAGAGGCACTTTTCTAAACCACAGCAGGAGTATAGCACTTGTTGCTGAGCCAGAGAGACAGATAAAAAGAGTTTGGGGAGGACGAAGTGGCTGGGACTTGCAGATCAGAGTAATGTAGAGGAGGGTGCTGCTCAGAAAAGGAGCCCTGGAAATCTGCATAGGAATCCCAAGTCTTTGGCAAAATACTAAGGTGCACATGCATAGGCTGAGGCTACTCAAGCCAAGTAAGAACAGCTACTGGGGAAACAACGACCACTGGGGAGCAGTGAGCTTAACAGTTCTTGGAGTTCACACAGGGTAGGGACATACTCGAGTTCTAACTGGACAGAGAGAAAAGATCTCACTGAACACCCAGGGCATTCAGAAGAGACCTCCAAAATAAAAAAAGTTTATTCTAAACTAGCACTGAATAAAGGCTTATTCTAGATCCTCCCTAAAAGAGCTTAAAAATAAACATCAAGTTTCAAGCTAATCTTCAAGTAAATTAACTGCCCATCAGAATAAAAATCAACACTCTTTAAAGGAAAACAATAAAATCTAGCCCTCAATATTACAGCACTCAGTGTCTAGCATAAAATTAAAAATTACCAGACACGCAAAGCAATGGGAAAATAGGGTCCATAATCAGAAGGAAAATCAGTCAATAGAAACAAACAGATCCAGAAATGGCAGAGATGAATGATGGTATTCAGACAAGGACTTTAAAACAGTTATTATAAAAAAATTAATATGTAAGTATCTAAAAAAATTATTAAGTATTTAAAGGAAAACATAAACATAATGAAAGAACAGATAAAGAAATGAAAACTATAAAAAAGAACCAAACAGAAACTGTTGAGCTGAAATACAAACGTGTGAAATGTAAACACACAACATGTGAAATGAGGTTTAACAGCAAATTAGACACTACAGAAGAAAAGATCATTGAACTTGAAGGAAGGGCAATAAAAACTATTCAAACTAAAGCATAGAGGGGGAAAAAAGGCTGGAAAAAAAGAAATGAACAGAGCCTCAGTTACCCATTGAACAATATCAAGTAGTCTAACACATGTGTAACTGGAGTCCCAGAAAAAGAGGAGAAAATAGGATAGAAAAAAATATTAAGAAATAATGATCATAAGTTTTTTCAGATTTGATGAAAAGTCTACTCATACATCCAAGATCAATGAAATCCAAGCAGGATAAACACAAAGAAAGCCACCCAAGGCATATCACAGTTAAAAGGCTGAAAACCAATGATAAAGAAAAAACCATGAAAGAAGCCAGAAAAAATCAACACGTTACATGAAGGGGAACAATAAAAATGATTACTAATTTCTCATCAGAGACAATATAAGCCAGATAATAATGCAATGACATCTTTAAAAGTAAAAGGGGACTCTAAGGAGATCAGAGAAGGTTAGAATTCTATATTTAGTGAAATAAAAGCATTTTCAGACAATCAAAAGCTGAATTTGTCACCAGTAGGCCTGCTATATGAGAAATGTTAAAGGACGTTCTTCAGGCTAAAGGAAAATGATACCATATGGAAACATGGATCTACATAAATGTGAACTAGAAATCTGCACAGACTATAAATGGTAGATATGTGGGTAAATGTCTGCTTGTATTTTAATTTTAAAAAATATAATTGACTGTTTAAAACAAAAGTAATAGCAATGCATCATGAGGTTTTATAACATATGTAGAAGTGAAACATGACAACAAGAACGCAAAAGATGAAAAGAAGGAAAACAAAAATACAATGGTGTAATATTCTTACATTATATATAAAGCGGTATATTATTTGAAAGTAGTCTGTGATAAACTAAAAATGCATATTATAAGCTCTAGAGCAACCACTAAAAAAATAAAACAAAGAGGTATAGCTAATAAGCAACTAAATAAGATTAAATACTAAAAAATATGCAATTGAAGGCAGGAAGAGAGAGAAAAAAAAGAACAAAGAACATCTGGAACAAACAGCAAGCTAATAGACTTAAACCCAACCAAATAATTACACCAAATGTAAATGGGTTCAGCATGCCATTTAAAAGGCTGAGATTGTCAGACTGGAGGACCAGCGATATGCTATCCGCAAGAAACATGTTCTAAATATGAAGACACAAATATGTTAAAAATAGGGATTAAAAAAATATAGACCATGTAAACCCTAGTTGTAAGTAAGCAGAAAGATGAAATAATTATATTAACTTCAAGCAACATAGACTTTAGGATAAAGAATATTACCAGAGATTAAAAGGATCAATTTCATGACGATAAAGGGTCAATTCATTAAGATGACATATAATCCTAATTGTGTATATATCCAATAACAGAGCTTCAAAATACATGAAGCGAAAACAGAAATCAAAGGCAAAAGTAGACAAATCCACAATTACATTTGGAAATTTCGACAGTCCTCTCTCAATAAGCGATAGAACAAGTGTAAGGATATAGAAGACTTGAAAATCAATCGACACCTTGACCTAACTGAGATATACAGAACACTATATCCACCAATCATGGAATGCACATTATTTTCCAGCACACACAGAACATTCACTAAGATATACCACATGCTATGCCAGAAACTACTTAAAAGAAGAGCAATTGTACAAAGAATGTTCTCTGACCACATGAAATTAAATTAGAAATCAATAGCAAAAAAAATCTGGAAAATCTCCAAATATTTAGAAATTAAGCATCTCACTTATAAATAATCCTTGGATCAAAGAAGAAATTCCAAGGAAAATTAGAAAGTATTTTTAACTGAGTGATAATGAAAACACAACAAATCAAACATTGTGGTATGCAGATAAAGTAGTATTTGCAGAGGAGTTTATAGTTTTAAAATTTTATATTAGAAGATAAAGCTTTAAAATCAACGAAATTAAAATTTAGGGCGAGCCGCAGCACCCTTCGCGGCTCAGGGCTCGCTTCAAAAAGAAAAAAAAAAAGAGTTATGTTATCAATCACCTGTATTTATAACTACCTACCCTAATAGCTTACAGAATCTTAAACTGGAAGAGATTTCAGGAGTGCACCTTGTCTAACCCTCAATAATACCAATTTTGATGTTTAAAAAAGTAACCCTACTTTGCATTCACATTTTTTTTTTCTAATTGCCAGAATATTTATACAAAGGCCGTAAGGCTTATCTTAAGTTCTTAACCACGCATATGGTAAAAGCCTATCTTTCTTTCATTTTTCTTTTCTGAGAAAAACCTAACAAAAACAAACAAATCCATTTCCCATTCCTTTCATGGAACATCTCCAACTTATGGGTACCTCAGATTCTTCCAATGAAAACTCTTAGCATGATTAGTCAAATGTAGGTTTACACCTCAGTTTATAAGAACAAAAAATCAAATCAGCATATTCCATTAACTGGTAGTACTAAGCTGGTATTTTCCAGATGAGAAAATTCTGGTCCAGAGAGGGGAGGTGAGCTGCCCAAGGCTACACATGGTTTTCACAGCTGAAGCTGGAACGTGGGTTGCCTACAGCTGAGCCCAAGACTCTCCCTACTTGACACCCAGACCCTCCAACCTGGTTCATCCTTTGGCATGGCATCATTCTACAATTCTCTCTTAGAAAGGATACATGCTAGCCCAATTGAAAGTCCACAGACATTACTGAGGAAAGAGGTCTGTGGAATGAGCCAAGAGGCACCCAGCAGGAGCCATGGCACCAGGACTGAGGGCACAACCACACCAAACACCAGGGCCCGCCTCATCCGGGAGCGGACAGACGTGACTCCAAGCATGGCAAAAGCCACTGGGGTGAAACCTCTGGCATCCTCCACCTCCCCCAGCTTTGATAGTGACGACACAGCCTCAAACGACAGGAAGATGATAGCAGAGAAGACGGCGAAGATCAAGGTGAAGAAGCAGTGGCGGACGGTGCCCACAGTTCTCTCAAAATTGCCAGCAAAGCGCCAGATGATGATAGCACCGCAGAGCAGGGAGATCGGGTTCTCATAGACAAAGATGTAGGTCACCAGCCTGTAAACTGAAGAGGGAGCTTGGTTAGAGGCCTGATGCTGGGTTGCTCCAAGGAGGGAAAGCCAGGTTATAAGCCACCTAGGAAAGGGAGAGTAGCCCCCCTGTTAGAGAATTAAGAGGCAGTGAAAGTCAGCAGAAGCCAAGATAAGCAGTGGGAGGCAACAATGAAGGACCCAAAGAGTCAAAGTAGAGGCATGACTGTCTAATCCCTGCTCTTTCCCAGACCTCGAGCAAGTCTCATCAGTCGGTATCTGACTTCCATATGGAAAAATATAATACTTTTTGGCATGGGGTGGCCTCTGAATTTGTAAAGTGCTTTATAATCCTTTTTTAGGTTTTAATACTGACCTACCTCACTGGGCAGTTTGAGTGTTAATTAATTGTAACAGCTTCAGGGTGGATTGAGTGGGTGTCACTTAACACTCTGTGTGCCAGTCTCCTCAGCTGTAATCCTGACCTCTCCTTCCATAGTGGCTGTTCAGAGGAAGAAAAAAGGGACTATGAATTATTTTGCAGCTATAAGGATCATAAAACTATCATTAATAATATAGATACAGAAATCAGAAGTCTTCCTTGAAAGTGCTTATCCAATCTTACAGGTAGAGTGATGTTTTATGTGCAACAAGACAGCAAAGAATCCTACTTTTATTTTTCTAAAAGCAGTTGGTTATCTCTAATGTACTTTTATGTCCCTGCAGGCCAAAACACTAAACTGAAGGAGGGAAACCAACATATTAACAGTAACAGTAATGTTGGACTTGGGAGTCTAAGACTTGGAGTGGAACCTTGGCTCTACCACATCTAGGCTGGCTGATCTTAGCCAAGTCACAGGCCCTCTCTGTTTCAGTTTCTTCATTAGTGTGGTAACAGGGTGAGGCTTGAGGCCTTCAAAGGTCCCTGATATATCTAATGCCCACATGTCCATGAAACCCACACCCAGGGAAGCTGTGAACCAAAGAAAAAAAAGGAGATTCAGGTTAGGCTGGCACTTTGCTTCTGTCTATGAGGAGGTGCTGTGTGTATCTAGGGTGGGGAGGAACAGTTTTGGATTTGAGCAGGGAAGCAGGCTATGGAACCATATACCTCAGTTAGGCCGTCTCCGGAAGGCTTCATTATCTGAAGACTACTTCATATTTCTTGAGTACTTCCAAAACTGAAATTCCAAGTATAAATGCGAAAAGATTTCAGAAACAACTCTATACGACTTGGAGATTTTATACCCCAAGGCTCCAGTTCCAAAATATCACATAAGAAAAAGAAAAATCTGTCCCTGATGGTCGGAAAGAAAAATATAAAGAAATAAAAATAAGTAAATAAATCAATCTTTTTGAGATAGTTCCTGTCTCAATTGTATGACTTCATAGCTATGTGATTCTCTGCATTAAGTCTCGCTCATCTCAATAATGGGCAACAATAAAGCCCACATCATGGGACCGCTGTGAGGGTTAAATGAAGTATTAATGCATGTAAGTGTGCTTCCCCAAACAGCCAGAGCTATAATCAATTTCCTACATACCTCCCCAGAAAAAAAGGAGGAAATGGAGACTAGGATCGTCTTTTATGAGTGGATGTTGATACTTAATTGGTCTGCAAAATTTCTCTCCCCCAGAGAAAACAAACACCTCACCAAAGGCAGAAGACCCCCCCACTCCCGCCATGAGCTGGAAATGGGAGTCAGGATTGAAATACAAACGAGAAAGCAGAAGAAATTCCAAATTTCGAGAGGACAGGACGTTTATAGGGATTATGGGGGATCACAGACAAAGCTCAGTTATCATGATGAAGGTGAGAGAAAGATGTTTCGCGGTGGGGCTTAGGCCTAAAGCATACGTAGGTGTGTATACGAAATGGGAGGGGGAAAGGAAAAATCCTTATCCCCGGAGAGCGAGCGTAGGTTTGCTAGCGAATGGATCTGGGGCCTTGACCAGTCTGGTGGCGACAGGGAAGGGAACAAATTCGGGAAGGGAAGAGATTACAGTGATGACGAAGATGGGGGGCTCTGCAGAGACAAAGACGCGGGATATGGGGAGCCAGAGATGGTGCTGGAGGCTGGTCCTCCGGTGGGGAGAACAGGGATGCGGCCAGAGACAGCGGCAGACTGGCGGTGAGGCTGACGCCCTGGCACCCGTGAGGACCGAGGAAAGAGGCTCGCCTCGCGACCCCGGCCCCGCCCCTGCTCACCTTGCCAGTTGCGCAGGGCCTCGGACTTCAGCGAGAGGCCCGAGGGCGCCAGGGGCGGCTGCAACAGGAACAGGCGGGGTCCGGACACCAGCAGCGAGAGCAACGCAGTGAAGAAGGTGGCGGATGGCACCTCGGGACACAAGCACCAGCTCCGACACCCGGGACCCGAGACCGCCATGGCCGCCATCGTTCCCGCGCCGGCCTCGGTACCCGCTGCCGGTCCTCAGCTCCTTCCGCCACCCTGCGGCTGTCTCCCCTGGCAACAGCGGAGGAGTCGGCCGGAAGGCCCGCCTCCTCTAGGCCACGCCCTGTGCCGAGCTGCCCAATCCGGTCGCGCGGACCGGCCCGCCCCCGCGCGCGGGATGCCGGGAGGTGCGGTCGGCGCCCTGCGGATGGAGCTTTCCCAGCGCGGGTCTGAGTGCCGCCTGGGGTGCTTTGGCTGGTTGGGTGTCCGCGCTACACATAGCTAATGGTTATTGTGCCGTACTGTTCACAGATGCCTTTCACACCACACCCCCATCTGTGTTCATCCCTCTTACACCAAAGAGGAAACTGAGGTCTAGGGAGATCCCTGAGTAATTCAGCTAAATGGCAAAGACAGAATTAGAACTCGGGTCCTCCCGCTGTGGCCGGGAATTAGCCTAGAGTACAGCCGGGGCAGCTTCCTCCAGATTGGAGAAGGGGCAGGAGACGGGGGAGGAATTCTATTGAAGGGACTGAAGAGTTAGGGAAGCAGTAGAACACCTTCATAATCAAGGTCTACTGCATCACTTCACAGTTTGAAAGGCTCTTTCGCCGGAGAAGAGCTATTTAAGGTAGACAACTGGAATGTGTTTTCCCTGATTACAGGTGCTTCCGAAGGGGAGGTACTTGCCCAAGATCAGCAGTGGGAAGCAGGACCAGGATTTGAATCCGGGTTTGCTGGGCCCCAATGTTCTGCCCCTTTCACTATTTCCCTCAAGCATCCTGCCCACTACCTGTATGTAAATTTGACTTGAGGCCACATATACCACTGAAAACTAAAACGCTTCATTCTCTGTGCTGGATATTATCCGTTTGCTCCTCAGATCCATTCTCGGCCCTACTCTGCCTCCCTCCCCTGTACTTCGGGCAGTGCCTGTGTCCCCAGCCAGGACTCCTGTCACCCTCCTCCACAGCTCCAGCTCCACTGAGGTCTGTACCACCATTTCCTCCCTTTCTCCTTCAGACTAGGGGTGCTAGTCCCCGAGTTCCTTGCCACCTCCTCTTTGTTCTCCTTAATTCTGCAACATCTTTTATTCTTTTAATGGTGCTACATTTTTCCCCCCAGCGACCCTATCTCATACACCTTCCCCTCACCATCTCAGAGATACGTTGCTCCTTTCCCATTCACTTGTCCTAGTGTAATCAGCTCTATTCCTTGCCATGGCTGCAGGCTTTGGTTTGACTCAGCTGTAGCTGCTGCCGCCATAGCTTGACAACTCCTGCTGGCTCTGAAGGAGGGAGGCATTCCTACTGAGGATGCAGCTCAGCTGTCACGGCTTCCTTGCTCCCGGAAAGATGTTCACCTTGTACTTCCAGGATCATGAATCACCCTGATGAGGAACTTCTTCTAAATCCCTGTGGTGCTAGGAACAGGAAGACACTCTTCCAGGCCATCAGATGTTTTCATGAATGCTGAAGATGTGTATTATTGACAAGAGACATGTCCAGCAAGTCTCTTCCTCACCTCAAACTTTCCCTTGTATCATAACCACCACAGACTTAGTGGCTTAAACTATCAACCATTTTGTTGTCTTCCATGATTCTGTGGGTCAGAAATTTGGACTGGGCTCAGCTGGGTGGTTCTTTGGCTGGTCTCACCTGGGGCTACTCATGTGGCTGCTGTTAGTTGGTGGGTTGGCTGGGAACTGATTGGTCTACAGGGCCTCAGGTGGGGTGACTCATCTTTGCTCTACATGGTTTCATCCTCCAGTGGACTGGCTTGGACTTCTTCATAAGGTGGTCCCAGGGAAGCAAGAGGGGACAGGACCAATGTGCAAGTACTTTCCTCACCTCTGCTTAGGTCACATTTGCTAATGTCCCATTGTCCAAAGAAGTCACATGACCATAGCCATTGTGGGAGGGGACTACACAGAGTGAAGGAAGGCATGATTCACTGGGAACCATTACTGTAACAATCTACCACAGGCCCCATTCAGGGACTCTGTTTTAATATAGGCTTTATTATTATTTAGGTATGGCAAGGCCAACAGATCAGGAGATGACTGCCATTGAAGAGAGAGTTATATTCACTGATCCCAAGAGAAGGGGACACACCATGCCATGGGGAGGCCACATAGAGAAGCACCAGGGTTGGTCAGGAGGCAGAGCTGGGGGGCATTGTGGGAAAGAGCTTTTATTGTGGTTTCCAAAGAAAGGAACGAGCAAGGCAGTGTAAGCAGGCTTAGGCTTTGTTATTTTGAATAACTTCATAGGCTCTGGGACATAGATACACTCCTTGGTTGTCTGGTACCTGGCCCTGGGGTGATTAGGCTAGGTAGACAGTGCCCTGAGTGTAAAGCCTGGTAAAGGAGGTGGTTGGGGTGTGGGCTCTGGATTGGTTGATTTGCATTTGAAAAGTGGGTTTAAGGGTGAGTTGTTTGCTATGTCTACAGAATTAGCTCGCCCTGGGAGGAGCAGTCCTTCCAGGGTCAGCAAGGACCCAGATGTCAAAGTGTCAGGATACAGAAAATAAAAGACACAGTTAATACAGAACCAGGCTGCCTTTATCCACTCAGGCATCCACGCCAGAATCCTGGGCTTCATTCCTGACCCATTCTCTTTCTACAATACGTCCAGTTACCAAGTCCTACCAATTTTACTTCCCAAATATATTTTTTTAATCCAACCCCTCTGTATTCCTGTTACTACTGCTCCAGTTCCAGCCCTCAGCAGCTTTGCCTGGATTATTGCAAGGGCCTTTTTACTGGGCCCACCACTTTTAGGCTTGTCTTTGACTACGGAAGGCATCTTCCAACCCTACAGACCAATGATACCATCTAAGACGCTCATCAGACTATCCTCTCTTCAGTGGCTCCCCATGTTGGATAACATCCAGATTCCTTGAATGTTGTATCCCATGATCTGACCCCCTTCCCCCATTGCCTTTCTCTCCACTTTACCCCTTTCTACTCTCTCCTTGCACTTTTCATTCCAGCAAAGCTAGACTGTTTGCTGTTTTTTGATTGCTTGGTTTTCACTCCTGTTGTCACTTCTGCCTGGAATTCCATCTGCCTTCCCCCTGACTGGCTAATAGGAATCATGATAATAATGACAGCTAACACCCAACATGTGCCACACTGTGTATCAGGCACTGTACTGTTGTGTGTTTTTTCCATACAGTTACTCATTTAATCCTCACCACCCTGTGAAGTTGGTTCTATTATTATCCCCATTTTACAGATGAAGCAATGGAGACACAGAGAAGTTGAAAAACTTAAAATTAGGCAACAACTCTTCCAGGAATCTCTTCTGACTTCCTCCCACCCTCAACCTTCCCTGAATTAGATGCCCTGTCTCTGGGTTCCCTTCATGCTGTCTGTGACATGCTGTCACAGCACTTCCCACATTATACTGTAATTGCTTATTTGTGCCACTGTATTACGAGCTCATGGAGGGCAGAAGCCATGTCTGATTTATTCCTGTGTCTGTATCCACAGCCCTAGGATAGGGCCTAGCACACAGTGGGCCACGGAAAATGTTCAATACAAAGTTCTTAACCCTGATGCCTCTGGGATATGAACTTTTACTTCCCTTCCTTGTCTCTTCTCCCTAGACCTAGGGGTCTCGTGTAATCAGGACCCTTGGGGGCTGCTGTAATAGTGGCCACCATCACAGATCCACTTAACACTGGATTTCTGGTGAGAATTTTAAGATGCCTCCTGAAGAGGAGACCTGGGTTATGCCAGTCAAGGTAGGCAAGGCCAGGCAGGCCACCTTCTCTACCCAGGAAGTATTTTCTGTGTATGCTGTGTGAGATGTTAGGCTCTCAGGGCAGATGCAGGAAACATTGGTGTTTCCTTTGAGACCTTTGAGAAGCAGCCAGTGTAGAGCTGGTGGAGCTCAGGCTGGAAGTCAGAAAGAAGGAGGAGCTTGCCCTGGATCTGTCACTCACTGGCTGAGTGATCTTGGGTAAGGAAGCCTCAGTTTCCTCATCTGTAAAATGGGAACTAAGACTTAGCTTGCAGGGTTGTGATGAGGAAAACAGAGGAGAAGACTGAGGCTCAGAGGGGCTAAAGGGATGTGAGAAGATCACACTGCAAGTAGTGGAAGAGCCGGGATTTGAACCTGGGTCGCTAGGTCTCTAAAGTTGTTCCATTTCTACCATTGCACACATCTCCATCACAGCAGGTATAACATGGTATTTAAGTCCCATTTACGTACCTGTCTCCCTTCCCAGACTGTGATCTTCTTGAAGGTCAGGGTCATGTAGGATCTTGCACGTAGTAGGCCCTCAGGAAATGTCTCGAAGGGATAAGGGAATGAACATTCTTTGAATCCCTTGGCTTCAGGCAGAAGTTCTTAATCTTTTTTGTCATGTCTAGTGAAACCTAGGGACCCCTCCTGAGAATGATGCTTTTTAAATGAGTAAAATAAAATACCTTGAATTACCAAGGAAGCCTATAGTTATCAAAATATTAATATAAACAAAGTTGTGATATAGTACCATATGTGCTTCTTTATTGATGCATTAATTAACAAGATCTAACAACAGGTTTGGTGGCTACCATAATTTTGAAGTGGTGACGTGCATAAATGATTTTTTGAGTTTTCTGCAACAGGAATGTGATATGAACATATCTGTGATTTCTATTGGTAACAAAGTTACAGATAATGCTAATAGGGCTGTGTTTGGGTACCTATATCCATAGCTGATGGGAATGCTAAAGTTCAGTTAGCGGTTAATGTTGCTGATGATGCAGCAGTGGGTATGAAAAACAATTAAGGTTTTACTCAACAGGAATCAAAATATAAATCAGGACTATGGTGGAGCAGCTGGAGATAGCAAATGGGAACTTGAGCTGCTATCACCAAAGTCTGGGGCTTGGAAAGAGGAAGGAGGTGGTAGTTCTGTCTTCTCTGTGCCAGTCAGGCCAGGCCACCTCAGGAGTTCTGGGTCTACTTCTAGACACGTGCTCTAAAAAAGGATGTAGGCAAACTGGAGATTGTACAGCAAAAAGTGACCAGGATTGCGGAGAGAGGGGGAACTTTAGATGATGTCAGATGTGGAACAATTGCAGAGACCAGGGAAGCTTCCCTGGAGAAGCTTCAGGGGTCCTGGCCACTGGCTGCAACTATCTGAAGGGCTGTGCAGAAGGGGAGTAGATTGACTCTGTGTTACTCCAGAAGGGAGAGCTAAAGCAGAAAGGTAGAAATGACAGGGAGACACACTTGACCTAAGAAAGAACTTTCTGACCATTTGGGTTGCCCATCCATGGAGTGAGCTGCCTGTTATTTATTAGAGGTGTGCAAGCAGAGGCTGTCTGGGGAGTCCATGAGAAGGCTGAAGAGATGTTCAATCATCAGGTTGGAGGCTGAACTAGATGCCTTTTAAAATATTTTTGGATCCTCCGTTCTAAGACTCCAAAAACAAACACAAATGCATATGGAGGACTGATATATTTACCACTCACCAGGACTTTGGGGATCATTGCATTTGGTTTCTTGGCAGAATGAGAGTTGGGGTGATAGCGCATGTCCTACAGCCAAGGACTATGCATTCTAATGGAGGAGCACCTTACAAGAGCTGGGAGCTATGGATTCATTCATTTGATAAATATTTATGTAGTGCCTCCTGTGTGCCAGGCATTGTACTGAGTGCTTTGGGTTTACAAAAGGAAGACAAGGCCTAGCCTTGTAGAGGATTATCTAGTTTACAAAGCACTTCCACAAAGCACCACTTAACACATTTAATTCTTATGACAAATCTGGAAACTTCACATCATCAACTCCATTTTTAAGAAACTCAAGGCTCAGAGAGGTTAAGTGTCTTAGCAAGATCACACAGCCATAGAGCAGCAAAACCAGAACCCACACCAGCTGACGTGACAGTAGGTTCATGGTTCTTCCCACTACACCAGGGACTTACAAACTTTGACTGTGGATCCACAGGGCCCCACGACCCACCTACACTGGTAGAGGGGGAACCTGACATTTACAACTGAGTCATCGTATAAAGAAAAAAGTGGGGGTGGGAGGATGGGGCTATGATGCAGCTGCTTGAGTAATAAAAGAATGGACAATTTATATATGAATTGTGACATGTTTTCAAGTTTATGTCCTGGAAAGTTATAGACCAAAACCTCTTTTGAAGCAAATAGGCCTATAATCTGTAGAGTGGGACAAGCAACTCACCACAAACTGATCATGATGAGGCTAAATGGACAGCAATTTATAGTATGAAAACAAAAGCAGCATAATGGAAGAGTATAACCCAGGCAGCGAAGGCACTGGTTCAGTGTTTGTGTACATGTGCATTAGAATTCTCGCAAGGTAGCCAGCCCTCTTAGAAAGGTGTTGAGGAAGTATTCCCAGTGCTAGAAATGTGCTGGTTTTAATTTATGAATCTAAACCTGTACAACCCTTTATAATCCAGAAAGTTATAAATAGGTAACTCTGGCCGTGTGTGGTGGCTCACGCCTGTAATCCCAGCACCTTGGGAGGCCAAGGTGGGAGAATCGCTTGAGGCCAGGAGTTTGAGACCAGCCTGGGTAATGTGGTGAGACCCCATCTCCACAAAAAATAGAAAAATTAGCTGGGTGTGGTGGTGCCCACCTGTAGTCCCAGCTACTCGGGAGGCTGAGGCAGGAGGATCGCTTAAGCCCAAGAGTTGGAGGTTGCAGTGAGCTATGACACCACTGCACTCTAGCCCGGGCAACAGAGTAAGACCCTGTCTCAAAAATAAATAAATAAATAGGTAACCCTCAGTTATATATAAAAACGAAAGTACTTGTATATGGAATTGGTTGTAATTCATCTATGAAGACTGAAGTTCTCTGTCTTCTAAGATCTGAAACCTAGGGGGGAAATCAAAGCTGACAAACACAAAGCATCAGAGAACAGAGTGGGATCATTTATTTCTCCATTCATTCAGAAATGTTTATAAAAATATTATAGGAAACCCGAGTATATGAAGGTTTACATTGTTCTGACTGTGCTGTAATAAGCATGCATGGTTTCAGCAATGAAAGCAGTATGTTGTGGAATGGCTACTAAGCCTTAATCACTTTAATGACCTCAGATCATTCCATTCCCTCATTTGCCACCTCATGCAGTATACATGGCACAGGAAGTAGGAAAATTTGAACCAGTGAGGGGAAATATTTATGTTTGACATATCAGCATTAAAAAAAGTTTTATTAAGGTTTAATTTATACACAATAAACTGCATATATTTAAAGTGTAGAATGTGATAAATTTTGACATATGTGCATACCCATGAAACTGTCATTACAATCTAAACAATGACATATCCGTCACCCCCCCAAAGTTTTCTCATGGCCCTCTATGTCCCTCCCACCCTATGATCCTCACCTTCTCTATCCCCAGGCAACCAATAGTCTGCTTTCTGTCACTATAGATTAGTTTAGATTTTCTAGATTTTATATAAATGGAATCATACAGTATGTACTAGTGTTTTTGGTCTGGTTTCTTTCACACAGCAAAATTATTCTGAGATTCATCATGTCGTCACTTGTATTAATAGTTCTTCCCTTTTATTGCTAAGTGGTAATTTGCTTACCCATTCACCTGTTGATGGACATTTGGTTGTTTCCAGTTTTTTACTAAATGGATAAAGCTTCTATAGGAATTTTATATACAAGTCTTTGTATAGACATGCTGTCATTTTTCTTGTGTAAATAATTAGTTGTGGAATGGCTGGATCATATGGTAGGTGTATGTTTAACTTTTTAAGGCACTGTCAAATTATTTTCCAAAGTGACTGTAGCATTTTGCATTCCCACAAACAATGTATGAGAGTTCTAGTTTCTTTACGTCCTTGCCAACATTCGTTATGGTTAGTCTTTTTAATTTTAGCCGTTCTAATACATATGTAGTACTATCTCATTGTGGTTTTAATTTGCATAACCCTGATGGTTAATGATATTGAGCACTTTTCAGAAATGTGCTTGTCATCTGTATATATATTTTCTTTGTGAAAGGATCTGTTCAAATCTTTTACCAACTTTTTACTTTTTTTTCCCTTATTGAGTTTTGAGAGTTCTTTGTATGTTCTGGGTACAAATCTTTTGTCAGATACATAGTTTACAAATGTTTTCTCTAAGTCTGTGGCCTGTCTTTTCATTCTCTTGACAGTGTCTTGCAAAGAGCAGAAATCTACCTTTCTTTTTTTTTTTTTTTTTTTTGAGACAGAGTCTTGCTCTATTGCCCCAGCTAGACTGCAGTGGCATGGTCATAGCTCACTGCAACCTCAGACTCCTGGGCTCAAGTGATCCTCCTGCCTCAGCCTCCCGAGTAGCTGGGACTACAGGCACATGCCACCATGCCCGGCTAATTTTTTCTATTTTGTAGAGACGGGGTCTTGCTGTGTTGCTCAGGCTGATCTCAAACTCCTAGACTCAAGCGATCCTCCTGCCTCATCCTCCCAGAGTGCTAGGATTATAGGCATGAGCCACCGTACCCGGCCAGAAGTCTTTCATTTTAATGAAGGTCCAGTTTATCAATTTTTTTCTTTTATAGGTTATGCTTTTAGGTCATATCTAAGAAATCAGAACAATGTAAGCATTTATGTGCTCACTTGTTTGTTCCCTGTCTCTCAGAATCACTATACTTCATTGCCTGATGTTCAGTGTCTTAAAAACTGTTGTTTCACATGTCTTGTCTGGTTTTTTGGTTGTTTCAGGCAAAAAGGTAGACCTGGTATTTGTTACTCCATCTTGACTGGAAGTGGAAGTTTCAGCATTTTTAAAAATATTACAAAAGCATGTTGAACAGAAGTAGCAGGCGTAACTCCCTGGAAACAAATTAGAATTTTTTCAAGTAGGAAAACAACCCAAACAAAAATGCAAGTGAATTTTTAAAATTATTTGAGTGTTATTTTTTTATTACCAAGGCAATGAATGCATATTACAGAAAGTAAGAAAATACAGAAAAGCAAAAAGAACTAATACCTATGTTCTTACTGATTCTTTACTATTGGCACCTTGATATACAGCTTCCCAGATTCTTTTCAATCTTTACATATATATGGTATTTTTAAACATATACATTTTTGAATGGAATCATGTATCATACTGGTTTTAACACATTGATTCTACTTAGCAACATATCTTGAATGTCTTTCTGGATCGGTAGATACATTTCTGCAACATCATGACTACAAAGCACCATAGTTGGATGTATTATCATTTATTAAACCAATAATAATAATCAAAAAGCTATGACCCAGCTGGTCCAGGACTCAGGGTGTCCCACAAAGAAATGCACTCTTGCAACTAAAAGGAATTTCAGAATGATTCTAGTTCTTACTTTTTTAAAAAAACACAAAAGGGAGACGTTTCATAGCAAAACTGCCTACCATTTTCTTTCCTTTCCCATCCATTTTCCCAATGTTCTGTATCTGCTTTCAGCCTTTTCCTTTCAAACTCCCTAAAACCCCCCCCTAGTCTTCATTTGTGCGTTTCTTTTCCTTCCTACCTGCTTTTCTCCTGTCTCTCTGGTTCTGCTTCCCTGTCCTCTTTTTCTGATTATGTCTCTAGGAAACCCCAAGACTTCCTTTTGAGGTTGGGCCATAGAGGAGAACCCGAACAAGCAATGCGGAGCCTTCTTCAGCAGGTGGGAGCAGGAATGGGGCAAAGCTGGAATGTTAATCATTTTTGTCCTACACGCTTTGCCTTTGTTCTGCAAAGAGAGTTCCAGGCCTCAAATGTGCTACCCAGAGATGCCACTGTTGACGGTTCCACCAGGCATCCTACTATTTGGATAGAGTCGCCAGGTGTCAAACTTCCAGGATGGGGCACAGGTGACTTCTCTGCAAGCAAACACCCCAGTGTGGGCATTTCTAGATCAAGTCCAGGAGCAAATGCTATTGGCTGTACCTCCAAATATAGCTCGAGTCGACCTCCTATGCTCCACCTACACTGCTACAACTCCAGCCCAGAATCCACATCCCTTTCTGGGGTGCTCACTACATCCTGTCTGGTCTCTCTGTTTCCACTTTTGCTGTTCAACAGCCCATTCTCCACCCAGGAGCCAGGGCTTTGGTTTTAAGTAAATCAGAAAGTGTTGCTCCCCTAGTTACAATTTATAAAGGCCCAGGTCCATCCCATGAGCCCTGTTCCCTGCTAACCTTCCTCAGCTCATTGTCCACCTCTCTGCACTGTCCAAAGGAGACAGGACAATGCTTCCACCCCCAAAATGTCCATGTCCTAATCCCCAGAACCTATGTATATGACAAAAGGGACTTTGCAGATGTGATTAAGTTAAGGATCTTGAGATGGGGAGATTATTCTGGGTCATCTAAGTGAGACCAGTGTAATCATGAGGGCCCTTTTCACAGGGAGGCAGGGGGGTCAGAGGGTGAGAAGGCCGTGGGATGACAGAGGCAGAGGGTGGAGCCAGCTGCTTTGGAGATGGAGGTGGGGGCCACCAGCCAAGGAAGGAGGCAACCTCTGGAAGCCAGAAGAGGCAAGGAAACAGACACTCCCCTAGGGCATCCAGAAGGAATGCAGCTCTGTGGAAACCACGATTTTAGCCCTGTAAGACCCATGTTGGACTTCTGACCTCCAGAACGGTCAGATAATAAATGTGTGTTGTTTTAAGCCACTGGGTTTGTGGTCATTTGTTACAGCAGCATTAGGAAACTAATACACTTCCTCACTCACTACACTGCTCTCCTGTTTTTCAAACAAGCCAAGGTCTTTTCCACCTCAGGGCCTTTGCACATGCTGCTCCTGGCTCTTAGCATAGGGGAGTCCTTCCTGGCCATCAGGTCCCAGCTTGGGTGCTGTCTCCTCAGGAGGAACTTCCCAGGTCACCCTCCCATGGACTCCTGATCCCCAGACCCTCCTGGCTCCTTCTTCTTTCAAGGAACTTACCCTGGTTTCAAATTATCTCGCTTATTTGCATCTTTCCTTGTCTGATTTTCTGTCATTCCTACTAGACTATAAACACCTGGAGGGCAGAGGCCTGCTACATCCCCCAGCACCTAGAATAGAGCTTGGTGCATAGTAGGTGCTTAGAAATATCTGTTAGTCCCTCCTCTTCAGAGCTGCTGTTTCTGGAGTGGGGAAGAAAAGGCGGTGGTGCCTCAGCGTGTTTGAGGCATGGACAAGCACCAGACGTCTCACTCTGCACAGCTGAGACAGCGGTGGGACCCGGGCCAGCCACCCGACTTGGTCGAGCCAGGGGTGGTTGCTGGGATGACCCCCGACCCCCGCTGCAGTCTGCAGACCCCCGGGGAAGGCACGGAACAACCGCAGGGCTCAGAAGGTTGGGGGTAGGGTGGGACCTGGACCTCGCCCACTGCCACGGGCGTCCCAGGGGGCAGGACATCAGGTCCCTCGGGACCCCCAGGTGGTCCCAGCCCTCAGGCCCCAGCCTCAGGGAGCAGCGCGGCTCCTTATTGGGCTGTTGAAGACTAATTCGTTGTACACTGGTGGTTACCAGCCCCCCGGAGGACAGCTCGGTGCGGCTCCCTCTGCTCTGATGGAGAAATGGCCTCTTCCCCAAGCGGAGCACTGCCCCCTGGTGGCTGGCCCGTGCCGCGGCTCACCTCTAGGTTGATGGCTTTAACCTGGGACCCCTCCCTGAACACCTCTTCCCCAGGTCCAGCATCCTGGATGGCAACCCCTAGAAGTTGTGAAGCTGCAGCCTTCCGTGGCATTCATTCGCCATGCTGTCTCTTCCCACACTCCGGATCAGTAAGCCCAATGCACACATGCCCCTGGGGAAGCAGTGCCAGCTCCACTCACCCCTTCTGTCCGGCTTCCCGGTTTCTCTAATGATCATCCTCCTGGATCTCCCCAACATTTGGCTTCAGTGGAGCATGAGAGGTGAGGCGGGCAGGAGCAAAATAGTGCGGGAGAGTTCTTGCAGGCCACGGCAAGGGGTGCGGATGATATTTCAAGAACAGTGGGAAGCTTAGAGAGCTTAACTTGGGAGGAGGGTCATGACCCATTTACCTCTTATAAGGTGTGGGAAACAAGCACTCTCAAACATTGTGGTGGGATTAAAAAGTGGTACAATTTCTACAGAGGAGAATTTGGCAATATCTATCAAAATAACAAATTCAGCTATCTTTGATCCAGTAATTCCACTTCCAGGATTCTAACTGACAGATATCCTTGCAGAAGTGCACAGTGTTTTGTGCAAAGTCATTCACTGAAGCATTTGACTGCCATAATAAATGACTGGATAATGTGGGAATGATTAATAAATTATAGTCCATCCCTTTGAAGGAACCTTCCGCAGTCATAAAAGCAAAACCAAACAAACCCAAAACTAATGAACCTGTGTATTCATATGGAATAATACCTAAAATATTTTGCTGAGTAGAAGAGAGTTTCTTAACAGTGGGTATAGAAGTGCTACATATATAATAAAAATATTTTAAAAGTGAGAGATACAACTGCCTTGCTCTGCATAGAATAATTCTGAATTTTCCAGAGGACCAGGCCTGGGAGAGTATACTCTTTTGTAAATTCTCTTATACATTTAGAATTTTGAACCCTGTGCAAGTAATACTACTCAAAAAAGTAAACACAATTGATAAAATGTTTTTACTCTATATTTTATGCAGGCATATCTGACTTACATACGGTAAAGTGCATTAACTTTAAGTGTAATTGGCAAATCTCAGCATATCCCAGTGACCACAACCCAGATCAAGATAGAGAATTTCTAGCATCACTTAAGGTCTCCTCTGCCCTTTTAGTTTATATTTTAACCATCCCCCTCAACCAGGAAACCAATCCTAAGCAAAAAGAACAAATATGGAGGTATCACATTACTGACTTCAAATTATACTACAAGGCAATAGTAACCAAAACAGCATGGTACTGGTATAAAAGTAGACACATAGACCAATGGAACAGAATAGAGAACCCAGAAATAAAGCCAAATACCTACAATCAACTGATCTTTCACAAAGCAGACAAAAACATACACTGGGAAAAGGACACCCTATTCAATAAATGGTGCTGGGAAAATTGTATCACCTGTGATTTCTTTCACCTGTGTTTTGTAATTCTTCTTATAGAGGTCTTTCACCTCCTTGGTTAAGCATATTCTCAGGTATTTTTCTGTAAATGGGATTGAGTTCTTGATTTGATTCTCAGCTCAGCTGTTTTTAGCATATAGAAATGCTACTGCTTTGTGTACATTGATTTTGTAACCTGAGACTTTACTGAATTCATTTATCAATTCTAGGAGTCTTTTGGAGGCATCTTTAGGGTTTTCCAGGTATAGGGTCATATCCTTGGCAAAAAGGGATAGTTTGACTTCCTGTTCTCCAATTTGGATACCCTTTATTTCTTTCTCTTGCCTAATTGCTCCAGCTAGGACTTCCAGTACTATGTTGAATGGAAGTGGAGAAAGTGGGCATCCTTGTCTTGTTCCAGTTCTTAGGGGAAATGCTTTCAACTTTACCCCATTCAGTATGATCATGGCTGTGGGTTTGTCATATACGGCTTTTATTATTTTAAGGTATGTTCCTTCTGTGCCTAGTTTGTTAAGAGTTTTTAACATGAAGTGGTGCTGGATTTTATTGAATACTTTTTCTGCATCGATTGAGATGATCATATGGTTTCTGTTTTTCATTCTGTTTATGTGGTGAATCACATTTATTGATTTGCATATGTTGAACCATCCTTGCATCCCTGGGATGAAACCCACTTGATTGGGGTGAATTATTTTTTTTATGTGCTGTTGGATTCTATTTGCTAGTATTTTGTTGAGGATTTTTGCATCTATGTTCATGAGGGATATTGGTGTTTAGTTTTCTTTTTTTGTGTGTCCTTTCCTGGCTTTGGTATCCAGGTGATAATGGCTTCGTACAATGAGTTAGGGAGGATTCCCTCCTTCTTGATGTTATGGAGCAGTTTTAGCAGGATAGGTACCAGTTCTTTGTAGGTCTGGTAGAATTCAGCTGTGAATCCATCTGGTCCTGGGCTTTTTTTGTTGTTTTTATTGGGAGATTTTTTATTACTGATTCAATCTGGCTATTCATTATTGGTCTGTTCAGGATTTCTATTTTTTCCTGATTCAAGCTTAGGAGGTCATGTGTTTCCAAAAATTTATCCATTTTCTTTAGCTTTTCTAGTTTGTGTGCATAGAAGTGTTCATAGTAGTCTTGGATGATCTTTTGTATTGCTGTGGTATCACTTGTAATGTCTCCTTTTTTATTTCTGATTGAGCTCATTTGAATCCCCTCTCTTCTTTTCCTGGTTAATCTAGCTAATGGTCTGTCGATTTTGTTTATCTTTTCAAAGAACCAACTTTTCATTTCTCTGATGCTTTGTATTTGTTTGTTTGTTTGTTTCAATTTCATTTACTTCTGCTCTGATCTTTGTTATTTCTTGTCTTCTGCTAGCTTTGGGTTTGGTTTGTTCTTGTTTTTCTAGTTCCCTGAGGTGTGATATTAGGTTGTTAACTTGTGATTTTTCTGTCTTTTTGATGTAGGCATTTAGTACTATGAACTTTCCTCTTAGCACTGCTTTTGCCATATCCCAAAGATTTTGGTAGCTTGTGTCATCATTGTCATTCAATTCAAAAATTTTTTAAATTTCCATCTTGATTTTGTTGTTGACCCAAAGATCTTTCAGCAGCAGGTTGTTTAATTTCCATGTGTTTGTATAGTTTGGAGAGTTCCTCTTTCTGGTTTTATTCCACTGTGGTCTGAGAAAATACATGGTATGATTTCGATATTTTAAAAATTTGCTTGTTTTGTGGCCTAACATATGGTCTATCTTGGAAAATGTTCCATCTGTTGATGAGAAGAATGTATATTCTGCAGTTTTGGGGCATAATGTTCTGTAAATGTTTGGTAGGTCCATTTGTTCCAATGTCCTGTTTAAGTCTAGTATTTCTTTGTTGATTTCCTGCCTCAATGATTTGTCTCATTCTGTCAGTAAAGTGTTGAAGTCCCCCACTACTATTATGTTGCTGTTTATTTCATTTCTTTTGTCTAATAGTATTTGTTTATGAATCTGGGAGTTCTGGTGTTTGGTGAATATTTTAGGATTGTTATATCTTCTTATTGAATTGATCCCTTTATCATTATGTAATGACCATCTTTGTCTTCTTTTACTGTTGTTGATTTAAAGTCTCTTTTATGTGATATGAGAATAGCTACTCCTGCTTGCTTTTGGTTTCCATTTGCATGGGATATTTTTTCCACCCCTTTACCTTGAATCTATGTGACTATGAGTTAAATGAGTTTCCTGAAGACAGCAGATATTTGAGTTGTGTGTGTTTTTTTTTAATCCATTCTGTCAATCTGTATCTTTTAAATGGGGCATTTAGACCATTTCCATTCAATGTTAATTTTGATAAGTGAATATTGTTCCAGTCATCATGTTGATTGTTACCTAGTTGCTTTGTATTCTCCCTTGTGTTTTTGTTTTATTAGCTCTGTGAGTTTTTACTTTCAAGTGTTTTTCCACTGGTGAGTATTGGCCATTCTTTTTGGTGTTTAGAGCCCTACTGAACCTTTTTTTTTTTTTTGGGCTATTATAAAGCTTCTGTGAACATTCTTATACATGGGGTGTGTGTGGGTGTGTATGTACTGGTTTTTCTTTGGCATACATCTAGGAGTTAAGGATAGGTGTATGTGGTGGATACTGTGATGTACTGTTGAGAAATAAAGAACTTATTTTCCCAGCTGCTGGGCATGCTACCAGCAGAAAGCCCTCACCTATCAGCACCCTATGGAGATTGCATCAGCTAAAGAGAGCTGCCTCCCCTCAGATCACAGCCCTTTCCCGGGTGACCCACATTTAATGACTGATACACTTGACCTTAGCCAAAATGATGGGAAGTGATTCAATGACTGATAAACTTGGAGACATAAAGGCCCATTCCTCATCTCAGTTTGTGACAACTCTGAAGGGTCATTAAAGATTCAAACTCCCTGGGGCTGGCTGAGCCTCTAATTTCTCTCTTGAATCCTGCTTCCTTCCCTTCCAAGTGCTCCCCACTCCCCCCACCAGTAAATGCTAATCTCCATCTCAGAATGTGCTTCCCAGAGAACCCAACCTTCTACTAAATTTAATTTTAGTAGAAGCTCCTGAACAGTTTTCCAAAGTGGTTATACTGTTTTATACTCATACCAGCAATAAATAGAGTTCCAGTTGCTGTACATCTTTGTCAACATGGGTTTTGGTTTTAATCTGCATCTCCATGATGTCCAAAGACAGTAAACACCTTTGCATGTGCTTGTTAGCCATTTTGTGAAATGCTTGGCTATAAATAAAATATTAAAAATGAAACAAAAAATATCACTCTGGCTGCTGTGTGGAGGGAGGCAGGAGTGAAAACAGTTAATCTCATAAGTAGGTGCTACAGGAGTCCTGGAGAGAGATGAGGATGGCTGGATGAGGGCAGTGGACATGGAGAGAAGTGGATGGTTTTGGAATATAGTTTGGAGGTGGAACCCATGAATGGCTGATGGAGTGGACATGGGATAAGAGAAAGAGAGAAATCAAGGGGAACTCCTACCTGAAAGATGGTGTCCTTGCATCTGCGGAAAATTAGGAGGGGGAACAAGGGTAGAAATTGGGGTAAGGGTACAAATTAGAAGACCTATTTCTGATGATGAGGAAGAAGTACAATTCATTTTGTTTTGTTTTGTTTTTTGTCTTAGACCAGGAAGAAAGTACAATTCATTTTGAAGGAGAGGAAGAACTGAGAGAGCCTGGAATGATGGGGAAGGTATGGGGACAGGGGAGCAGGATAATCAAGAGTGAGTTTGTTCAAAGGGATGGTAATGAACATGGTGTGGAACTGCTGTAAGGACAGAAACATGGACCAATGGAATAAAACAGAGAGCCCAGAAATAAACCCTCACGTATATTGTCAATTGATTTTTGACAAGGGTGCCAAAGCCATTCAATGGGGAAGGGACAATCTTTCCAAAAAATGGTGCTGGGAAAACTGAATATCCACATGCCAAAAATTAAATTTGACCCTTGCATTATACCATATACAGAAATTAACTCAAAATGGATCAAAGACCTAAATGTAAGAGGTAAAACTTATAAGACTCTTAGAAGAAAACACATTGGACTTGCCAATGTTTTCTTGGTATGACACCAAAAGCACAGGCAACAAAACACAAAACAGATAAATTTAACTTCATCAAAATTTAAAACTTTTGTGCATCAAAAGGCACTATCAAGAGAGTGAAAACAACTCATAGAATGGGAGAAAATATTTGCAAATCATATATATGATAAGGGACTAATATCCAGAGTATATAAAAAACTCCTACAACTCAACAACAAAAAAACCCCCAAACAACCAAATTTAAAAATGGAAAAAGAAGTTTCTTCTCCAAAGAAAATAGACAAGTGGTCAATAAGCACATGAAAGGATGCTCAACATCGCTAGTCATTAGGGAAACACAAATCAAAACCATGAGATACCACTTCACACCTATTAGGATGGCTATTATTAAAAAATAAATAAATAAAACAGAAAATAACAAGCGCTGGCAAGGATGTAGAAAACTTGGAATGCTTCTGCACTGCTGATGGGAATGTAAAGTGGTGCAGCTGCTGTGGAAAACCGTTTGGCTGTTCCTCAAAAAGTTAAACATAGAATTACCATATGACCCAACAATTCCACTCCTATGTATGTATATATTTCCACTTCCAACAATGGGTAGAACAACTAGACAGAAGAAAATCAGCAAGGAAATTGAAGACTTGAACAACACTATTAACCAACTAAACCTAATAGGCATGTATAGAACACTCCACCCAACAAGAACACAATATATATTTGTCTCAAGTGTACATGGAACATTCTTCAGGATAAGTAGTACACATGTTAGGTCATAAAACAAATCTTGATAAATGTAAAAGGATTGAATAATACAAAATCATTTCACAATGAAATGAAGTTAGAATTCAGTAACAGAAGAAAATATGAGAAATTCAAAAATATGTGAAAATTAAACAACATACTTCTCAATATCCAATGGGTCAAAGAAGAAATCACAAGGGAAACTAGAAAATGATTCCAGATGCTTGAAAATAAAAACGTAACAAAACTTATGAAATGCATTAAAAGCAGTGCTCAGAGGGAAATGTGTATTTGTTAAGGCCTATGTTTTAAAAAAAAAAGTTTCTTAAATCAATAATCTAAACTTCCACCTTAAGAAACTAGAACAAACTAAATCCAAAGCAAGTAAAAGGAAAAAAATTATAAAGATTAGAGCAGAAATATATAAAATAGAGAACAGGAAATCAATGGACAAGATGAGCAAGCCCCAAAGTAGTCATATTGGTTTCCTAGGGCTGCTGTAACCAATGACTACCAACTGTGCAGCTTAAAACAACAGAAATTTATTTGCTCACAGTTCTAGAGACTAAAAATCTAAAATCTAGATATCAGCCAGGTTGGTTCCTTCTGGAGGTTCTGAGGGAGAATCTGTTCCATGCCTATTCCTAGCTTCTGGTATTGTCAGCAATCCTTGCTGTTCCTTGGTTTTTGACACATCACTCCATTCTGTGCTTCCACACTCACATAATATTCTGTACTGTGTGTCTGGGTCCAAATTTCTTTCTTCTTATAAGGACATCAGTCATTGGATTAGGGACCATTCCACTCCACTATGACCTCATCTTAACTTGATTACACTGGCATAGACCCTCTTTCCAAATAAGATCACATTTGCACATTTTGGGGGCTAGAACAACATGCCTTTTTGGGGAAAACAATTCAACCTATAACATTGGTTCTTTGAAAAGATAAACATAATTGACAAACCTTTAGACCAAAAAAAAAAAAAAAAGAGAGAGAGAGAGAGAAGATAGAGAAGATTCAAATCAGTAAAATCAGGAATGAAAGGGGGGATATTATTACCTAACTTGCAAAAATAAAATGTACTGTAGCGGAATCCTATGAACAATTGTATGACAGTAAATCAGATAACCTAGATGAAATGGACAAATTCCTAAAGAGGTAGAAACTACCAAAACTGACTCAAGAAGAAATAGAAATTTGAGTAGACACACAACAAGCAGAGTTATCAACAAAAAAGTGTCCAGGACCAGATTGACAACACCACCAAGATCATTCTATGGGGAAAGAACAGTCTCTTCAACCGATGGTGCTGGGACACCTGCATATCCACATGTAAAGGAATGGAGTTGGACCCTACCTCATATCATATGCAAAATTAATTCTAAATGGATAAAAGACCTAAATGTACATGCTAAAACTATAAGCTCTTAGAATAAAATATAGGTGTAAATCTTTTGATTTACAGGTGTAATCCTTTGATTAGGCAGTGGTTTCTTTTTCATCTAAAAAATATAGACAAGTTAGACTTTGTGAAAATTAAGGACTTTTGTATGTCAAAGGACACTACCAAGAAAATGAAAAGACAATGCACAGATGTGAGGAATGTTTATAAATAATCTATTTGATAAGGGTCTAATATCTAGAATATAATATATAAAGAACTCTTATAGCTTAACAATAACAAGACAACCCGATTTAAAAATCAGGCAAAAGATTTGAATGGACATTTCTCCACATAAGATATACAAATGGCCAATAAGCACACGACATGGATGTTTAACATTATTGATCATTTGGGAAATGCAAATCACAAGCCTAATGAAATACCTCTTCACACTTACCAGGGTGGCTATAATCAAAAAAGGGAAAACAATAAATGCTATCAAGGATGTGGAGATTATGGAACCATCACAAACTGCTGGTGATAATGGTGAAGCCACTATGAAAAATAGTGTTAGTTCTTCAAAAAGTTATACAAAAAATTACCATGTACCCAAGAGAACTAAAAACAGGTGGTGGAACAAAATCTCGTACAGATATGTTCATAGCAGCTTTATTCATAGTAACCAAAAAGTGGAAACAACTCAAACATCCACCAACTGATGAGTGGATAGACAAAATGTGGTATATCTGTACAATGAAATATTATCCTCCGTGAAAAGGAACGAAATACTGAAACATGATACAACGTGGATGAACCTTGAAAACGTCACGATCAGTGGAAGAAGCAAGCCAGAAAGGAACACATATTGTAGGATTCCATCTGTATGTAATGTCCAGAGTAGGCAAATCCATAGGGCCAGAAAGCAAATTGGTGGTTGCAAAGAAGTGGGGAGAAAGGAGAATGGGGAGTTGATGCTAATGGGTATGGTGTCTCTTTTTGGGGTAATAAAAAGGTTCTAGAATTAGTGGTGATGGTTGTATAACTCTTTGAATGCACTAAAAACTTCTAAACTCTACACTTTAAGATGGTGAATTTTATAGTAGGTGAATTGTCTCTCAGTAAAAAACATATGCAAAGAAATACAAATAAGAAAATTTAAAAACTGATAAAATTATACACCAAAAAGAAGGAATTTTACTGTATGTAAATGTAAAATAAAATTTAAATATGAAGGTATTTCAAGTTTTTTGAGGGTAGACTCTAAATCTGAATCATCTTTGTGCCTTCCAGAGAGCCTAGTACATTGCCTTATGCTTTTAGTAGTTGCTTAATAAAATAAATAATAAGTAAGTGGAAACTATCTTCTATGGGTAAGAATTAGCACCTTTAGGGCAATCACTTTTTCATTGCCATAGCCCGTGGGAATAGGAAGAGGTTCCTATTTCTCAGCAATTTTGACAGCCATTTGATTACAGTGAGAACACAGTGACCCACAGAGTCGTTTTCTAAAGTGTTGCCAGCTGCCAACCTAGGTCAGTGCACCCTATGATTTCCAGAGAAACCTCAATCTGACTACAGACCGTCCTCCTCCCACAACTTCATGTGACCCAACTTCCTCTGTCTCTTCCTGGAGCTTCCACACATGTGCACATATATACACACATGCAGACCTACCGTGGGTTGTGACATGAGCAAGAAATAACCTTTCGCTGGCTGAAGCCACTGAGATTTGGGGGTTTATCTTTCTCATAAAGACCCTGGAGCAAATACATGATGCACACACTCAAAATGGGACCCTGGAAGGGAATTTAAGGGATTATTTATAAAAGTGTGGACGAAGTAGGGGTGGTGCAGGTCCCCAGGACTGCAACGTCATTACACCTCCCAGGCCCGAAGGAGCAAGGGCAGGATTGGGTTACTGGGATGAGAACAGCCGCATCTGTAGAGGCACAAGCCAACTGTCTGGGGACTCCCACTGAAACCCAACCTGAAGCCAGAGGGCCAGGGGGTCTTCAGACATGGTGTGTAAAGGTCAGCCCACTCCACAGAGAAGGATGGACAAGGATGGAGGGTGGAAAATATTCTGCTTGCCCTGTGACAGTGGCCATTGCCACTTACCCTAAACTACACCCCAGCTAAGGGTCAAACCTGTTTTACAAGAGTTTATTCCCTGGAGCTTGTGATGTCAGTGGGGGGTGGAGGGGAGGTGCACCTGCGTTTGGATCAGAATAACTGAATTTAAGGGGTTGATAAGATCTACTTCTCAAATCTGTGATGAGGAACAAACAAGTTAATATTTGTAGAAGTGTTTTATAAAGTGCTATACAAAAATAATTTATTGTAATTCCACCCCGCCCCTGTCAACCCCTCCCCAGGATCACCAGCCAACTCAAACTCTACACTTCTGGGACTTATATCTGCCCCACCTAAATCCCCACTGCATTGTCCTCACTTTGGCCAGTGGTTCCCCAAGTGGCCT
Organism: Daubentonia madagascariensis; assembly: GCA_023783475.1. NCBI lineage: Eukaryota > Metazoa > Chordata > Mammalia > Primates > Daubentoniidae > Daubentonia > Daubentonia madagascariensis. The sequence goes on from JAKFHU010000086.1 coordinate 9,548,280, forward strand.
CCCCTGCCTCTGGTTCCTTCCTGGGAAGTGTTGGGTTTGGCAATCTAGTTCTGTGTTCTTGGTTCTTGGTGTGCTTTTGGCTGAGGAATGACCAGACACACCAAAGTAAGGCAAGCATGAGGTAAAATTTATTGAGGCGGAGCAAGATAGGATTATAGAGCAAGAGCAAGATATAGGTTTACAGAGCAAGATACATGCGCCACAGATGACAACCGGACCCCTTGTTGTAACAAAAGGCCTTGGTTATCGTCTGGGTCTTGTTTTATAATGTCTGGATTGGACCCTCCCTGTGGTTCAGACGTCATCATGGAGCCCCTTTGATGGACAGCTGGGAGTTACATGACCTGAGTCTTATCACGCATGCAGATCTCCCATGGGCCTCTCTGAAAGCTGGTTGTTCTAGGTCACTTTCCAGACTCTAGCATACCTATGCTGCTTGGCCGGTAGGCTAGAGAGTCCTCTGCATTCTTTTGCAGTTGGTGCCCTAAGTTCTGTTTGGCGGACTCATAGGATGTTCCCTCCCCTGCCCCCAGGTAGGGCAGTAGCCCACCTTGTCCCCAGGAGGGGCCGGAGGTCCCTACCTGTCTACCTAACATAAGGACACAGATTCCTCGAGAGCCTGGGTTGAATCCAGGCTTTGCCACTCCTGACCTGGGGCCCTTAAACTGGCTTAGTCCTCTTAGCTTTGATATTCTCAGCTGCAAAATGAGGACAATAAAGTTACCCTGAAAACACTAGAAGTCGTACATGTAAGACATCTGGCAAAGCAAGCAATCAATGGATTATAGCTGTTATCCCCCACCCAAATTGGTGCCAGATCAATCTCCCCGAAGAACAGATCTGGGCTCAAAACCCAGCTGTGATTCCTCACTGGCTGGACATGAGGTGCAAACTCCTCACTCTTGGGAAGGAAGAATGGATCTGACAGAGAGCCTGCTATAGAGGAGCTGGCAAAGGTACCAGGATGGGCTGAGGAATAACAAGACATAATGAGCAAGCTCGGCAGAAATTGTAGTGAACAACCTGATCTTGTAAAGAGATTCAGACCTTCAGAAAGTCAAGAACACAGAGGAAATCTGAGGACCTGGAGCCCAGGGATCTGCAAATTCCACACATCCGCACAGGGTTGCCCTGGCAACAGCCTTGGGGGCCCCCCCCAAACCCATGGCAATGCACCACGATGAGGAAGAGCACATGTAAATGTGGGGAACCGGGCCTGGGGGGAGCGTCTCAGTAGCTCTTACTTGGGGGCAGATCTGGGGAGAATTTTGGAAGGGGTTTTACTGAGGACCTGCTCCTGTGCTGCCACTGCTAGTGATAAATCCTGGAATTGCATGTCCATGCATGATGTCTTGCCTGTTTTGTCTGTTGGTATTGCCACCTGGAGGGAATCACTGCGTGGTAAAAGGAGTGTGCATGTGTTGGCCTGGCACTGGCCTGGGATTCTGGGATAGCATCAGCATGGGCCCGCATCCCCTTCGTGGGGGATTCGGGAGTGGGACAGACATTCTAGCCCCCTCATTGGGGAAGGAATTTGGCACAGGAATCAGAGGAGCAAGGCTGACATCCCAGCCCTGTCACTGTGGTTTGAGTTTCAGGCACTAGTTCAGCCCCTCTGGGGCTGTGAAATAGGCCCAGTAATTCCCCTAACGAGGTTGTTCTTGTTCAGAGTCCAGTTTTTACTGATTCTACGATTTCCTGAATGGCCTCCTTGGGGGTGGAATAGAGTGGGAGGGTCCACAACTAGACACACTAGTTGAATACAAAGAGAAGATTTATATGACACCAGCAGATACGAATCTGGATACATAAAAGCACATGGAAAATGTTCCTCACACCTGAACCTTACACCAGTATGGCAATTCCTCTCTACAAAGCACACACACTGATCTTTTCCCCCTAGAGCTGCAGAGCTCACTTGGGACGTGAGCAAGTTATTGGTCTTCACCAACCTCAGTTTCCTCATCTGAAAGGTGCCTGTCACAAGTGTCTCTCCTCCCCACTCCTGATGTGTTCCCACGTAGTGTTACACTCCTGGCCTTCCTCCATCCGTTCACTTACTCTGTTTCAGGGTCATTGGAATAACATTTGCCTGGAAAGTTTGGAAGGAGAAACCAGGTGTGCAGGCCCCCTCCTCTTCCCCTTTGCTTGAGTGCTGGCTGCTCCTAGCAGAGTAAGTTTTCTCTTCCTCCAGGGGCAGCATCCCCGCTATAGGCCTGCACTTGAGCAGTCAGCGCAGCCTTGACTGGGAAGTAAGGTTTTACATTCTGAGCTTCTGTATTAGCAACCCCATTTGGCTCTCACACCAAGCTACCATCCTCCAGTCTAGCCTGTATTAGTAATAAAGGAGTCATTTTGATTCTCCATGTGTTGACTCCTTTGTCTTACAGCTCAGTTCAGAAACCAGGTAAAAAAGGGCTCTGTGGTAGATTGCATTATTCTTCCAAATATTCACTGTTCTTCCCTGGAAGAAGGCTCTTCCCTTTCCCCACTAAAGCCAGGCCTGGCCATTTCCTTACCATGCCTAATGAACCCTGTGAGTGGAAGTGACAAGTGCCACTTCCCGGAAGGAGGCCTAAGAGCCAATGCGTGCTTCCATCATTGCTTTTTGTCCTTTTTCTCTGCCATGAGCCTGGTTTGTGCTAGATAGGAGCTGCTCTATCAGCCTGGAGCACGTGGAGATTAGCCGAAGTTGACTCTAGAATAGCATGTAAAGTGAGCAAGAAATAAACCTTTGGTTTTATAAGCAACTGAGATTTGGAGGTAGTTATTGTAGCATAATAGTGGATACTGACCTATACAAAAATTGATAACCAGAAGTACAAACATCTGAAATAGGCAGCATTGGCTTTGGGACTAGGAGGTAAGCCACGAGGGCACTGTCATTGGAGGCTGGAAAAATGGCAGACCATGTGGTGCAATGGTATAATCTTTGTCAAAATTCTCACTTGGGATAACTTGGAAAGAAGATGATTTAGCAAATGAATTTTTGGGCTTTGGGTAAAGAAATGGGAAAAAGAATTTTGGTAGCATGAGTTGGTTTCTACTGGTTGCATTTGACAAGATGCGATAAGAAATAATTAGCCAGTTTGCAAACAGAACTTAAATGTAATATAGAAAGTTCAGAAATTGCAGGACTTAGACCGGGTGTGCAGTGGCTAATGCCTGTAATCCTAGCACTCTGGGAGGCCGAGGCAAGAGGATCGCTTGAGCTCAGGAGTTCAAGACCAGCCTGAGCAAGAGCGAGACCCCCATCTCTACTAAAAATAGAAAAATTAGCCGAGTGTTGTGGTGCTGCCTGTAGTCCCAGCTACTGGGGAGGCTGAGGCAGGAGGATCGCTTGAGCCCAGGAGTTGGAGGCTGCAGTGAGCTATGATGATGCCACTGCACTCTACTCAGGGCAATAGAGTAAGACTCTGTCTCAAAAAAAAAAAAAGAAAAGAAAAGAAAAGAAAGAAAGAAATTGCAGGACTTACAAAGTTGAAAGATGATTCTAATTCTCAAAAGGGAAATGACAAAACTGAGAAGTCCTTATGAGAGAAATGTTTATTCATTCTCAGCCCTATGGTTATGACCAAATCAATGGTGAACATGTTGCACTCTGTTAAAACCTCTGAATCCATTAATATGGTACCCAGTAAATCCTTTCACTTGGTCAAAATGGCTGAGGATAATGAGACCAAGAGAGTGGCTGTCTTAGGAAGACTGGAAATTTCAAGAAACTGGCAATGATGTCTAGAGAGGCATGCCTCAGAAAGTGCTAGTAGCACTTAGAGCTGGCCAGAACTACATATTTGTGAAGCCAACTAAAGTTTTGAGAAAGTTGTACTACCACAAGAACTATTCATCTGAACTGAGAGAAACAGTGACCATTTCAATACTTGAAATGACATGACTCTTGGACCCTCCAGCACTCCACAGGCAAGAAGCAAGGTTAGAATGCCATCATTTAACATCCACCTCAGATATGGCCGTTGAGTTTAATGAGCCTCCCAGAGGATGAACCTGAGGGCCACAGGGAATAGGGGAATAGGAAGCCACTTCCAGGGATAGAACAAGGATCTGGTCAAGGTATTTCCCCCAATCCCAGGTAGGAAGCTTTTTAAAGGGATGCCCAGGACATACCTTTCTGAACTGCTATAGACCAGTGGCTGCTTCCTTCTATCCTTTCCCTATCTGAGTAGGAGCATCTACTAGGGCTAACCTTTGCTGTTACACCATTGTCTGTTGGTGAATATTGGGGAGAAGGGCAGATTACTTGTGTGAACTAAAATAAAATCTTAAGCCCCCCAGCCAACTGAATGGACCCCCTCTTGGCCAAGGGGACCCCAGACATTCCCTAAAGCTGAGTGGCTGGCCATAAGAAGGGAGGTCAGACCTGCCCTCTTCCCTTCTTGGAGATATCCTTTGTAACTCATTAACAGGCCTAAGGCTATGCAAGACAAAGCTTGAATTGCACCTGCAGGTCCTCAATTTACTTAACAGATCACTTGAGTCTGGGTATATGTCCGGTGACTCATCTCTGCTTAACAGACTTCCTTATCTTAACTTAAAACATTTCAGGCCTTTAGACAAAGTTTCATTTCTTTAGCCAATTACAAGTCAAAGAATCTTTAAACCTACCTGTAATGCCCTGCTTTGGGATGTCCTACCTTTTTGGGCCAAACCAATGTATGCCTTTTATGTGTTGATTTATGACTTTACATGTAATTCCTGAAATGCATAAAACCAAACTGTAACCCAACCACTGGGAGAGTACTTGCTCAAGTCTTCTTGGACGTGGCTCCCTGGGCCATGGTTACATGTATTTGGCTCAGGATAAACCTCTTTAAATTATTTTACAAAGTTTGGATTCTTTTCCATTGACACTTGCCTGTTTAGTTCATTGGCCAGTGGTGAAGGGGAGCCATGATTGATATGAAACACAGACTGTCATGAGACCCTAGACTTTGATCTTGATGCTGTGACTGGGTGGGATTCAGGTGTTTTCCTTGCAGAGGGGGGTGACTATTTTAGTGTGAAGGAAGGGAAGCAAAAGATTCACCAAGAGGGTGGACTGTGGTCCAATAATATTGTTCTAAATATTAGTTGCCCTTCCCTATAGGAGCAGTACCAGCCCCGCCCCTTCCATATTGTTGTGGTGCCCTTTTACGTGGGAAATTCATACAAAGAAATTTTAAGTTTCTTGTAAGTAGATCGCAAATCTGAATCATCTTTGTACTTCCCAGAGAGCCTGGGACATTGCCTATGCTTAGTAGTTACTTATCAAAATAAATGATAATTAAATTAAAAATCATCTTCATTGGGTGAACATTAACAGCTTTAGGGCAAATATTCTTCCATTCCCATGGACCGGTGCTGACAAGAGGTTGCTATTTCTCAGTGATTGACAAGCCTTCAATCACAGTGAGCACACACTGACTTGCAGAGTCACATTCTGAGATTTGGCCAACTGCCAACCAAGGTCAATGTATCTTCTGCCTTACAGAGAAATAAACACTCAGCCTGATCATTCTCCAACCACAACTTCTATACATTTTTTATGCAACTTCCTCTCACTCTTTACAGCTGCAGCTGAATTTCTACACACACACACACACACACACACACACACACCCCTCAATCCCTTGACAATTCCCAAAATGTTCCCTTCTTGCTGGATAGTCCCAAGATTAGCTCTCTGGTAATCTCAGCCTTACTGACAACCCAACTTTAGAGTTATCTCTTTCTTGCTAAAGAGTTGAAAATTCCTTTGCACAGATAGAACCTATCTTTATTTCCTAGGAAGTCCCAGAGTCTGAGAGTTTGAGTCAAAAGCAGAAGTACTAAGAAATGCAAAGGAGGCCCTCTACAAGGAGAGATGTTTTCTTGCAAGAAAACATCCAAGCCCAACACACTTGGCCAACAGTGGGCAGAGTCTGTTCTTTGGAACTATATGAAATCACAGTTGACCCTTGAACAACATGGGTTTGAACTGCACTGGGCCACTTATCCACAGATTTTTTTCAAAAAATATATTGGAAAATTTTTTGGAGATTTGCAACCATTTGAAAAAACTCACAGATGCATAGTCTAGAAATATTGAAAAAATTAAGAAAAAGTTAGATATGCCATGAATGCATAAAATATGTGTAAATACTAGTCTATTTGTGTGCTAATCAACTGCGTTATTGGTAAGGCTTTGGATCAACAGTAGGCTATCAGCAGTTAAGTTTTGGAGGAGTGAAAAGTTATAATTGTATTTTCAACTGTGTGGGGGGTCAGTGCCCCTAACCCCTGTGTTGTTCAAGGGTCAACTATAGTCTCTTCTCTTTCATATGTCGGCCATTTAGGTATTCACAGATGTCAGCTGTGACCTCCTGTCTCCTCTTCTTCAGGTTAAATGTTTTTCACATACAGAGAGAGAGAGAGAGTGTGAGAGAGAGACAGACAAAGAGAATTGTTTCATAAAATATAAAGTGCCATATAAACATAAATTATTACATTGCATGGATTCCAAATCCAATCTTCATCCTAGTCAGTCTTCTCTGAACACAACTCACTTTGTTAATAGCTTTCACACAAAAATAACCCAAAATAGTAGCAAGGCTTCACATGCAAAGTCATTCATCACAGCATTATTTGTAATGGAAAAAGAATCCACGAATTATCTCTCATGTTAGGAAAATGGTTGTGTGTTTATAGTCCACTATGACATAGCTACACATGGTATTATGTGCCATTAAAAAAATTTTTTTGGACTCCCACAAGCTCCAGAGGAATCTCCGAGGTTCTAAAGATAAATCTGAATTACAAAGGCTGGGATGGAGCCGGCAGAAACTGGCAGAACTCCCCCTCCCCAAACTTTCTACAAAACTCTCCGCTCTTCCCCTCTTCTGGGTGGATGCCTTCTTGGCCTCCACCCTCCTGCACCCAGGTGCTCAAAATAAATGGCATTTTACCACGTCCCAGGCTTGAGTGTCTTCCTCTCGGCTCTGACCTAACATTTGGTGCCGAAACCCCAGAGATGGGGTGCTCGGGTGGACTTGACCTCCGGGAGTCTAGTGGGTGAGCCTTGCAACTCGGGAAGTGGCAGGCAGCAGCAGCTCATCCTGGGCCCGCTCCTGAATCCTGCCTTCCTCTAAGTCCCTAGGTCATGGGTAAGGTATCCACAGATCTTTGACTGAATTGAGAGAGGCCAGTCTCCTGGGTTGATCACACGTCCCCTGGAGCCACTAACCTCCCTTGTCTCTGACAAGGCGGCTGGGAGAAGTCCCGAGCCGTGAAGGGGTCTCTGTCTAACTTGTCTCTGATCCTGCAGTGTAGGCAGAGTGCTGTAGCTCAGCCGAGGTAAGATGTTGTCCACCCGGACCCTTCCGGACCAAGCCAGAGGCAGACACTGGACCAGAATTCGGACCTTCCCTGCTGACCTCCAAAATCCACACCCTGAGATATCCTGTTCCTGGTAAGTGAGAGTCACAAACTCAGTCTCATTTACCGGTCCCCCCTCCTTCTCGCTTCTCGAATCGCTCTCGTCTTGTCTCGTCTAGACTCAAAATTGGTTCTGGTAGACCAGAGGGTAATCTCGGCCCCCCGGGGCCCTCGTTCAACACAGGGACGCCTGTGCCAAATAATTTAATCATGTTGCTCATTGCTCCTTCACCACTCTGGTGCCGTTTCTTCATTCTAGAGATGCCTAGAATTGAGTAGAATCGGTCCCCTGTAGACCCTACTCTTTCCAGGAACACGGGAAACTCTCAGTTCACTCTTCCTAAAACCATCCCCTTGGGGTGCCTCCTCTGAAATCTCAAAACATTGGATCTCACTGATGAAGTCTGGCCAAAACGGCTTCTCTTTTACTGTAATACGGCCTGGCCACAATATAAATTAGATAATAACTCCCAGTGGCCTGAGAATGGAACTTTTGACTATAACATATTACAAGATCTGAACAATTTCTGTCATTGCAATGGCAAATGGTCTGAAATTCCCTATGTCCAAGCCTTTTTTACCCTGTGCTCACGGCCCTCCCTCTGTCAAAATTGCAATCTAGCACAAATCTCTCTACTACACACTAAACCCCCTTCCCAACTTCCTCCCTCAGCCCCTGAACCACCCCAAACTCCAGATCCTGATCCCTCAGATCTCAGTCCTCCCCCATATAAACTCCCTCCACTGCTACCCAACCAACCCCTCTCTCAATGCACTCCACACCCCTCCCTCGCCCCCCTGCTACCCGCTCTCACTCTGCTCAAATTCTGGGACCCCCAGATTCTACCACATGAGGCTTATACCCACTCAGAGAAGTGGCTGGGGCGGAAGGTATTGTGCGGGTACATGTTCCTTTCTCTCTTTCCGACCTCTCCCAGATAGAAAAAAGATTAGGTTCCTTTTCAACCGATCCTCATGCCTTTATCAAAGAATTTGAATATCTAACTCAATCTTATGATCTTACCTGGCATGATCTCTACATAATTCTTTCCTCTACTTTGTCCCCTGAGGAGAAGGAGAGGGTCTGGCTCAATGCCCAGGTACATGGTGATGAGGTTCATAGATGCACTTCCGCCCAACCGGTGGGGATGGCTGCCGCCCCCAGAACTGATCCACTATGGGATTATCAAGTAGGAACCCAAGAGGGGACAGAAGGATGGGCTAAGAGGGACCATATGATTACTTGCCTGTTGGCTGGCCTGAAAAAAGCGGCCCACAAGGTGGTTAATTATGAAAAACTAAAAGAAATCACACAGGGGCAGGATGAAAACCCAGCCCTTTTCCTGTCCAGACTCACCAAGGCTTTACAAAAATATACAACCCTAGACCCCACCACTCCTGAGGGAATTTTACTTCTCAACATGCATTTCCTCTCTCAGTCCGCCTCTGACATTAGACGCAAACTCCAAAAGTTAGAGGATGGTCCTCAAACCCCACAAAAAGACTTGTTACAAACTGCCTTTAAGGTATTTAACAACCGGGATGAGGAACAAAGACCACAAAAGCAAAAGAGGGATCAGGCTAAATACCAAATGCTGGCAGCTGCCATCAATAGACCCCAAGAACAGACCCAGGTGAACTGGGGTAAGGGGCAAAAGACATCACCAGGCCCCTGTTTTAAATGCGGCCAAGCAGGCCATCGGGCGAGACAATGTCCTAACCCTCGACCACCCCCGGGGCCTTGCCCCTCTGTGGGATAACAGGTCATTGGAAGGTGACTGCAGCCTGGCCTCTCAAGGTGGGGCTGCAGCCCTTCCCCCAAAGGAGCCGGACAATCCTGATCTTGCACTGCCGAACCTCCTAGGCCTGGCGACAGAAGAGTGACGGTGCCCGGGACCTGCAGCCCCCAAACCAATCACCGCATCGGAGCCCCGGGTAACTCTGTTGGTGACGGGTAAGCCTATTTCCTTCCTTGTTGATATGGGGGCAACCTTCTCGGCCCTGCCAGGATTCCGAGGACCTACACTAACCTCCTCGGTCTCTATTGTGGGAGTTGAGGGCCTTATAACCCGTCCTCTAACAACTCTCCCCTTAACCTGCCATCCAGGCTCCAATACCTTCACCATTCATTTCTCCTTCTCCCTTGATGCCCAACCCCACTATTGGGAAGAGACATCCTTTCAAAATTACATGTAACTGTTTATCTTCCCGCCAACCATGAGCCACAAGCAAGCACCGCCCTTCTTCTCCTCGCAAGTTCCCCCCCCCATACCTCTTCCTGAATCTGAGGTCAACCCCAAAGTCTGGGATATTTCAACCCCCTCAATTGCCACCCACCATTCCCCCATCCAGATACTTCTGAAAGACCCTTCTCAATTCCCTTGCCAGGCCCAGTACCCAATTCCTTCACAAGGTCTCCAGGGACTAAAACCTATCATTACTCGCCTCTCCTCCCAGGGCTTACTCTGCCCTACCAACTCCCCATATAACACCCCTATTCTGCCGGTAAAAAAGCCAGATGGGTCGTTCCACCTTGTCCAGGATTTAAGACTCATTAACCAGGTGGTGAGACCCATCCACCCAGTGGTCCCTAACCCTTACACTATCCTAGCTCTCATTCCACCTTCCACTACCCACCACACAGTATTAGATCCAAAAGATGCCTTTTTCACGATCCCATTACATCCTAACTCCCGGGACATCTTTGCATTTTCATGGACAGACCCAGACTCCAAACAATCCCAACAGCTCACTTGGCCTGTACTCCCCCAAGGACTTAGGGACAGCCCTCACCTCTTTGGACAGTCATTGGCCTCCGACCTAACCCAACTAAATATCTCCCCATCTGTCCTCTTATAACATGTAGATGATTTATTGTTATGTAGTCCCTCGGAGGCCATTTCCCACCAACATACTGTACAACTTCTCAATTTTTTGGTGGAAAAAGGCTATAGGGTGTCTCCACAAAAGGCACAAATTTCATTACCCCAAGTTACCTATCTAGGACTATCTCTCTGCCCTGGGAAGAGGGAGATGACGGTAGATAGAAAAAACCTTATTACATCCCTACCTCCTCCCACCAACAAGAGAGATCTGCTCTCTTTTGTAGGATTAGCTGGATATTTTTGTATGTGGGTCCTTAATTTCAGCATCCCAGCCCGACTTCTATATCAAGCAACCAAAGGCCCTACCATAAATATTCGACCTTCCTTTGAATCCCTGAAAACTGCCCTAACCTCTGCTCTGACACTCACACTTCCCGACCCCACCCAACCTTTCCAGCTACATACGGATGAGAGACAGGGCATAGCAGTAGGAATCTTAACACAAAATAATGGCCCAGACACACAGACAATAGCATCCTTGTCCAGACAGCTAGACCTAACTATCAGGGGCTGGCCAGCTTGCTTAAGAGCCTTAGCGGCGGCTGCTGTCCTCACAAAAGAAAGTCAAAGATTAACTTTTGGGCAGCCCATCCCTGTTTACTCCTCTCACTCCCCTGGAGATCTTCTCTCACACCGGGCGTTACTAACCCTGTCATCTTCTCGGGTTCAACAGTTTCAACTACTGTTCGTGGAATCTCCACACATATCTCTTGCCCAAAGCCCCCTTTAAACCCGGCCACTCTCTTACCTGCCTCTCATGAGCATCCCACACATTCTTGCACCGAGATGCTGGATTATGAGACTCCTCACTTTCCTAACATCTCAACAACCCTCACCTAATTCCACTTACCCCTGGTTCATAGGCGGCAGTTCCTATATATATGAGAAACGGAGGAAGGCTGGGTATACTAAAGTCTCCAGAGAAAACATCATGGAGAGTGGGCCACTGCCCTTAGGAACATCCTCCCAAAAGGCTGAGTTAGTGGCCCTGATCAGAGCACTAACACTCTCAAAAAATACAACAATCAACATTTATACAGACTCTAAGTGCACCTTTCACGTCCTACACTCCCACATCCCTATATGGGAAGAGCGTGGTTTATTCACCACAAAGGGCTCTCCAGTAATTAATGTATCTCTAATCCTCAAGCTCTTCCAAGCCGCCAGTCTGCCAAAGGCAGCAGCAGTATTGCATTGCAAAGGACACCAGCAGGGCCACAATCCCACAACAATGGGAAATAATTTAGCAGATCAAGAGGCAAAGAGGGCAGCCTTGTGGGACCCTCCCACCCCTGCCAACCAAATGACAGCTGTCCCTCATGACTCCATTAATTCTAGAGGCTGGGGCCACTCAAATCCGCCCCTGGTTATTAAACCAAGGAAAATACATCCTCCCACAAGAACAGACATATACTGTACTAAGAGATATACATAACTCATTACATGTAGGATTTAAACCTTTACTCCAACTTTTAAAACCTCTCATCCACTGTCCGAACCTATCTTCTCTTCTGCAGGACATAACCCACAAATGTTCTATTTGCTACTCAGTCTCCCCTCAGGGGGTAACTAGGCCGCCCTCCTTCCCCACGCATCAAACACAGGGCTATGTGCCTGGCCAAGATTGGCAAATTGACTTGACTCACGTGCCCCCTATCAAAAGAAGCAAATACCTTCTCACTATAGTCGACACATTTTCAGGATGGGTAGAGGCATTCCCCACGACCTCAGAAAAGGCCTCAGAGATCTCACACGCACTTTTAGAACACATCATTCCCTGATTTGAGCTCCCAACCTCAACTCAGTCAGATAACGGACCAGCCTTTATATCCCAAGTCACACAACAGGTAATACAAACCCTAGGCATACGCTGGGTTTTTCCCATCCCTTATAGACCCCAGTCCTCGGGAAAGGTAGAAAAGATGAATTCTATCCTCAAGACTCACTTAACTAAAGGGAACCATGGACTTCCCTATTACCACTAGCCCTTATGTGAATCCAGGCAACGCCTAGGGCCCTGACTTTTCTCAGCCCCTTCGAACTCATGTTACGTCCGCACCTTTACACTAACTCGCTTCCCATACTCAGATCCCTCCGCCCTTGGAAATGATATACCTACCCTAGGGTTGGTTAGACAGCTACTTAGGGACTTTGCTAATGAAGCTTTACCACAACCACAGAACTCTACTTTAAATAACCCCACCCTCCAGCCTGGAGATTGGGCTTTATTAAGAACTCCACATCCCAAACTGCTGCAACCAAAATGGAGCGGTCCATACCTGGTCCTCTTGACTACACCAACAGCAGCAAAACTCCAGGGTCTCCCAACCTGGATCCACATTTCCTGTCTTAAACCTTATAATGAGGGAACTTTTACCCCTCTTTCTTACAGATCCACTATAACAGGACCCACCTCCATCCGACTCACCTGTATACCAGAAGAGCCATCCCCAGATCTCCGAGTAGATGAGTAACTTCTCCCCACAAAACTCACAGTCGTTATCTTTGCTCTATGCCCAAATAATACGAGCTCTGACTGAGGCCCCCAACCTCTCAAGCATCTTCTTCTTCAACTTCTGCGGGACACATATTTACAGGGAGATTTTGATTTCCCTTGGGAGGAAATACATCACGTTCTAGACCCTGGTCAACTAATTAGTCTCCCCTTTGATCACACTCAACATTACTACTTCTCTCCCCATGAGACATAAAATGGCTGTATTAACTTCTATGATGCTTTACTTGTCCGTCACCCTCCTGGTTTCCCCCCCTAAATCCATGTGGTATAATAACACTTTCTTTCTCACCTCCCGGGGAATAGGCCAACAAATATTCCAGGCCTACAACTCCTCTTGCTGGGTTTGCTACCAACAACCCATTCCTTCTTGGGATGAACCCTACCTTCAGGCCACCCCAGCTAATATATCCATAGTGTCTCAAACTAAACCATATAGGGCACCCCACAATGTATTCCATCCATACCTGTAACCCTTTCGCCTATCGATCCCGACTACTCCTTTTGCTTTTCCCCTTCCAGCACGTTCTTCACACTAATTTCCTACCGTCCATAACAACAGGTGGCTCTTTTGATTGCACACCCCCCACCCACGTCATTGTCTTCCCCAACCCCCCTTCCCCATTTCACTCACGCCCCAAGGGGGGAAGTGCTATCTGCCTCTTCCGTAATCACACATCCTCTAAAGGAATATGTAATAGCTCATATATTCATGCAGGCATGAATGCCATAAACTGCTCTATATCCCTCCCCCTGTCCTTCCCAAATTTATGCAATACTTCCCTCCAAAAATACACTTACCGTCAGTGGGCCCTACTTACCCAAAATAACACGGAAGAAGACATACACCACAGCTCCTACCCACACTGCCACCCTATAGACCCTTTCCACCCCCATTTCATATCATGGCTAAATCACCCATCCCTCTTAAAACACAGTACTAATCCTGGCCTACTATGTCTCCCTTCAGGTCTCATGTTCTTAGGAGACGTAGACAACAGAGGAATTGCTTTACAATGTCTAAATCCTATAAAAACTAGGGGTATTTGGTCTATAGGTTATGTTTTACCAGCAAATAGGGATATTTCCATTCTTCTCCCCAAATCAATAACATCTGTACCCTCCCTTCACCAACACTGCTAAAAGAGAGTAGTGGGTCTCATAGCGGCAGGAGTCATGACACTCTTGAGTCTAGCCAGATTAGCAGGAGGGATTACGCACAATGCAATCACAGCCAAAAATATCACCAGGACCATGGCTGGCATGGCCCAAGATACCAGAGAAAATTTTAAACTCCTGTCAGCTTCCCTTAATTCATTAGCTGCCATGGTAATAGATAATAGAATAGCACTGGATTATCTATTAGCATCAGAAGGAGGAGTTTGTGCAATTGCAAACACTTCTTGCTGCTTCCATATAAACACCACAGGGCAGGTGGAAGAGAGAACACAACGGATTCTGGAAAATGCAGAGTGGCTAAAAAGTTCTCTGAAAAAGACATAACAGACTCAGTTTGGAACTCTCTCCAATCCGTCCTCCCAAAAATGACCTGGCTCTTACCCTTCTTAGGACCCCTAATAATGATTATACTAATTCTCCTCTTTGGCCCTTGTCTATTACAAGTTTTTCTATGTTTCCTCAAAAACAGAATTCAAGCCATCACCCACAAATCAATCAGAGAAATCTTCATAATGGAACAAGCCCTTCCACGCTTCCAACTCAATACGCGATCCTGATGCCGCCCTTTCTCAGCAGGAAGCAGTCAGAAAGACAACAACGTCCAGCTTCCCAATTTTTAGAGTTTTTACATCTTCCCCCTTCTTTCCTCTTCCCTTTTATATGATAAAGAGTGTGGAATGTTGGGTCTGCCCCGGCATGCATGTGGTAGATAAGTCAGATAAGGACCATGGGCACGTGCCACCACACCCCACTAATTTTTCTATTTTTTTGTAGAGACAAGGTCTTGTTCTTGCTCAGGCTGGTCATGAACACCTGGCCTCAAGCAATCCTCCCACCTTGGCCTCCCAAAGTGCTGGGATTACAGGCATGAGCCACCGCACCCAGCCTCCATTTAAAATTGTATTTGCCAGCCCGAGGAAATAAAAATATATGTTCACACAAAACTTGTACCCTGGGTGGTCATAGAGGCATTATTCACAACAGGCAAAATGTGGAAACAATCCAAACATCCATCAATAGTTGAATGGATGAACAAAGATGTTATTGTCCATACAACAGAATATTATTCAGTCATAAAAAGGAATGAAGTACCTGTTAGGTCAGAGCCAAGAGGAAGACACGCAAGCCTGGGAGCATGGTAAAATGCCATTGATTTTGAGCACCTGGGTGCAGGTGGGTGGAGGCCGAAAAAGGCATCCACCCAAAGGAGGGGAAGGGTGGTGAGTTTTATAGAAAGTTTGGGGAGGGGGAGTTCTGCCAGTTTCTGCCGGCTCCATCCCAGCCTTTGTAATTCAGAGTTATCTTTACAACCTCAGAGATTCCTCTGGAGCTTGTGGGAGTCCTTATCTGACTTATCTACCGCATGCATTCTGGGGCAGACCCAACAGTACCCATGCTACAACATGGGTGAACCTTGAAAGCATTGTGTTAAGTGAAAGAAGCCAGTCATTTAAGGTCACATATTGTGTGATTCCATTTATATGAAATGTCCAGAGTAGGCAAATCCATAGAGACAGAAAGTAAATTACTGACTGCCGATAGCTGGGGGAAGGAGAAACAAGACAGGACTACTAATGGGTATGGAGTTTCTCTTTGGGGTTTTGAAAATGTTCTAAAATTGATTGTGGTGACTGTTAGGTGTGTGGTCTCTACCCCAGGGGAGGTTTGCAAAGCCAGAAAAGGGGCTGGGAGGAGGAGGGGAGATAAAAGGCAGCTGAGCAGGCAAAACAGAGAAGGTTTGCAAGCCTGCAAGGGGGATGGGACTGAAAACAAAAACATCTCAAGGACTAGCCTTCTGCTACGGCACAACTTCCTCCCAAACGTCAAGGACTTGCTGTATACTGTGATTATTGTTTAATATCCCCCCAACTCCACTCCCTCCTCCCAACCCTCTATAAAAAACTCACTAGACCCCATTTCAGGGTGGACGCCTTTCTTGGCCTCCACCCACCTGCACCCAGGCGCTCAAAATAAACGGCATTTAGCACGCCCCGAATCTTTTCCTCTTGGCTCAGGCCTAACAACAATATCACAACTCAGCGTGCATACGGAAAGGAAAAACCCTATGTTCCTATCCTCACAACACTTCTGACACCAAACGTGTAGGGGTTTTTCCCACACCAACCAATTCTCCAACTCTCTGGACAACGACGGGGTGTTCTACAATTCAATTATGACACGAACTACCTGGAGTTAGCACAGACCCCGCAGGTTAAGGGCTCAGTCCCACAGGACTGCCCCCACTTCAGACACCAATCACGAGTCTTGGGTTGTCACTTGGACTTCTGATCAACCAGCTATAAATCAGAGGTTCCCACAACACCCTCCTCGGGTTCGGTAATTTGCTTTAATGGCACACAAAACTCAGGGAAACACTTTACTTACTATTGTTGGGCTTACTCAGGGCTGGGTGGATGAAGAGGTCAGATGAGGGTCCCCGGGGACTACAGAGGTTGTAGAGATAACTTTGAACTACAAGGCTGGGATGGAGCCAACAGAGACTGGCGATGGCTCCCGGAAGAACTCTCCCTCCCTTCTCCAAGAATGTAACCCCCTCCCTAAGCCTGCAGACTGACCACCGCCCCTCTCAGGAACCTTCGAGACTTCAGCCCCGCCCCCTTGGGAGAGCCCTTAAAACCCCCAGCCTGTGACAAAGGCGCTCCTCAGGTTTCACCGTTAAAACCTGTCTTGCTCGCCAAGCCACCTTTCCGTCTCTTTCTTTTTCTCCCTCTACCTGACAACTGTTACCTGTTTATTATTAAAAATATAAGTCAAGAACAGCCAGATGCAAGAGATAAGCAGGGCGAGGTGGTGCACGGAGCTGCCATCCCCTCGTCACAGTTCCGTCCACGGCTGGACTTGGAAGTGTTGCCCCAGTTCTTGGGCTCCTGGCTTGGAAGAATCACAAGCCTTGGCCCACGTGAGGGAGAAACATGACAGACACTCAGCAAGTATGTGTGACAGATTTATTGGAAGTAGTGAAGTTATAAGATAGTATAGGAGAGGAAAGCAAAGACATTTCCTAAGGGGAAACGGGTCTGGCTCCGTTAGTGGAGAAGACCCCATTTAGTTCCATATTTTCCTTTTCATATGCTTTGTTTAGGTAAAGGTTAGTTGTAATGAGGACTGAATTCCTTTCTATATTTGGACGTGACTTAAAGGTTATCTTATAC
This sequence comes from Daubentonia madagascariensis, assembly GCA_023783475.1. NCBI lineage: Eukaryota > Metazoa > Chordata > Mammalia > Primates > Daubentoniidae > Daubentonia > Daubentonia madagascariensis. Next base: position 9,565,442 of record JAKFHU010000086.1, read on the forward strand.
GTACTGTGGGGAAAGTGCCTTTTCCATTCTCTGACTGGTGGGCAGTGTCCCATGGCCTAATCACCCCATTCTTTAAGACTGAAAGAACTGTTTCCCCTGGTGATTTTTCTGTAACCATTTCCTCCTTATTGTTTTTCTATAACTGCTTTCTCCTTTCAGTTTTTCTGATTTCCATTACCTCACACTTGTTTTTCTGTCCCTGACACCCTCTCCAGGCACACCTTCCTGCACCTCAATGTGTTCACCCACCCCAAAGCTCCTTGAGCCCCGTTGTTTAGGGTCTTCATGGAGGTTCCATTAAATAGGCAGGATTGATGAAATCATTGGCTATGATTTAATATTGATTTAATTGAACTCAATCTCCAGCCCCTCTCCTCTCTCTGGAGATCAGGGGGTGGGGCTGAAAGTTCTACCCCTCCAATCACAGGGTCGTTCCTCTGGCAACCAGCTCCCGTCCTCTAGAATTACCTCATTAGCATAAACTCAGACTTGGTTGAAAGGGGCTTATTATGAATGACAATTGAAAGCCCTCCTGCTATCTTGATCACTCAGAAATTCCAAGGGTTTTAGGACCTCTGTGTCAGGAACTGCTGTAGAAGACCAAATATATAATTATATTACAATATCACAGGGAATATACCAAAAGCTATAGAATTATACACTTCAAATGGATGAATTGGATGGTACATGAATTGTATGAAAATGTCTCAATAAAACTGTTAAAAAGATGTTTATCAAATCATTTTTAATGATGTGAGAAAATGTTCATGTTATAATGTTAGGTGAAATTAGCAAAATATAAAACTTTATATACAGCATAAGCTCATATATATATATATGTGTGTCACTTAATGATAGGAATACAGTCTGATAAATGTGTCTTTAGTCATTTCATCATTGTGTGAACATCATAGAGTGTACTTACACAAACCAAGATGGGGTAGCCTACTACACACCTAGACTGTATGGTCTACCCTATTGCTCCTAGGCTACAAACCTGTGTGGCATGTATCTGTACTAAATACTGGAGGCAATTGTAACATGATGGTAAGTATCTAAACATAGAAATAATAAGTATCTAAACACATGTATAGGGCACTTACCATGAATGGAGCTTGTATGACTGGAGAGAGTCAGCGAGAGGGTGGGGAGTGAATGTGGAGGCCTAGGACGTAACTGTATACTACTGTACCATAGACTTTATAAACACTGTACAGTTGGGCTACACTAAATTTATTTTAAAAATTAAGTAATTGCTCTACAATGTCACTAGCCAATAGGAATATTTCAGCTCCATTATAATCTAATGGCACCACTATCACATATGTGGTCTGTCATTGACCAAAAGGTCATTAAGCAGTGTGTGACTGTACATGGCATGTCTAAAGACTATAAAAGGACATAAACCGAAACGTTAACAAGCGTTGCCTCTAGAAAATGGGATCACCAGTAATTTTTATGGGTGACTTTAAACTTGGAAAACATATCTCTCTGATATAGTGTCATCTAGAACTAAACAGCCCACCCCAGGGGTGTCCTACACCATGGAGACAGAGCAGAGCACGGCTGAAGTCCCCTTGCTTTGCACATTGTCCCACCAGCCACACAGCTTCAGTCCATCATAGCTGTGGTAGACGCCTCATTGATTATGGATTCCCCTTTATAATAAACCAAAGTCCTGAGTTGTCTCTCATGAGCTGCAGTTAAGCTACGATTTCTGACTAGTCTATTGGGTTTATGGACTTAGGTGTTTACAAACCTCCATGTTAAAAGTCATCTTAGCTATGCCATTCCGCTGTTTTTACTGTCAACATACATTTGGAGTCCACCGTCCCGCACAGCTGCTCACCTGGCAAGGTGGGGTTATTTTCAGGCAGGTAGATCATTCAAAAGTCCACCCAAGAATGGCCAACTGGTGATAGGGGAGCCATGGTCAGGGAGTGCCTATTTGGGGCTCAATGCTGGCACTGAAGTTGAATAGAACAAGTTCTGATCCTCCAGGGGTTCGTCGTCTGGTGGCAGAACTAGAAGCCCATGTAATTCATTCTACTTGTGCTCTTCCTGGGCCACAACCTGCCTCCTTTCTGCCTGCCTCCTTGCGGCCAGGGGAAGTTCGTCCCTCCCCTGCCTGCACCATTCCAGGCTTCTCCCTCATCCCAGGAGGAATTCCACTGCTTCCCAGCCCCAAGAGAGAGGAAAAGTTTTCCCCTCCCTTCTCATTCCCTCCCAATTCTATGTGTGGAAGATGAAGAAGGTCGTGGAAGAGATGACACTAAAGCAGTGTTTTAAAAGAGGGCTCAGTATTCAAAGATGCACTTGAAGGAGAAAAGGCAGTCCAGGCAGAGGAACCGCACAGCAAAGGCACGGATGCTGGGCCATCTGGGAAACTGAGGGCGGCTCAGTACAGCCCTTGCTCTAGTCCCATGATGGCTCCTGCTCTCCTCTTCATTTCAGCATCTACCTGCCATCTGGCCTCTTGCCTTTTCTTCCATTGCCTGCTCTGTCCCGTGAACTTGGTGACAATATGCAGCTCCCCGGTTTGAACTTCAGTGCTCTCTACAGCCCTGGCTTCTACTTCCCCATGTCCTGCACAATTTGGGTAACCTCCCTGACTGGCCTGCTTTGCCCCTTGGGACCACAAGCCCAGAGCTATAGCAGAGGCAACCAGACAGGTGCTGACCAGGACACCTAGGGATGGACGGTAGGGCTCCAGCCTCCTGTTCAGTGCTGCCACTGGCGTCTCAAATGAAGATGGAGAAGCCCTGATTTTCAGGGCTGTGTGTCCAAATCTGGGGGTGGGAGAGAAAAGAATGGGACAGGAGATATTCAGGTTCCTGACAGGCTGGAGCAAAGGGCCAAATCTAAGGAGATACAATATCTGGGCCTCTAGCCACAGAGCCATGGTCAAGCCCAGTAAAGGAGAAAGGAACAACAGGGCAGCACATTAGAAAAGACCTGGGAGTTTTAGAAAAGAAGCAGCTCTGAGTGAGTTAATAATCTGTGACTTTGAAGAAAGTTAATGGACTCCAGGCTGCATTAATGAAGGTCTAGTGTTCAGAAGGAAGGAGGTGAAAGTCCTGTTTTGTGCCTATCAGAACACACATAGACTATAGTTCAGTTCTGGAAGTTACACTCTGCAGGAGATGAGAGACAAACTAGAACAGTGGTTCTTAACCCTGGCTGCACATTAGAATCTCCTGGAAGCTTTCAAAACTCTTGATGCTTAAGTCACACCCCAGACCAATCAGAATCTCTGGGAGAGGGACCCAAGGCATCACTTTTTTGTTTGTTTGGCTTAAAACAGTAATAAACATTGATTATCTCACAGTTTCTTTGGGTCAGGAATTCAGGAGTGACTTAGCTAGATGGTTCAGATTTAAGATTTCTCATAGGTTGCATCCAAGATGTGTTTGCCAGGGCTGTAGTCATCTGCAGGCTTGACTGGGCTGGATTCCACTAAAGCCACCTAACAAGAATCTGTCGAACTCCTACTCTGTGTAAGATTCTTCTGTGTTTTGGGTCCAGCAGTCAGCAGGAGGCCGGGCACTGCTGAATCCTCATGCAGGGCCCACAGCAGGTTAGGGGCAGAGCTAAAACCAGGCCTCAATTCCCATCTTCCTGACTCAGCAGTAAGGAAATGTCTCTTATCAGTGTGGGTGGGAGTTGTGTTTCCCTTAAAAGGAGTGGAAATTTCATGGCACATCATCCTGCAAAGAGGTCAGTCCTTAGACAAACACAAAAAAAAGGAAGTGCGGGGAGTTAGGCCGCAGATGGAAGAGAAAGAAAAAGCCCCTTCTCTCTCTCCAGGCCCCGGGACTGCTGAACCTGGATTTTGAGGCACAGACACAAAAGCTATGTTGTGGCTAACTTTATGTGACAACTGGGCTAGGCTAAGGTGCCCATTGTTTGATCAAACGCAAGCCTAGGTGTTACTGTGAAGTTATTTTTCAGACATGATTAACATTTAAATCAGTAGCCTTCTAGTGAAGCAGATTATACTCCATAATGTGGGTGGGCCTCGTCCAATCAGTTGAGGGATTTAAGATCAAAGACTGAGGTTTCCCAAAGAGGGAATTTGGCCTCAAAACTGCAACATCATAGAAACCCTGCCTGAGTTTCCAGCCTGCCTGCCTGCCCAACAAATTTTGGATTTGCCAGCCCGCACAATTATGTGAACCAATTCTTTAAAATAATTAAGGAATTATTTCTTCCTCTCTCTCTCTCTTTCTCTCTCTGTCTCTTGTTTTATTCATTCTGTGTCTCTGAGAACCCTGACTAATACAACCAGTTTCTCCAGAACTTGGTACCTGCTGCAAGGACTGAGGCTGGGAGTTGGGCAGGGAGGGTATTGGGAGAGTCCTGTGGATGGGTTGGCACCCATAGCCTCTGACTACAGCCCCTTCCAAGACTCAGCTGGGAGTATCTGTGTCAATGATTGGCCAACTCCAGCCTGTGGGCCTATCTGAGTCCATTTTGTGTTGCTATAAAGGAATACCTGAGGCTGGGTAATTTATAAGGAAAAGAGGTTTATTTGCCTCAAGGTTCTGCAGGCTGAACAAGAAGCATGGCACCAGCATCTGCTTCTGGTGAGGGCCTCAGGGAGCTTCCACTCATGGCAGAAGGCAAAGGGGAGCTGACGTGTGCAGAGATCACATGGTGAGAAAGGAAGCAAGGGGAGGAGGTGCCAGGCTCTTTTAAACAACCAGCTCTTGAGGGAACTAACAGAGTGAGAACCCACTCACTACTGCGAGAATGGTACCAAGCCATTCATGAGGGACCTGCCCCCATGACCCAAACACCTCTCGCTAGGCGCCACCTCCCAACACCACCACACTGGGGATTAAACTTCAACATGAGGTTTGGATGGAGCAACCATTCAAACCATCGCAGGGCCAAATCCACTTCACTTATAGCCCAATGTATACAGCACACAGAGTTAAGGTTGGTTATTGTATTTTTAAAGGGTTATTAAAACAAATAAACAAACAAGAATATGTGGTGGAGACTATATATGGACCATAGCACTTAAAATATTTATTATTTGGCCCTGTACAAAAATAAAGTTTGCCAACCCTGCTCCAGGTGGTTCCTTAATGTTCACTGTACTCTTTCAGCTGTTATGGCCTGACATCAGCTGTGCTGGGGGGGATTAAGAGGTATATATTGTCAAAGGAAGAAGATTGGTGCCCTCTCCAGGGGCAGGAGCAGTGGAGATTGCTGACAGAAAAGGTGTGTGCCCAGGGCATGGTCATCTCACAAAAGATAGGCGTGGTCAGAAGGCTGGAGGGGAAGACACTGAGAAACTCACCTTGAGTCCGTGAGAGACAGCCCCTTGGGGAACCTCTCATGAAATAACAGGTGGATAAGGTGGTGGGAGTTGGGCAGTACCAGCAAGGCGGGCTGTAAGTAGATCTCACTTTGGGAATCTTTGAAAATACTGTGACTTTATTTGGGAAGTTCTAGTCTTACCATGTTTATGAACAGCAGATCAGATTTATAAAAGATGGAAACTGAGTTGCTAAGTGAGGTGGTTAGTGGGTAAGGACTCATAGCCAGGTGGCTTGGCTGGTCTTGCAGGGTGCTGTGTGCCACAGAGGCTCTGGTGAAGCATGGGGACATAGACCTGCTCCACAAATGAGGACAACTTCTAATGGTGAAGATCCTCTTGTTCATTACAGAAATATACCTTAAATGCTAGAATAGAAGAAGACTGCAAATATAATGCTTCTTTCCAAGAAGAAGCCTAAAATAAAGGGGTTTTTTTTGCCCTCATAAATATATAAACAAATTTTAGGGATGCAGAATCATATGTCTACTTACAATATTTCATTTCTTAATTAGCTATATGTTCATTTAAAAACGTTATGTATGGCAATTTATTACTTTAGAAATATTGAATTTTCCACTTTCTAATTTTATGGAATATTTTTTTCAAATTTTCCCCTGATTCTTTGACACCCGTGTTTTTATCATCACCGAAATCCTCTTCTTTAAAAAAACCCCAGCTTTTGTTATGGAATATTTTAAACATGTGTACAAGTAGAGAGACTAGTATAATAAAACCTCAAGTACCCATCACTAGTGTCAGTATTTACCAACACCTGGTCAATCTTGTTTTCTTTCTGCCCCATCCCATCCTCTCCTATATTATTTTTTTCTTTTTGAAAAATTGAGGTGAAATTGAAATAACTTAAAATTAACCATTTTAGCTGGACCCAGTGGCTCACACCTGTAGTCCCAGCTACTCAGGAGGCTGGGGCGGGAGGATCACTTGAGCCCAGGAGTTTGAGATCAGCCTGGGCAAAATAGTGAGACCCCCATCTCTTAAAAAAAATTAACCATTTTAAAGTGTACAATTCAGTGGCATTTAGTACATTTACAATGTTGTACAACCACCATCTGTATCTAGTTCCAAAACATTTTCATCACCCCCCAAAAAAACCCTATACCCATTAAGCATGCACTTCCTCGTCCTCCCTCTCTCACATTCCTGGCAACCACTAATCTGTTTTCTGTCTCTATGGATTTGCCTATTCTGGATATTTCACATAAATGGAATCATACAATATGTGACCTTTTGTGCCTGGCTTCTTTCACTTAGCATATTTTCAAGGTGAATCAGTACTTCATTCTTTTTCATGGCTAAATAATATTCCTTTGCATCGATATACCACAATTTGTTTATCTATTCTGCTGTTGATGGACATTTGGGTTGTTTCTATCTTTTGGCTATTGTGAATAATGCTGCTATGAACATTCATGTGCAAGTATTTGAGTATCTGTTTTCAATTCTTTTGGGTATATACCTAGAAGTAGAATTGCTGGGTGTTTTGAGGGTATCTGGGATTTGTTTTAATCAGGTATGGTAAGATACACAGACATGTAATCTGTGTAGAGATGTAGAGAGTAAATCATACTGTATTTCTTTTTAAAAGAGAAAATACATTATAAATTCATACTGATACTTCCAATACAAATGTAAATGATAGGAGGAATAAGCTCAAGAGATCAAATGTACAACATGGTGCCTGTAGTTAATAACAATGTATTGTATACCTGAAAATTGCTGAGAGAGTAGATTTTAAGTGCTCTCAACACAAATGATAAGTATGTGATACATATGGCCAACAGATATATGAAAAATGCTTGACATTGCTAATCATCAGGGAAGTGCAAATTAAGACCACAATGAGATATCACTTTACACTTGTTAGAATGGCTGTTATCAAAAAGATGAAAAATAAGTGTTGGCAAGGATATGGCGAAAAGAGAACCCTGGTAGAATTTTGGTGGGAATACAACAGCCATTAGTACAGCCATTATGGAATACAATACGGAAGGGTCCTCAAAAAATTAAAACTAGAGCTACCATATGACCCAGCAATTCCACTTCTGGGTATATATCCAAAGGAATTTAAATCAGTATGTCAAAGAGATACCTACACTCCCATGTTCACTGCAGCATTATTCACAACAGCCAAGATATGGAAGCAACCTAAGTGTCCATCAATGGATTAATAAAGAAAATGTGGTATATAAACACAGTGGAATATTACACAGCCTTAAAAAAGGAAATCTTCTCATCTGTGACAATATGGATGAACCTAGAGAACACTATGCCAAGGGTAATAAGCCAGGCACAGAAAGACAAATACTGCGTGATCTCACTTATGTGTGGAATCCAAAACAGTTGAACTCAGATGTAGACAGTAGAATGGTGATTACCAGAGGCTGGGGGTGGGGGATGGGAAAAGAGAAGATGTTGGCCAAAGGGTACAAAATTTCAGTTAGACAGGAGGAATAAGTTTTAGTGATCTATTGGACAGCATAATGACTATAGTTAATAATAATGTACTGTATATTTCAAAATTGCTAAAAGAGTAGATTTTAAATGTTTTCAGCATTAAAAAATTATAAGTAGGTGAGGTGATGGATATGTTAATTGGCTTGATTTAATCATCCCACAATGTGTACACATATCAAAACATCACATTGTACTCCATAAATATATACAATTATTATTTGTCAATTAAAATAAAATAACAAAAATGATAAGTATGTGAGGTAAGGCATATGTTAATTATCTTGATTTAGCCATTCCACAGTGTATGTATATTTCAAAATATCATGTTGTGTACCATAAATATATACAATTTTTATTTGTCAATTAAAAAAAATTTTTTTTCTTTCTTTTTTTTTTTTTAATAAAGATGCGGTCTCACTCTTGCTCAGGCTGGTCACGAACTCCTGAACTCAAGCGATCCTCCCGCCTCGGCCTCCCAGAGTGCTAGGATTACAGTCGTGAGCCACCACGCCCGGCCTTAAAAAATTTTTTTAAATTGAATACAACCACAAAAAATATCCTATGAAGATGTGTTCTCCATTTATTCTATCCAGTTTTTTAACATGAATAAAAATGCCATGTTTATTATCAAAAAAAAAAGAAAGTAAAAATTGATGGAATAGTACCAAGAGTTCCAACAAACCCCCACTCCCCACCACACATAGTCACAGTTTCCCAATTATTTATGTCTTGAATTAGTGTGATACATTTGTTACAATTGAAGGAACATTGATACGTTATTATTAACTGAAGTTAATAGTTTTATTAGGTTTAACTCTTTGTGTTGTACATTCTATGGGTTTTGACAAATGTGTAATGACATGTGTCCATCATTACTGTATTACACAGAATAGTTTTACTGCTCTAAAAATCCCCTGTGCTCTACCTAGCCGTCCCTCGCTTCCTCCCCCTGAAGCTCCTAGCAACTGCTATATTTTTGCTTCCTCCATAGTTTTGCCTTTTCCAGAATGTCATATAGTTAGAATCATATTGTATTTCTTTTTGAAAGAGAAAATACTTTATAAATTCATAATGATATTCCCAATACAAATGTAAGGTTACAGGGGTTTTTCCCCTTTACTTTTCATTTTATGTTTGTATTTTTTAACTCACATTGAAAATTTTGTTTCCTAATGATATTATCACAATTATGTATTTACTTTTTCTATCATGTGTTCTATGTGAGTGTATAAATTAGCTTCAGAACAACAATGCCAAAATTATTACTAACACTGTGACTACTGATCATAGTTTAAGATTCTTTTTTTTTTGTGGTCCATTTTTAGTCTACTTGGGATGCACAGCCAAGTTGCTGTTTTTTTGTTTGTTTGTTTGTTTGTTTTTTTGAGAAAAGGTCTCACTCTGTTGCCTGGGCTAGGGTGCAATGGTGTCATCATAGCTCACTGCAACCTCAAAGTCCTGGGCTCAAGCGATCCTCTTACCTCAGCCTCCTGAGTAGTTGGGACTACAGGCGCACATCACCACACCCAGCTAACTTTTTCTATTTTTAGTAGAGATGGGGTCTTGCTCAGGCAGGTCTCGAACTACTGAGCTCAAGCGATCCTCCCGCTTCAGCCTCCCAGAGTGCTAGCATTACAGGCATGAGCCACTGCACCTGGCCCAAGTTGCTGTGTTTTTAAAATAAACTTTTTACTTTGGAATAAATTTAAGTTCACAGAAAAGTTGCAAAGATAATACAAAGAGTTTCTGTAAACACCTCATGCAGTTTCACCCATTGTTAATATCTCATATTTCTATGATACATTTGTCAAACTAAGAAACTGATATTAATTAGTACATGACTATTAACTAAACTCCAGACTTTCTTTTTCCAATGATTCTTTAGGATTTTCCAGATGTATAATCATATTATCATATCATTTAGGAGGGAAAAAAACCAAGTTGTATCTCTTTCTTTTTTCCTAATTGCCTTTTCTTATCTAATTGCATTGGCTAATATTCCAACACAATGTTAAAAGGTACTGGGAAAAGTGAGCATCCTTATTCCCAAGTTTAACTTAATGCCTTCCCCATCAAGTAAGATGCTGCCTTTGGACTGATACATATATAATATATATAATAATGTTCACAAAGTTTTAATGAAGTCTTTTTTATTGAGTGTTTTTAAAATAAGTATTGAATTTTGTCAAATGCTTTATATAGATATAGACACAGATATAGATATAGATATATCTGGAGGTGATCATAGGGTTTTTTTTCACTTGTTAGTATTTATATAATGGATTGAATTAATGGATCTCTCAATACTGAACCACCCTAGCATACATTGAATAAACTTCACATGGACATAATACATAATGTACTATTGAATTCTGCTTGTTGATATTTTATTTAAAATGTTTGCAATAATATTTATAAGTGACATTAATCTGTAGTTTTGTTTTTAGGGGTGCAATCTTTTGAATTGATGAAATATGTACTTCATAAAACAAATTGGTGTTAATTCTTCTTTAAATGTTTGGTGGAATTCACCAGTAAAACCATCTGGGCCTGGGCTTTTCTTTGTAGGTGGTTATTGATTACTAATTCAATCTCTTTACTTGTTATAGGTCTATATGCAGTTTCAAATTATTCTTGGGTCAATTTTGGTAGTGTGTGTCCTTCTAGGAATTTGTCTAGACTTAGTTAATCTAAGTTATCTATTTTGTTGGCATGCAATTATTCATAATGTCCCCTTAAGATCCTTCTCATTTCTGTAAGTTCAGTAATAATGTACCCTCTTTCATTCCTGATGTTACTGATTCTTTTTTCTTGGTCAGTCTAGCTAAAAGTTTGTTAATTTTGTTGATCTTTTGAAAGAACCAATTTTTGGTTTCAGTAATTTTCTCTATTGTCTTTCTAGTTTCTTTTCACTAACTCCTGCTTTAATCATTTTTGTTTCCTTTCTTCTACTTGCTTTGGGTTTAATTTGCTCTTCTTTTTTCTTGTTTCTTAATGTTGAAGTTTAGGTTATTGATTTGAGATCAATCTCTTAAAATGTAGACATGTATAGATATCAACTTCCCTACAAGCACTGCTTTAGCTGCATCTCATATGTTTTTGTATAGTGTGTATTTATATTCATTCATCTCAAAATATTTTTTAATTTCCCTTAGGATTTCTTCTTTGACCCATTGGTTATTTTCCTTATCTTATTAATGTCTATATAATTATAGACATTATAATTGTCTATATATATATATGTCTATATATGTCTATATATATATGTCTATATAATTATAGACATTAATAGGGGTAGTGAGAACCCCTCTTATTTTCTTTATCCATCAGGTTAGGATCTTATCAATTTTATTAATCTTTCAAACAACAATTTTTCAATTTTTGTCTGTGGTAATTTGCTCTGTTTATTTCCTATATTATTGATTTTGCTCTTATCTTCATTATTTCTTTCTTTTTGCTTAGTTTTGGGTTGACCTTGGTGTTCTTTTTCTAGATTCTAAAGACGGAAATTTAAGTCATTGATTTTAGACTTTTCATTTTTTTCTCTCTCTCTCCTAATTTAAACATTAAAAGCTACAAGTTTTCCCTCTAAGCATTGTATTAGCTGAACCCCAAATTTTCTTATCATGGTTAAAAAAACCCACATAACACCACAACTTTTGATTTGTTGAATTTTCATTATCATTCAACTCAAAATCTTTTATAAGTTTTCTTGTAATTCCTTCTTTGATCTATGAATTATTTAGAAATGTGTTGTTTAAGTTCCCAATATTTTTTCCTAGATACATTATTGTTACCAATTTTAATTTAATTTCATTGTGGTTGGAGGACTTATTCCTTAACATTTTAATTTTTTAAAAATGTATGGAGTCATTGGTCAAGTATATGGTGTATCCCAGTGGCCATACTATTGTTTGGGGGGAAAATATATATTCTGCATTTGTTGGATGTTGTGTTCTAAAGATGTTAATTAGGTCAAGGTGATTCAGATCTTTTATGTCCTTGCTGATTTTCGTGAGTTCTATCAATTATTGAGGGAACTATGTTAAAACTCTCCAGCTATGATTGTGGATTTGCTTATTTCTCCCTTTAATTCTGGCAATTTTTGCTTCATGTATCTTTAAGCTCTATTACTAGGTACATGCATATTTATAATTGTTATGTGTTCCTGATGAATTATTATGAAATATCCCTCCTTATATTTGTATAGTATATCTTTTCTTATACATTTATTTTCAGCCTGGGTCTTTATATTTAAAATGCATCTTATGTAGACAGCATATAGCAGGGTCTTTCTCTTTTATCCAGCTGACAGTCTGTGCCTTTTAATTGAAGTGTTTAGTCCTATGCAGAAAAGAGTTGTCGTAAGATCTATCCGTAGAAAGCCCTGCTTACAAGGTTGGCCTTTGGCTGGCATCTGGGACTTGGCTCCCACAGTGTTCCCAGCCAACAGTTAACAGATAAGGGTGATTCACTGTGCCTAAAGCATTTGTACAAACAATATAGTTTGTGCCAAACACCTGCCTTCCTTCTGGGAGTCTGAAGTTTTGGTATGTGCTAGGCAGAGGGTGTCTACCTGGCCAGCCCCAAATAAAAAATTTGGACATTGAGTCTCTAATGGGCTTCCCCAGGCAGGATCACACACATGTTGCTGCATTTTCATGGTCGGAAGAAGACTGTGCTCTGTGAGATTCTTTATGGGAGGGAGAGAACATAAGGAAGTCTGCACATGGATTTCTCCAGATCCCACCTGTGACTTTCTCCCTTGTGATTTAGCCATGCGCCATTAATACATCAGTGTAATAAATGTCAGCTATGTATACAATGCTGAGTCCCTTGGGTCTTTCTAGTGAATCTCCAAACATAGAGGTGGTCTTGGGGCCCCTGGCACAAGTCCATTTACATTTGATGTAATTATTGATGTAATTGAGTTTAGGTCTACCAATTTATTTATCTTCTGTTTATCCCATCTTTTTGTTTTGTTTGTTTGTTTTGGTTTTTGTTCCTCTGTTCCTTCTTTCCTGTCTTCTTTTGAGTTAAGCACACATTTTAGAATTTCATTTAATTTATATCCTGGCTTTTTTGCTATATCTCTTTACATTACCTTTTTAGTGGTTACTCTAGGGAATACAATATACATCATTAACTTTGCACAGTATACTTAGAGATGATGTTGTACCGTTTGACATAAAATCCAAGAACCCTGCAACTATATAGATCCATTTCTTTTCATCCTTCACGCTATAGTTGTATGTATTATGTCATCATATATAACAAGCCCCACAATACAATGCTTTTATTTTTGCTTTAAATTGTCATATATATTTTAAACAAATTAAGAGAAAAAAGATTGTCTTTCCTATTTACTCATGTATTTGCAATTTATCATGTCCTTCATTCCTTCCTCTGAAGGACCCTGTCTCATTTGAGCCTCCTAGTAGTTCAATAAGGCAGGGCAAGCAAGTACCATTAGTGCCACCGCATGGAGGAGGAAACTGCAGTCCACATTCTCACCCTCCTAAATGGCGGAGTCAGGGTGCTGGCTCCAGCTGCTGGGAGCTCTCTGCAGCCCAGGGCTTCCTTGCCACACACTGTCTCTTGGGACCCTGGAAGCACAAGCTTCCTCACTATTCCAATTGACCCCATGAGTTTTGGGGTCAAGCAACTGGGCAGAATGTATCTGTCCCCAGAGCCAGACCCTTGCTGTCCTGGGGCGGTCCAGTGATGGAGTAGGGTCTCTGCAAACGTGGCTCCAGCCTCAGCTTTCTCTGTCTCAGGGAAGAAATCCAGCTGTGTGGGTCCTTCAGGAAGAATATCCTTTCACTTCTCCCTTTAGTGAGGTCCTTTGCCATCAGATTTTGTGGATCAGCAGAATCTGGTCCTTTCTTGTACTCCAAGCAGGAGCTATTTTATTTCTACAAGGAGAAGGATGAGCTCTAGACTCGGGGCATGATGGGAAAACTGGGTGTTTGGGCTTCCTGTCCCCTTCTGTCCTGGAACTCCTGGCCTTCTTAGGGCTGGGCCCCCCTAGCTGCAGGCCATCAGAAAGACCCCGTGCACATGCTCACAGGCCTTCCCTTCTCCTGCACCCACCTGCTTTGACTGGAAGCATCTCTTCCCAACTTTACTTTCAGGGATATCAGGTTGCTAGTTTGAAATCAGCCATGGTGGGAATATTTACACCATGGAAATCAGCAAACACTACCAATCAGAGCTCTCCCCACAGAGCCAGTCATTAAACATTTACTAACATATTGCTGGCCCCACCTTACCTTGGCCAACCAAGACCTGCCAAGATGTTTGCTAATAATCACTGGTGTTGGTATCAATCTCCCCTTGTGGAGTTCCTGTGTTTCCCTCCCCCGCAGGTCAGCTTGGCCCTGGGGGACAGAGCAAGCCAGGAGGTGGCAACTGGAAGTCAGGCCAGCATGCCCTGAATTGGGAAGGACAAGAGGATATGGGCAGAGAATGGATAGTTTCTGCAACAGATGTCATACACATACATGCACACACACGCATACCTGGTTTACTAATACTTGTAGGTTTATTTCAGTGGATATTGGGACAAATACAGCTAGTACACTAAGTCTGTGATTTTGTGGATATTGTTGGATGAAGCCAATTTTTACAAAACTGTTAAGTGTACAGCAGATTGGGTGGTGGGAAGAAATGGTAAAAATTATGACAATTGTGAGAGAATGGATGAAGTTTGGCTGTTGGTGATAGGATACTAATGGCGAATTTTAGACAGGGGAGGGAGCAGGGCTGGTTTACATTTCGGGAGGAGTTTCCTGTGGCTGTGTGCAGGACAGATTGGGGGGAGACTCACTCAGCCACATCCTGCTGTTGACTTGGCCTCCCCTGCCCCTGTTCTGTCCTTGGGCTAGAATGCCCCAGCCCCTTTCCCCTGGGGACTCCTGCCTGTCCTGTTCTGAAGCTTCCTTGATCTCCCATGCAGAGCCCTTGAGGACCTGGTAGGCATCTGGCAATGGCAACCATTACCCCTTATTAACAGTTACTGCAAGCTAGGAGCTGTGCCAGGAACAAGATGCACAGCGGTTCACACACTCTTCATGACTCCCTGAGGAGGAAAGGGTTTTATCTCCACCTCCTGATGACAAAGCTGAGGCTAGTAGAGCCAGGATCTGAACCCAGGCCTAACTGCCTCCAAATCCCGTGCTCTCAATGTCCCCGCTGCCCAGACCTTATCATATGATATTGTAATTACTTGCTTATGTGCTTGTTTTTCCAGCAGACTCTGAGCTCTGGAGTCTGGCAAGGAGTCTGAAATGGGTCTGTCCCCAGATCCCAGAATGCCGGGGCTGGATAGGGCTTCCCCATCTGATCTCCTGCCCCTCCCTTGGCAGGGCTCTCACCGCCATCCCAGGTGGCCAGATCTGTTTCTGGACAGCTTCACCTCTTGACCCCTGCTTCCCTTAGGCCTTCAACATCTAGGAGGTGGTAGTGTCACTGAGACATACATAAGGACCCCCTCAGCCCCTGTGGTCTGCAGCCATCCCAGTTCACCATCCAGGCTGGGCTGGCTGTTTAGCAGTGCCCTTGGGTTCACCCACTATCTGTGCCTCCTGATCCTCTTCCGGTTGAGCTCTTGAAAGCCAGAGACCAAAGGGCAAGGCACTCCACAGCTGCCACCTGTCCCCCACCCCCCTGACCCCACCTGGGCCACACCTCTTCCAGGACTGGGTTTGGGGTATGTGGGCAGAGGTTCATCTGACAACGGGCTCATTGTGTTCTCCCGAAGTGGACGCCACTCACCCCGGGCATCAGTTCCTGTTGACGTCCGCCTGCTGCCGTGAAGCCAACGCCTCAGAAGTCCACCTGGGGGTCCTGAATTTCCAAGCCAGCGAGGAGCTCCCTTCCCTCCCCAGAGGCCGGTCCTCTCCTCCCACTCTTCCTGCCACCCCAGATCTTATAAGTCAGGGGAAACCGTTTCTGCACTTGGTGCTCAGGCCGTCACTCTGTCACCTCCAGGTAAGTGGCTGCCAGGACTCTGGGACTGTGCCCAGGGCCCTGCGACTATGTGTGTGAGTTTGGCAGCAAAGAGGGAGGGGACCCCAGATAGCAGTGACACCCCCAGTCTGTACTCCCAACTCCTGCCCCCTGTACTCCCCAGCCCAGCACCATCGTCCTCCTGGCACCCTCCTGCCATCTCCCACTGCTTCATACAGCAGACATCTGCCCACTTCAGTCAGGAGGCAGGAGCAGGAATGTGGAAGGAGCTGATGAAGCCTGAGCGAAGCTGGTGGCTGTGAGGGTCGAGAGGGAGGGATGGATATGGATATGGCATCGGCACCACCCAACAGAACGCTCCTGCCTGGCACCACGGCGAGGGCACAGGTTCTTTCCCAGGTGATGTAGGATCAGCCCGGCTCCATCATGGCTTAGGGGTCTTGGGCAAGTCATCTAACTCCCTGAACCTCAGTTTTCCCACTGGCGAAATGGATCAGAGGATCAGATGAATTCAAAGGAGCCAAGTGGGGCTTTAAGGGAATAGCTGGAGGTGTGCTGGCCTGGTGGCGTTTCATGGGGTCCCTCACTGAGGCTTGAGGACCCCACCCCTGCTACCATCCTGGGAGTTGGGCTGTCACACACCCTCCTCTTTCAGTAGATGGGCCAAGCTTCAGAGAGGCTAAACACCTTGCCTGGGGCCATCAAGAGAGCAAAGAGTAGGGGCAGGACTTGAACACAGGACAGCCTACCTCTAGGGTCGTACCCTTCCCATGGTGCTATGCTCTAAGGCTCCAACCTGACCAAGTCACACTTCTGCCTTGACTTCATACCTGTGGCCTCCAGAGCCTGGAACATTCTTCTCTGCCAAGTCTCTTCTCCAAGCCCCCAAGTCCCACTCCCCTTGGTCAGCCTAACTCAGCGCAAGGGGAACCTCCTCCAGGAAGTTTTCTCTGAGTTCATCTGCTCTCCAGTGTGGCCCAGGTGTACCTCCTCCATCTGGACACTCACCACCTGTATCATAACTGCCTCTGTCTCTCAGGGCTCAGTGTGAGAGTTTCCTGAGGGCAACACCTGCGTGTTATTCCCCTCGGTGTGCCTGGGGTGAGCAGAATACCTGTCATATAGTGTTGTTCAATGAGGGATGGATGGATGGATGGATGAATAACTAACTAGTTTTATTAGTGGGTTTGTGGGGAGGGTTTGTTATCCCTACCAAGAAACACATTTGCATTTTAACAAAGTGGGGATTATTTAAGAAGTGATTGTTAATTATCTGTATCACACTAGTAGGGTGAGGAGGGAGAAATTTTTTCAACCCCTCAAAACACACTCACTTCACCTACCTTGAGAAGGATCTTAAAAGAGCTCTCTGTCACCCAGCCCCAGGCACCAAGAAAAGAACAACACTGATACTGTTGGTTCCATCTTCCAAGTTGTTTTCTTTCTCCTTAAAATCCATTCAAGGGCCAGTAGGGCCAGACTGACTTCAAGTCCAATTTTGGGGGCCCAAAAAGGCCCCACTGACCTCAAATAGTTGCACCTCTGCTATCTAATACTTGAAAAGCCTCCACTGGGGCTTAATTCCTCTAGCTTAAGGCTCTGGTTCCTGCTAGATGGTGAACACTTAAACATGTGCCGTGTTTTGAAGTTTACTAAAAGCTCTCACATCCATAATTGCTTTGGATTCTCACAACAGGAGACCATGTGCAACAGGTAGCACCATCCCATCCCCACCCTCCCTTAATAAATGAGGAAATCGAAGCTTAGGAGAAGTGAACGATTTGTCCAAGTTCATACAGCCAGTTTTTAGCAGGTCTGGGACTAGAACATTCCACTACACCATAGCCACCCCTTTACGGAGCTGTGGACTGACCTCCAGTCCAGTTTCAAACCTTACTAGGAAGACTCACACGATTTTTATCTTTAATGTGTCCTCTAGATTT
The DNA here is from genome assembly GCA_023783475.1 of Daubentonia madagascariensis. Classification (NCBI taxonomy): domain Eukaryota; kingdom Metazoa; phylum Chordata; class Mammalia; order Primates; family Daubentoniidae; genus Daubentonia; species Daubentonia madagascariensis. Next base: position 9,583,160 of record JAKFHU010000086.1, read on the forward strand.
CTTCACTATCAAGTTAGTAATTTTCTCTTCGCCGTGAACAAGTAATTTGTGGGGAGACATTTTGAGACTCCGTAAATATCCTGTTCCTTGTCACACTTCTACCCACTGGTTTTAGCACCTAACTCCGCCATTTCTTCTATATTTATTAGCTGGCATTCTGCCAAAGGTAGAGCTTTCCCTTTTCCCCCTGTACTCATTTGCTAGGGCTCCATAACAAAGTACCACAGGCTGGGGGGGCTTAAACAACAGAAATTTACTATCTCACGGTCCTGAGGCTGGAAGTCCAAGATCAAGGTGTCAGCAGGGTTGGTTCCTTCAGAGGGCTGTGGGGGAAGGATCTGTTCCAGAACTTGCTCCTTGGTTTGCAGATGGCTGTTTTCTCCCTGTGTATTCACATCATCTTCCCTCTGTCCATGTTTGTCTCTGTGTCCAAATTTCCCTTCTCTTTTAGGACACCAGTCGTATTAGATTAAGGTTCCCCCTAGTGACCTCATTTTAACCTGACTGTCATTGCAAAGACCCTATCTCCAAATTCTGAAGTACTGCGGATTAGGGGATTCCAACACACCTTTTTTTGGGGGAGGGACACAATTTAACCCATAACACATTTATTCATTTATTTATGGACTTAATACAGATTTTTATTTTATTCAGTTCACTAACACTGTCACTATTAGTCACATTGGTCCCAAATCTGGCCAGTGTGATGCTCCTGCGAGCTGGTTCCTGTGTCCTGTGTGACATATCCCTGTGATTCTGAGAGCACTTTCTTACTTTCTGGCACAAAAAAGATATTCCAGCCTCTACTTTTCCTACCCCAGGACTGGAATCAGCCATTTCTTCAAGGAGAAATGTTTTGCTAGTTGTGCTGGTTGTTTCTAGTTGCCCTCAGCAGACAGAGCTGGGGGAGAATCACACAGACAGCCATGATGTACGTACCGGGACCTCTACTTCCAGTCCAGCATCCTTGGCTTTATTCTCTCCTTTCCTGGTTCCAGAATTCCAACTCCCTTCTCCAGTAGTGAGGACATGGCTCCTGTTTTCCTCATTTGCAAGGGCCTCAAATTCAAGAAGCCTCTTACTTTGAGCTATTAGTCACTTGTGTGAAGAGCGAATGCCTTTTGTAACCTTTCTGTAGAGTAGGTTTTGATAGAAGAAGGACAGAGAGGGGAAGATGGCCCTGGGGCCTGAGGAAGATCAGCAGGGACGCAAGAGAGAGACCTTCAGCTCTCTAAAGACTCCCTGAAGGAAGCTTCCTTCTCTGCCTGGAGGTGCGCCCGTGCCAAGGAGAGGACTGGGGAAAACCCCACTGCTCCCCACCTGCCTGTGCCCTGCCAGGTTCCAATCTGATAAACCAGACTGTTGGATAAAAGATGGTCACCTGGGGAAGGCAGGTGAGGTCTTAGAGATTGGATGTGGCTTGAATAAAGCCATTAAGGCCCCACCTCCATTGAGAAGAAAGCTTCCTCAGCTACTTCTCTCTTTTTCTATTTCTTTTTCTATTGAGATAAAATCTACATAACACAAAACTCACCATTTTATGCCTTTTAAAGCATACAATTGAGTGGTATACTCACAAATTGTGAGTATTTCATCTCCATGATCTAATCCCAGAATATTTCCATCACCCCAAAAAGAAACCCTGTACCTCCCCAACACCTCCCTTCCCCCAGGCTCTGGCAACCACGAATCTACTTTAAGTCTTTATGGATTTGCCCATTGTGAATATTTCTTATAAATGAAGTCATATAATATGCAGCCCTTTGTGTCTGACTTCTGTCACATAATTTAATGTTTTCAAGGTCCACCCATGTTGTAGCATATATGAGTACTTTATTCTTTTTTATGGCTGAATTCCATTGCATAGAGATACCACCATGTATTTATCCATTCATCAGTTGATGGATACTTAGGTTATTTCCACTTTTTGGCTAGTATGAATAACGCTGGTATGAATATTTGTGTGCATGTTTTTGTGTGAGCATACATTTTCAATTTGCTTGGATATATAACCAGTAGTGGAATTGCTGGGTTTCTTTGTCCCTTTTATGCTGCTAAAACAGAATGGCTGAGACTGGGTAACTTACAAAGAACAGAGATTTATTTCTTACAGTTCTGGAGGTAGGAAGTCTAAGGTCAAGGGACCCACATGGGGTGAGGGCCTTCTTGCTGTGTCATTCCATGGTGGAAGGTGGAAGGGCAAGAGATCTCATGCATGGAGGGGGGAGAGGGAGAGAAAGAGAGAGAGAGAGCAGGGGAGAAGGGGAGAGAGGGAGAGAGGGGGCTTAACTCATCCTCATATCAGGAACCCAGTCCTGCAATAACTACCCCACTCTTGCACTAGCAGTGTTAATCCATTCATGACAGCACAGCCCCCATAACATAATCACCTCTTAAAGGTCCCACCTCTCAATACTGTTGCATTGGGGATTAAGTTTCCAGCACATGAACTTTGAGGGACACATTCAAACCATACCACTGGGTTATATCATAACTCTAAATTTAAGCTTTTGATGAAGTGCCAAATTTTCACAGTTATTTTACATTTCCACCAACGGTATATGAGGGCTCCTATTTCCTTGCCAACACTTGTTATTTTCCATTTTTAAAAACTGTAGTTAAAAAAACCTTACATAATATAAAATTTTCCCTCAAACTTTTAAAGTGTACGGTTCAGTAATGTTAAGCATATTCTCATTGTTGCGTAGGAGATCTCTAGAACTTTTCTATTTTGCAAAACTGAAAGTCTATAACCATCAAACAATTCTCCATTTTCCCCTCCTCTCAGCCCCTGGCAACCACCGTTCTCCTTTCTGGTTTCTGTAAGTTTGACTGTTTTAGATAACTCGTATGAGTGAATCACACAGCATTTGTCTTTTTGTGACAGGCTTATTTCACTGAGCATAGTGTCCTGAAGGTTCATCCATGTTGTACCATGTGACAGGGTTTCCTGCTTTTTAAAGGCTGAGTAATATTCTATTGTATGTATGTACTACGTATACTTTATCCATTTATCATTGATGAACATTTGGGCTGCTTCCACCTCTTGGCTATTGTGAGTAATTCTGCCATGAGCATGGCTGTGCAAATATATCTCTTCAAGATCCTCCTTTCCTTTTGATATATACCCATATATATATATATTTTATATATATTCTCATTTTGATATATACCCAGAAATGAGATTGTTGGATCATATGGTAATTGTATTTTTAGTTTTTTGAGGAACCTCCATAGTGATTGCACCATTTTATATTCCCAGCAGTGCACAAGGGCTCCAATTTCCCCACATCCTCTGAGCATCTTTTCATGTGCTTGTTGTCCATTTGCATAACTTCTTTAGAGAAATGTCTATCCAAAGTCTTTGCCTATTTTTATCTTGGGTATTTGTCTTTTTATTGTTGATTTGTAAGAGTTCTTTATATATTTTGGATGCTAGACTCTTACCAGATATACAATTTCTGAATATTTTCTCCCATTCTGTGGGTTTTCCTTTCATTTCTTGATAGTGTCCTTTAATTTATACAATTTTTTAACTTTGATGAGGCCCAACTTATTTATTTTTTCTTTGGTTGCATGTACTTTTGGTGTCATATATAAGAAACTGTTGCCTAATTCAAGGTGACAGAGATTTACACCTATGTTTCCTTCTAAGAGCTTTACAGGTTTAGCTCTTACATTTAGGTCTTTGATCCACGTTGAGTTAGTTTTTGTATATGGTATGAGGTAGGGGTCCAGCTTCATTCTTTCACAGTGGATATCCCATTGTTCCAGCACTACTTGTTGAAAAGACTATTCTTTCTCCATTGAGTGGTCTTGGCACCAGTTTGTCTCTGAATTCTCAATTCTATTCCATTGATCTATATGTCTACCCCATGTCAGAACCAAACTGTTTTGATTACTGTAGATTTATAGTAAGTTTTGAAACCAGAAAGTATGAGTCCTCCAACTTTGTGCTTCTTTTTCAATATATTTTTTTGGCTATTTGGGGTTCCTGGCATTTCCATATAAATTTTAGAATCAGCCTGTTCATTTTCCTCTCTTTCTTAGCCTTCCTCTTTCTCATATTACCCCCATATTTCTAGCACCCTCTACCGTGGTTCCGGTTTGGGCTTCATACTGGAGGAGGAGTCAGGAACTGTGTGTCTTTGAACCTGTTACTTCACCTGTCTCTACAACAATAATAAAATGTCTCTGCTAAGGGTCATCATTGTAAACATCAGATTAAATGCAATAATATAGTAAAGGTCACGGAAGAGTCTGTCTGCGGATCGCTGGTTTAGTCGGCTCATCAGCTTGTAAACAGTTGTCACAGCAATAACAACAATAACAAGAATGACCACCTTTTGGGGGCACTCAACACCTGCCAGTCAGGTTGCCAACCCCTTGCCGGGAATGATCTGATTCCTCACATATCCTAAGGGCAACCGAGACAGCCGCCTCTGCTGCGCTCCCTGCCTCGGCCAGGCTCAGCTCTGCCGCCTTCAGCTTCTGCCCTTTCCCTGATGCTCCCTCTGCCCCTAGCCCTGTCCTCCCTCTTCCGCATGGTGTATGGAAGATAGGAGAAAGGCCCTCAGAGGACATCTTGGCCAGGCTCCCCAGACTTCAGATATTCTTGGGCAATTGTCACAATGTCTGTCATAGTTATATATACCATCTGTTCTGTTATTCACTTTATTTATTCATTTATTTTGTCAACATACATTTTTTATCTTAGGGAAATCTTGTGTCATTACTGTAAACACAAAATCCCTTATTAGAGAGGGTGGCCATAACAAAACATATTTAAATAAAACAAAAAAATGTCTCTTCTTGTATCACCTGGGGTGGTCCCACACTTGGGGAGATGCAGGTCTGGCCAACACCCTACTTCTCAGACGGAGAAACTGAGGACAAGCAAGGGGCAGGGTCTGCACTGGAGCTGGGGGCTCTGGGAGCCTCCCACTCACCCACATTTCTTCCCCAACTATGCGCTTCCGCCCCCGAGGGCTTCCCCCTTCTCCTCCTCCTCCTTTCCTCTCCCTCTTCTTCTTCTTCTTCTTCTAAAAGAGACGGGGTCTTGCCGTGTCGCCCAGGCTGGACTTGAACTGGGCTCCAGCGATCCTCCTGCCTCGGCCTCTGCCCCCAGCTTTCTCTTTCTCTTTCCTTCTATCCCCTCCTTTGCGTCCTGCTTTCCTAGACCCTCCTCCTCCCACTCATACTTTGACTCATCCCTCTGGCTGTTGGATTCCACACCTTCCAGTAGGCAGGGTGCAGATTCCCGTTTGGGGCAAAGGACACCACCTGTAGTGGTGTCTGGTCACTTGCCCTTTGCAAGATTTCAGTTTTTCCCCTTGTAAATGGGACTGGCAATCCCTGCCTTAGCTGTTCCCTGGATAGAGCATAAAGACTGGGTGCAAAAGCCCCTGAAGGGTGCTACTAATCTGGGGTGAAGCACCGCACCCCATCTCCTCCCACCAGTGACCTTCTGCCCTCCCACTCGGGTTGCGACATGCGGGGAGCCAGCGCCCATGCCCTACTCATGCCTCTGCCTGGCCGTGCTTGCTTCTCCACTTCCTCCTTCTGCTGCACCACGCTCCTAGCACCCACTGAGTCAGAGCACCCAGCCAGCATCCCCTCGGAATCACTGAGGAGCAAAGGTCAGAACGATATCACACACACACTGATGAAAAAGGGCTTCCCCCTGACTTTTCTCTTTTAATCCTCCTGATTACTCTGTCGGGTGAGGACTGCTATTGCCAGCTGATGAGGACACAGAGGCAGAGGGCGGGTGCCAAGCCAGCGGGGTGAGCGCTGAGTCAGGCTCTCAGCATTGTTCACTCTGCAAACAGGGACGATGAGGTCAGGCGCTGCTGCCCTCGCCGACTGCAGTCTTGCCCCCATCAGGGGACCTGCATGCTGCCCCCGCCCCCCCCCGTGTACACGCTAAACCAGAGGAGTCTCTGGTCTAAAGGAAGTTATCTCAGAGTTGATCCATCATATATTCATTCTGCAAACACTGGCCGTGAGACAGGTGGTCTGCTTGGGATGGGGTGGGTACGGAAATAAGACATAGATCTCAAGGTGTTCAGGCCAAATGGGAGATGCAGACACCCAACTAGACATCAAGGCAGGTGATGTGTGCCATTGTGGTCCCACACTGGTGTGTTCCTGGTGCCCTGGAAGCCCAGAGTGGGGAGGCTGGGGAAGTGGGATGGGCAGAACTGTAGGGAGGGGGTGGGCATGGCAGTGCCTGGGATCCTGGAATCGGGAGTGGAGTGAGGTGGGGGCCATGGCCTACTCTATCTGACAAAGTCACCTCAGTCCCTTACAACTGAACTGAGCACCAGGAATTACAAAGGTCCGGCACAATGACCATTGCCTTCCATCCTCCACACCTCCAGCGCAGCCTTCAGCTCTGACTCTACCTATTTGCAGCTGAAGAAACCAAGGCTCAGAGAGGTGAGTGACTTGCCCAGGATCCCACAGGGAACAGCAGTGCAGCCGGGATCCCATCGGCCTTCTGACAGTGCATCCAAAGCTTTTACACTTGGCCTAGGCAGGGCGATGGCCCCCACCCCCGGCTCTTTTGTATGGGGCCCCAAATAGCCCTGACTCAGCTGGGCAACAACTTCCTCTTTCCAGACCTCAGAGGCCTCAGGATTTTCGAGGAAGGCTGGAGGGGGTGGGTGGCATGTTTCCTCCTATCACCCCTATAAAGGGCAGAGAAAGGACATTTGGGATGCTCTGCAAGGAACTGGGCTCCTTATCCCCAGGTCCTCTCCTCCTGCACCCCAGCTTTGAGCCCTGGGCTGCCACCTCTGCGCTCCAGGACATGGCAGGCCCCATGAGCATCGTAGCTGGACTCCTCCTCCTGGCGCTGTGTGCCCACCACCTCGCCCCCACGGGTAAGACCTCGGGCAAGACGCTGTTCCAAGGGCACCACTGGGGTGACACAGGGGAGCGTGGAGGACAGGAGGGGAGCGCCAAGAAAGGGGCTGCCCAGTGAGTGGACTGGGTGTTTGGGGCAGGGAACAGGCTCCAGCTCTGAGGCCCAGAGCTGAGGGCAACTCGGAAAGGACATGACTCTTCTCTCCCTCCTCTTTTAGACTCCGTAGCCATTCCCTCTTCCTGCTGCATGTCCTATATTTCCAAGAAAATTCCCGAGAGCCGAGTGGTCAGCTACCGACTGTCCAACGGGAGCGTGTGCCCCAGGGCAGGAGTGATGTAAGTACTCCTCCTTGGACACCTAACAGGAGGGAGGCAGGGGAAGGCAAGCTCCAGGGGCCCTGAGGAGTTAAGTCAGCAGGACCCAGCTCTGTGTGTCCCTGGGGAAGTCACCTCCCCTCTCTGGGCCTCAGCTGGGCTTCCTTACCCATAAAACTAGGAGGAAGTTTAGATTCAACAATCACTTGTTGAGCATCAAATATATGCTAGGGCACCATCAGGGGCATATGACATTATCTTAACTAATTCCCTCAACAATTCTATGGGGTAGAGGCGATTGTTGCCATTTTACAGAGGGCAACAAAGGCTCAGAAAGGTGACTTGCTCAAGGTCACATGGGTAGACAGGTGTCTGGACTTCAAATAGCCTCACAGCTGCCACTTACACCAGGTAGCAAATGTGAACTCCCTTTGCAAACGGTGGCATGTAGTAGAAATGTGATGTTAGTATTACTGTTAATTTCCCCCCCTGGCATGAGCCTCCATAGCCTGGTGCCCCCCAGCTCAGAGCTATCTTGGAAAAGACCATCCCATCATCTCCCTGCCCAGTGCTGCAATCTGTATCAGCCATGCTTGCACGCATAGTGTGTGAATCAGAGGCATCTGCCTTTTTTTCTGGGGGGTTTTCGTTGTGATTTCTCCTCCCCTCCCCTCTCTGTGGTTAGGGATTATGTCTCTCCCTTCGGATCCAGCATATCTAAAGGCAGGGCTGGGCCTCCAGCCGTCTGACAGGCAGGTCGTTGAATGAACCCTGCACCCCCCACCCTGTGCCCATTCTTCCTCCCAATACTAAAACAAAGAGACACAGACACAAAGATAGAAGACATCATGTCAGTACTTGCTAGGAGGCCTGGGCAAGCAACTTACCCTCTCTGGGTTTCCACACCTACCTCCCCATGAAGTGGAGTGGCCCAAGGTCGCTGCCTGGCCCCAGGTGAGCCCCTATCATTTTCCCCCCACAGCTTCACCACCAAGAAGGGCCTGAAGTTCTGTGGAGACCCCAAGCAGCAGTGGGTCCAGAAGTACATGAAGAACTTGGATGCCAAGCAGAAGAAAGCTTCCACAGGGGCCAGAGCAGTGGGCATCAAGGTCCCTGTCCAGAGACGCCCTGGAAACAGCACCACCACCTAATCACCACCCAGCCCTCCAGCCCTGAGCTTGGGCCTGGGCCTGGGCTCCTAGCCAGGCTGTTTTGGGCCTGGGGAAACCGGCAGTGATGGGGGAGCTAATTTTCCTGTTTCTGAGCAATACTGTCCAGGGTTGTGTCTATCCTATGAAAAGCCCAAGGGAGCAACAAGTCTGGTCCCTGAGGGCTGAGCAACAGCTCCAAGCATGCAGAGCCTGTCGACTTCCCTGAGCTGGCTGAGAAGGTCCCAGAAGGAGGGTGGTGGTAGCCCTTTACCCTTATCCTCCTGACCTGGACCAGGCTCTTCTCTGACTTTCAGGCTCCATCAGAGCCCAGGCACATGAGACCCAAGTATCTGCAAGCACAGGCACACACTGCTTGCACCATCCTCTGCAGCTGCCTTCTATGGGCCCTCTGTTCTTGTGGTGGGCCTAAGGGCTCTGTCTGACTATCTCTGTCTGAGAGTGGGGGACCTGCCAACTTCTGCAGCTCTCCAGCATGTCAGGGATGCTCTAGGCTGGTCCCACTTCCAGCACCAAAGAGTGAATAAAAACCCAACAAAAGTGGAGGGTCCCTTTGCTGCATTCACTGCTGGATCCTGGCCCTCCTTGCACACTTCTCATGGGTTATAATTAATCAAATTTTCAGGAACTCATTGGTTTCTGCAAAGAAATGAACATGGAGGATCAGGGTGATACTACCTAGCCTGGCTAGTTTAACTCCTTTGTCAAGATATGACTTTGAGGAGATGTTCAGCTTTGTGACACAGCTTGCTGAATGCTGCTTTGGGGACAAAGACCTGCTCTGCCTTTACAGTTGGGCTGTCCCCACATTTGGGTGAGGGGAAGATGGGGTAGGAACTGAAGTGGGAGAAAGGCCTCAGCTTTTTTTTTTCTATGCATAAGATACTGTGTGATTTGTTTGTCAAGAGTATAGACAAAATCACTGTTCTCAAATAACAGTCCAAGTAAACTGTGATTTCCCCTTTGAAGGTGGTCATGTCTTGCCTGTTCTTGGCTCTCTTGGGGGGCAGGGTTGGGCTGAGAACAATGTAGTATGTGCCTCAGAAAGCATCCTGGGTTGCCCTTCCAAAGCTGGGAGGGGATGAAGGCAGCCTGAGTCTAGGGCATCTGGGGTTGGTCTTGGCCTGCTCTTGGGAGTCCTGTTATCAACTTTGAAAACCACACATACACAGTTGGGTTCAACTAAATTTTTTAAATACTTCAACAAAGCACATTTTTGCACAAGGAGCTATGATAAGCTTTAGGAGGCTATAAAATTATAAATAATGGTGTCTGGCTTCAGAGAATTAGAGAGAACATAACACACGCACACACACACAGTCACAAATTAAGAGCACTGTGGGGTTCAATACTAATCCTGCTTTATAAGCTTTATAAGCTTTTACATGACCTTGTAAAAGAAAAACTCTTTTTCTACACTCACAAAACTTCTGATACCAAATGTGTGGGTTTTCCATACCATGTAATTCTCTGTGGACATGAACTGGGTATCCTACAATTTAATTCAATTCTGACAATAACTACCTGGAGTTAGTGCAGACTTCACAGGTTAAGGGTTCAGTCCACAAGACTGCTCCCACTTCTGACACCAGTTGCAAGTATTGGGCACCCAGGATATCCACACTTTCATCCAACTTGGCTACAAATCTAGGATTCCTATGACCCCATCTGCAGCATTGATAATTTACTATAATGGCTCAGAGAACTCAGGGAAACACTTATTTACATTTACTAGATTATTATAAAGGATACAAGTGAATAGCCAGATGAAAAGGCCTGGAAGGGCTCCAAGCACAGGAGCTTCTGTCCCTGTGGAGCTGGGGTGTACGATCCCCCCAGCACATAGATGAGTTCACCAATCCAGAAGCTCTCTGAACCCTAGAGTTTAGAGATCTTTTTGGAGACTTCTCCACATAGGCATGATGGATTATTAAGTCACTTTCTAGCCCCTCTCCCCTCCCTGGAGGATGAGGGGTGAGGCTGAAAGTTCCAAGCTTCTAACATTGCTTGGTCTTTCTGGTGACAAGCCCCCATCCTAAAGCTCTCCAGGAGCCCACCAAGAGTCGCCTCATTAGAATAAAGACTCAGGAAGTTCCAAGGAATCTAGAAGCTCTATATAAGATATTTGTATCATCCTCATCACTCAGGAAATTATAAGAGTTTCAGGAGCTCTGTGTCAAAAACTGGGGTCCAAATATATATTTCTTATTATGTCGCACCTTGAAATATATCACTTCACCTCTCTAAGCCTTAGTTTTCCTCCATGTAAAATGGAGATAATAAGACCTTTTAACTTTGTTTGGGTTTTCATCAGAAGCAGACCCCGAAACAAAGATTTGAATGCAAATACTGTATTTGGGAAGCACAGGGAATAACACTAGGAGGATGGGGAGGTAACACAGGGAAGGGAAGGCAGCCAACGAGAGTGCATCATTAGCAGAGGGCAATCAGAGCTCAATCTGCTGCAAAATGGCGTGAGACCCACCCCTTGGAATTACACACCTGCTCCATCAGTCTTTGCTAGCTGTGTGGAAGGGGTGGTCCTTCAGCAAGTGGGGGCAAAAAGCCCTAAGGCCCAGAGAGGCACACACTGGCAACTGGGAGTCTGCAGAGCACACAAAGGCCTGGCAGTAGACATTCAATATACAGTAGCTATTAAAGGTGTTGTAACTCTAATGCAAAGCAGAATAAGTAGTGAGGCAAAACAATACAAAGGAGGGACATTCTGATGTGGAGAGAGGGTCTGCAGAACCCCCGTCACAGAGTTGGCATCTGAATGGTGACTGGGGTTTCACTCTGGAAGAAAGCACATTCCCAAGGAGGGAAGACAGCTGGAGCGTTCAGGGACGAGGCTGAAATACAAATGGACGGTGGCCAGACTTCATGTGACCACAGGACTCTGACCCACTGCCTCTGCAACATTCAGCCCAGATGGTTAGTGCTTGGTCAATAATGACCAGCTTCCCTATTCTCCCTCCTTTTCCAACTCAGAACTAACCAGAGAAAGCCAAATATACGGTCACAAGTTGCTTGACAATGGGGCTGCATTTTGAGAAATGCATCATTAGGCAATTTCATCATTATGCGAACATCATAGAGTGTAGTTACACAAACCTAAATGGTATAGCCTTCTATGTACCTAGGCTAGGTGGTTATTGCTGTCTAGCTACAGGCTATTGCTGCTAGGCTACAAACCAGTGCAGCATGTTACTGTACTCAATGCTGTAAGCAACTGTAACACAATGGTAAGTATTTGTGCATCTAAACATATCTAAACCAGGAAATGGTCCAGTAAAAATACTGTATTATAATCTTATGGGGCCACTGTTGTATCTGCAGTCCATCATTGACCGAAACATCATTGTGCGGCACATGACTGTAATCTCAAACCAAGTGCTTCTAGTTAACCTTCCAGTTTCACCTGCCAACCACCTCCAGTCAAAGCACCCCTGATCCTTCCCTCTTTCCCACACTAAAGCTTTCCCTCTCCCCTGCCATCCTCTGAGTCTCTGCAAGTGATGGTGGCTGGCCCCCTTGCTCTAGCAAGCTCTGAATGAACGTGTTGGTTTTCACTTGGATGGTCTTCATTTGTTTCCCCTGGGTAGTTGTATAGTCTGGTGTGGCTGCAGCCAGGGGCCAAGAAAAGATTGAAGTGGGCGGTGCAGAAGAGGGTAGCAATCGGCGGAGGGTGTGGAGAAGCTTGCACTCCATTGCACTACCAGCGGGAGTGTCTACTGGGCCAACCTCTTTGGAGGACGATCTGGCAGCATCTGGTAAAGTGCTAAACACACACCCCCATCGACCCAGCAATTCCACTTGGAGTGCACCCTACACAGATGCACAGACATGCACATGCAAGGATGTTTACTCCAGCACTAGCTGTAGTTGGAGAAAATGGGCAGCAGCCTAATTTGTCCATTCATGGCAGACTTGGTCAAGATCTATTTTTAAGTGAAAAAAAGCAAGGAGCACAAGACCATGTACTGTATGATATTATTCATGAAAATAAAAGATATACGCATAATTCGACTTGCTCGATGCACAAACTATCAAGAATGGTTGCCTATGGCAAGCAGGACTGGGAACCTGGGATAGAGGACATATATTTATACTAGCACTATTCTGTGGTGGTTGAACTTTTTACTATGTGCATTAATCACTTTTATGATAAAAACTCGTGTACGGAAGCTGGCAATGTGCTACCCACATACCCCTTTCCCTGGGCTGCACCAGTTAGTGTGTTCCTGGGTGATTTATCCCAAAAACCACTCTCTGCTGTTTCAGGCCAGAAGTGCCAGGGGATTAACACTCCCCAGGCAGCCCTCAACCAACAGCTCATGGGAGTGGCACCCCACCTCACCCCTTGGTTGGGATAACTCTGGGGCATGTGTTTTACACCGCCTGCCATAAGTTCTCTGCTTCCTAATCAGTAACTGGCTGGATGACACATTCTTATTGGTTGCCTTCCCTCCCTGCCGGTGTCTCTGTACCTCCTAAATAAACTACATACTCCTGAACCATTGTCTCAGGGCCTCCTTCTGGGAGAAGCCAAACCAAGTTAACTGGTTTAAATGACCAAAAAAATAAACTTAGAACTTAGGCTTGGGAGTCAGACAGACCTGGACTTGATCCCAGCACTGTCAGTTTCTGCCTGTATGATGCTGGAGGAAGCTCTTTGACCTCTCTGGCCTCAGTTTCCACATCTGCAAAATGGGCTTAATAGAAACATCTATTTCATCAGTAAGTTGTGAGGACTGAATCTGGCAAACAATGCATGAGAAGCATTTAGCCCAATGCCTGGCACATGGCATGGTAAGGCTCAATAAATGTTACCCGGGGGCATGCCCAAGCTCCCCTGGGAGGCAGAGAAGCTGAAGTTGGTTCTGCTAAGGCCAGGGCACCTGGCTGACACTTCTGTGGCCATTTCACCAGGCTCTGTGTCCCCTGCTTCCTCCTGTCTCCTTTCTCTGGCAGCCATAAATGCCTCTGGATGAAGAAGGCCCTGGTTGGAATGATGACCCCTGGGGCACCTGAACCGTCCACCAGATGACCTGGCCTGACCTTGCCTGGCCTTGCTCCAGAATATGAGCCTTGAACACAGATGGCCAGTCTGTGTGTGGGAAGGTGATACACTGACCACCCTCCGTCTGGGCAGGCCACCATCATGATGGCACATGCACTGGGTCACCCACACTCTTTCTCAAGCTGCCTTGTGCAGGAGACATCTTGGAGATGGGGCAGGGATCGAGGGTTGGCTGTCGTCAGAGACGGACTGGGCTCAGTCTGTGGCTAAGTTAGGCCAAAATTGGCCTGTGTTTGGGAGAGTCCCCTTCCCCCCAGCAAAACCAGTCACATGACCTGAAAACTAGGTTAAATGCTCTGTAGTAAACACATGGTTGGTGGATCAAAGGTACCATTGTCACCCAAGGGTGGGAGGGGAAAGAGAGCAAAGATGAGGGGCCAGAGAAGGAATGAGGGAGACACACAAAACAGCAGTTCCCAACCCTGCCTGGGCTGCAGAATCAACTGTGAAGCTTTAAAAATGCAGATTGCTAGGCCTCGCCCCAAACCCGATGGCTCAAACTATCCCAGGATGGAGCCCAGAAATCTGCAATTTTAAAAAAGTTGCCCAGGTGACTGTGATGCCCTGGCAGAGTTGACAGACTTTATCTTTTATACCCAGAGACAAGACACTGTGGACCAGTGAGGGGCCTCATCCCTCTGGAAGGGGCCCGGTGGGGAGCGCCGAGCTGGGTTGGGTGTCTGATTCCAGAGCCCTTGCCTGGGGGCTATGGCAGCTGGTGGGCAGAGTTCTGGTTTCAGCCCCCTCTTCTTCCAGGCGGCAGCTAGAGCTGCAGGATAAAGTGAGGTCATCATAAAGTCTTACACTTGGTCAAAGCCTTTGAACTTTTCAGAGCTTTTATATCCTCCCTTTCCTGCCTCCTCTCTGCTCTCCTCCTCCCAGAGCTTTCCTCCTCTCCCCGACAGCCAGCCTTCCTGCTGGGGACACCAAGGTTCTAGCCATCTATTGAGAGGACGGTGCTTCTAGACAGCCACGTGGCCATGGAGTCCCTGCTCAGTGTCCCCCAGCTCATCTATTCTTTCAGGAAGGCAGGCTCACCTTCTTCCCCATTTCCTTCTGGGAAACAGATGCTGCCAGGAGAGGTCACCAGGATGAGCCTCGTTTGACTGAGAAAGAAGTTTTGCTGTCAGAACTGCTGAAAATCTATCTGTCCTGGCTCTAGGTCCCAACCCTTGCAAAGCTATTGATTCCAAAGAATTCCATGACCTTGTTTCTCTAGGTTGAACTTCTTTATTAAAAGTGTAGTTATACAACTTCCCCAAATGACAGGTCTATCCATTTCCAGAAAGCCCCCTTAAGAACACATGGAATTTCTTCTGCAGAAAGCTATACACCTGGGTCTTCCAGTCTCTTATTTCCTGAGACACAGGCAAGCTTTAAGGGAAATTACTGTACTGACCACAGATAAACACTTCCCGAATGCTGTGCCCTAAGCAGGACAGCGAGAGGACCCCAGGCTACCTCCTCCTGTGGCTCCTACTCAAACCCATCCTCGACCTTGCTGCTGCTGCTTTGCCAAGGGTTTGTAGATACAGCTTTCTGGCCTCTACATTTTCTGACTTGGTCTTGCGTCCGGCATTCCCTGGAAATATCTCCATTCTCCCCCTGGATTTCTAACTTCTGAATAATTCCAAGCCCCACAGAACATGTACTTCTTGTCAGATTGCTGTGGATATTGCCTGGTTACAATATTGCTTGGGGAGATGTCTCTCAAGACTCAGAATGGGGAAGAGCTGTACTTCTCCCAGGCAATCCACAGTTTGTTTCTACGTTCTGGAGGTTGTGAATTGTGGGACTTACTGCATTTCCCTCTTGGTATTGGCTAACTGAAAGTTTGGAAGGGAGTTTGCTGCCTCTCGGGTGCCTCACCGTATCTATCTAGCCATTCTTTGCCCTTTGCTTTGGTATCCTTTCTTAATTGCAGAGTAGTTTTAGCTTTGGGACAGAGCCTGGGGGAAGCCAAGCTGGAGGCAAGGGGGGACGGCACTCTGAGACCCTCAGGGGCAGGACAAGGTGCAGGCATGAGACAGACCTGGCTTTGAACCTTGGCTCTGCCACCTACAAGCTGTGTGATCTGGAACAACCTGCCCTCTGTGAAGCACAGTTTTCTTGGCTGTAAAAGGGGGATAATAAAACCTCCCTCACAGAACTGCTTTGAGGGTAAATGGAGTAACTGGTAACAAAGAAACAAGAAAAGTTTGTCTTTTTTTTTTCCCCTGAGACAGAGTCTCCCTCTGTCACCCTGGCTAGAGTGCAGTGGTGTCATCATAGCTCACTGCAACCTCAAACTCCTGGCCTCAAGCAATCCTCCCGTCCTTGGCCTCCCAGAGTGCTGGGATTACCGGCATGAGCCACCACACCTGGCCCAAAAGTTTGTCTTTTTCCAATTCCAGGAGACATGTTTTTCTTTTCTTGATTCCACCCTGTTTCTGTTGGACCCAAATCAAGACACTGCCTCCTCCTGGGGGAGCTTCCCAGGGCTGAGGAACCCCTCCTAACACACCGCACCTCCTTTTGGCACCCCTCCCAGCCCCCCGGGTTTAGGACTCACTGGGACAGAGGATAGGGAGTTCATTTACATCCAGTCACCTTCCTTAAGGGCCAGGACTGTGTCCTGTCCACCGTGGTGTCTCCAGAGCCTTGGACAGTGCCTGGGGCCCCAGTAAGAACTCAGCAAACATTTGTTAAAAGAATGAATTCCAGACCCCGCGCTGAAGGGCTCTGAAGACAAATAAGGAGGCTTGTGCTCGTCCCCCGGATCTCTTTGTCCCACTCGAGCGTTTTGCTTTTACAACAGCCAGGGGCATCTTTATAAATGACTCACCTCATTTTGTCACTCCCCTACTTAAAACTCCCTAGTGTTTCCCCATTGCATTTAGGATAAAGAAGAAAATGTTGGGCACCGGCTCCCCACGGGAGGGACATGGTAAAGCAGAGGCCGAGGTGGATCCACCGAAGCTCAGGAAGCTTCTACCTCAGGCTCCCTCACTTGCACAGCCCCTTCCAAAGCTCTGCAAACGTGGAAGAACCAGCACATTATCCTTCAAGGCTAAGCTCAAAGGTCACTTTCTTTCAAGGCTGACTTTCCTGACCCCCTAGGGGGGAGGGGAGAAGCCCGCTCACCAGGGTGTGAGGGCACATTGTTAATAATAGTTTGTCAGGGCTGCCGTGACAAGATACTGCAGATTGGGCAGCTTAAGCAACAGAAATGTATTTTCTCACCGTCTGGAGTCTGGACATCCAAGATCAAGGTGTCAGCAGGATTAGATTCTTACGATGCTTCTCTCTTTGGCTAGCAGACAGCCGCCTTCTCACTGTGTCTTCATGTGGCCTTTTCTCTGTGCATGCATGTCACTGATGTCTCTTTTCGTGTAAGGACATCAGTCATATTGGATCAGGGTCCCACTCTTATGACCTTATTTAACCTTACTTGCCCCTTTAAAGGCCCTCTTTCCAAATACAGTTACATTGAGAGTTAGGGCTTCAATATATGAATTTTGGGGGTGGGGACAAAATTCAGCTCATGACAGAGGGAACTGGGGAAAAGCCACTCTGCTAAGGAAGGTGAGCATGGAGAGGTGAGCCAGCCTGTCCTGGTCCGGCGCCCATGACAACAAAAGAATGATTGGCCCGATTCTAGAAGAGTATCCATAGCAGCAGGAAGTCCAGATGGCAGTCCAGACCCTAGGAACCATACCAGATGGGGGTTTCTGAGAGATCCACACAAAGACAGTGGGAGCCCAGCCAGCAACCTGGAGGGTATGGGTCAGGGGCTTCAGCCACAGGGATGGGGCTAGAGGGAAGAGAGCAGGATCCAGGGCCATCAGCCATGGGCTGACATTAAAGACATACTCAAGGCCCTGGCTGGGGGGCCTGGTGCACAAGTACCTAGGAGGAGGAGTTTCAGCAGAAGCCCATTTATTGATAAACATGCCCCTTGGGTGAAGGGACCCAAATGTTTCATAAACAGGATACAATAATTACTAACCATAAAAGGGGAAAGTTGATAAATAGGACTATATTAAAATTTGCAACTTTTATTCATTAGAAGATACTCTTAGAGAGAAGAAAGGCATTCTGCAGGGTGGGAAAAAATTTTTGCAAAACATCTGTACTGGATTGAATAATATCCCACCAGAATTCATTGTCTACTCAGAACCTCGGAATGTGACTTTATTTGGAAGTGGAGTCTTTGCAGATGTGATTATTTAAGCGAAGAGGAGGTCTTGACTTGGGCTTCTAGGGCTACCCCAGATCCCAGGGACTATAGCAGCAAAGGCAAACTCTGGAGAGTGAGCCAGGAGTCTGGAAATTGAGACTGAGCCAAATGGTCAGGGTCAGTGACTCTGTTTTTCAGGACCTGCCAGGCTGGGGAGCCACAGGGTTTGTATGAAGGCCACAGGACTTTCTTGGTGGCGGGACCCAAAGGAAGGGGCTCTCACTGCAGGAGAGAGTTTTCAGAGTATAGACTCCATTGCCAGGCACAGGGAAGGGCAGAATCAAATGGGGGCTGAAATCTGACAGCCCAGCCAGCACTCTTCTCTGAAATGAGAAACATTCTGAATACTCAGGTGGGAGGGAGGGAAGATGAGAAGGCCATGGCTTGATAAAACATTTCCTTACTGCAGAATTATTTATTTTGTTTTATTCACCGTATCATTTCCTTCCTCTTCACTAATTTATTGAAATATAATATACATATAGAAAAGTATGCATATCCTAAGAGTACAGCTCAATGAATTTTCAAGAGGGTGAAAGGATGAACTAGCACCCAGATCAAGGGAGAGAGCATGCCAGTGCCCCAGAACTCCCCCTTGGGTGCCCTTTCAAGTGCCTTGCCCCAAAGGCTATTCTATCATTATAGGTTAGTTTTGCTTGTTTGGTACTTTATATACATGAAATTCTACAATATTACTCTTTCGTATCTGTGTTCTGTTCTCTAGCATTAGGTTCTGAGATGTACCCATATGGTTGTGTGTAATTGTAATTCATTGTCATTGCTGTGTGGCATTGTATTATGTTAATAAATGACATTTATTTTTCATTCTACCATTGATAGACATTTGGATAGTTTCCTGTTCGGGGCTATTACAAATAACGCTGCTATGAACATTCTAGTACGTGTCTTTTGGTGGGTATATGGACACATTTCTGATGGGCACATATCTAGGCGTGGAATTGCTAGATTATAGAGCATGCATATGTTGAGTTTAAATAAATACTGCCAATAGTTTTTTATTTCCCCATGCATCATATCTGCACTAACATTGGGTATTTTCCATCTTTTTCATTTTAGCCATTCTGGTGGGTGTGTAAATAGCAGCACATCGTGGTTTGTTTACATTTCTCTGATGACTAATAAAATCAAGCCTTTTTTTATTCACCACGTGGGTTTTCTCTCTTGTAAAGTGTTTAAGTCTCAACCATTCTTCTACTGTGTTGTCTGTCTTTTTCTTGTTGATTTATGGTGTTCCTTATATGTTTGGAAATTCTACTCCTTTTACAAGATTAGAATTTGTTGCATAACAAATTACCACAAACAGGATGGCTTAAAACAACAGAAATGTATTCTCTGATGGTTCTGGAGGCCTGAATTCCAAAATCAAGGTGTCTGTGGGGCCATGCTCCCCTTGCAGGCTCTAGGTAAGGTTACTTCCTTGCCTCTTCTTAGCTTCTGGGGGCTCCTGGTACTCCTTGGCGTTCCTTGACTTGCAGATGGTTCACTCTAGTCTCTGCCTCTATCTCCACATGGCCTTCCCCTCTCTGTCTTTTCACATTGCCTTCTTATAAGGACACAAGTCATTGGATTAGGGTCCACTCTAATCCAGTGTGACCTCTTCTTAACTAATTACATCTGTAAAGACCCAATTTCCAAATTAGGTCACATTCTGAGGTTCTGGGTGGACATGAATGTGGGGGGATATTATTCAGCCCAGTGTAGATGTATTGCACAAATTTTCCTCCACCCTGCAGATTGCCTTTCACTCTCTTATTGTGTCTTCTAATGAATAAAATTTTGAAATTTTAATATGGTTCAATTGATCGACTTTCTCCCTGTAGAGTTAGTGTTTGTTGTGTCCCGTGTATGAAACCTTTGAGTCCCCGGCATACTGTAGCTGTTTATTAAAGCAGTTGGAAGTGTGTCAGAGGTGGCTCATAGGATGGTGTGGGGCCAATTGAAGGCACAGGGGAGTTTAGCCTAAAGAAGGGACCATCCAGGTCAAGGACAGCGGCTGCAGCAGACACTGTTGGGTGCCCCCATGTCCTCTTGGCATTCACTTTTGTAAGCCAAAGTCTGTTTACTGAGGACACCTGTGGCTCTTCCTGAGGGCTTCTTTCTGAGCACAGAGTACCCTCCGCCTGCGTAGGACAAGCCAGCAGTGTTGGATGCAGCATTCAACCAATGACAGGGAGTGATCTGGGGAGGGGGACGATCCCAGCTTCCTGACCCCCAGTTGGGCCAGCTCTGAGGCTTGTTCTGCACAGTCTCCCAGAACTCCCCGGTGGAGCTGAGCTGCAGCTGCCTGTGGCAGTGACCTGCTTGATGACTCACCTTGGGTTGGCACCTTCCCTTCCCTGCCGCGATTTCCCCCTCCTCTACTGGTGTGTCTGGAATCACCTCCCACATAAATAACTTGCACTGGAATCCTTGTCTCAGGATGAGGAACTGAAACTAAAGCAATAGTCTTCAAATCTGCCTATGCCTCAATTTCCTCATCTTCCAGAAGAAGGAAAGCGAAATTAGGCATTTTTGTATAGAACAGGGTCAACAGGTAGAAGCAATGAGAATATAGATTTCAGACAAGTTTTTAAAAGAAACTTCATCACAGTCAGAGCTATCTTGGGTTGGGAAAGTTTAGATGGCGAGTTGCTGCTCAAAGCAGGCAACTCTGGATGACAATAAGGGGGTGTTTTTAAAGTGTTGGACTAAATGATATTTAAGGTTTCATCTCTCCCTGAAAAATCCTATGGTTCTATAAGGCCAGTGGCTTTTTTTAAAACTTAAACACAGATTTTTAAAGCCCTGGGGCATATCAGGGGAATGGAAATAACTGAGCACAGGGTAAGGAAACAGGGCTCTGATAGTTCTGGTCTGCTCCTCCCTAAGACACCCCTGGCAGATGCACTGGCCCTCTAGAACTCTCTTTCTCCATTTTAGCCAAATCTGGAGTGGCACATGCCTGGGGCATTGTCCATTTTCATGGCTGGGCTGCTTCACAGTCACATCCGGGCTCTGTTCAGACCTTACCAAGAGGTGAGCAATAGTTAGAAAGCAAACAAAACTTTGCCCAAGAGCCAGGAACCTATCTGAAACAATCAGTTGTGTTATAAAGGAACTTAGGTCAGTTCACTGGAATATTACTTCATTTCCTCTGCTTTTGCTTTCCAAACAAGAAAGTTTTGACTTAGCTAAGAGCAGCTGGGCCAGAGGCTGCTGGGGGTGCTTGCCCGGGCCCCTCGCCTTCCTGTCTAATCTTCCCATGGGTGTCAGGTTGCTCTTCCACTGTTGAGGTCAAAAGAGCAGCTTTCGTTCTCAACCACGAAATTCTCTGGAATTATCTTCAGGGACTTCGAAGCCTCATAAAAGAGGACCAGACAAGCGGAATTTGGGAGAAGTCCATGAAGGGCTCAGCTTGCTGCTCCATGAACTTCTCCGTGGCCTGTCCTGTTCTCCTGGCCTTCATCCTGAGCATCCACCTGGGAGCTGCCACACGTATGGAGCCACCCCTTCCCTTCCCTGGGCTGACGGGGAGTGAATGGAAAGGGGCAACTCCAGTGTCCTGCCTCTCCCTGTTTTTTAGGTGGCAGCGACGTGGCCAAATCCTGCTGCTTCCAATATGGCCACAAGATGCTTCCCTGGACCTGGGTGCAAAACTATGCATACACCAGTAACAACTGTCCCCAGCAGGCTGTGATGTGAGTATTTCTCGAACGTGCTTTTGGGGTCTCTACCAGCCATGGAATGGATGGGTACTGGGCAGACCCCCACAGTGGCAGGGTCAGCCTCAGGATGGGAACCTGGGAACCGGACTTGTAGCCCTGCCTCTGCACTAGCAAGTGTGACTCTGCACTTCGGTTAGAACCTGACTGTCATACCATGTGCCGGGCACTGAGCTAGGAGCCCGAGTATAAAAGAAAGACTAGATAACCCATATAGACCTTGCGGTCTAGCATAAGAAAAGGGACATTAAAAGACATTTGCACAAAATATTAAATAGTTCATCACAATTGAGTTGAGTGCTTGAAAGAGATGACAGGAGAGAGGAAGAGCAGGAGGGGCAGAGGGGTGTGGCAAGGCCAGGAGCCAAAGGGTTTTAGTGTTCTCTTATCCGTGCCTCTTTTTTACAGATTCACTACCAAAAGAGGCAAGAAAGTCTGTGCCCATCCAAAGGAAAAATGGGTGCAAAGATACATTTCTTTACTGACAACTCAGAAACAACGGTGACTCTGTTGAATTTTCAGCCCAAGGACACCTGGACCCTACTCTTAGCTCTGCTGCCCTCCGTGGAACCAGGAGAATCTTCTCAGAAGGCTCCATGGGCCAGGTGGGGCAGGAGAAAGTGTTTTCTCCCAGAGTTTAACAAAGGTTTTTCAAGAAGATTTGACTTGCTTATAGCATACTTAGTCAATAAAACCTGAGTTTTCTTCAAGGAAAAGAAACTGAGTCAATATGTGTGGCTGACTGCCTGGCTGGTCCCCAACCCTGAGCTGACCCTGGTATTGACTTCTGCCTTGGGTTTTTGTTTGTGCAAAAAAGCAAGGACAATTTTGATACATTTTGGCAGAGTGCTATGTAAATGTTTTAACATTATTTAGAGACAAGTTTAGGTTATTTGGAAAAGTAAATTCTATGAAACACATCATAGCCTGTCAGTGCCGGGTAAATGAAACACCTCCATATTTGGCAGCATTTTCTTTTAAGAAAACAAGATACCGGAGGGCAGGGGGAGGGCGGGAGCTTAAAAAAAGAAACAAAAAAAGAAAACAAGATACCAACTAATAAACATGAATAATATCTACCCACGAATCCTAGAATGCTGATGTCTATATACTCTAAATAAGCTTTTTAAAAAAAATAATTATAGATCGGTCATGGCGGCTCACTCGTATGATCCTAGCATTCCGGGAGGCCGAGACAGGAGGATGGCTTGAGCTCAGGAGTTCGAGACCAGCCTGAGCAAGAGCAAGACCCTGTCTCTACAAAAAATAGAAAAATTCCCTGGGCACGGTGGTGCGCACCTGTGGTCCCAGCTACTCGGGAGGCTGAGACAGGAGGATCACTTGAGCCCAGGAGGTTGAGGTTGCAGTGAGCTACGATGATGCCACTGCACTCTAGCCCAGGTGACAGAGAGAAAGAGACTGTCTCCAAAACAAATAAATAAATAAATAATTATAGATTCATAGGAAGTTACAAAATAGCAGGAGAGGTCAAGTGTACACTTCACTCAGTTTCCCCCAGTGGTTACATGTTATATAATTATAATACAATATCAAACCCAGGAAATTGACGTTAGTATAAAGTGTGTGCATGGTTCTGTCATTCTGTCATTTTTATCACATGTGTAGATTTGTGTACCCACCATGACAATCGAGATCCAGAGCTATTCCAGCATAGCAGAGATCACTCCTTCACAGTTGCAGCTCCCCTCCCCCACCATCCTTAACTCCTGGCAACCACCATTCTACTCTCTGCTACTATGAGCTTGACTTTTGTAGATTCTACATGTAAGTGAGATCATGCAGTGTTTGTCTTTCTGTGCCTGGCTTATTTCACTTAACATAATGACCTCCAGTTCTATCCGTGTTGCTGCAAATTACAGGATTTCATCGTTTCTTATGGTTGCATAGTACTGCATTGTGTATGTACACCACAATTTCTCCATTCATTCATCCATCGATGGACACTTAGGTTGTTTCCATATCTTGGCTATTGTGAATAATGCTGCAAGGAGCACAGGAGTATGATATCTCTTCACTTTACTGAGATCATTTCCTGTGGATTTATACCCACAAGTGAGATTGCTAGATTGTATGGGAGTTCTGTTTTTAATATTTTGAGAAACTTCCAGAATGTTTTCCATAATAGTTGTACCAAATTACATTCCCACCACCAGCGTACAAGGGCTCCCTTGTCTCCACATTTCACCCCCCGATGATTAGTGATGTTGAGCATTTTTTCACGTAGCTGTTGACCATTTCGTATGTCTTCTTTTGAGAAATGTCTGCCCATTTTATTTATTTATTTATTTATTTATCTTATTTATTTATTTGTTTGTTTATTTCTAGAGATGGGAGTCTCACTATGTTGCCTAGGCTGGTCTCGAACTCCTGAGCTCAAGTGATTCTCCTGCCTCAGCCTCCCGAGTGGCTGCGACTATAGGCACATGCCACCAAGCTCAGCTTGCCCATTTTAAAATCAGATTATTTGTTTCCTTGCTATTGAGCTGAGTTCCTTATATGTTTTGCATATTAACCCTTATCAGATATATAGTTTTTGTCTCATTCTGTGTGTGTACACATATTTTGTCTCATTCTGTAGGTTGTCTCTTCACTCTATTGATGGTTTCCTTTGCTATGCAGAAACTATTTGGTTTGATACAATCCCATTTGTCTATTTTTACTTTTGTTGCTTGTGCTTTTGGGGTCACATCCAAAAAACCTTTGCCCAGATCTATGTCAAGGTTTCATGAAATGGCCATATATGCAAAGTGACCCCCAAATGCAGAAGGAGCCAAGAAACCACAGAATGAGGCAGATAAATCCAGCTTGTTGGTAGATGGTGATTTATTGGGGAACTTACAGACAGAAGTGTGGTCTTGAGCAACAGTAAGACAGGTAGATCTCCGCACGGCTACTCCCCAGACCCAGGGCTTATATACTATAGGAAAAGGGAACATGTGCTCTATAGGGAATGCACACGACGATTAAAGTCCAAGAAAAGACAAGAATGCCATGTACATCGTAGTCCATAATTTGTGGGATAACATCAAGGTTGTTTTGACCTAAGAGCAGTATTTACAGTAAGTACATGCTCTTATAAGAGGAACAGTTGATAAAATTGAAATTTTAGAGGCATTTCCGGAACTGGGACTAATCAGAAGTCAACATGGCAGATTAGCATCCGAGATGAAGTTAATTTGTCTTCCACACTCCCTCCTTCTAATCCATCTCTTACAATCTCACATGTCCATCTCTTCTGTGATAGTCCCTGAGCCTTTAGGAGGGGGCAATGTGGGTGATGCATTACATCAATTTGTTTTCCACTTGTAAGCAGAGGCTGCAGCAGCAACACAGACAACAGCAGGCAATGGTCCCTATGCCAAGTAAAAGACACAGAATTAATAATACTTTCTGGCACCATGTTCCCTGGGATCCAAACCAAGAGGAGAGCCACTGGGAGAAAGGAAAGGTAGAGTCAGATATTGTGGCTGTTTGTTTATGAATGTCCTGTAGGGCTAGCGTTATATTGCCAGAATTATCAGGAATATATACATAACATTCAGTCTTAATAATGGCACCAGTTCCCCCTTGTGCTGCAGTTAATACATCTAATGCCATACGATCCTGTAGAACAGTCTTCCGCATGAAGGTCATTCAAAGTTCATTAAAGAAATACTTTGGAAGCTCATAATGTTGAGCCCACTATAGGAAGAGGTTTATTTCTCTTTTCATCAAGCAGAGCAGCAATAGGAACTACAAGCAGAAAGAAAGTGTTTAGTAGGTACTTGGTGGGGCAGTTCTTTCCTATCAAGCAAAATGACTGTGGTGGCTTCCCCTCTGCTAGTTGGGATATAGGCAGCCCAGGGATTATGGGCTGGTGATGCATACTAAACATGTCGCCCGAGGGGCGAAGGTGCCAGTATTTCTGTTAAGGTGGGGACTCACGTTGAAGGTTGAGAAAGAATTCTCAACACAAAGATTAGAATAGAAAGAAGTAAAAAGTTTATTTTACTTTCTCTGAGAGAGAGGGAGAGGGGGGGAGAGAGAGAGAGAGAGAGAGAGCAAGGGTGCAGCACACGAAAGAAAGAAAAGGGAAGTGCCAGCCCCAGCACAAGGGGCTCAAGTTTTTATAGGGCAAAAGGGTAATAAACAGTTAATATTGTAACATGATAACAGGAAAGGGCTGTGTCTGTTTTTCTTTTTCTTTTTCTTTTTTTCTCTTCTCTGTGAGGCTGGCTTTATCAGAGTCCTTGGAATCTGGTCTGGCGAGAACTGGAGCTTAGGAGAACTGGAGCTTAGGAGAACTGGAGCTTAGGGCTCTTCAAGGCTGTGAAAACAAACTCTTAGAGATAAGAACTCCTAGAGATAACAAGTTAGGCCTCAGGTGATTGATCAAACAAAAAGGCAGTTGTGCTATGAGTTTTTTCTTCAAAGGGACAATTATGTATTGTAAGTTTTTTCCTCTTACTTTCTGTTAGATAATTTATTTTTCTCTGTTACATAGTTTATTAGTCAGGCCATCCTATCAATTACTTGTAAGGTTAGAGGCATGGCAAAGGACTGTGTGAAATGGATGTCCAGAGCACCCTTTAAAAGGGGCCATGCCAGCCTGGGCAACATAGCAAGACCCCGTTTCTACAAAAAGTAAAAAAAAAAAAAAAAATTAGCCAGCCATGGTGGTGCACGCCTGTAGTCCCAGCTGCTCAGGAGGCTGAGGCAGGAGAATCACTTGAGCCCAGGAGTTTGAGGTTGTAGTGAGCTATGATGATGCACTCTAGCCTGGGTGACAGAGCAAGACCCTGTCTCAAAACAAACAAACAAAAACAGGGGGGCCATGTTGCACATACCAACATATGTGGAGCATCTTGGCCCAGACTCCAACAGGATAAACAGAGATCACTTTAGTTGGTTGGGGAATTCCTCACTCTCTGGCAAGAAAACCCTATCAAATGTGGGGGAAGTTGCCAGTTCACCCCCATTCAAATGTCCCCTCCCCTGGCTCGAGGTCATGGGGAGTCCTAAATTAACATTTGTCATTGGCCTTTTATCAGCTCTGGTATTAATGTGTCTGGTTGGACCTTCTTTACAACCATGGTTAATGAACCCTCCTTTACAGTGGTCCTGAGTAGTTGGTATGTTGTCAACTCATATTTGTTTCAACCAAATTAAGATTCCTAACAGCTTGAGACAAAACCTTCATCTACCCATGCAGGGTCTTGGATTGTAGAGAGCCTGCAGTTGTACCTTTAAAATGCCATTTTTCCTTTCAATCAACCCTGCTGCTTGAGGATTATATGGCAAGCGAAATTTCCAGTCTATATGCTTTTCACATGCCCAATCTTGGACATCATGTCCAGTGAATTGAATGCCTCAGTCGGTATCAATGTGTCAAGGTTATCCATACATGACACTGAGTTGCTCCAAGCCCTTGATGGTGGCTGTTTGGTTTGCGCTTTTGCAAGGGAAGTCCTGTAACAATCCCATGGCAGTATGCACATGTTAGTGCATATTTTTGGCCCAAGCTTGCAATGCATCAGGGGTATAGACAGAGCTAACTAAGCAGTCTGTTACTGCTACTACTAAATCCTCATCTCGGAGGGGCGGTCCTGTGCCCTTTGCTATCTGCCACCCCACTTGTGTACTGTGATGCCCACTGTGTTTATATACCCAATCAGCTAGCTCAGATGGCTGCAAGGGAGCCAGTGTTCTAATTTTTGCTAGGGTATCCACCTCCATGTTACAAGGAGGTGAATCTGACTGGTGTACTGAAACGTGATACACAATTAGGTTCACGGTGTGTTCTTGCAGCCTCTCCCAAATGTCTTTCCACAAGGCAGCTCCCCACAAGGGTTTTTAAAGCACATACCAATTATCTTGGGTCCACTGGGAAAGCCAAGTTGTAAAACCCTTAAATACCGCCCAAATGTCTGCACAGAGAACTATAGCCAAGGCTCATAAGTATAAACCAACCATGCAATCCAGAGTTCTGCCCATTGACCTCTGTGTTGCATTCCTATCCCAAACCGGATAGTATCTGTCTGCAGTTGTATGGCTACTGCTGTCCATACACAAGGATTACTGTGGCTTGACCCATCTGAGTACCAAACATTTTCAGGAATGGGGGCTGTGCCTTCGTGCACAATTGGAGGCATCTCATGTGGGGGCTCCGCAACAGGGGCAGCACGGGCCTCATAGTGTACTGGCCCTAACATAGCACACAGTTTGTCTCCCAAGGGACTTGTGGAGAGGGCATTGTGTTGTTGCAAGTATGCATGCCACTTTTGTGAAGTGGAGGCTTGAGCAATGGTTGATATAGGCCTAGAAAACCACCCTTCTATCCAGCCTTTAATAGAGAGACCTTGTCTCCCTGTTACAGGCAAAGCGGCAGATAAGGGTTCAACTTGCTACAAGGCCTTGTATGCTCCCAGGATCTGTTGTTCAATCAGGAAATAGCAGGTTTCAGGACCCTTCCCTAGTTGTGACCAGAATCCTGGGGGAACTGCTTTCCCATGGTGGACTTGCCAGAGGGCCCAGTTGGCCCCCTCAAGGCTTATGGTCACATCTAAAGACAATGGTACCCGGGGAAGTGGGGAAACTAAGGCTTGTTCCTGGCCACTAGTATTTTAGCCTTTGCAAATATTTCCTCTTGTTCTTCATCTCAGCATCGACTAGACCCCTTCTTTACTAGTCATTATAGGGGACTCAAACACTGAGCTAAATGCAGAATAAAAGCCCACCAATATCCCAAAAGACCTAGAAAGCTTTATAACTGTTTAACTGTTTAGGCCTAGAAATTGTATTTTATCAATGACTGTGCTTGGGATAAGGCGTGTCTTACCCAACCAAGTGACCTCTGGGAACCTTACAGGGGTCCTGGGCCTTGTATCTTTTGCAGGTTGTTGGCCCACCCTCTGGATTGGAGAAGGGTGCACAAGGCATAGAGGTTTTGCTGTAGCGATGACAACTCTTCAGAGGTTAGCATTAATATCATCAATGTTACGAAAACATTTAACAGCAGGTGGCAGTAGACATAAAGTTAAATCTCTAGCAATCATTCCATGACAAATAGTGTGGCTGTGTAGCTAACCCTGGGGCAACACTTGCAATGTCCATGGTTGGAATGTCCACTGTTGGCCATTCCAAATAAAAGCAAATTGATCCTGCAAGTCAGGGTGTAAAGAGATACTGAAGAAGCCATTGGCTGAACCTAATACAGCATGGTAAGTGCCCATAGTTTGTATTAGTTGTTCTATCACTTGAGTTATATTGGGCACAGCAGTATGTATCTCAGGAACCACGTTACTTGATTCCTAGTAGACTACTGTCATGTGCCAGGTGCCATCAGTCTTTCTTACTGGCCGTACAGGACTGTTGAAGAGACTCTGGGCTGGCTGAATAATAATAACTTTGGCCAGTCCACATTGTGGCTGTAATTTCTTCTATCCAACCAGGAAGATGGTATTGTTTCACATTAATAATTTAATGTGGGGGAGGGAGGCGTACAGGTTCCCATTTTGCTTCCCCTCTTAAAATAGCTATTACCACCTGAATCTGTAGGCAGAATTCTCCCACAGACATTTGTAAAGTGCATCTCCAAAGGACACCTATACCCAAGATGTTTTCTGGAATGGCCTAGATAAAGACAGTATAGTAAGCAGTGGGACTCCGCCCAATACCAAGGAGGAAAGTCTGTTTCACTCGGATTGTTCATCCCCCATAACCATCTACAGCTGCCCACTTACCAGGGTGTCTCTCTAGATTTCTAAGAATTAAGGTACGTTCACCTGTGTCCACTAAAGCTAAGATCCTCTACTTGTTTTCTGGACTCCAAAAGATTGTAAGTTCCACCTAGGGCCTCTGGTCACCCCCCCTATTGCTTGTATGTGGAGGCAAACTTGGCCTCACCCTAGTCTCTAGGCTGGGGAGGAGTCCACCCCTGGGGTGCAGAGATCGGCGTCCTCTTACTCAGAGCTTCCTCTGCTCCCTTCTCTCCTGGTGGGGCACTGGAAAGGGGCCTGAACTGCTGAGCAGAGGTCAGGGCCTTCCAAAGGCCCACTGATACAGCATTGGGTTGCCTGCCTATCTTTCCTTTGTCTACCCCAGCTGAGATCAGATCATACCACATTTGTTTTCTGGTAACCCTAACTGGGCCTTTTTAGACTTCCTTTTTTAGTCCGACAGACTTGGCATCTTCCTTCTTTCCTTCCCTTGGTCACCAGCTGGACCTTATCTCTTCCCTTTGCAGTTTCTCCAAGATCAGCTATAGCTTCCCCCACTTCATACACATCTTGTCCCGCAAGGAGGCTCAGGGATAGGAGAGGGCCATGCCACTCCTGGGGGGAGTTTGTAACAACTTATTTTTCATGCCCATGGTAAATACAGCCTTATCTGGTCCTTCAAATTGTTGGGTGTAGATGGCCTGTCACATACCCAAATCCCTTAAATTGCTCTGTGCTTCCTCCTGAGATGGCCATGCCTGAGCTGGGAAGTCCCCTTCATTTGGCCGAGCCTCTCTCGTGGCCGTGATAATCCAGTCCATAAGACTGTGATTGCCCTGGACGTCCTAGCATCATGCAAATGCTATCTCAAAGTGGGATGAGTGATCTATGTTGCTCATTTTTTTCAGGTTCACTCCCTGCTAGGGAGATGCCATCTCCACCAGTAGCCCATAGTTGCACCATCCATGTGCAGCTGTTTAAGTTTTTCCTATGTGCAATAATTCTGCCGAGGTGTGCTCTCAGACAACTAAGGTTTCTTGAAAAGGCTGTCTCTTATTGCCAAGCTGCGTGTGTTGGGCTTTTGTTTTCCACTGCTTGAGTGGTCTTGCTCCCAAGCGGGGAAGATAATCCTCCTCCTCTGAGATAACCTCTATGTCTTCCTCTGACTCACTAGTCAGTTCCCAAGGACTCCAGGTCTTAGCATCCCAGTCCGGTTTAGCAAGGACAGCTCGCACTTTGGGCTGGCACAGCTTCCTCCCTTCCAGCCCTATGAAGCAGCAGGCTAGGGTTTCCAGTTGCGTTTCCTGAGTTTTGAGCTATCTGCTAGTCTAGATGCTAACATGGACATGGAGGTCCTCCTATTCTTTCCAAACTGTAATTCTTCCACTAGCTTTCATGCCCTCACCTCAGCTACTAACTGCACTTCTGTGACCACTCACACAGCCCACAATAGGAGAAAACCCACTGCTGCTGCCGCACAGTGACATTTCTTACCACAGTGAGTCATGTGGTTTTCTACGAACAAGTGTGCTAGGCATTCTGGCATTTTCAGGGTGTCCCCATACTCACGTGGTTGTCCACAGGTATCACCACCTCACATAGATAAGGAGGGACACTCATCTGTGTTTGGTTCCCGGACTCCTCCTTGCTGGCTCACCAGTTGTTTGTGAAAGGGCCTCATAAGCAAAGTGCAAAAGGAATCAAGAAAGCAAAGAATGAGGCAGATAAATCCAGTTTGTCAGTAGAAGGTGATTTATTGGGGAACTTACAGACAGAAGTGTGGTCTTGGGCAGCAGCAAGACAGGTAGATCTCCATGCTGCTACCCCCAGACCCAGGGCTTATATACTATAGGAAAAGGGTATATATGCTCTATAAGGAATGCATACAACAATTAAAGTCGACCTTCCAGGAAAGTACAAGAATGCTATGTACCTCATAGCCCGTAATTTGTGCAATAACATCAATGTTGTTGTGAGCTAAGGGCAATATCTACAGTCAGTACACGCTCTTACACAAGGAACAGTAGGTAAAGTGGAAATCTTAGAGGTACTCTGGGAACTGGGATTAATCAGAAGTCACCATGGTGGATTAACATCCAATTTGGAGTTACTTTACCCTCCACAGCCAAGAAGCTTTCTCTCTCTGTTTTCTTCTGTTAGTCTAATGGTTTCAGGTCTTATGTTTAATCTTGAGTTAACTTTTGTATGTGGTATGAGATAAGGGTCTGATCTCACTCTTCTGCATGTGGATATCCAGTTTTCTCAACATCATTTGTTAAACATTGTTGGTGTCCCCCATTGTTGGTGTTCTTGGCAGCTTTGATTGAGATCAATTGACTGCAAAAGCATGGCTCTATCTCTGGACTGTCTATTCTATTCCATTAGTCTATATGTCTGCTTTTATGCCAGTACCATACTGTTTTGATTACTCTTACTTTGTGGTATATGTATTTTTTATTTCAATACATTTGGGGGGTACAGGTGGTTTTTTGATACATGGATGGATTATATAGTGGTGAAGTCAGGGCTTCCAGTGTACCCATCACCCAATAATATACATTGTACCTGATAGGTAATTTTTGATCCCTCAACCCACCTCTCACCCTCCCCCCTTCTGATTCTCCAAAGTCTATTATACCACTCTGTATGACCATGTATACCCATTGCTTAGCTCCCACTTATAAGTGAGTACTTGAAGTATTTGTTTTTACATTCCTGAGATACTTCACTTAGGATAATGGCTTCCAGTTTCATCCAAGTTGCTGCAAAAGACATTATTTAATTCTTTCTTATGGCTGAGTAGTACTCCATGGTGTATATATACCACATTTTCTTTATCCTCTCATCAGTTGATGGGCACTTAGGTTGATTCCATATCTTTGCAATTGTCAATTGTGCTGTGATAAACATACATGTGCATGTGTCTTTTCGATATAATGACTTCTTTTCCTTTGGGTAGATACCCAGTAGTGAGACTGTTGAATTGAATGGCAGGTCTATTTTTAGTTCTTTGAGGAACCTCCATACTGTTTTCCATACAGGTTGTACTAATTTACATTCCCACCTACAGTATATAAGTGTTCCCTTTTCAGCACATCTGTGCCAACATCTACTGTTTTTTGACTTTTTAATAATGGCCATTCTGACAGGGGTAAGGTGGTATCTCATTGTGGTTTTAATTTGCAATTCCCTGATG
The DNA here is from genome assembly GCA_023783475.1 of Daubentonia madagascariensis. NCBI lineage: Eukaryota > Metazoa > Chordata > Mammalia > Primates > Daubentoniidae > Daubentonia > Daubentonia madagascariensis. The sequence goes on from JAKFHU010000086.1 coordinate 9,615,452, forward strand.
ATTAGTGATGTTGAACAATTTTCCACATTTGTTGGCGATTTGTATATCTTCTTTTGAAAATGTCTGTTCATGCGTTTTGACCACTTTTTGATGGGGTTATTTGTGTTTTTCTTGCTGATTTGTTTGAGTTCCTTGTAGATTCTGGATATTAGTTCTTTGTCAGATGTATAGTTTGTGAATACTTTCTCTCATTCTGTAGATTGTCTCTTTACTCTTTTGGTTATTTCTTTGGCTGTGTGGAAACTTTTCAGCTTAATTAAGACCCATTTATTTATTTTTGTTTTTGTTGTATTTGCTTTTGAAGTCTTAGTCATAAATTCCTTGCCTAGGCCAATGTTCAGAAGAGTTTTTCCTAACTTTTCAGTGTCCAGATCTTACACCTCCTTGGTTAAATTTATTTCTAAGTATTTTCATTTTTATGCTATTTTAAGCGGCATTATTTTAAAATTTCTTTTTCAGATAGTTTGTTGTTAGTGTATAGAAATGCAACTGACTTTTGTACATTGATTTTGTGTATAATTTTACTGAATTTTTTATTAGTTATAAGAGTGTTTTGGTGGTGTCTTTAAGGTTTTCCATATATAAGATCATGTTATCTGCAAACAGAGACAATTTAACTTCTTCCTTTCTGATTTGGATGCCTTTTGTTTCTTTCTCTTGCCTAATTGCCCTGACTAGGATTCCCAGTACTATGTTGAATATAAGTGGTAAGAGTGGGCATCCTTGTCTTGTTACTGATTATAGAGGAAAAGTTTTCATCTTTTTATCATAGCCTATGATGTTACCTATAGGCTTGTCATATATGGCCTTTATTATGTTGAGGTACATTCCTTCTATACTGATTTTTTGAGAGTTTTTATCATGAAAAAGTGATAAATTTTGTCAAATTCTTTTTCTGCATCTATTGAGATGATAATTTGATTTTTATCCTTCATTCTGTTAGTGTGGTGCATCACATTTATTGACTTGTATATGTTGAACCATCCTTGCATCCCAGGGATAAATCCCACTTGATCGTGAGGTATGATCCCTTTAATGTGCTATGTCATTCACTTTGCTAGTATTTTGTTGAGGACTTTTGCATCAATGTTCATAACAGATATTGGTCTATTTTTTTTTTCTTATACTGTTCTTGTCTGACTTTGACATAAGTGTAATGCTGGTCTCACAAAATGAGTTTGAAAGTACTCCTTCCTTTTCAGTTTTTTGGAACAGTTTGAGAAGGACTGGCATTAATTCTTCTTTAAATGTTAGAATTCACCAATAAATCCATTAGGTCCTGGGCTTTTCATTCTTGGGAGATTTTTGATTACTGATTCAATCTCTTTACTTACTATTAATCTGTACAGATTTTCTATTTCTTATGATTCAGTCTTGGTAGGTTGTATGTTTCTAGGAATTTATCCATTTCTTCTAGGTGTTATCCAATTTGTTGACATATAGTTGTTCATAGTAGTCTCTTAGGATCCTCCATATTTCTGTGGTATCAGTTGTAATGTCTTCTCTTTCATTTATAATTTTATTTGTTTGAGTCTTCTGTCTTTTTTTTCTTAGTATAGCTAAAGGTTTGTCAATTTTGTTTATCTTTTTTTAAAAAAAACCAACTCTTAGTTTTGTTGACCTTTGATGTTGCTTTTCTAATCTGCATTTCATTTATTTTTGCTTTGATGTTTATTTCCCTCCTTCTGCTAACTTTGGGCTTAGTTTTTTCTGCTTTTTCTAGCTCCTTGAAGTGTAAAGTTAGAGTATTCTGAATTTGACTGTATTCTTACCTTTAGAGTGAGTTTTATACTTTCATGGTTCCATGTTGTCAATGTCATTTCATTTCAATAGGAAGAACTCACTTTAGCATTTCTTATAAGGTAGGTCTAGAGGTGATAAATTCCCTCAGCTTTTTTTTTCTTTTTTTTTGGTCTGGTAAAGTCTTTATCTCTTCTTCATTTCTGAAGATAGCATTCTTGGTTGGCAGGTTTCTTTTCTTTCAGTACTTTGCATATATCATCTCACTCTCTCCTGACCTCCAAGAATTCTGCTGAGAAATCTGCTGATAGGCTTATTGTGGTTCTCTTTGTCTTTGACTTTTGAGAATTTGATTACAATGTGTCTCAGTGAAGATCTCTTTATGTTTAATCCATTTGGAGTTCTTTGGGCTTTATGGATCTAGATGTTTGTTTCCCTCTCCAGATATGGGAAGTTTTCTGTTATTACTTTTTAAAATAAGCATTCTGTTGCTTTTCTCTCTTTGCTCCCTCTGAGACTCACATAATGCATATATTGGTTTGTTTGATGGTGTCCCATTAGTCCTGTAGAATTTCTTCATTTTTTAAAATTATTTTTTCTTTGTGTTCCTCTGACAATGTGATTTCAAATGACCTGTCTTAAGTGCTCTGATTCTTTCTCCTACTTGATTGAGTCTACTATTGAAATTCTCTATGGAATTTTTCAGTTCAGTCATTGTCTTCCTCAGCTCTAAAATTTCTATTTCACTCTCTTGTTCATGTATTACTTTCTTCTTTTCATTTAGTTCTCTATCAGTATACTCTTATAGCTCATTGACTTTCTTCAAGACATTTATTTTGAAATCTTTGTCAGGCTGTTTGTCTCCATTTCTTTAGGGTCAGTTACTGATGCTTTATTTTTTTTTTTCTCTCCTTTGGTGGTGATCCTGATTGTTCATGATTCTTGTGACCTTGGGTGGTGCCTGTGCATTTGAAGAAGTAGGTGCCTCCTCTAGGTTTTGAAGAGTGGCTTCAGCAAGAAAAGTCCTTCACCAGTCAGTCCATCCAGAGATTCTGGCAGGGTCTGAGGTTAGACTTGCTGCTAGGATCTTCATCAGGCTGGCCTGGTGCCTGGGTCAGCAAAAGGATAGGCCTAGTACATGCATCCACTGAAGTGGATCTGTAGGTTGGGTCAATGTGGGTAGGCCTGGTGTCTGGGTCTGTAGGAGTGAGCCTGGAGCCTGGGTCCACAGGTGCCAACTTAGCACTGGGCTTCTGTAGGGTTGCCCAGGTGACTGGGTCCATACGGATGGGTCTGGAGTCTAGATCCACAGGGTCCAGCCTGGCACTGGGGTGGGCCTTGAGCCCAGATCTGCATAGGCCAGCCTGTACTGAGTCTGTGGGCATGGACCTGATCCTGAGTCTGTGGGGGCTGGCATGGCACTGAGGTCCACTGGGGCATGCCTCATGCCTGGAACTATGTGGGCAGGCCTGGAGCCTGAGTCTGAGGGAGTGGATCTAGGTCTTGGGGCTGTAGGAGCTAGCCTGCCACTGGAGCAATCCTGGAGCCTGAGTCTGTGAGGGCCAGCCTGGACCCTTTGTCCACAGGGATCCACCTGGTGTCCAGCACCATTTATTGAAAAGACTATTCTTCCTCCATTGAATTGCTTTTGCACTTCTGTTAGCCATACTTTTTTGGGACTATTTCTGGGCACTATATTCTGTTTCATCTTTTCCATAAATATAATTAAATTTTAAAATTTTGTTTTCTATTGATATATAATTCACATACCGTAAAATTTGCCATTTTAAAGTATACAATTCAGGGGGGTTTTAGTATATTCACAAGGTTGTGCAACCATCATTACTAATAATTCCAGAATATTTCCATCACCCCAAAAAGAAACCCCACACCCATTAACAATCACTTCCTAGTCTCTCCACCCCCAGCCCTGGAAACTACTAATCTTCTCTCTTTCTCTATGGATTTTTCTATTGTGGACATTTCATATAAATGTGATCATACAATATGTGGCCACTGTGTTTGGTTTCTTTCACTTAGCATGTTTTCAATATTTATGCATGTTGTGGCATGTATCAGTTCATTCATTTTTATGGCTGAATAATCTTCCATCGCATAGATATATATACCAACTTTTGTTTATCCATTCATTAGCTGAAGGACGTTTGGGTTGTTTCAACTTTTTGACTGTTACAAATAATGCTGTTATGAACATTGTTGTACATGTTTTTGTATGAAGACATGTTTTCAATTCTCTTAGATATATATGTAGGGATGGAATTGCTGGGTCATATGATAACTCTAAATTTTTGAGAAACTGCCAAACTTTTCCTCAGCAGCTGTGCCACTGTACTTCCCCACTAACAATGTATGGAAATTTCAATTTTCCCATATCCATGTCAACACTTGTTATTGTCTGTCTTTTTGATGATAGCTACCCTAGTGGGTGTGAACTGATATCTCATTGTGGTTTTGATTTGTGTGTCCCTTATTAATGAAGTTGAGCATCTTTTCATGTACTTACCAGCCATTCATACATCTTCTTTGGAGAAATGGCTATTCAAATCTTTTGCCTTTTTTCCTTTTTATTGTAAAGTTGTAAGAGTTCTTTATATATTCTGTATACTAGACCCTTATTAGATATATGATTTTCAAATATTTTCTCTAATTCTGTGAATTGTCTTTTCACTTTCTTGATAGTGCCCTTTGATGTACAAAAGTTTTTAATTTTTATGAAGTCCAATTTATCTGTTTTTTCTTTGGTTGCTTGTGCTTTTGGTGTCATATCTAAGAAATCATTGCCTAGTTCAAGATCATGAAGATCTGCACTTATTCTTTCTTCTAACAGTTTTATAGTTTTAGCTCTTACATTTAGATATTTGGTCTCTTTTAAGTTAATTTTTATATATGATGTGAAGTAGACAGGTTTTTGTATGTTGATCTTGTTTTCTGCGACCTTGCTGAACTCACTTATTGGTTCTAGGAGGTTTGTTTTTTTTAAAATAGGTTCCTTGGGATTTTCTAAGTAGACAATTGTGTTATCTGCAAACAAGAACAGTTTTATTCTTCCCTTATTATCTGTATGCCATTTATTTCCTTTTCTTGCCTTATTGCATTGGCTAGAAGTTCAAGTACTATGTTGAATAAGAGTGGTGAGAATGGATATACTTGCTTTGTTCCCAATCTCATGAGGAAAGTGTTCAGCCTTGAAGCATTAAGTATGATGTTAGTTATAAGGGTTTATTTTGGGGGGGTGTCTAGATTTCTTTTCTCAAGATGAGGAAGTTCCCCTCTATTCCTATTTTTCTGAGAGTATTTGTCATGAATGGGTGTTCAGTTTTGTCAACTTATCATGCATTTTCTGCATTCATTTATATGATTATGTGATTTTTCTTCTTTAGTCTGTTAATATGGCAGATTACATTGATTGATTTTCAAATATTGAGCCAGTGTTGCATCCCTGCAATAAACCTCCTTTGTCATGGTTTGCAATTCTTTTTATATATTGCTGAATTCTATTTGTAATTTTTTTTAAGGATTTCTGTGTCTAAATTCATGAGAACTATTGGTCTGTAGTTTTTGTTTTTACTGTTTTTGTCTGGTTTTGGTGTCTGGGTAATACTAAACAAAATGAATTTGGAAGTGCTCCTCCATTTCTGTTTTCTGGAAGAATTTGTGGAGAATTGATATTAATATTTCTTCAAATGCTTGGTAGAATTCTCCAATGAAAACATCTGGGCCTGGAGATTCTTTTTTGGGAGTTTTTGAACTATAAATTCAATTTCCTTAATAGTTATAGGGCTATTCAAATTATCTATTTCATATTGGGTGAGTTGTGGTAGTTTGTGGGGGTTTTTTTAGAAATTGTTCATTTCATCTAAGTTGTTGAATTTATGTATGTAAATGTGATCCTAGTATTTCCTTTTTATCCTTTTGAAGTCTACAGTGTCTGTAGTGATTTCCTCTGTTTTGTTCCCATTTTCTTTGTCAGTCTTTTTCTTTTTTCTTTTTTTTTTTTTTTAAGAGACGAGTTCTCATTCTGTCACTTAGGTTGGAGTGTAGTGGTGTGATCATAGCTCACTGCAACCTTGAACTCCTGGGTGCAAGTGATCCTCCTGCCTCAGCCTCCCAAGAAGCTGAGACTAGAGTCACACACCACCATGCCCAGCTAATTTTTTTTTTTTAAGAGACAGAGTCTCACTATGTTGCCCAGGCTGGTCTTAAACTGGCCTCAAGCAATTCTCCCGCCTCAGCCTCCCAAAGCACTAGGATTATAGGTGTGAGTCACCATTCCTGGCCTCCTGATTTCAATTCTTTCCAATTTGAGATTTTTTTTATGGCCCAGGATATATAGTGTATCTTGGTATATGCTCCTTGGGCACTTGAAAATGCATATTCCACTGATGTTGGGTGGAGTGTTCTATAAACTAGATCCTATTGGTTGATGGTGTTCCTGAGTTCTTCTATCTTTGATGATTTCCTATATAGCTGTTCTATCAGTTGTTGAGAGAGGGATGTTGAGGTCTCCAACTATAATTACGGATTCAACTATTTCTCCTTTCATTTCTATCAGTTTTTGCTTCACATATTTTACAGCTCTGTGATTTAGTGCACACATATTTAGGATTGCTGTGCCTTCTTGGTGGATTGACCCTTTGATCATTATGTAATGTCTCTCCCTGTCTCTGGTAATTTTCTTTGCTCTGAAGTCTGATATTAATATAGGCACTCATGCTTTTAATTAATATTTGCATGCTATCTCTTTTTTCATCCTTTTACTTTTAACCTAGCTATATCATTATTTTTGAAGTGACTTTCTTAGAAGCAGCCTATAGTTTGGGTCATTTTGTTTAAAAATTCATTCTTCCAATCCTTATTTTTAACTGGAGTATTTAGATCACTTACAGTGGGGAGGGGTACCTTGCTACTGGCAAGTAGCAATAAAAGTTCAACCTCCCTACCTTGAAAGAATAACTAAAGGGAGTTCTTTAAACTTCCTTTAAAAATAATAAGAGAAGGAATCGTGGAAATTTGTGACTGATAATAGAGGCTAAAATGGAGCATTCCACTAGGCTGGGCTAGATCCTCAAACCGAGAGCTGAGATTGGGATATATGGATTCTTGGGTCACTGCACAGTGCTATGTACCCGGCTAAATTAAGACTGGCTAGATCATCTCCACAGCCACCTGGCAACTGAGAGATAGGAGAGAATGTGGAAAAGATGGCAATTTAGGAGATACTATCTGTGAATAATGGCTATTATTAAGGAAGCACTTTTTGCTCAAAGTCCAATCTTCTTACCTTATTATCTCAGGTTTACATGATGTTTTAGATTGAATTTCTCCAGAAACAGGCCTTGAGGTGAGAATTTGTATGTAAGATATTTCGGAAGTGATCTCAGGAGACACCAGAAGGGAGTGGGGACAAGACAGCATCCAGTAAGTGCGTATTATCAAGCAGGTTACCATGGTGGGCAACTGAGCTTAATCTTGCTGGGGAACTCCGGGAAATTCTGTAGAACCCGTGCCTCAGAGTTAACCCGACCCAAGGGGCAAGGGAACAGGAGTATTTATACACCAACTCATCAGTCATTGGCTGATGGCTGATGGGGTGCGGTAGGGGTAATTATTAATTCTCCAGCACTTCCTGCCTGTCCTGTGCAAGGGCACAGTGGGCCACCAGAGCCACACATTCTGCAGGCTGGGGGTGGGACACAATCATAAGACCTGAAGACATATGGGTGGGGCACTGACAACATGTGCTTCACCGGATCGGGCCCCAGCCTACTTTTCAAGCCTGTCACCCACTACTCACACAATCAAACACACTGGGCCACTCTGCTTTCCTGAGTGAATAATATGTGACAAACCCTAGCTCACTACATGCCTTCAAATGATAATTCCTTCTATCTCTGGAATGGCTGGAACATCTCTTCATTCCCAGAATCTCCCTGGTAAAATTCTACTTTCTAAACTAGACCTCAAAATGGCAAAATGCCCCTTCCCTTTGATAGGAATATCAAGGTCATGTTTTCCATGGGGACTCAGTGATTTTTGCCATGTCCCCAAACAGCATTAGCCCTCTCCTGCCTCTGGAAGACTCTGGAATCTTTTGCTCCCTTTCTCTCGTGCTTGTTTACAATTGTAATATAGTCACTGATGCTCTTGGCTTTGCTACCAGACTGCAGGTTCCTTGAGGTCAGGGGTTAATTCAATCTTAGCATGAATTAAGGACTCAGTAAACACTTGTGGGATATGCTGCCAAAGACAAATGTTGCCAGACACCCTTAGGCCAGGCTTAACTCTGAATCAGAGCAGAGTGTACTTAGGGGACGAGAGCAAGGCTTCCAAGCCTGCAAGACTAGACAGACTTTTATCTGTAGTTCTAGACATTCACCAGCAGATGGCAACAGTGTCCTGCCATCTTTTAAATGTTTTTCCTACTCCCTTGATAACTAGCAAATTGACAGAAATATCCATTCTGAGTCATTACTGAGGATCAATCTGAGATCCAGGGTCATGTGCGACCACTAGGGGAGAGGGGCAAGGGAGAGATGTGAGGAAAGACTGAGCTCAATCTTCGGAGGGTACAGTTCATGGGAGAGCAATGAAATACACACAAAGCAATTAAGATCCCCTACCAGATAACACACCTGTGTGAGTTTGACACTATCTCCCTGGGCCTCGGTTTCTTCACTCATAAAACAAGGAGGTTGGAATTAGATGTTCAGAGTTCCCTAGAGCTCCTAAGTTCCCTCAGTATACCGAAGCATGAGTGTGAGCCATTCAACAGTGACATCGGCGTGTGCAGATACAGCCATGCAAGGCTTCACGAAGGAGGCTGGGTCTGAGCCCAGAAAGATGAGAAGAGTTTGGTAAGACAGAGACAATTGCGGTAACAGAGGCCTTTGTCCAGATCGTGCCTCGTCATGTCCATTCATTCTTTTCTTCTTTTCATCCATTGAATGACCATTAATTTTCACGCACTCCGTACTAGACACTCTGCCAGGTGCTGGAAGGCATAAAAATGGCAAAGATTCCTTGATTCCTAGCAGGTCATGGTCTAAGGGAAAAGCTGACCTGCCAACAAGTACTAATAATTACAGTATAATTTGTACGGTACAAGGGAATACGGTTTATCAAAATAACTGACATTTATATATTGCCTTGTCGCTTATACAATATATCTAGAGTATTCCTTTATCTTGGGAGGTAAGACAAGAATTATTCCTACTTTCAAGGAAACAGAGTACGTGGGTCTGAGGTCACATGTCTGTGAGTGGTAGAACTCAGGGTCTAACTAATGTCTCTTCATCTACATCCTGTGTTTTATCCACTTCCTTATAACAACATGACCCCACTGGTCAGTTACAAAATTGAAAATGTCAACCGTCAAACCAGAATACCAGAAAAATCCTCCTTTACTCTTTGCTAATTATGAAAGAAACAGATTGCTTAGTCCCTTGAAGGAAGTCCTGAGCTACTTGGGTAGTATGTGCTCTATGAGATTAGAGCCAGGGCTGGTGTCCTTGTTCTGTCCCACAGATACTGGTTCTGCAGTCGCTGTCAGATGCATCCCAGGCTATCTGGAATCTCATGAGACACTTACCCCCACCTGCTGAGTCACTGCACATCAGCTGTGAGTCACTCACTCTCTGGACCCATCAGATGTAGGACTCTTGAGGTCCATGTCATTGGTGTCCCCAAGGAGACTTTCAGAAGGGCCTCTGAACCTTTAAGTCTCAAAGTCTCCAAGTTTTAGTCCTGGTTTGGGCTCAGCCACTCCAGCTCTGGGGCTCTTGGTTTTCTTTCATTTACCTCTTGCATGTGTGTACACAGTTTTCAAATTAATAAAGTACTTCTTTGTTGTCTTGGTCTATTTGTGCTTCTGTAACAGAATAGCACAGACTGGGTGATTTATCAAGAACAGAAACTTATTTCTCACAGTTCTGGAGTCTGTGTAGTCCAAGATCAAGGTGCTGGCATGTGGCGTGGGCTTTCTTCTTGCATCCTTACGTGAAAGAAGGCAGAAGAGTAAGAGAGAGCAAACGCGCTCCTGCACGCCCTTCTCTTAGTGGCATTACTCCATTCATGAGGGTGGAGCCTGCATGGCCCAGACACCTCCCAAAAGGCCCCATCTCCCAACACTGTTGCACTGGGGATTAAGTTCCCAACACATGAATTTTGGAAGATACGTTCAGACCATGACACACATCCCCATGACTTTTTTTCATTTCTTTACAACTCCATGAGGAAATTTTTTCCTCCAATTTACAGATTAAAAAAAAAAATCTAAGACTCCAAAAATGTAAAACTAGTTCAAATGGCAGAGCTCCACTTCAATAAACACTCGATTTATTTATTCAGTAAACATTTATGAACCACTAAAAGGTCAGATTGTACTTGAAAATACAAAAGCCAACAAATTACAGTCCCTAGTCTTGTAACACACTCACATTCTAGCAAGACACACAAATAGAGTAACATTATTATGATGCAATGTAAAAGTGCCACATTAAAATGTAAAGGAAGGAAAGAACAGTGATTGAGCAACTTCTGTATTGTAGGCCCTGCATAAAGAGCTTTTGTCACAACTTCCTTTGAGATCAGTCAGGATAAGTTAAGTTATGCTGCAGAACAAAAAAAGCCCAAACCTCAATGTATGTTCCACTCATACTGCATGTCCAACATGGGTGGGCAGGAAGCTTTGCTCGCATAGTCACTCGGGGATCCGAATGAGCAGAGGTCCCATCTCAACCACGCTTTTATGATTGCAGTGGCAATCATGAACTCTAAACTAGCAACTACATGTTGTGGCCCATAAATAGTACTTACCAATTTCATGCATAACTCATTATACAGATCCAGCTACAAGATCTCATTCAACCACAAGGGGGTCTGGAAGTTCAGTCTTCCTTGTCCCCAGAAATAAAGAAGGCGGAATAAATATTGGTGAGAGGACTAAGGACAGGTAGAGAAATATCTGTACTTCAATAAAAGGCTGTGCATTGTCTGTAGCATACCACTCCACCGTATCAGACTCTGATTCTATGGGAACTATTTTACAACTCTGAGTCCTAAGTAACTGATAGACATGGATTCTGCTCTGTCTTACTGAGGTTCACTTGAGTCCCCTCGCTTCTTTGTGGAAAAACCAATTTTGCCTCTGTTTGCATATTCATTTCAAATATTCCTGATCTATAAAGGAAGCTGTTTTTCAGATTCTCTCTTGAACTGGGTATAGCATCTGCCTGGCTCCCTCATTATCAGCAAAATAAAATCTTTAACATGTGTTCATTTTTATGTCTGTATGAGAGCCACGATTTTGCCTTTTTCTGAAAATTATCTTTCAACACACACTTTAGAGATGAGAAGAGGTTCCGAGAGGATAAGAAATTTTCCCAAAGTCTAATGAGTGGTAGGGGTGGGGATTCTGACCCATTTTGGGGGACCGTGAGGCCCACGTTCTTTCTCCTGCACAGCTTGCAAACACCCAGATGTGGCAGAGGGAAGAGTTAATTCACCTTCAGGGTCTGGGAAGGCTGGATACTTAAGCTGGGTCTTGGCAAATGGGCAAGCAGAGAAGGATGTTCCAAGCAAGAGCACGCACAGAAGCATCGGGTGCCTGGAAGGACAGGGTATATTTGGAGAACCAGAAGTGCAGCAGGGAAAGGATCGGAAGGGGGCTGATAGCAAGGACAAGAACTTTAAAAAGCCTCATACGTCGTGCCAAGGCATCTGGACTCAACTGTGTGTGCAACAGGCAGCCTTTGTGGATGTTAAGCAATCCATGAAGACTAAATGATCAACTCCGTGTTTTAGGGAGACACATCTGACATTCCTATGTAGAACGGGCTAGGGGACACCATCAAAAGCAGAGATCCCCCAGTGTTCATTGCAGTATTATTTACAATAGCCAAATTGGGTAGAAACAACCCAAATGTCTACCAACTGATGAGCGAATAACCAAAACATGGTGTAGACACGCAATGGAATATTAGCCTTAAAAAAGGACACATGCCGATACACACTACAACGTAGATGAAGTTTGAAGACATTATGCTAAGTGAAATAAGCCAGACACAATAGGACACATGTATGACTGCACTTATATGAAGTATCTAGAATAGGCAAATTCATAGAGACAGAGAATAAAATAGAGATTACCAAGGGTCGAGGGAGAGGGAAGTGGGGAGTTATTGGGTATTCTTAGTATTAATGGGTAAAGAGTTTCTGTTTGGGATGATGAGAAAGTTCTGGAAATGGATAGGGTTAATGGCTGTACAATATTGTGAATGTACTTAATGCCACTTAAAAATGGTCTGAATGGTAAATGTTATATTATGCATATTTTAGCATAATAAAAAATGTTTTTAGAAAAGGCAGGGAGACCACTGTACAAATCCACATGAGAAAATGCTGAGGGCCCCCAGCAGGTGGGGATGGGGCAACAAGGAGAGATGAATTCCTGAGTCACCCAGGGCTCAAATATGGAGGCCACTCTTGCCACCAGGTTTGTCTCTGGGACTCACATGCTTTGATTCTATTCTAACATTCTCTGCCTCTGTTATGCTATCCTATGAATAATCCAATACATCTTTGACATAGCGCCTGGGCCACTGTCTGACATAGTAAATTCTTAATACCAATGTATTGGATGAAGAAAGGGAGGAATTAAAAAAAAAACCAGAACTTGACACAAGTCGTTCTCCATGGGCAGGGGAGAGAGAGCAGCATCTGGGAATCACTGGGAAGCTTTCCCTGAATAAACTTGCTCCTGCCCTTCAACTAACCCTCTCTGACCCCCACGCCAAAGTTCCTGTATGTTCTCAAGTAGGATGGAAGCTGGAGGGTGAGGAACCCAGGTGAGGCAGGCCCCTGGCAGGTGAGAAACCCAAGCACGCAGAGGAATTTTGGCCTTGGTAGACCTGGGGCCACCGGCAACAGAAAAGAGAGAGGCGATGACTGGGGACACGAGAGCCAAGGGTTGGCCGGAAGGTGGTTGTTCCTTAGAAGCCACTCACTTTTTTTTCTGTCCTCTACCTCCCTGCTCTGTTTGGTAATGACCTTGTCTCTTCCATTATGAATCCACTGTTTCAGCTGAGCTGGGACTCTGTGGGTCCATTAAGGCTCTCCTGGGGCCGCCAGGCATCCACTGAGTGCATTAGAGCTGAGACGGGGCAGGCTAGAGGCACCAGGGGCTGGCTCAACATCCGGGAGGAGCCAGCTTGCTGCCTCGAAGACTCCCCCTCCCTCCTCCCAAGCAGCAACCCCAGCAAATCCACGGTGCTTGACTAACAGTGTCTGCACCAAGCAGGTTGCCGCCCCTTCTTGGGCCTGTGTCCTATGCAATGATGATTCCTTCCACGTGTGAGCAGTTTTCTTGTTGAGAGTCCGTCTGCACTCATGATCTGCATATGCGCAGCGCAGGCAGCGCTACCCCTGGCTGGGAGCGTGGCTTGGACCCACCCCTTATCAGCTGTGTGATCTGAGATAAGTTCCTGAACCTGAACCCTCCATTAGCCCCAGGTTCCTTGCCAGTAAAATGGAGATTGTAACCATACCAAGCTCCTCAAGTTGTTATGAAGACTACGGGAGATAACTCCTGAGAGGCTCACAGCATGGTGCCTGGTGCGCAGTGAGTGATTAAGGAGAGTCATTCCTGCCCTTGTCCTGGTTGTTTTATTATTGTCACAATGAGACAAGTTGGACAAGATGGTCTCTAGGATTCTCTTAGGTCCTGATATTTGGTTTGTTTATTAAAATAAATATATAACGAGCATTACCATATGCAAAGCACTCTTCTAGATATTGAGGATACAGATAAGAATAAACACAGAGAAAAATCAGGCCAGGTGCAGTGGCTCACGCCTGTAACCCCAGTGCTTTGGGAGCCCAAGGTAGGAGGATCGCTTGAGCCCAGGAGTTGGAGACCAGACTGAGCAACATGAGATCTCATCTCTAGAACAGATTTTAAAATTAGCCGGGCATGGTGGCACGCACCTGTAGTCCCAGCTACTCAGGAGGCTGAGGCAGGAGGATCACTTGAGCCCGGGAGTTTGAGGTTCGTAGTGAGCTGTGATGACACCACTGCATTCTACCTCAGGCAATACAGTGAGACCCTGTCTCAAAAAAATAAACAAGAATTTTTAAAAAGAGAAAAATCCCTTTCCTTGCAGAGATCACATTTTGGTGGGGAAGATAGACATTAAGCAATAATCACAACAAACAAGTAAACGATGTCACCTGTTAGAAGGTGTGAGAGCCATGACACAAGGGCAGCAAGTCAGGGACTGGGGGGGTTGGGGGTGTTTTGCCATCTGAATGGATGGCCAGGAAAAGCCTTGCTGAAAAAGTGACATCTGAGCAAAGACTTAAAGGAGGTAAGGGCATGAACCCTGTGGGTTTTGGAGGGAAGAATGTTCCAGACAAAGGCACTAGCCAGTGCAAATGGCCTGAGGTAGGAGTGTGTGTGGCTTTGTTGGAGGAGCATAACTAGAGAGGCCTGCATGAGGGGAAGTGCAGCAGGTGACATCAGAGAGAGAACAGGGCCAAAGCCTGCGGGGCCCTGTGGCTTATCGTAAGGACTCGGCTTCTGCTAAGAGAGAAATGGGGGCTGGGGTGGGGGTGAGTGGGACAATGAAGAGGTGATAGGATCAAAGGATTGCAGGCCCTGGTGGCCCGGAGTCAGGGTTCTAGAAGAGGAAGGTGGAAACCTAGGAAGTGGGGGCCAGAGAGAGAAAAGCAGAAAACTGAGTGACTGGTAACTATGAGGTCAAGGGTATGAACTTGGGAATGGGTGGCTGAGACTGGGTGGAGGCAGGGGAACCGAGAGGCCAGATGTGGGAAGATCACCTACATGTACACGGAAGTCACCAGGAATCAAGATGGGAGTAATGGTGGCAAGAGTGGCAGTGAGCCAGTGCGTTAAAATATAGGCTCTATTATTATTTAGATATGGCAAGGCCAACAGATCGGGGATGACTGCCATCAAAAGATTGCTTGTTATACTCACAGATCCTAAAAGGAGGGGGCACGCCATGCCATGGGGGGCCACACGGGGCCCCCCAGGCTCAGTCAGGAGGCAGAGCAGGGGGAAAGCTGGGCAAGGGCCTTTATTGTGGTTTTACAGAAAGGAGTAGGTGAGGCAGGGAAAGCAGGCTTAGGGCTGGCTAGATTGAATAATTCCAGTGGGCTCTGGGACCTAGGAGCTGTCCCTAGTTGCCTGGTACCTGGCCCTGGAGTGATTAGAGCAGGTGGATAGCGCTTGGAGCTTGAGAGCCCAATAAACAGAGGTTTTTGGTTAGGGCCTTGGGCTTTGCACTGGCTGGTTTGCATATGAAAGGTATGCTTGCAGGGGGGTTGTTTCCTATTTCTAAGAATTAGGTTACTCCTGGAGGGGGAATCCCTCCAGGGTCAGCAAAACCCCAAGATGGCAAAGCACCAGAAAAGAAAAGGTATGGTTAATACAACCAGGAAGTGAGGGAGGGTGACTCAGGGTTAGTAAATGGCATCAGCAGTGCTGGACGGTGTAGCTGGTGACGTGAGAAGGAAGGAGGCAGGGAGAGTAGCATGGAAACAGCCTGCAGGTCCCAGGAGGACGTGTCCTCCAGGACAGCGGGAGAAAGAGACCCCCCTCCTGAGCACGTGGGGAGTCACGTTTCCCTTAGCAAGAAGGTGAAGGGAGGGTTGAGAGGAAAGGCTGAGCATATGAAGACTTTTGCTGTGGGTGGACAACAGTGTGTGCAGTAGAAGGCTTTCTAGAATAGGGAGAGGTAGGCCATGGGGAAAAGGCAGGCCTGGGCAGAGCCCTGTGGGGACTAGCACATGGGAGAAGGGGTGTGACCTTGAGTCTGGGCTTCTTGGGCCTCCTGATGTGACAGGGGCCAGAGGCCCAGTGAGATGAGTCCTGATGTGCTCAGGCAGCTAGAAGTGGCAAGGCAGGGGGCAGTAGGTGGCCAGTTTACCCAGACACAGGCCCCTCTGCTGTCCCCTGGATGGAGGGCAGGAGGCCCTGGGAGGTGTGGTCTTGGTCCCTATGTGTGGGGTCTCACTCCTAATCTCTGCCAGGGAAGGTAGATTTGCTCCTGCTCTGCAGGGTTATCTTTTGGCCCCTCTTGATAAAGGCAGAGCAGGGCAGTGGGTTTCCTTCTGGTGGCAAGATCCTCTCTGACCTGGAGGGAGTTGAGTTTACCCAGGGAAGCCAGAACGTACTCAGAGATCAGTTCCCCATTGGCCAGGAAGCCTGGGGATGGGAGGTCTTGGATTCTAGGATTTGGTTGGTGCAACTAGATCCCAGCTTCTAGAAGCAAGCCTTCGGGACTGCATGGGTCAGAGGTCCCCCAGGGGAGGGGGGTTTGCACCTTGCTTTTTAGGAAAGTGCCTCCGCTGCCCGCAGGATGTTCTCCTTACCATCAAATAGCACCTAAAGCAGTTTCAAAACCATCATCTCAGTGGTTTTCAACTCTTTTGTTTTTAATCAGGGGAATCTTTTTTTTGGGAATAAAATCTGATAAAGAACCACAATGTAAAAACCAAATAAAATAGAAATTTATATTATCATTTCAAATGTGTCCATGAAACTGCATAAAGCCAATCGATGATCTCACATACGTCGAATTTGGGTATATTACATATTTTGCTGAGGTGCTGGTTTTGGTCATTGTTTTGTAAAGAGTTAAAAAATATATCTTTTAAATGAAAATTCAAATAAAATGTTTCCAGAATTCCTGGGGCTGCTCTGGAAAGAACAGAGGAGACAGAGAAGAAGGGAAGGAAGGAAGGACAGAGGAGAGGAAGAGAGAGAAGTTGCTTTTATTTTGTTGTCATTAGACTTAGGAAATTATTTGATATTTTAAAACTCTATACATTATAACTTTGATAAAAATCAAAAGGAAGGGGAAAAAAGAAAAAAGTAAGACAATTATGACATTATCTCCTTGAATCCAACAGTTTAGTGACGTAGCAATCAGTTAAATCCCCATTTTACAGATGGGGAAGTTGAGTCAAAGAGGTTAAGTGATTAGCACATAGTTAGCAAACTGGTCTGGCTCAGGTCAGCTGATTCCAAAGTCTGTGCTTTCCCCAGCTGTACAGCCACACTCATCTGAGGAGGAAGTGGCCAGCTGCCTGGTGCACTTGGCCCTGGGAAAGTTCCAGACTCAACATCTCCTTCCTTGTCTGCTACTGATGCCTGAAACTCCTTTAAGAGAGGACAGAACCTTCCATTCCACAGGCATCAGTAAAGCAAGTAGCTGTCCCCAACATCAACTCAATAGGGGCAGCCTTGGACGAAGGGCAAACCCAAGTGCCTGCCCCTAAAGACAGAAAACTGCCAAAGGCATCCTTCCTCTTTCTGTCCTGCCAGCCCAGCCTAAGCTCAGACAACCAGATACTCTCTCCCAAGATTTTTTTTTTTGAGATGGTGTCTCACTCACTCTGTCGCCCCAGCTAGAGTGCAGTGGCATCGTCATCATAGCTCACTGCAACCTCAAACTCCTAGGCTCAAGCGATCCTCCTGCCTCAGCCTCCCAAAGTGCTGGGATTACAGGCACACACCACCAATGCTGGCTAATTTTTCTAGTTTTTGTAGAGATGGGGTCTTGCTCTTGCTCCGGCTGATCTCGAACTCCTGGCCTCAAGCGATCCTCCTGCCTCGGCCTCCCAAAGTGGTGGGATTACAGGCGTGCACCACCATGCCTGGCCTCAAGGAAACATTTGTAAGGAGATCTTCCTTCACCACATGGCATCCCTGAGAACTAGAGGTTGTCTTTGGCCCTTGTTTCCACATGCCTGCCACCCACTGTGGGTCAGCCCACTGCCCCGTACAGAAGCCAACACCCCACCCACAGGCCCTCAGCCCTCTCTTGCTCCAGAGTCTCACTGCTGGAGTCAGGTTGGCCCTACTGTTTTTCCTGAAGATGAACTTAGCCACCCTGTGTTTTATTTTGGTTTGTTTTTGGTTGGACACCATTATAAACCATAGAGAAAAAGTATTCCTCAAGAAAGGCTGTGTTTTCCTACAATCAAGACACCTGCTTGGGTATTAAAAAATGGAACCCTAGGAAAATAATGATGGACATTTGGTCCAAGCACTATGTCAGAAATAAACTCTTTCCTGTATATAAGTCTTCATTATCTATATAGATTGGCAAGTTCACAGTGTTAGTCGTGTAATAAATGTAACTATTTTTCCATTACTGGGCAGGGGTCCTCTTCTGAGCTCCTGGTCCTTCAGAGTGCAAAGACAGTCTCTGGCGCCTTTCTCCGGGGGCTCTTATAGTGCCAAGGAATGGGAGGTGTGAGGTCCTTGGTTGTCATTGTCCACCCACACTGACAGCCCAGTGACATCCTGTTCTCTCCCTGCCCTCAGAGCCTGGCCCCTGCAGGTCACTGCTATGTCTACCTGTTTGGGTCTGCTGGCTTCCTGGGCCGCAGCCTACAGCTCTTGGGTTTACAGGACATGTTCTGCTGCTCCCTGCACCACACTGGGACATGCAGGACCGGTGGCGGGCGGGGGGGTGGTCTCCCTGCCAGCTCAGGGAGTCTCTGGGGCCTTAATGCTGCACTGAGACCTACCCAAGAAAAGGGGACTATGCATTCCCGCTGGCCCAGATTCCCAAAGCTCTCTGTGGTTTGGGTCATGTTCCCCTCTGTCTCCAGCACTCAGCCCCCGAGCCAGGATGAAGGGCTGTTTGCAAGAACCAGACCAGTGCCTAAGCTCTCTGGCTTCCCCTGGCTCTCCCACCTCCCCTGCTTAGTGAACTGTGTCTAGTCTGGGGACAGGGTGGCCCAATCCTTTCTCTGTTCTTCCCAATCTATTGTTTATGGCATAATTGCGCTATCCCAGGCTTTTGAAACTCAAACCCTAAGCTTCTGTAACCCCGAAGCCTTTCTGATTTTCTGCTGTATCTCTGGGTAAAGGACAATGGCAAAAAGAATGGTAGGGGGACAGCAGGGAGGGTAGAAAGGAATCTCAGGGAAATATCTCAAAAGCTTATCCTGCCACATCTGTAGTCACAGATTTCTCCCTTTGGGGAACTTTGCTTCTAATTTTGCCCTGGGCAGTCTCACATCCACTTTTGATGGCTCCATCAACATTCTGACCACAGAGCTCCTGGGCTCCTCCTCTCAGGAAGTGACAGCCCATCCCACTTCCGAACCTCACTGCCAGATGGTGAGCCCCACCTTTGCCGCAGAATTTCTCTCCCAAACTGACCCCTTTCTGGACACACTGAACATTCCTCCGCCTCATCTTCTCTCTTGCAGTCCTGGATTCCACTCTTGGCTCTCCCCGCAACATACATCCCTTCAACCCCTCTTACCATTCCATGTATCTGCTCTTCCACGTTTGTCCATAGACCCTTTTACTTTCTTTTTCCTGCTACATGTTTTGGAGAAGTGACAGAGAGACATAGTCATTCCCTTGCTCAGAACTAATTTGTGTCTCAACTCAGTGCAATTTAGCATCTGTGTAGTAAAGAATTAACTTTACCCAAAGAGAGGTCTGGCCTTTGCCTTTTGCTCCTGGGAGGTGATCTCTAAGCCCTTGGAATGTCCTGTCTGATAAGAGTGTCTTTGTTTACCTGGGGGCCTGGGGCCACACTGGACAGTCTAACAATGTGATTTATGATGGGGGCTTTGGACCATGTGGTATCAGCTCAACCAAAGGTCAGCCACATAGGTGGCCACCATGTCCACATGATGGAGCCCCAATAAAAACTCAGCACAAGGCTCAGGTGAGTGCGTGTTGGCACCACATCATGCATGTTGTCACACATCATCGTGTTAAGAAGCTAGCGCTGCCCACAGCTCCAACTAGGGGACAACTGGAAGCTCCACATGTGGAACCCTCCTAGACTCTGCCCCTTACGTCTCTTCCCTTAGCTGATTTTAATCTGTTGTCCTTTTGCTGTAATAAACTATAACCGTGAGCATAACAGCTTTCAGTGAATTTTGTGAGTGCTGCTAGTGAATTCTCAAACCTGAGGGTGGTCTTGGGGACCCCCAAACTTTCCGGCATCCACACATTTACTCAAACTTCTCTCTCAAAGGCACAGACTTCAACTTCGTAGGTCCTTTCCTCTGTCACCCTTCCCTGACCTCTCTGTGGCCTTTGACACCATTTATCTCACATTGTTCTCCTGCCTGGGTGCTAAGGTTTGAACATTTGTCCCCTCCAAAACTCATGTTGAAATTTAACCCCCCATTTGGCAGGATTGAGAGGTGGGGCCTTTAAGAGGTGATTGGGTCATGAGGGCTCTTCCCTCATGAGTTGATTAATCCATTCGTGGACTAATGGGTTAATGAGTTATACAGGGGTGGGACTAATGGCTTTATGAGAAGAGGAAGAGAGACTTGAGCTAGCCCAGCCCCTCACCATGTGACGCCCTGCATAGCCTCGGAACTCTGCAGAGAGTCCCCACCAGCAAGAGGGCCCTCACCAGATGCGCCCCTTCAACCATGGGCTTCCCAGCTTCCAGAACTATAAGAAATAAACTTGTTTCTTATAAATTACCCAGTTTCAGGTATTCTGTTATAAGCAACAGAAAACAGACTAAGACTCTGGGCCTTAACAACATCAAAATCTGCCGGCCTCCCTCTACTTCTCTGACTTCATTTTCTGAGTTTCCTTTAACTTCTTCTCCATGTAACATTGTATATGTTTTTTATCATCACGCGAGTAAAACCTAAACACCGTGGAGCTGAGCCTCAGACTCAGAGCCCTGTCATTGTAAACCCCCAACATGGTCCCCAGTATCATGCTCCTGTGCCTTAGTCATCCTGACCTGTATGCATAATTTAAAACCAGGTAAACTTTAAACACATATACTTGGTATATTCTAGACATACATCCTTTGTTGGATAAATGTTTTAGAAGTATTTCCTCCCAGTCTATGGCCTCTGTCCTGGGTCCTCTTCTCTTCTCTAACCCAGGCCCGCAGCTTCACCTACCATCTCTATGAGGGTGACACTCAGCTGACATCTCCAGCTCTGTCAGCCCTTCTGATGTTCCGACCACCTGATGGACATCTCTGTGTGGCATTTGAAACTCAGCGTGTCCACAAATGAACTCGTTATCTTTCCCTCAAAGTATTCCTCCTCCTGGTCGGTGGCATTATTTTGTTAGTACAGGATGAGATCAACTTGCCCTGCAGTCACTTGACCCTGGTCCACCACCTGAGTCAATTCAGTGCTATCTCCCCACTCCTGGCTTGGGGGCTGCCTGTCTAGCTTTGGCTTGGGTTCCCATTTTGGCTCAGTTCCTGCTGCCCTGGCTCCTGACTTGGTGTAGCACCTGGATCCAGTTTCAGGTCCTGCCTTAGCTCCTGATTCAACCAGTATGAGTTCCATTCCAACCTTTTAAAAGGTTTTTAAAATGGACACCCCAGACAGTGGTGGGTACCTGGCAGGTCTCTGCTGCTCCCTTACTGATCACCACCCTTCTCTCCAATCTACCCCAACTCCCTCCACACACACAAACACACACACAGACATCCATGTGCACACACACATGCACAATTAACACTTTGAATACTAACATGAACATTACAAGACATGGCAAAGACTTTAGACAACACAGCTTTCCACCTTGGAGCTCATATTATGCACTAACTAGTAATAAACTGAAAGTACATTGTAACCAACCCACAAAGCACTTCTTTAGGTGGGTTTTTGTTATTTCCGTGTCTATCAATTATTTTATGTTTACATTTTCTTAACTTTATTTTCAAAATTAAAAGATATAGAAAAACAATAATTGATCTCTATATATAACCCTACCTCCATCCCGTAGCCAGTACCAGTGCCCTGGGTTATATTCTTTCATGCTTTTGTCTGTGTTCATTCATGTACAAAAGAATATATACAGTTATATGGGATTTTTTTTTTGCTTGTTTTTACTACAGTAGAATCATTCTATACACAATAGTCTGCAACTTGCTTCTTTCCCACTTGACAGTTTTCAAAGACATCACTACCAGTCAATAAATATAGATCTAACTCTATCCTTTTTTCTTATTTATTCATACACACAGAGATATAATTTTGCATAAATGGGATCCTATTTTTGTTTAATCCCCCAAACATCTGGAGAAATAAGGCCTTTTCACGACTCTATTCTAGCATTTGCCTCCTTGTGTAGGATACGCTTTTTTGAAAACATGTGTATCCATGACCAATAAGCAAACTTATAACCTTATTAGTCCTGTGTCTCCTCTAGAGCCAGAGCCCAAGTAATATCTGCTGAACAGATGAAAGCTTGTATTGTTACTCTTCCTGCTTTACAGTCAGGTAAAAGTCTCAAAGCATTAAGCAACTTGCCCAAGAACCCACAACTAAAATACTCAATCGTTAGTTCAACAAGACAATGCAATTTAAAAATGGGCAAAAAAATTTAAGGAGACAGGATATTTGCATAGCCTCAAAGTATCTCTCCCAATTTTTTATTAATTACAATGGAGAAAGTAATTTTACAGTGAAGAAACATGATCTTGACTGGGTGGGGAACCTGAGGCCTTGGGGCCACATGTGGCCTTCTGGATCCTTGAGTGCAGCCTTTTGACTGAATCCAAATCTTACAGAACAAATCCTTTTAATAAAGGGATTTATTCTATGAAGTTTGGATTCCGTCGAGGGGCCGCACTTGGGGATCGGGAGGATCACATGTGGCCGTGAGGCTGCAGGTTCCCCACCCCTTCCTGAACCAAGTGACTGGTTTTGTTTTGGGTTTTTTTTTTTTTTTTTGAGACAGAGTCTCACTCTGTCACCCCAGCTAGAGTGCAGTGGCGTGATCACAGCTCACTGCAACCTCTAACTCCTGAGCGCAAGCAATCCTCCTGCCTCAGCCTCCTGAGTAGCTGGAACTACAGGCATGTGCCACCACGCTCAGCTAATTTTTCTATTTCTTGTAGAGATGGGGTCTCGCTCTTGCTCAGGCTGGCCTTGAACTCCTGAGCTCAAGCAATCACCTAGCCTCAGCCTCCCAGAGTGCTAGCATTACAGCCGTGAGCTACCGTGCCCAGCTGTGACTGAGGTTTAACATCATCAGTGATAAAATGTATTGACGGTGTATACCTCCTGACAGAATATGCTAAGAAGGGCACATCACCTGTGGTATTTTACCAAAAATTCATAACATCAACATAATCATGGGAAAATATAGGATAAGCCCAAATGGAGGGACATCACATAAAATATCTATACAAAAGTGTCAAGGTCACAAAAGATAAGGAAAAACTGAGGAACTGTCACTGACTGGATGACACTAAGGGAATTTGATAGTTAAATACAGTGTGGGACCCTGGATTGCATCGTGGAACAGAGTAAGGGCATTAGCACAAATAAAGCCTGTAGTTTAGTTAATAGGATTGTACCAATGTTAATCCCTTAGCTTTAACAATTGTACCATGGTCATGTAAGATGTTAACATTTGAAGAAACTAGGTGAAGAGTATATAAGAACTCTTTGTACTATCTTGCAACTCTTCTACAAGTCTATATTATTTCAAAATGTAAAGGTTTTTAAAATGGGCAAAAGATTTAAATAAACACTTTCCCAAAGAGAATACGTACATGTCAAATAAGCACATGAAAAAACACTCAACATTAGTTATTGGGAAATTTAAACACTAATGAGATACCACTACACACTTTCTAGAATGGCTGAATTAAAAAGACTGACCACACCAAGTGTTGACAAAGATGCGAAGCAACTGGAACTCTCATACACTGATAGTGGGAATGTAAGATGGTACAACCATTTTGGTAGATAATCTGGCAATTTCTTGAAAAGTTAAACATACATCTACCATACAACCCAGACATTACAATCTTAGGTATTTACCCAAGAGAAATGAAAGCATATGTTCATACAAAGACTTGTACGTGACTATTCAAAGCACCTTTTTTTTTTTTTGGTGATAGTCAAAAACTGGGAACAACCCAAATGTCCATCAGCAGGTTAATGAATAAACATATTGTAGAATATCCATACATTAGAATACTAGTCAGCAATAAAAAGAAATAAACTATGGATATATGTGACAACATATATGAATTTCAAAATAATTTCCTTAGTAAAAAAAAATCAGACAAAAAGAATACAACCTGTATGATTTCATTTATATAAAATTCTAGAAAATGTAAACTAACTTATAGTGGCATAAAGCAGATCAGTAGTTGCCTGAGCACAGGGACTGTGGGGAGGTCAGGATGAATTACAAAGGAGCAAGAGGAAACCTTTGGGGATGATAAATATGTTCATTAACTTGATTGTGGTGATGGTTTCATGGGTACAGTCAACCCTTGGTATAATCAGAGGATTGGTTCCAGGACCCGAGTATACCAAAATCTGTGCATACTCAAGTCCCATAGTCAGCCCTGTGGAACCCGCTTATAGGAAAAGTTGACCCTCCCTATGCTCGGGTTTCACATCCCAGGAATACTGGCTGTATTTTCAATCTGAGTTTGGTTGAAAAAAAATCTATGTATAACTGGACCCACTCCTTTCAAACTTGTGTTGTTCAAGGGTCAACTGTACATATATATGTCAGAAGTCATCAAATTGTGTACTTTAAATACATGCAGTTTACTTTCTCCTCCTCTGAGGTTTTGCTTTCTGCAGTTTTAGTTACCTGCTGTCAACCTCAGTCCAAAAATAGGTGAGTACAGTAAGTACAGTAGCACAATATTTTGAGACAGACCACATTCAGAACATAACTTATATTACAGTATAGTGTTATAAGTGTTCTATTTTATCATTAGTTGTTGCTAATCTCTTGTGCCTAATTTATAAATTAAACTTTATCATAGGTATGTATGTATAGGAGAAAGCATAGTATATACAGGGTTCAGTACTATGTGCAGTTTCAGGCATCCAGTGGGGGTCTCGGAACATATCCCCCTTGGATAAGAGGGGATGACTACAAATCAGTTATATCTCATTAAAACTATTCAACATGTGTATTTGGGTGCTCGAGGAACATGTAGAAATAGCATGATCAGTTTATATATCCTTACACTACATGCTAAATCAGACCCAACCTAGGTGTGGAGTGGGACATATTTCACCAGTTCTGGAGATGCGGGTGATAGGACACTTATCATTCCCCTATGGGTTTCCCAGAGATTAGGATTTTATGTCTGGAAACCCACATATGAGAGAAGTGGATCCTAAATTGCTGGGAGAGAAGGTAGAGCTGAAAGCGCTTATCAGAGTTCTGTAGTTTATATCCTGGGGGAGGGTTTCCCTCATCTTTTGGCAAAGGGCTTTGCTGCTACAGCAAATGAGAGATCCTTATTTTTAACTTGCTCTGGAAGGTAACTCACTTGAGTCTTTCCCCACAGGGTGCCTCCAAACCACAAATTCCTGATTCCTACTCTGGTTTATTCTAATAAGAACTGAGCTGATCCCTTAATCCCTGTTTAAAGGGCCTGTATTTATTGAAGCCATAAACTCTGGGCAAAGGGTCATAAATCATGCTCTGGGTCCAGAGCATGAGGTGGGGGCAAGACTGGGAACGGGCACACAGAGGTAATGTTATTAGGACTCTTGTCTGTTTCTCTGGTGTTTTTCCTTGTAGATACACCCCTGTGAGCCCCTTGTACTGGGAATCTCCAAATGCCCCTCCAGATCCAGCTCTGCACTTTCCACAGGGCTCTGTGCCTGGAAGGAGGGGTGGAGGCTGTACTGATGGCTTCCAACTGGGTTTGCCCAACCGGAGGCACTAGCAGGAAATCAGAGGAGAAGAAAGATACAGAGAGATCAGGGTATTCATCCCCCAGCTCCCTCCCTGCCAGGCCACTGTTCCACAGTAATTATGGTTTTCTACCTAAGGCCACAGCTCTGAGCAGATGCTTCCTCTCCCATGACTTAAAGCCCCCACCTGGTTCCAGTACAGCCCCCTCCACTTGTCCCTTCAGGTCTAGAGATAGTTAACAGCTTCCCACTGTTCCAACAATCCTTGCTGCTTTACCCTCTCAGGACCATTCCCTTCACCCAGGTCACACCTTTGCACTAGTTCCTTCTTAAACTCTCATTAGCCCTTTGAGTGTGCAGTCCTTCTCCTGCTACAACTCTGTTCATACACCTTCACAGCCCCCAACAACCACCCTCATGCATAGTCTTTACCTCCCAACAGTGCACTGGTGACCAATGTACCTCCCGCAGGTCGCCGACACTGCCCTCCCCTCTCCTCTCTGCCTTGCAGCTCCTTGTGCTTCTCCTACTCTACCTCCCCACGTTCCTGTTTGCATCCACCCACCCGCCCACTGGCCGTATCTATGTTGATAATGCTCCGTCTAAATTTCAGGTCATTTCCTTTTTCTAAACCAGCGCCCCTACCGCGCTCCTATACTCAGTTAATGTCATCTCCCTCTTCCCAGACATAAAAGCTGGGAAATTAGGTGACATCTAATCTCTCCCAGAGGAACCCAAGGGAAGGGGCACTCCCAAAGCCTCCCACATAAACACAATTCAAGTAAAGGTGAAACCAGCCCCGTCCTTGCTATGCAAATATAACCTCAAGGCAATTCCCCCTCCGTCACGCTGCCACCCCTTAAATCCTTCCTCTACAGAAACTGTGGCATTGCCATCGCCGCCCCATTCCCTTTGTCCAAGCCTTATTCATATAACCTCCTCCCAAGGGAAAGACTTTCTCCTCTCCCTTCTCTGCTAGGCCCTCATTGTCTCACCCACTGCTGGAGTCTCCCCGTTGGCTCCCTCCCTTCCACCTCGCCCCCGTGATCCGTGCCCACAGTGCCAGCTCCGCAAAGCACACGTCTGAGCAAAGCCCTCGGGAGCTCCCTAGCGCCTGCGATGCCCGCCCCCTCTTTCGCTTCTCTATGGAAAGTGTGAAATTTTACCAAAAGCTCTCATTTAAAAAAAATAAAAATACATTTGAATCACCAAATTGTTTAATGCTTAAAGGTGCCATTCATTCCTTTGAGCTTCAAAGAATTTTTTTAAAAACACCTAAATTGGAGTTTAACGGAAAACTTGAAACTTTCCTCAGCATCCCCGCTAGAGAGCCCACCTCCCTCTGCCTATCAGTACCTTGGCTGCCGTCGCAGCAGGAGGCCCGGAGCCGCCGATAAACAGAAAACGTCTACAGGGCTCTCCACCAACAAGTAAGTTCTGGCGGGTACAAACGATGAGAGGTGTGGAAAGCGGGTCCCGGGGGTTCCCGTGGACCCTGCCCAGCGCTCCGGGCCCTGGGTCCTGCGATCATCACAGAGGGCCCGGGATGCGGGAGGAAGCAGAAGGGAGCAGCCTGGGAGCCGCGCGGGGCAGCCCCTCCCGGGACTGCGGCCGCCGGGCTGGTCCCTGCGCGCTCTCCAGTCCCTGGCCCGAGAGGAGTTAACAGACTATCCCCAGGCAGGCCGGGATTCCCCGGGGGCGACAGACGCCAGCGCCCGCATGCCGCCCGCCCACTACCCCGCGACCGGGCGCTGCAAGCCCCCAACGCGGCGAGAAGGCGGGGGCGGCGCTCGGGCGCGCTGGGACGGCCGGCGGGGGGAGGGGAGGGCGGCGCGCCGGGCGTCGGGGCGGGGCGAGCGAGGGCAGGTCGGGGCAGCCCGCCCAAGCCCCGCCCCCGCCCCCGCCCCCGCCCCGCCCCCGCCGCGGACGGCGGGACCACGGTGACGGACAGGCCTTCCGGCCAGTCACAACGCGTCTCGCGACCCCGAGGGGCCAGCGGGGCCGAGCGAGCTGAGGGGCACCGGAGCGAGCGGGGGCGGGCGGGGGCGGGCGGGGAAGCCTCTCGGCGAGGGGCGGGGCCTCAGGGAGACTGGCAGCGCTCCTAGCCAGTGGGAGGCGGGAGCCGTCCCGTTAGCGCCGGATCCCCGCGGGTAGGGCGGGGCGGGCGGCGCGGTGGGGATCCCGAGGCGGGCGAGGGCCCCTGACTCGGCTCCGCGCGGCAACATGGACCGGATGGCCAGCTCCATGAAGCAGGTGCCCAACCCGCTGCCCAAGGTGCTGAGCCGGCGCGGGGTCGGCGCGGGGCTGGAGGCTGCGGAGCGCGAGAGTTTCGAGCGGACTCAGGTGAGGACGGGGGACCCCGGGGCATCGCTGAGGCACCCTGAGAGACGCAGTGTCCGGGAGGGGCTTTGAAGGGAGTAGGGGTCTTGCCGGCCCAGGAGAGGACGGGGCGAGGGAGCTCTGAGCAGGGCCATCTGGTGTGCAGAGCTAGGCGATCCGAGGAAGGTCGGGGACCCCGGGGCATCCCAGCTGTCCCGGGGAGAAGGGCAGGAGGGGCAGGGGCGGGCTCCGAGGAGCGGGCAGGATCCGTGCGGCGCGGCCGAGAGGAGCCAGAGCGGGCGGGGATCGGGCAGGGGTCACAAGGGAAGGCGAGGGGAAGGCACCGAAAAGGGGCCGAGTGGAAGGGGCTCCCCCTAAGCAGGGGGAGCACACCGGGTGCCACTTGGAGACGCAAGTGTGGGGGCGGAGATTGGGGGCGCTGGGCTGGGAATGTGAAGGGTGGGGGACCTTTATTCCCCTCCCGATCGCTTCTTGGTTGGGCTCACGACCCCCCCCCCCCTTTAGCACCCCTCAGTGCCTCCTGCTTGGCTCTGAGGCCGGGCCGAAGGGGTCGGAGAGGAGAGGAGGGATGTAGGAAATGCGAAGTGTGGCCGAGCTTGGAAAATGACTCGGGGGCTGGGTGGGGTGCCAGTCAGGGGCAGGAATGGGGGTGCTTGGCCTGACCGCCGGCTGCTGGTCAGGATGAGCTGCCCAGGGGTGCCCAGAGCCCTGACTTGGGGTGTTGGTTTCCTCCGCCGAGATGTGCCTGACAGCTCATAGGCAGACTGCCCTATTTGTCCGTCCTGACCAGGGCTTGGGGCCAAAATTCCTCAGTGTCATCAACAAAAAGCCACAATCCATTTTTACCTCAGAGTTTTTAATGCCTGGTGTATTGATTGGACTGAATAAAGCTGACATGTTTATGGTGTTCATCAGTTCATTTGTATGTAAAATCCATTTCAAAGAGTACAGCACTTCTTTTAGTGCCAAAGTTGTATGGGCAGATTTGTTCCCCACTCTTGCTCTCAGACTGGAACCTTTGAAGATCCTGTTGGGCCTCTACTGCCAGAGGCTGGTCCCCTGCTGTGTTTGTTCTGCAAGAATGTGTCACCATTTCTTCCCCCAAACACAGTATACTCTGAGGGAAGGGGCTTTGGGGTTTTAGATCGAAAAGCCAGGAGGGATCTGACTGAGGGTTCTGTATATGGAATCATGCAAAGAATAAAGCTTTCCACCCCAGAAGATTTCATTCTCTGCTTCTTCCGAAAAACCTCTGGCCCCACACAGGTGTGTCTGGATGGTGTGAAGTAGGGAATCTCTTCTCCCTGGGTCATCCTACCCCAGGAGGGAAGGGAGAGATGCCCATTTACTTCTGTCTCCCTAACTTTATGGATTGGATCCCTGAAAAGAGGGAAGTTTTCTCTCGGTCTCAGATGTCACTGTCTCTGCTAGTTGCTAGTTGCCTAGTCACATGAGGCTTTTTGCTCCATGAAACAGTGTTCATATCCTTTTTTTTAAATGAAAGAAAAAAATAAATAGGTGTTATTTTATAACAGCCCATGCCTTCTAGAGTCTCAGATAAGTAAAAACTGGAGCAACAGAGAAATACGCATAAGACTTTGACCCATTATAGTGATAGAAATTAGGTTTGTGAAAGTTTCCACCCATGACTGGCATGTCCCCTAGCTATCCAGGGACGGCCCAACAAGGAGAGTCTAGGTCAGTGTTTTCTGGTATTTTACATTCTGTGGAACACTTGTGATTGGCCACATTTGACCTAGTGGGAAGGAGAGGAAGGAGGTAGAGTGGAGTTGGGAAAGAGAATTTTTCTCTTGTTGAAACTCTTTAGGGGAGTAGTAGAGTAAAGAAAAAGAAAAGAGAACAGTCCTAAAACCCAGCATTAGCCAATCTGTAAAAATTTATTTTGTTTAATGACTACCAATCAAATGTATTATGAAATATAAAAGTGAATTATAATAAAATTTTAATGAGTTAAGAGATTGTGAGAATCAGCCAAGGTAAAATAATAATTGTAACAAATTATTATGTTTGGCACCATTCTAAGTACTTTATTGTATTACCTTTTTAAATCTAGACAAGAACTGATGAGGTGGGTATCAGCCACATTTTGCTCTGAGGAAATTGAGGCACAGAGAGGTTAAGTAACTTGCCAGAGATCACACAGCTGGAAGTGGTCCCAACCTTTAATCACTGCCTCATGCTGCCTCTGAGTACTGAGCAGATATATCCCTGGCATTGGAGATAGAAGATGGAGTTTTACAGCTAGGTATGTGTATGAGCTGTGTGGCCTCAGGCAAGTTGTTTAACCTTTCTAAGCCTCTGTTTCCTTATCATAAAATAAAGATAATGCTTACCTTGCAGGTTTATTGTGGGGATTAAATTAAATAATGTGCATGAAGGCATTTTGTAAACTACAGAGCACTATTTCAGTGATTACTGTTATAATCTGA
This sequence comes from Daubentonia madagascariensis, assembly GCA_023783475.1. Taxonomy (NCBI): domain Eukaryota; kingdom Metazoa; phylum Chordata; class Mammalia; order Primates; family Daubentoniidae; genus Daubentonia; species Daubentonia madagascariensis. Next base: position 9,645,679 of record JAKFHU010000086.1, read on the forward strand.
CTGGGGAGACGAGACATAGGAAAGCAGAAGTGTGAGCAGTCGTGCAGGCTGTGATTAACTCTTCCTTAGAGGGGCTGAAATGTTACCAGGTAATAGGATAATTACCAAGAGTGCATGGATAAAGTACAGGTTATGGGGGTGAGAAAAAGTGGGGAGCCCTCATGGAGGGCTGAACCACACCTTTCAGCATGATTTGTTAAAATAGCACTTGCTGGGTGCAGGAGGGGTGGGGCATTCCAGTACTGGGGGGTGGCAGTAAAGGAGAACATCCAGGTGGGTGCAGAGGAGACTAATTGGCTGAGGTGGAGAGAAGGCAGAATTGGCCACTCCGTCCTCTGAACTCCTGTAGCAGTTTGTGAACCTCTCCTAGCTCCCGTTACCTTGTACTGTCATCATTTCTCTCTGTGTTGTCCTCAGTAAACTATGAGCTTCTTGAGGACAGGACTGTGTCTTGGTGAACGGGCCATAGTTGAGGGTAGAAGATTACTCAGATCAGCAGGGAAGCCCTGGCCTGGGTGGACAGCTTGGCCCTGGTCCATGGGAGACATTTGTAATTACTTGATGTTTTTTCCTAATGGCCCTTGGTTTCCTCCTGGTCTAACCTTGTCTCCCACACACCTGTCAAAGAACCCTGATTGCTTTGCCTGCCTTCCTGTGTCCCAGCACCTGTACCCTGAGACCAGCCTTGTGTCCTCACTCCTGCCAGCCTCTTCCAGGAAGCCTTGGCTACTCAGCTCTCCTGCCACCGTCCTTGCACTTTACCTGGCCACTGTCCCTGCCAGAATGGGTGCCACAGACCCCGAGGGCCCAACCACTGCTGCAGCCCCATCACCAGCCAGATGCCTTATGTGTTCCCCACCCAGTGGATTGCAGGCAACCTTCAGGCTTTAGGGAAATGAAAAGTACTTCTTGCCCTCTAAAAACCTGCTGTATTAATGTTACCTTATCTGGAGCACTTTACGGTTTATAAAGCGTGTCTTTAGCTGTCGCTGGGGCTGCACGATGGTTTGGTATTATAATCTTCGTTTTATGGATGAGGACATCATGACTCATAGAGCTTGGGAACTTGCCCAGGGTCATCCCGTTGGTGAGTGAAAAGTTCAGGATTCAAAGCCAGGCTCCAGGCTCCAAGTCTCAGGCCCATTCTACCACACTGTCCTCACGTTGGCCAAGAGGACAATTCTGGAATGAACCAGGAGGGCTGCTGATCACAGACAAGCAAAATACCCTATCTGTTTTTAGTTAGCTAGAAAATGGTTTTCTCTATGGTTTGTTTATTCTTGCAACATCCATTTAGTGAGCACATACTGTGGAGAGGCACAGAGATGAGTAAGATAAAGAGACCAGCCCCAGAGGAGCTCGTGAATCAGCAGGGAAGTGGACTGGCCACTGCAAGGCTCCTTGACAAGCCTCGCTGCTTCTGTGTGGTCAGAGGCCTGGCAGCACTCGAGCCATTAGGATCACAGGCCCTACCCTGGACCTACTGAATCAGAGCCTACATTTTAACTAGAGCCTGGATGGTCTGTGCACGCTAAAGTTTGAGCTCTGTAGTAGGCGAATTCTGGGATTAGAGGGAAGGATGAGGCTACAGGAACAGACTCTTAGAGGAGGGGCCAAACTCTTAGAGAGTCACAGTCTCTTCGGATGCAGCATACCACAGAGTAAAGGATCTTAATGAATCATGCATTGGGAAGAGCCTTGGATTCTGGAGAGGAAGAGACAGAAACAAATACTTAGCGAGGGCCTGCTGGATACTAGGAACATGCTAGGTGATTTATATCCATTATCCCATTTAATAGCTCAGGCTCAGAGAGGCTAAGTGATACAGCAAGGTCACATAGCAAGTAAACAAAGAAGTCAGGGCTTCAAAATCAGATCCCAAAGTCCCTTTCTCCATGGTTAACTTGGGGGTGTTTCTACCATCTTGCTTATAATCTTTAGCAGATGCTCAGCCTTTGATTCACCAGCTGAAAAATTTTAGGGTTAGGCTGGGTACACTGGCTCACGCCTGTAATCCTAGCACTTTGGGAGGCTGAGGCAGGAGGATTGCTTGAGACCAGGATTTCGAGACCAGCCTGAGCAAGAGCGAGACCCCATCTCTACTAAAAATAGAAAAATTAGTCAGGCATAATGGAGGATTGCTGGAGCCCAGGCGTTTGAGGTTGCTGTGAGCACGATGTGCCACTGCACTCTAGCTGGGACAACACAGCAAGACCCTGTCTCCAAGAAAAAAACTCTCAGTGTTGGACTAGGATTGGTAGTTCTCAACCCTGGCTGCATGTTAGAATCATCTGCAGAGCTCTTTTTAAAAATACTATACAGAGTCCTTGCACAGTAGGGCCCTGGCACTCTGTGGGCTCTGGGGTGCTCAGCCCCTTCAGGTTATACCCAGAAAACCAAGAAGGCCTGGGGCCTGCTTCCTGCAGGTGAGAAGAATCTGTGTGTTAGGTTTGTTCTTTGTAAATGCAAATGCCCAGAACCAGCCTGGGTGGTACCCTCAGCCTTGTACCTGGCACTCTTTCCTCTATTGCTTGCTGACCAAGTGTCCCAAGCGCACGTGTTGCCTGAGGTATGAGCAGGTGCCTTCTTGCAGGGAGAGCTGTAAGCTCACCCCATTCCCCCATTTACTTCACAGTCAGAGATGGCTTCTTATATAAAAGGTTCTGTGCCCTCCTGTGCCCTCCTTACTCCTTTAGTGGGTATTGAAAACATAGGAAGGAGGCTAAGAGCTTTCTTCGGGTCTCTGGTTTTCACTCTACTGAGTTTCATCCCACTGATGGTAGTGACAGTAGCCAACATTACTGCCCACTTACTCTGTGCCAGCGGGAAAGGCCTTACACAAGCCAGCCTTTTTGATCCTTGCAACAAATTGATGACCTGTAATCCCTGTTTCACAGAGGAGGAAATTGAGGCTTCCAGGGCTTGGTAGCTAGCTCTCGGGTCGAAGTAGGTAAGTGACAGTGCAGGAACTCAAATCCAGGAGAACCAGCCCCTGAGCCTGGCTTTCCAGACAGGCGGTTGTCTGTCTGTCCCTCTGTCACCACCTGGTGCCCTCCTGCTCTCTTCCTCTTTTCTCCCCCTGATGCTTGGGGTCCCTACGGCACTGTCCTCACCCCACTTCTCTTTTGCCTCGTGTCCACTTCCTCTGCCCTCACCTCCATCTGAAGGTTTCTGTTCTCACCTCCCCGCTTCTCCCCCTGACTTCCCAGCTGGCGTGACCATTTCCCACCGGACACCTCTGCTGCCTGGAGGCCCCGTGCCTGGGCATCGCCCCCCACTTCTCTCTGGTGTCAGTTCTGAGTCCCTCCCTCCTTCTTTCCCTGACAGCCATGTGCTGTTGACTCCCTCTCTGGGCTGTTTGTCTTGTCTGTCTATCCTTTGCTTCTTGCTGTTCCTGCCCTTGTTACCTCTTGCCTGGATTGTTGGCCTCACATCCTCCCTGCCCCTTAAGTAGCCTGTGCCAGAGGGTCCCTAAAGTCCAGCACTGTTTCTGTGACTCCCTTTTTTCAAGAACCTTTGCTGGCTCCCTGAGACCCTGCATGATGTGGCACCATCAGGGTCCCTGGTCCCTGTCCTTTTCCAGCCTCAACTTACCCTGCATCCCTCTACTAGACAGCCCCTGTAGTCTGGCTGCAGCCAGATCCTGTATTCAAGTGAGCCAGGGCCCTTAGCCACCATGTGTTCTTACATTCATCCAAGCCCACATCTTGGCTTCCCTTCCAGACTGTGAGCTCTCGGGCAGGATCTGGGTCTCAATGCCCAGTGTAGGTCTTTGCATGAGGCAGGCACCAGTGCCCATTTGCCAAATGTATGAACATTTGGAGGATCAGCTGGAGGATCTGGGTGCTGCAGGCAGGCCCCTGCTTGCAGAGCACTTTCCCTTTACATATTTTGGAGATTCTTCTTCTGTCTCCTTTAATTTCTCCAATGAGTAATTGTTTTTGGGTTTTTTTTGAGACAGAGTCTCACTGTGTCGCCCTGGCTAGAGTGCAGTGGCATCATCATAGCTAACTGCAACCTCAGACTCCTGGCCTCAAGTGATCCTCCCACCTCAGCCTCCCAGAGTGCTAGGATTCCAGGCGTGAGCCACCGCGCCTGGCCTCCAATGAGTAATTCTTACCATGCCCTGCCTTGTGTGCCAGGCCTGTGCACCCAGGATGCCATGGAAGCCCCCATCCCGCTCCCCGAGAGTTAGGCTGTAGAACCTACTTAGGAGGGCCTCTAGAGCCTAGAAACAGAATTAGGGCTTGAGGTTGACTATTTGAGTTTCCACAAAGTTGAGAACACTTTATAAACATTCCTAAAATATGGTCTTGGCCTTCCCCAGGCTTCTTTCTGATTAAGGTGGGACCTTTCAGAGCTAGAAGATATCATCAGGAAGGGAGAGGGGCTGGCCTCGTGCCTCAACACCTGGATGTGGCTGACTGGCAGTGGCCTGTGTGTAGGTGCTGGACTTTGCAGCAGTTGATAAGGGATGTTAGGGTGAGTGCAAAGTAATATGAGAGTACTCCCTGGAGAGTGAGAAAATCTGGCTCTGCTGTGTTTCAAAATGAGGTTGGAATAGATTTTGGAGGGTCCTTCCAGCTCTCAAATATTTTAGCTTATAAAATTTCCGTAAGCCGGCTTTCACACTGTGACGTAAGGACACGCATTTCTACTGAGCTCTCAACTGCTCTCTTGAAAAGACTTTCCAGTGCTCCTGTATGTGGAATGGGGACCAGGTACCAGGGTTGAGGGGCTCTTGAAAGGCTGGTGCTACACCTTAGGAAGGGATGGGGAGTATCCCTGTGGCCCAGAAGAGCAGATTCCCTGGCCTGTTTGGGTGCTGAAAAAGGTCCCCATCTGGCACATCTGCAAGGCACCGATGAGCATTTTTTGTCCTCACCATCCCTTGGCCCCTTATTCCACTACCAGGACCAAGTGTGCAGGAGATCTGGGTGTGGTGGTGGGCACAGCCTGGTGTGGTGGGCCGGCAGCCAGCCCTCTGCTGCATCTAGGAGGGCTGATGTCCTGGAGAGATGCCCACCTGGGAAAGGGAACTTGTCAGCCCCACCTCCCAACAGGGTGGAGGCTGCTTCCTGTTTTCCTGCCTGGGCAGGCAGGGAGGAGCCCTATTCCCAGCTTGTGGGCAGGATAGTCTGACATTTGTGAGGGGAGAGGGACTGCGATTTAAGATGTCCACTGGCTCAGACAGAGGAAGAGAAAATGGCATATTTTCTTGGATGGGAAAGGTTGCTGATGTTGCCTCTGCTAATACTGCTTCAGACAGCTCAGGAAGCCTGTCTGCACTGTGCAGGAAGCCAGTGTGGCCTATGGCTTCTGTTTAACAACAGTTCACACTGGTTGTAGTTTAAAAACAAGTTTGCACATAACCTCTTTTAAGCCACGGAACAACCGTGCAATAGGTGATTGTGGTCAGTTTGCAAATATGGACACTGAGGCTCAGAGAGATTAAGTGACTCACCTGAGAGCACTCAGGAAGTGGAATAACCGAGGTTTGAACCTGGCATGTCTGTCCCAAATTTTATACTTACTTTCTACATTTCCCTTTAAAGCTGAAGCCTTGTCTATGGCTGATAACTTAGAAAAGGTACAGAGATTTATTTTTCTTAAGTCTTTTCCAGTTGACTTATTGGGACATTGAAAATTCCTCCCAGAAGAAAATTTTTGCAACACACATACCATCAAAGGACCTGTATCCAGAATATGTAAAAAACTTAAGAGAGAAAAAAAAACTTTAAACACAAAGACAACCTAATAGAAAAATAGGCAGGAGATACTTCATGAAAGAGGATAAACAAATAGCCAGTAAACCTATGAAAGGGTGTGCAACTTCATTAGTAATCAGAAAAATGCAAGTTAACATTACAGTGAAGCCAGGCATAGTGGCTCCCACCTGTAATCCCAGCTACTCAGTGGGGTGAGGCAGGAGGATCGCTTGAGGCCAAGAGATTGAGACCAGCTTGGACAACATAGTGAGACCTCGTCTCTACAAAAAATGAAAAAAATTAGCCAGGCTCAGTGGTGTGCGCCTATAGTCCCAGCTACCTGGGAGGCTAAGGCGGAAGGATCGCTTGAGCCCAAGATTCTGAGGCTGTAGTCACCTATGAACACGCCACTGCACTCCAGCCTGGGCGACAGAGCAAGGCCTCATCTCTTAAAAAACAAAAACAAAAACATTACAATGAGATACCACTACATGCCCAGCATACTACCAGCATTTCAGGGCTGAAATTAAAAAAAAAAAACCCAAAAAACAAAAAACTGACAGTGCTAAGCGTTAGCAAAGATGTGGAGCAATGAAAATGTGTAGGCACTGCAGACACATTGGAAACCAGTCTGGCATTATCCTAAAATTGAAGGTAAGCACACTCAGTAACTCAAGCAATTCCACTGCTAGTTTAATACTCAACAGAAATGAACATACATGCACCAAAAAATATTTAGAAGAATATTTATATTCATATTTTATAATAGTCCCAACCTGGAAACAAGCCAAACGTCCATCAACAGAAGATGGTTATATAAATTGTGATATAGTCTTTCATTGGAATACTACACACCCATGAAAATGAATAAATTCATTCAACAACGTGGATGAATCTTACAAACATAATGTTGAGAGTGAAGAAAAGGCAGACACAAAGGATGCTTTCTGTATGTTTCCATTTATATATGTTTCAAAAAACAGGTGAAACAAAACCATTATTTAGGGGTGCTTGCTTAGATGGTAAATTTATAAAGAAAAAAAGAAAGTGATTACCATAAATGTCCAATAAAAGTTATCCTTGGGTGCAGGGGAGGTTAGTGATTGGGAAGGTGTGCAAGGGAAGCTTCTGAGGTCCTGCTAGCAGTCTATTAGCCTGGGTAGTGGTTTATGATAATTCATAAAGCTGTGCAGTTTTGTGTACTTTTCTGTATTTATATTATATTTAAAAATATAAACTTTAAAAAAAAAAAACTCCTCCCAGGAAATAGGAGATGGTGTCCATGCCTCCTTTGAGGTCTCTGTCAAATACAGCGTCACCTTGAAAGCATTCCTGATGCTGCCATAGAACTGGGAGATTTTGATTTATGAACCGTGCATCTACAAGCAGCATGTTCCCAGTACTGCTGTAACTTGTAGCGGGGAAGTAGAGACCTGTCATTAGCCCACACTTGGCATATTGCCCTTCAGGGTGCTGAAGTTGCAGCTTCCATTCATTTGTGTCTTGTGTCTACCTTCCTTAGTGGCAGACAGGCCCTAAATTTCTCACTCATCCTTTAGCATGTCCCAGCACACAGCAGAGGGCTTTACCCAGCTAAGGCTCAGGATGTCTATTAAATATAAAATAGATTAGGTGGTAAAAAGTTCTCAAGGAGGAGAATGAGAGAAGAAAGTGTGTCTCCAGGCTTAAAAGAAGCATGTTTTATATAAAATCAAAGACCTGGGTAGTAGACTCCTGGAGCATGTAACCTCAGGCTTTGTATTCCAAAGATTTAGATCAAGCCATGAAAGGTGGAACCATGATGGGCCGCCATGAGACTCTGGGAGCTTGGAGAATGTCATCCGGAAGCATGGCAGAGATGCTGACCTTCCAGCAGTGGTTCTTTGAGGTCTCTGGTTGGTTGAGTGGTCCCTGGGGCCAGCCCACAGTGGACAGTTCTTAGGCTTGGAGGTTGCTGTATGTGAGTTATTATGTCTCACTTACCTGCCGTATGTCTCTTCTCCTATATTGGACTGAAAGCACATGCCTTCTCTATTTGGTTTTCCTTGAGTATGTCTTGACTGATGTTATATTCTTCCCTCCCATTTTCCATAATTCCTCAGAATGAGAGACACAGGCATGAGCTAGATGGCCCTTTCTCTGGGCCAGATCCAGGGAAACTTCCCTTGGAGTAACGGGTCACCCCAGGAGCTGGCCTCCTCTCTGGGCTTGGCACATGGTAGGCATTCAAAAAAATGTATGTTGAGTGCCTTATTCATCTTTGTAACTTCAGTCTCCTATCTCAGTGTCTGGCCCTAAGCAACGCTCGATAAGGGTTTGTGGAAGGAAGGATAAAATATTTTGAACAAAGAACTGAATGAACATCAGCCATTTTTGGTTCCAGTTCTGAACTGTGAACCCTAATGAGCTAACCCTGGATCTGGAAGTGAATCCACACAATTGGAGCCACCAAGGAAGCCCCTGTCTTGAGAGACTAGCTCTCTAACACAACTATGAGTGGTTCTCAGGGGGCTTCCTGTTGGATGTCAGCTCTCTGACTCAGGCTTGGAGGTGACCTGGAGATCTCCTATTTCTCTTGAGAGCCTTAGTCCAGGATAAGACCTCCCTGTACAGTCTAGGCCCATTGCTGCTGCTAAGAAAATCCCAACATACCTGGACCTGAGCTCTGTCTCCTTCTCCTTTGTTCTCAGTTTTGGAGAGTCTCAGTTTATAAACCATCTCTGGTTATTCAAGCACAAATTCTCCCAGTCGTGTCTAACACCCCCTATTCTGCACCCCTACAACTAGTCCCTGAGTGCTTGTGTTTCTGTCTTCTCAAACTCTGCATAGCTCCTCCACCCCACTGCCTCTGCCTTCGCTCAGGCCTTGCTGTCTAGCAGGAACCCTTAATTGCCTGGCCCTCTAGGCCCTACCCTCGGGAGAGTCACTCTCTAGAAATTTCTAGAGTTCTCTCTTTTAAAAGGTCAACTGCTCATATCACCCCGCATTTTTAAAACCTCTGTTTGTTCTGCATTACTCTAAGCGGAAACTCAAGCTCTTTGGCCTGGCACAGAGCCCCACCTCACTAGACCTGATCTCTCATGCTCCCCTGCCCTGTAGCACAGCCCCACCAAGCCCTTGGGACCCGGCCGACACAGCCCACTGCTCCCTGCTCTGTGGTTTTCCAGGTGGCACCATTTTTTTTCTGCCTAGGACACCTGTCTCACTTTGTCCACCTGGCAAACTCTTCTTCATCCTTTAAGTCCCACCTCAGATGTCCCCTCCTCTTGGGAAGTTTCCCCTACTCTTTCAGGCAGATTTATTTGACTGTGTTTCTGTGTACTGGAACAGTAGCTTTTGTCAAGCTATATCAACATGTCTGTATGGGTCTCTATCCCACACCGGACTGGGAGCTTCCCTGTAGCTTAGCCTTCTCCCACCCCACCCCCAGCACAATGCTTGACACACAGGGGGATCTCAGTAAATGTTTGTTGAGTGAATATCATGATGCCTGTGAAGGAGCTGATTGCATTTGATTGTTTCTATAACAGAAAATGGAATAGGCCCAGTTCCTACTCCATGGCAGGTGCCCAATAGCTACGTGAACATGTTTGATCTGTTTCACATTGGACTGAAACAGAAGTTTTAGCAGCACTAGTAGCATAAAGGTGAGTGCATTGAAAAAGTGGAGAATTCAGTGGGAGGGACAGACAGGGAGGCTTTTGTGTCTAGAGCCAGTGGACTGGGAGCCAGTATTCCTGATTCACGTTGCACAGCGGGGCTCATGGTGTTCCTTCGTTGGCTTAGAAGTCTGAAACGAGATGTGGCAGAACAATGCCCTACCCCCAACATATCCACACCCTAATGCTGGCACCTGTGAATATGTTATGTTACATGGCAGAAGGGATTTTGTAGATGTAATTAAGGACCTTAAGATAGGGAGAGTATCTTGGATTATCCAGATGGGCTCAACCAAACCACATAGGCCCTTAAAAGTAGAGAACCTTCTCTAGCTATAAGCACAAGAGAGATTCCAAGCCTGAGAAAGATTCAATGCACTGTTGCTGACTCTGAGATGTGGGAGGGCCCGAGGGTGGCCTGTAGGAGCCAAGTGTGGCTTGAAGAACTGAGAGCCAGCAAAGAGATGGGGACCTCAGGCCTGGAGCTGCAAGGAATTGGATTCTACCAACAACCTGAATGATCTTGGAAGCAGATTCTTCCCAGGGCCTCCAGTATGGGAGACAGTCTTGCTGACACCTTGATTTCAGCCCAGTAAGACCCGTTTTGGCCTTCTGGTCTACAGAATTGTGAGATAACACATGGGTGTTGTTTTAAGCTGCTGAGTTTGTGTTAATTTGTTACAACAGTGATAGAAAACTAATACTGACAGAAAACTAACACAGGAGGACAGGTAACTCATGCTGCAGGGCCAGAGGCCTAAGGGATGGCTACCTGACTGCACAAACAGGCTACCTTTCAGACCTAAAGGAATACTTGCTATTTCATTGGTGCTTGTGGTGGCCACAGATCAGACATTGGATTTCCACACTTGGCGCTCATTCACAGAAGTTTTATCCTGGAAAAACAATTCAGCAGCCTGTTCAAAACATTTTTTCCTGCTGGGCTCTGGAATTCTTTGGTGCAGTTCCAAGTTTGAGGATCACAGATGTAATTTACTTAACCTTAAAAAAAATTTTTTTTTTGATCAAGTGCTGTGCTGTCTATTTAAAAATGCAAGTGGGAAATCCCAGTGTAACTATAGTATCATGATGGCATCTCTGCTGGAAAGAGAACTGACTTACGGACAGGAAGCAAGGGGAATAAATAAGTGCCTACCCCCAGGGTGGGCCTGCCGTGTCCAGATACTTACTCAGGCTCACAGTGGTGGTCTGGAATGTTCCAGCGTTACTGGGCTTAGCTGCAGAGCAGCCAGGAGCTCCCAGAACACTGGATTAGGAATTGGGAAGCCTTTCTTCTCCAAGCCGTGGCTCTCTCTGTTCTGCCCTGTTCTGTTCTCTACCCTCTATAGGTCTTCAGTCTGGGTCTGTGAAATGAGGGCTGTTGGATGAGATTGCCCCAAAGGCTTAGAAAATTCGTGGTTCTATGAAAGTGCAGTTATAGAAGCAGCAACCAGTCAGTTACACTGATAGTAACACTACTGAAGTAGCAGCCCTGTCAGAACCCACTACCTTTTGACAACACCTGGCCCTTGTTACACTGGCTTTGCTGTCCTGATGCTCAGCTTTGGAATTCTGTTTGGCTCTTCCCTCTCTATGAGACCCTTCCTCCTGGGTAACCTTGACTGCACATGGTAACTTCTTCTGCATTAGTTATATGGGCCTTTGCCCCCCAGAAGAACTGACCTCCCAAAGTTGCTCACTCAGAGAACTTACCCAGTGAAGACACCTTTTGCAATTAGTCACATTTGCCCTCTGCTCAGGGCTGTCAGGTACAGTTGCACAGGCTGAGCACTGCACAACTTTGGGGGTGTCTTCTGATCCTGGCTTTCCTAGCATTCACCCGTTAGGTCTAGCTTGTAGCATATAACAAAAATAATTTTCCATAAAATCCTTTTGACACTAAATCAGCGGCCACGTGGAGTGTCTGAATGTGATGCCATTGCAATAAACCTGTGGCCCAAACTACTAAAGCTGTGTGACTTAGAGAATTTTAGAGCTAAAAGGGATATGAGGGAGTCTTTAGTAAGTAATTGCATGCTGGCAGCCACAGATATGTTTCTTTAAATTTTTAAAAATAAACTTGAAACCCACAGCCAGTGCATAAACCCTTTGGTTCCCTGGAGTCCCCACCGCTGCAATTTGTCTCCCACCAGCTTCGTACATTGACTTTACCTCCCCAGTTCTTGGTGTTATCTGAAGTGTGGTCTTTGACTTATTCCAGTTTTGTAGAGGAAACAGGATTAGAAAAGAAAAATAATTTGCCCAGGGTCTATAAGTCAGTGCCCAAATCTGAGAGAGTCCCAGCCTTGTCTCTGTGTCTAAGTTGTGTCCCAAGGCGCTGCAGAGGTTCTGAGCCTGGGCTTTGGAGCCAGAAAGATCACCTATTATGGGTACCAGGCAGACTGTTTCACAGAAAGAATGACAGGCATAGGCGACTTCGAATCCGTTAAGTAGAGACCCATTGAAAGAACACCAACAGCGATAAAAATACCTATCTCGTAGAGTTGATGAAAGGATTAAATGACATAATGCATGAAAAATGCTCAACATAGTGCCTTAAATGTGAGCCTTCAGAAATATCAGCTGTTATTATTCTCTTACTAGTACTCAGTAACATCTGAGTTTTGGGGGCTAGTGTACTCTTTGGCATAGAGTAGGTGCACATATGTTGGATAAGTAAACGAATATGTCCCAGTTTCCTAGTTTATTTGCTCCCTGGTTAGGCCTGAGTTGAAGGATATCTAGGCGAGGACATGCACCGGGAAGTTTCTGAATTTGCACGTGCACTGATTCAGAGGGTGGTGGGCAAATCTTAGGAGGTGTTTACCTGGACCGTGACATGAACACACCAGCCCTCCTTTGTGCAGGGCCTTGGGAGAACTGCATGCTTGGAGGAATCTGTGCATTTCTGGTTCTACAGCTTCAAGAAAGACATTGTGACACAAAGTCTGCTCAGAGCTAACAACTAACATGATGGAGGGATGCAGAGAGAATTACCCGGTCTGGAAACCCGGTCTGGAATTACCCACAGGCAAGGGTGCATGTTGGCTGGGAAGAACATTGGCTCCAAGTAGGAAGACTGGGCTTTGAGTTGTGGCTCTGCCTGTTACTAGTTGTGTGATCTTGATTTTCTGTTTTGCATTCTGTTTTCATTAAAATTATACACGTACATAGTTAAAAGAGTCAGATAGTTACACAGGCTTGTTACCAAAAACCAGCAGTCTCCCAACCTCACTCTTTCCCTTTTTCCAACCATTTCCTGCTTCTCCGAAGCAACCAGCTAATTCTTTTAACTGCTTTAGTTTGTAGCCATTATTATGAACCTGCCATTATGGAAGATAAAGGTCCAGTGTTTATTTACACGTATGTCCCCCTACTTCCCATGACAAACACTTTCCCTCTCCGTCCCCCAAAGAGTCTGAACTCTATATTCAGTGTCAACTTTATCATGACCCTATAAATGCTAGGGGCAGCTGAGTTCCTAGTGTACTTTGATATCTTTTCCTTTCCTGCACGAATTTTTGTTAGTCCTGGAGTAATTGATTGTCTTTGTTCGTTTGCTTGGGTTTCTGTGTATTTATCACTAATTAACCCACAACTGTTCCTCCAATGTGTAAATCCCCACTTAATACAATAGATATTCCATCAATTTCATCATCCTAGGGTCACGTGAGAATGCAAATGGGCATTTGTAAGAAGTTAGGAATTGTGATGAAGACGTAGATTGGTAATGATTATTGCTATCTGGAACTTTCTGCACAAATTCCCAAACTGGAAAGTAATTATAGGGCAAATGAAAGGACACTTCACTTCCCACAGTGGGGAGTAAGACACATGTAACCCAAAAGGCAGAGCAGGCTAACCATGTTGATAGGGCCATAAGGAGTTTGAATCAATTCATAGATGATTTAGCTATGACATAGTATGAAGGGAAGTTTGAGCTGTTGAGGGTGTCCTGTGTCACAGAGGAGGCCTAGTTAGAGGCAGAACTTGGGGCTGGACTGGACTGATCTGATGGCATTAATGCTGTTTCTGTGGGAAGAGAAAAAATATGCTCTAATGCCTAGAAAGACAGTAACTGTATCATAGGGATGATGGTGAGGGTGTGGTCATCTCCTTCATGCTGCAAAGGCATCTCGGGGCCTGGACCTTTTGAAAATTTATTTATTTCCATTTATTCTGAGTGCCAGTTTAATATATTTAGAATGTATTTTGTCATGGGAAATGGAAAATAAAAACCACGTGGCAGGAGAAACTCTTAAATGTCTGGGGTAGATCCCCAGCCACTGCTCTGCCATGGGCCTCAGAATTTGGGGCAGGCCTGATTCCAGAGTGGCTGTGAGACCCTCTAAGCCTCTGTTTCCTCACCTGAAAATTACTTTACGTAAAAGTACAGGCCCACGATCTCTCATCTGCAATTCTGAAATCCCCAAAGCTCTGAAATCCAAACCTTTTTTCGGAGTTTGGGATGAGACCTGCACTTGCCTGGATCCTATTTACAATCTTTAGTATGTGCCCATCCTAGTGTGCATACACATATGCTCTGCGCAAAAATAGAGTAGAGGGAATGCTTGAGTAGAGAGTGTCGCCCAGACCCCCAGGTTCTAAATTCTCAAACACACTTGGCCGAGAGCTTGGGATAAGGAATCGTGCCTCTGTGTTATCTACTCCATTGTGTTGTTGGAAGACTTTGAATGGGGTACCTTATATATCATGAGATGAAGCACTGTGCCAGGCAAATAGTAGGTGCTCAATAAATGTTAGCTGTTATCATTATTACTCATTGGTTTTAAAATCACACTCATAGGACTAGGAATGATTAGAGCAATTGACCATCTAAATCCAACTTTCAGTCAAGGTTGTGATGAAATTACATCACAAGTAGCAGCTTGATGTGTAATAGAAAGATTCAAGGACAACACTCGATTCAGATTCTCTCTCTGCCACTTACCACCACTGTAACGTTGGGCAAATGCCTTAACCTCTTTGCCTCAGTTTCCCCATCTGTATGATGGCGATAACAATACTTGCCTCACAGCGTTGCCCTGAGGATCCAGTGAAACTCAAGAAGGCCCTTGATGTGATGGGCTGAGCTTGGCACGTCACCTCTGTGGTTTTCTTGCCCAAAGTGCAGAATCTTAATTTATCATGAGAAAATATCAGACAAGCCCATATTGAGGGGTGTTCTACAAAGTACCTAACCAGTACTCTTCAAAAGTATCGAGCTCATGAAAGACCAAGAAAAGCTAAGAAACTGTCACAGATGGGAGGAGACCAAGGAGACATGACAATTAATGCAACGTGGGACCCTGGCTTGGATCCTGGAACAGGAGGAGGATAGTGGTGGGAAAACTGATGAAATCCAAATTAATTCTGTAGTATAGCTAATAGTGTTGTATCACAGGGAATTTCTTAGTTTTGATGACTCTTCTATGGTTATATAAGATGTTAGTTAATATAAGGGGAAGCTGGGCAAAGGGTGTACAGGAACTCTGTACTATTTTTGCAACTCTTCTGAAGGTCTAAAATTATCTCAAACTAAAATGTTTAAGAAAAAAAAAAAGAATGGCATGTCTCTTGGCAAACCTTTAGTCAGGACTAAGTGAATGTGCATTCCCTTGCCCCCATGGGGCCTTTCATCCCTGGGGACACCAGAGACCCACACACGTGGAGGGACAGCACAGGATGATTTCTGAGGAGGGAAGTGAAGGTAGTCCAGGCAGTATCAGAGGACAGAGAAGGTCCAGTACCCGCTGCAAAGAGGAGCTGCTCCATGTGCCATAGGTCTTGGAGGCAGAAATGGAGTAGAACCTTTATATGCAGTGGCAGCCTCCGCTGGTTGCAGTGGGCCTGGCATGGGATAACAGTAAGACTTTGCAGTCAGACCATCTTAGTTCTAGCTTCAGGTTTGGTTCTTATTATCTTGTGGAGGCCTGGGGGGAGTCCCTCATCTGTGATATGGGATCTTGTACTGACATCTGGGCTTGTTGAGGGGGTTAAATGAGCAGGTCCAGAGCAGTAGCCAAGTGCTGGTTGTTGTATCCCCTCCCTCCTGCAGCCTTCCCTGATACCTCCAGTGGAAGTGCCACCACCCTCCAGTCTCCCCATGGCACTCACTTTGTGCCCCTGCAAGGTCCCTTCCTAGGGATGGCCTTCTAGTCCTGTGGTTTGTGTGTCTAGTCTGCCCTAGGACCTGCAGCTCCTGTAGACGACAGGGCTGTGCACACAGGGGCCACTGAGGAAATGTGTTGAGTGAATGAATGAGGGAGTGGGTGAATGCATGAGTGAGTAAATAGTGAGTGAGTGAGTGATTATGTAGATGCCCCTCCTGCCTCTGTGAAAGAGGCTGTCTATGTACCATATATGATTATGGCCCAGAGAGTTGCCCCATGTCAAGCTGTCCTCCAGGATTATCTTGGAAATGTTCAGATCAAACACACCCTTTTGTTATTTTCCCCCCACTGTCTTGGGTGCCAGTCACCTATCCAGTAAAAGCAGTGAGCTCCTTTTTAAAAAACACCGTTTGAACATCTCACGCTTTAAAGCTGTTTGTCAGTGCCTCGGAATTCTCCTGGCCTCTCTCCTGGTTGCTGAGAACTTTTTGCCACAGGAAATCAGGCTCATTTTGAGGGCCAAATAGTGGCTAAATATAGCCTCCCAGCACAGATATTTAAAGAGCTATGTTGATGATGTTATGTCTGAACAGAGACGAAGGGGAAGAAAATAACTTTTTTTTTCTGAAAAGAAGAGCAAAGTTACACCAGGTTTTCTGTGGGGCTGCAGGGAGCAGAGCGGTGGTATGCTGTCAATGTTTTAATTAGGGAATTACCAGATGTTCATCCTAGGACTGTCACCAGCATGGGACTTGGGGTTTAGATTTCTGTTGCCAGGCAGTCATTTCTTGATAATTCCTTCTTGTCTCTATTTAAAAATACCTCCTCTTTGGAAAGTGACCCAGGCGAGTGTGCCCTCCCTCCCTGCCAAGCCCAGGAGAGCTGCACACAGGTGAGGTGTTGATGAGAGCTGCTCTGTCCCCTCACCCCAGGACTGGCAGGGGGCCGGTGAGAAGCCACCTGCCAGAGACCCCCCCATACAACCTCCAGGACAGCGGTGACAGGGGCGTCTATGGCGAAAGACAGCTGCGATACAGAGCAGGAAACGTCATGCTCAAAGGAGTCTGCTGATGCTCATTGATCTGATGGTCAGGCCTCTGTGGGCAAAGCTTCACTACTCTCTCTGTCTCACTGACCATGGTATCGGTACGCAGAGATATAAACTTGGATGTGTTGGATCCAAATGTCCTTTTAGACTAATAGGATATTCGGAGTTCGACGTCTTTGAGGCTGACTATATTCTTGGAGAACTATAGCTCTTAAGAGTTCCACACATGACCTCTTAGTCTTTATGTGCCTGCAGATGTCAAGGTTTCCCCATCTTTTTTCTCTCCTCTGTTATAACCAAGATTTTATTAGTACTTGTTTGGTAATCAGTACACAAGTATCATGAGTTATTAATGCTCGTATTTAAAAGCCTAAGCAGCTGGGTGTGGTGGTGCACACTTGTAGTCCCAGCTACTTGGGAGGCTGAGCGGGAGGATCACCCAGAAGTTCAAGACCAGCCTGGGCAACATAGCAAGCCCTCATCGCTACAATTGAAAAAAAAAAAAAAAGCCTAAGCAGTGTAATTGTAGTTCTTTGCCAAAGAGTTACTCAAATGATGTTTCAACTTAAAATTTGGAGACTATCCACAAATAGAAGACATTAGAACTCAGAATCTTAAAGTTTTGCTAACTTGTAAGTCTTTTGTCAGGAATGTCCTGATGACACAGGATGTGTTATATTACATGTTATACCCACAGAACAGTAACAGTTTTTGGGAAATTCTGGACCTTCTCTAGAATGGTATTGTCACAGATAGTGCACAATTCTGATAGGGAGACAAAAGACCATATAGAAGACACAGAGACAACGATAAGGGAAAAACACAAATATGAAAGTGGGATAATTTAAAATTTTTGGTGAATGAGTGAGTGAGTGATTGGGGTCATGTGTCATTTTAGAGGATTTTTTTTATAATGCCTTTTACAGTTTATGGAATGTTAAGTTTACATCAAACACAGCCTCCCTTAATCAAACCTTTCACTAATTTCTGGTTTTACTGAAATTAACCAGCACATGATTTTAGCTCTTAAAAAGGCATTTAGAACTTAATCCTTCTCAAACTTTTCCAAAAAATTGAAGAGGAGGGAACACTCCTTAGCTCATTGTATGGGTCCAGCATTACTCTGATACTAAAGCCAGATGAAGACACTCCAGGAAAAGAAAACTATAGACCAATGAACCTTGAAGACATTATGCTAAGTAAAATAAGCCAGTCACAAAAAGACAAATACTATGTTATTCCACTTATATACGGTAGTTAGAGTCGTCACCTAAAGACAGAAAGTAGACTGGTGATTGCCAGGGGCTGGGGGTAAGGGGGATAGGGAGTTATTGTTTAATAGGATAGAATTTCAGTTTTGTAGGATGAGTTCTGGAGATGGATATTGGTGATGGTTGTGCAACAGTATGAATGTACTTAATACCAGAGCACTGTACATTTAAAAAAAGTTAAAATGGTAAATTTTATGTTATATGTATTTTACCACAACTTAAATATTGGAAAAGAAAGAAAGAAAAAGCCATTTGTACTTATTTAAAGATGTATTAAAACATGCGGTAAGGTGGGATTCCATGCTTCTTAAAAATCTGTTTCTGGAACTATAGAAAATTTTGCATTACTGAAATAGTTGATTAAGTCTTTTCTTAGAATAATAGGAGAAGGTAAGAACTACCACTAGGAATGTTATAAAACTTCTTTGTTTTCTGCTGCATTTGAGCTTGAAATATTCTCATTTTTAGATTTTGTTTCTGCTGTTACGTTGTCTTTAATTTCTACTTGATGATCCTTTTCTCATTTTCTTTTGCTTCCTTTTCTCCTTTTGTTGAGACGTTTTTGGTCAGAAGATTTATCCTTTCCTATTGCCTTTTTTGGCTAAGATTTCATTTTTTCAAGGCCAAGTTAGATGACTGTTGGCTGATCTTTTGGGGGTTTCTTCTTAGTGCCTATTCGGCAGAATTGACTTTCCTCCTTGTCATCTTGGCGCAAGCAGTGACCATGAACACAGCAGGGGGATGGATGGTGCCAGGTGCTTGTGTGTTACCATGGTAAGAGCTCAGAGCCACAGCCCCGACACTCCCCGTCCTGCTGCCTGAACTGCTGGCATGCAAGCTGGAGGTGGGAGAGCAGATGGAACAGGATTAGTATCCTGCTGCCTTCTCACCACACACTTGGTTCTTTTTCTTCAGCACTTTGAAGCTATTATTCTGTTGTCTTCAGGTACTTAATTAGTCTAATTGATGATCCCTTGTGGAATATTAACTTTTCTCTTGGATAGCTTTCAAGATTCTTTCTTTTCTTATAGTGTGGTACACTGTGTGCACTGAGTTTTTAAATTTATCACTCTTGGAACTTGTTTCACCTTTTACTTTAATTCTGGAAAATTATTGGCCATTTTCTCTTTGGTTATTGCCTCTGATTTTTTCCTTATTCTCCCTTTGCAACTCCTATTAAGTATTTTATGGAACTTCTTCTTCTACTCTCCATTTTATTTAATTTTTCTTTCACATTTCCTGTCTGTTTTTCTTTCTCTGTTTTCATTCTAGGTGATTTTCTTAGATTCATGTTCCTATTCACTAATGCTCTCTTCAGTTGTGTCTAAATCTGCTCTTTGATTTCTAGAATTTCTATTTGGTTCTTTTTAAAACCAGTTTGCTCTTTTTCTACAGTGTCTTATTTTTGCCTTCTGGTTTCTGTTCCTTCCTTCATCTCCAATATAAGAAATAAAATATTCTTATTTTAAGGTCTCTTTCAGGGTACAATTATTTATAGTTCATGGAGTATGATTTCACTCTCTGTTGAATCTGCTGTTTGCATAGCATTTGATTTTTCCTTGTATCTTTTATCATTTTTGTCTGTCAGATCATCTTTGGTAGAGATTATAGTCTATAGTGTCCTGCATATCCCTTGTATTATTAGGGAGCTGTCTCTTGGCACAGTTTTATGGTTGTTTCTGCCAGGTCCTACTGGGATCACTGGTGCCAGGTCAATTTTTATCGGTTTTCCAGGACAGGGCTTCCATGCTGTGTGACAGGCGTGGGCTACTCCCTAGACTCTCCACCAAAGGCATGGGGCTAGCAGCTTTGGCCAGGAGCTCAGTTCCAGATCCCTGATGCATAGTTAGTGGCCTCAACTTTGATCCCTTATAGCATATATCTGGTTTGTTTATCCCATAGCATGTGGCTTTGAATCTCATTTGCTGCAGTGGCTTTCTGGGACCTGGAGATGCTTCCAAGCTCGTCTACATGTTGATATGTTAAATGTTTTTTCTCTACCAGAAGTCTTAGTCTCTGCTATAGTTTGGTTGTTTGAAACCTCCAAACCTCATGTTGAAATTCGATCCCCAATATTGGAAGTGGGGCCTGATGGGAAGTGTTTGGGTTGTGGGGGCAGACTGCTCACGAATAGATTAATGGCTTTTCTGAGTGGGTAGGGAGTGAGTGAGTTCTTACTGTATTAGTTCCTTGAGAGCTGGTTGGTAAGAAGAGCCTGGCACCTCCCCTCTACTCTTGATTCCTGTCTCACAACGTGATCTCTGCACACTCCAGCTCCCCTTTGTCTTCTGCCATGAGTGCAGTAGCTTGAGGCCCTCACCAGATGCAGCTGCCCAGTTTTGAGTTTTCCAGCCATCAGAACTGTGAGGCAAACTTTTTTTATTTATAAATTACTCAGTCTCAGGTATTCCTTGAGAACAACACAAAACAGACTAAGACAATCCCCTACTATTGATCAAAAAGTAAATGGAGAGATCTTTAAAAAAAAAACACATAAATTAGATTATTTCACTGCCCTACTTGAAACCTTCCAGTGGTTTCCTAATTGCATAGAGAGTAAAATCCACCTTCACTAAGTGAACTTAGTGAGGTCCTCTCCAAACTGCCCCTGCCACCCTCACCAGCCTCATCCTGCCCACTCTGTGCTTCAGCCTCTCTCACCTTGCTGCCTCTCTTGTCCCTGTCCTAAAATGTTTGCATTCTGCGTTTGCTCACAGCCTCTTTAAAGGGGCTTCCTCTGACTCCCCAAAAAAGCCACTTACCCACTATCTCATCAGCTGCTCATTCATTGTATTTTCTTCATAACACTTACCACTGGTAGGATTATCTTGCCATTTATTTGTTTTTAGGGTTCATCACCTGTGCCCCTCCCACCACCAATGCCAGGATGGGGGCTCCATGAATGCCATAAGAATCTGTCTTATTTACTGTTGTGTCCTCACTCTCAGCCACAGTACAACAGGACAGAAATTAACCCTTGGGCTTCTGTGTAGGTTAGATCATTCAACCCCCTGCCATCTCTCTTCAGAATTCCTACACGGGATCTCTCAGGAGAGAACACTGGACTTAGAGTCAACAATCAATGTCCCAGTTCTGGATGCAAAGTATATTCCCCGTGTGATCTTAGGCAAGTTATTTAACATCTCCCAACTTCCTATTTTGTCATCTCTAAAATGAGGCCAACCATACATGGTAGAACTTTTACGAGAATGAAATATGAATATTCTCATCCTGTTAGGAGAGGCTAGAGTGATCATTCTTATTTAGGAGTAAAGCATTCTTGTCTTCAGTGAGAGGCTGTAGGAATTCTCCTCACCAGGGTCACTGTAGCCCCCAGGAGACTTTTCTCACCCCTTCTTGTGGGTTTTCCTTGTTATCTTTCATCTCTGCTGTGGCTATGTTTTGGGTGATTGGATACTAAGCTCCATGTTCGTCAACCAACAAGTATGTTTTTGAAGGCTTGCTATAATTTTCATGTGTGAAAAACAGATTCTGCCCTAATGGAGACTCTGCCTGGTCTCTTGAGGGCAGGGGACCTGTCGTCTTTGGCTTGTTCTGCAAAAGCCTATTAGGGTTCTGGGTAAGTGGGTTAGTGGGAATGTTCATCTGTGCTCAACAGTGTTCATCATTCAGCAGATAAGGTTTCCCACATGCCTGCAGTGCCAGGCGCCATGAGTCAGGGATGAATCAGACTTGATTGCTGAGTTCAAGTTGCTCCTAGACCCCAGGAAGAGCGGATGGGCTAAATGGTCACTGCAATCCGCTCTGCTAACCACAGTAGCAGAGGATGCCAAAAAGGGTGGTGAGAGCCCACGAAGGCAGGATGAACTGTCTCAAGTTGCTTACTAAAGAACTCAGTGCTACACCGTGGCTCATGATCATTCTAATCCTGACAGCCATGGAGAAGAGAAGAGAAGCTCAGAGGGGCCAGAGAGGAGGAGCCCACCTTCAGGGGCAGGTGGGCCTGGAGGAAGCGCTTGGGGGACTGGACTAGGAGGCATAGCTGAGGGGAAGAGAGGGGGAGTGTGAGTAAGCAGAGACCACTCCACAGCAGAGGTCACAGGCTGGCGTCCCGAGGGCTGGATTCTTTTGTGGTCTCGTTTTGTTTGGCCCATGCCATGTTTTTTAAAACTTGGAACTTAATGTCTTTATATGGAGAACTCACTCTTTCCTTCCCCACGATCCTCACCATCTCCATTTTCAACCCTAACCTGCTGAAACACATTTATGATCCAGCCTAGACCCCTGCTTTATTCACTGAAAATCCAATGGAAAAAAGTCTTAGAATTAATGAGCAAGTTCAGTATAAGGAATAAGAGTGCTTTCTGGGAACAAGATATATAAAAATCAGTAGTATATTTTCCTATATATTAACAGCCAGCTTGACAGTATAATAGAAAACAGACCCTGTTCACCAAAGCAGCAAGAGCATAAAATACCTTTCTAAGAATCTGTGAAATCTCTAATCATTCATTCAAGACATAGGTTACTGAGTATCTGCTATGTAGTTTATTTTAAATTAAAAAATTTTTAATGTATTTAATTTTTAAATAGGTGATATTAATATATTCACTTGTTTCCAGGGGTGGGGGGAAGGTGAAAAGGCTTCCTTCTACCCCTCAGCCCCTACTGCTTGGTTCCTACTCAGCCCTAAGAGAGAACCACTGATTGACTGATCTTTTGTTGTGTCCATCCAAGTATGTTATTTTTACATACAAGCAGATACGAATATATTGGAATAGTACCTTCTCCCCTGCTCCTTATATATAATGATAATTTGGCATCTTGCTTTTTGACTTAACCAAATATCTTGGCAGTGTTTTTACATCAGCTTATAATAGACTTCCTCCTTTCTTTTTACAGCTGAATAGTAAAAATACTGATTTTTAGATAAGACCACAGGCTCTAGAGTAAAATTGCCTGGGTTTGAAACCTGGTTCTACCACTGTGATGTTGGCCTACTTACTTACCTCTCTGTGTCTCAGTTTCTTCATGTGTAAGAAGACATAGTATTGTAAGAATTTAGTGAGATGATGCTTATAAAATGGCTTAGAACAGTGCCTGGCATCTAATGAGCCCTGTAAATATTAGCTGCTTTTCTTATTCTCTTGTAATGATGAGTACTATAAATACAAAATAGGATAAGAGGATAAAGAGTGACTTGAGGGGATATTTTAGATAGAATGGACCTGATGAAAATTATAAAACTTCACTGAGAAATATAAAGTAGATGAGTGAATAGAGAAACATACTTTTTGTTTCTGGATGGAAACTACAGAATTTGGAAAGATGTCAGCTCTTCCTAGTGTAATTTATACTTACCCTGTTCCTAACCAAAACCCCAATAGGATTTATTTTGGACCTTTTAAATTCTAAAATGTATCTGGAAGAAAAAATGAGAATAACGTTAAAATTTTGGAAAAGATTGCAGCAAGAAGAAACTTCCTCTACTAAATATCAAAACACATTTTTAATGATTAAAACAGAGACTGAATTAATGGCTTAAAAATAGATCAGTAGATAGAATAAATAGCCCAGAAACGTACCTTTATACACATATAAATTAATTATACAGTAGAGATGACCTTGCAAGTCAAGAGGAATAGAGAGATCATTTGATAAATTAAGCGAGGCTGATTTGGTCAGCTGTTTGTGAGAAGCGAGTGTTTTAATTCTTACTTCAGGCTGCATGCCTAGATAAATTCCAGAGAGATTAAAAAGTTAAATTCCAGTTGGGGGGGGGAATCAAATCATTTTAAAAAAAAATCCTGAAGGCCGGGCGTGGTGGCTCACTCACACCTGTAATCCTGGCAACTTGGGAGGCTAAGGCAGGAGGATTACTTGAAGTCAGGAGTTTGAGACCGGCCTGGGCACCATATAGAGACCCCATCTCTGAAAAAATAAGAAGAATTTGCTGGACATGGTGGCACGTGCCTGTAATCCCAGCTACTCAGAAGGCTGGGGTATGAGGATCTCTTGAGCCCTAGATAAATTCCAGAGTTTGAGGCTGCAGTGAGGTATGATTGTCCCATTGTACTCCAGCCTGGGTGACAGTGAGACCCTGCCTCAAAAATACAAACAAACAAACAAACAAAAACCTTGAAGAAAGTAGAAGGAAGCATTTTGGGGTTTAGGAGGACCTCTGAGTTTTAAAGCAGTCAAAAATATCACAGTGAAAAAAACATTGATTTACATGATCACAAAAAGTTAAGGGCTCTGTATGAGTTTCCTGGCTGCTATATAACAAGGTACCACAAACTGAATGGCTTAAAACAACAGAACCTTATTGTTCCACAGTTCTGGAGGCTAGAAGTCCAAAATCAAGCTGTCAGTAGGGCCATGCTCCCTCAGAAACCTGTATGGGAGAATTCTCCCTTGCTGCTTCTAGCTGGTGTTTCCTGGCACTCCTTGGTGTTCCTTGGCTTGTAGCTGCATCACTGCAGTCTACACCTCCATCTTCACATGGGGTTCTCCCTGTGTGTCTCTGTGTCCTTCTTCTCTTCTTGTTTCTTTTTTTTTCTAAGAGACAGGGCCTCACTCTGTAGCCCAGGCTGGAGTGCAGTGGTACAGTCATAGTTCACTGTAACCTCGAACTCCTGGGCTTAAGCAATCCTCCCTGCATAGCCTCCAGAGTAGCTAGGACTACCAGTGTGTGCTACCACACCTGGCTAATGTTTTTATTTATTTATTTTGAGACAGGATCTTGCTCTGTCGCCCGGGCTAGAGTGCAGTGGCCTCGTCATAGCTCACTGCAACCTTGAACTCCTGGGCTCAAGCGATCCTTCTACCTCAGCTTCCCAAGTAGCTGGGACTACAGGAGCATACCACCACACCCAGCTAATATTTGTATTTTTTGTGGAGACAGGGTCTCACTATCTTGCCCAGGCTGATCTCAATCTCCTGGTCTCATGTGACTCTCCTTCCGCAGCCTCCCAAAGTGCTGGGTTATAGGTGTGAGCCACCATGCCCGGCCCCTCTTCTCTTCTATAAGGACATCAGTCATATTGGATTTGGGGCCCACCCTCCTCCGGTATGACCTCATCTCAACTGATTCCATCTACAACAACCTATTTCCAAATAAAATCATGTCCTCTGGGATACTGGTGGCTAGGGCTTCAACATATCCTTTTAGGGGGACATAATTCAACCCATAACAGGCCTCATATGTCAGAGCATAAGAAGGGGCTTCAGCTAAAGTAGCAGAATGGCCACACACATTCATTTCCAAGATTAGCTACATACATAATAGTAAAGAAATAAGAATGATGAAGGCCTGGCACGGTGGCTCACGCCTGTAATCCTAGCACTCTGGGAGGCCGAGGTGGGAGGATCGCTTGAGCTCAGGAGTTCGAGACCAGCCTGAGCAAGAGCAAGACCCCGTCTCTACCAAAAATAGAAAAAATTAGCCAGGTGTGATGGTGCACACCTCTAGTCCCAGCTACTTGGGAGGCTGAGGCAGGAGGATCGCTTGAGCCCAGGAGTTTGAGGTTGCAGTGAGCTACGATGACACCACTGCACTCTAACCTCAGCGACAGAGTGAGACTACAAGGACAAAGAGAAAGAGAGGAATCATTGTCAATAAGATACTTCAACACATTTTGGAAAGAAAAGAAGAGATGCCGACAAGAGGAGACAAATGCCCAGAGAGGCTTGAACTGGGAGGCATCATGTTGTAGGGGCAGGACTGAAGTCAGGTGGACGGGATGTCTGGAAGGACTGGTGTGCCGCCAGCCTCTGCTGAATTCCTGCAGTCAGGCATTTATCCTACAGCTGGGCTGGGCCGGAGCAGTGAACTGGGCTGGAGAAACTGACCCAGAGGAGCTCCTAACTCAGAGACTTCAATGACAGAGGGTCGGGTATAGCAAGTGCTAAAAACAAGGCGATTAACTGAAAGTCTGGAACCTTCCCTCTATCCGGATAAGCCAAGTGCAAGCAACCTAGCATCCGCCTCCCATGCAGGTGATCAGAGGGCTCTTCTGTGGAGAAACCCAAGATCCTAGAGAAAAACCTGTACAACCTGACATTTAGGGGCCCACAGAGGGCAGGCTGGCTCTCTGCCCACTCTCAAATTTGCCAGTTGATGTGCTGCACCAGCACATGGAATTTCCAATTAACTTTTTAGAGCCTCACTGCTCATATAAACAGCTGACCAGGGACCAGCTGATGTATAAGGAAAGTCAAGAATCTATATGAACAAAAGAACTAAAATAAACAGTCAGGAGAAAGCAATCTGTAAGAAACAAAGACAATGCAAGTTCAGAAGAAAATTTCAGAAACTTTTAAATAGTATTCTCATAGCGTTCAAGAGGACAGTGTATCATAAATCAAAAATAGAATGCCGTGGAAAAAACTCAGAATTTTCATCAGAATGTAGAGAAGATAAAGTCAAGGAAATCTCTCATAAAGTAGCAAACAAGGACAGCAGTTGGAAAGTGGCAGAGGACAGATAAGAGAGATAGAGAATCAATCCAGAAGGTCCAATATGAAAATATGTGGCGTTCCAGAAAGAGAAAACAGACAACAGAGGTGAGGAGATGAAAGAAGTTGTTCCAGAAGACTTCCCAGGAAGCACACCTGCAGATCACAAATGCCCAGCACAATAAATGACAGAAGACATACCAAGGCACAGCATTGTGCAATTTTAGAACACCAGGGTTAGTGAGAGGATTCTACAAGCTTCCAGAGAGGAAAAACAGGCGTCAGGGGAAGGAATGAGAATTGGGTGGTTCTGAACTTTTTGAGAGCAACACTGCATGCTGGGGGGAAATGATTCTCAATCTATTGTTAATACCTCATACCCAGCCAAACAACTAGTAAAGGGCAAAAGCAGAACGAAGGTATTTTCAGAGAATCTAGGTTGCAAAAAATGTATCTCCATGAATCCTTCTCACTGGAGTACGCACTTCAGCAAGACAAGAGGATGAAGAGAGCGTGAGGCCCAGGCAAAGTGGATCCAGTACAGGCAAGGGGCCAAGGGTGTGGGGTGGGGGGTGCCTCCTGGGAACAAGGCACCCCACAGAATAGCTGATACAATAGAATATTTGGAAAATGGATGCGTATCACACAAAGAAAATCGTGCAAATAAAACAACAAAGGAGTTACTCACTCCAAGAAAAACAAAATAATTGAGCAAGAATGGAAATGTAATCATAGTTTTCCACTTGGCTCTGTGCTGAATGACACTTGTATAGTCATAATTTAAACACTGATTATTTACTAAAATATTTGCATAACTCTGTTAGAAGATGAGGAAGGAGAGAGGTAGGATATCTAAGAGAACCCTATCTTATCTACCATGAGAGGAAGTCATGAGGTAACATTAAAATTAGTAAAGAAATGGCATGTAAGAATATTAATTGTAAATATTGAATTTATTAGTACCAGCTAGAAGGGACAAGAGGTTAAAAAGCAAGCCTACCTTTGGGGAGTGGAATTGGGAGGGGGGGGCGTGGGAAGACAGAACAGACAACTGCTGGTTGATATTAGAAGATGTCCTTGGCCTGGCACGGTGGCTCATACCTGTAATCCCAGCACTCTGGGAGGCTGAGGTGGGAGGATCGCTTGAGGCCAGGAGTTTGAGACCAGCCTGGGCAATGTATTGAGACCCCCATCTCTAAAAAAAAAAAAATTAGTTGGGCATGGTGGCGCACGCCTGTAGTCCCAGCTACTCAGGAGGCTGAGGCAGGAGGATCGCTTGAGCCCAGGAGTTCCAGCTTACAGTGAGCTTTGATTACACCATTGCACTCCAGCCTGGGCGACAAAGTGAGACCCTATCACTTAAAAAAGAAAAAAAGCTGTCCTTACCACTTTACCGCTTATTTTTTTTTATTGAAGGAAAATTTGTGCAACATAAAATTAACCATTAACCATTTAAAGGGTACGGTTCAGTGGCATTTAGTACATTCACATTGTTGTGCAACCACCACCTCTATCTAGTTCCAAGACATTTTCACCTCCCCAAAGGAAACCACACACCCATTAAGCAGTCACTCCCCATCCCTCTGTGTCCCCTCCCTCCCCAGTCCCTGACAACCACTAGTGTGTTTTCTGTCTCTATGGATTTGCCTATTATGAAAGTTTTATATAAATGGAATCATACAATATTGGTCTTTTGTGTCCTGTTTCTTTCACTTAGCATGTTTTCAGGGTTCGTCCACAGTGTAGCACATATCAGAACTTCATTCCTTTTGAAGGCTGAGTGACATTCCATTGTATGGATTATACCACCTTTGTTATTTTTGCACTATTTCTACGTTTTGGTTATTGTCAATGGTGCTACTGTGAACATTCCTGTACATGTATTTCTTTGAATACCAGTTTTTAGTTCTTTTGGGCATATACCTAAGAGTGGAATTGCTGGGTCATATGTTAAATATGACAATTTAATTCAAACAAAACAATTCTGTTTAACTTTGTAAGGAATTACCAAACTCTTTTCCACTGTGGCTGCACCATTGTACATTCCTACCAACAATGTACGAGGGTTCCAATTTCTCTACATCATTGCCAACACCTGTTATTTTCTGTTTTTTAAAATTATAGCCATTCTAGTGGACATGAAGCGATGTCTCGTGGTTTTGATTTGCATCTCCCTAATAACTAACGATGTTGAACCTCTTTTCATGTGCTTATTGGCCATTTGTTTTTCTTCTTCAGAAAAATGTCTAGTCAAGTCCTCTACCTGTTTTTTTAATGGGATTGTTTTTCTTTTTATTGTTGAGTTGTAAGCATTCTTTATGTGTTCTGGATACTAGACTTCTACCAGATCTATGACTTGCAAAACCTTTCTCCCATTCTGTAGGTTGTCTTTTCACTTTCTTGGTAGTGTTACTGATTGATTTTTAAACTATATTCATGTATGATTTTGATTATTTTTATTAAATAATTAAAATTAATAGAAGGATAAAAATTAGAAATATTTTAAAAGGTACTATGTTTTAAAAAGTGATGAGTAAATATCTTAGTATATAAAAAACTTATACAAACCTCTAAGAAAGACACAGACTCCAATAGATAACTGGACATGGATAGGTAACTCACAAAGGAAGACAAAAATTAATAAACACAAGAAAAATTAGTAAGTAAAAAATAAAAGTTACCATAATAAGATATACTTTTTTAATGACAAAATTGAATAATGTCAGGATATACAAAATAGGCACTCTCCTGACAATGAAAAAGTATGAATTGGTGTGACTTTTTGGAAAGTAATTTGGCCCAATGTTTCCAGAAGGTTTAAAATATTGTTACTCTTTTACCCAGTAATTTAACTTCTAAGAATCTCTCCTAAGAAAGCAACTTGAAATACACAAACCCTGTTACATATGTGTTTATCACAGTGTTAGTTTAACAGTGTTGTAAACAAACTAAGCATACAGCAGGAGGTAGGTGAGTAATTTCTGATACACCCAATGCTTGAAAAATGCCTAGCACATAGTAGGCACAGAATAAATAGTTGTTGAATGAATGAATACATCCATAGGACAGGATATTATACAATCATGTGAAATCATATTTACGAAGTGTTTTTAATAATTTAATAATTTCACGTGTTGTAAAATTCTTAACCTTTAGGGGAAAAATGAAGTTAAAAATCTTATCTGGAATATGGTTTAACCACCTTTTTGAAAAGGTTTTATTATTGATAAAAATAAATATAAAAAGAAAACAGGAAAAAGGAGGAAATAAAATGTTATGTATTATCTCTGGGTGGTGGAAATATTAAATAATCAAAAATATACTGTCTCCTTTGCTGTTGCACAGTTATCAAACCTTTGGCTAGGACAGTTTTTCCAGGACTTCATTGGCTGGGAGGGAAGGACAGTCAGCAAGCGGAGGCCACAACTTCTGCCGGGCCCTGGTTTTCCCCACCAAATTATTTAAGTCAAGCCCTCTGCCTTCATTAGGGCTGGGCACATCCGTCTCTCTTTGCTGAGCATGCTGGGAAATGTAAAACATATGAAATTTATTCTCAAACTCTTACTTCCTAGCACCTATTTTGCTCCAGGGACCAGGGACACAAAGTTTAAGGACCTTCTCACCCCAGGGAGTTCATATGCAAGATCAAATAAAATCCATCAGGGCTCCAGACCTGGAGCCGGGGCAGGCAGATCCCTGTGTGTGCGTAGCGAAGCATGTCACTATTTACAAGTTTTCTGACAGTACCCTCAGTACACGCATCACAACCCACTCTGTTCCCTCAACTGACAGCCAGTCCTAGCATACCTGAGTGTTTTGTTTTGTTTTGTTTTGAGACAGGGTTTCTCTCTGTCACCCAGGCTGGAGTACAGTGGTGTCATCATAGCTCACTGCAGCCTCTAATGCCTGGCTCAAGCAATCCTCCTGCCTCACCTTCTCTAGTATCTGGGACAACAGGCACACACCACCACGTCTGGTTCATTTTTCTATTTTTTGTAGAGATGAGGTCTGACTGTGGTGCTCAGGCTGATCTCAAACTCCTGGTCTCAAGCAATCCTCCTGCCTCTGCCTCCCAAAGTGCTGGGCGACAGGTGTGGGCCACTGTGCCCGGCCCCCAAGTGCTTTTTTTAATGACAGCCCTCACCCTCTGTCTGTTCTGGTTTCCTTGTGGAAACACAGACGTGGTCATCAGTTGCACTCGAAGGAGACTGCCCCTGGGTGCCAAGGCACAGACAAAATTTTTATTTGTATGATATATGCATGTGTGTATATATAAACATATATAAAAACACATTTATATATACATGCATAAATATACAAATAATTTTCTGCAGTGAGTAGGTATTGCCTTTATAACAGGGCAGAAATAAAAGTCTGCCTGTGTTCTCTTTGGGCATTCACTCTGCTTGTTTGCTTTCGTGTTCTGCTGACTGCAGACTGCCCAACAGGCTCTGCAGAGGAGAACAGGGGTCCTAGGCATGGCCACAGTGTGGAGCTGAGCCAGGGGACCTCAAAGGACAAAGGGGGCCTTGAAGAGAGCCCTGGTCAGCTGGTCAGCGGGAAGCACTGGTCTTCTGCTTGTCACTCAAGTCAGGGACACCCAGGTGCTGCAGGGCCACTGTCTACTGCTGACTCCCAGCGAGGCTCTGGTGATTTGGAGGTTGCTGTTGGGAACCAGAGCCGGGAAGCCTGTGATGAACCACCTCCCACCTGCTGGTTTGGTGCAGCTGTCCCGGGAGAGGACCAAAGGCCACCGAGGGAGGGAGGAAAGGAGGCAGCTGCTAGCAGCGGGCATGGGTCCAGGACCGGGACAACGGGTGAAGGCTTTGCATGGAGGGCCTGACAGGTGGGGCTTTGTGTCCTGGTGCCCTCATCCGGAGGGCGGCTCCTTCTCATCCGGGCTGCACTTGGCTGCCTTCCAGTCCCACACCCCTGGAGGGGCTCCACTGAGAGCCTGTGCCCCCACCCCTGCAGATGCAGCACAGAGGGCTCCCCTTTGACCTGCAGACTCCATGTGTCCTAGGGCCACTCAGCCTTGGCTGTCATCGTGAGTGCAAGCTCCTGCCCCGCCTGAGGGGAGGAGCCCCTGGTGGCTTCACAGAGGTGGTTCCAACTCCCAGACTGTGCCACACAGTAGGGCACCAGCCACGTGGGCAGGCACTGCGTTGGGCCCAGGATGTGGGAAAGACCCCGGTCTTTGCCCACAGTTTAGCAGAGGAGAGAGACTCCTAAACAATAGAGTGTGAGTCCTGGCTGAGGTGTATGGGGGACAGGAAGACTCTCTAGCTGGGGAGGATGAGCTTACAAAGGTGGTGAAAACATCACATGGAAAGGCCCAGAGGCGTGAAGAGAGCTGGGTTCTGTGAAGAGAGTAAGGCCCAAGGGGAGTGAAGCTGGGAAAGAAACTTGGGCCCAGATGTGTGTGTTTGTCAACATAGACTTTGAAGGCATTGTGTGGAGAGAATGACACAATCAGCTGTGATTTAGAAACACAGATTTTCACAGCAGGGTAAAGAAGAGGTGGGAGCAGGAGACACGGGCAAGGAGACCAACTGGGAAGTTATTGTAAAAAGTCTGGAGAGGAGAAAGTCGCTGGGGGTGGACGAGGAGACGAGGGCAGCACAGGCTTGGCTCTTGTTTCTGGGGAGGCACCCCTGGACTCCTGGCGG
This sequence comes from Daubentonia madagascariensis, assembly GCA_023783475.1. Classification (NCBI taxonomy): domain Eukaryota; kingdom Metazoa; phylum Chordata; class Mammalia; order Primates; family Daubentoniidae; genus Daubentonia; species Daubentonia madagascariensis. The sequence goes on from JAKFHU010000086.1 coordinate 9,677,565, forward strand.
GAGGGTCTTGGGCCACTGGAGACTTTCCGGGACAGCCTCATGTGGCCCAGACAACCTGAAAACCCTGTCGTGGCAAACACTTAGAAATGAAAGAGAAAGAGAACACAGAAATGCTCATCAGATGGTAAGAGAAATTCCTGTCCCACCTTCCTGATTCCTTTTAGGGTTTCCCCAGGCCCCTCCCAAATAAACTTCTTGCTCTGGAATCCTTGCCTCAGAGTCTGCTTCTGTGGGAAACCCAAACTAAGAGAAATACTTTAATAAATGGTGCTAAAGTGACTGGTTCTGAATAGGAACAAATAAAATAAAATTAGAATATTACTTTATGCCTTAACTAAAAATAAATTCCAAGTGTATTAAAGGCCTGTGAAAACCAAAACTTTTAAACTTTTAGAAAAAAATATGAGAGAATGTTTTCATGATCTTAGAGTAGGGAAAAAATTCTTAAGACACCAAAAGCACAAAAATTAAGGAAAACATTGATAAAATTGTCAACTCTGTCAACAAAAGATGCCATTGTAAATAAAAAGACGGGCCATGGGCTGACGAAGATACTTGCAGTATAGAAAACTGACCAAAAAATTGGTAATCGAAATACATGAAGAGCTGAGCACAGTGGCTCATGCCTGTAATCCCAGCAACTCAGGAGGCTGAGGTGGGACGATAGCCTGAGGCCAGGAGTTCAAGACCAGCCTGGGCAAGATAGCAAGACCCTGTCTCTAAAATAAATAAATAAATAAATAAAAACGTGGAAACAAAATGAGCTGGGCCAGGGAGTGCACACCTGTAGTACTAGCTACTCAAGGCTAAGCTAGGAGGATCACTGGAGTCCAGGAGTTCAAGGCTGCAGTGAGCTATGATTGTGCCCCTGAACTCCAGCCTGGGCGATAGAGTGAGACCTGTCTCCTAAAAAAAAAAGAAATATATAAAGAACTAGCATAAATCTATAAGAAGACAGGCAAGCCAATGGAAAGGTGGATGAACTCGTTAATAGGCATCTCACAGAAAAGGAAATGCCAATGGCCAACCAACACATTCACATCATGTCATACCCATTCAATTGGTGGAAATTTAGAAGTCTGACAAAACAAATGCTGACAAGTAGCTGGAGTACTGGGGCACCTGTTACCTGGCGTTGGGAATGTCCATTGTTACCATTACTATGGCGATCAGTTTGGAAATTGAGTTTAAAATGTGTGGACCCTGAGTCTCAGTAATTTCACTTCTAGGCACCTGTGTACGAGGACGTGTAGACATGATTATTCACTGAAGTGCTGAGTAATTCGTTTTGTATTTATAAAAAGTTGAAAACAACCTAATTGTCCATCTATATGAAAATAGCCAAATAAGTTGGTATAGTGGGGTACTGATCAGTGGTTTATATTTCATCAACATGGATAGCTCTGAAAAACTATAAATGTTGGGCACAAGAAAAAGCAAGTGGGAGTTCAGCTTCTGCTCGGGATGTAAGAAAAAACAAAAAGAGCAAGTAGCAGAAATGGTACTAGCATTTATATACCATTTGTATATAGTTTGAAAACATGAAAACAACTCTGCATATTGGTTTGATACACCCACACAAGTAAATGTCATGAAAATGTTCAGGGGATGGATCGGCACCAAATTCGGGATGGTGGTTACATTTGGAGAGTGATTGAACAGGACAGAGTCGGGGAGGGACACTCAGGGAGCTGAGCTCTGCCTAATGTGGCGGAATGTTAAGATTTGATAGTTTTGGGCGCTGAGTACAATGGTGTCGTTGCATTTTTCTTTACTTTTCTGTATGCTTGAAATTAAAGGAAAAGAGGAAGAAAGATAGGCCTGGAGTAAGAAGTGATGGTGAGTGTGAGGAATTGGGGAGTGACCGGCAGGCAAGGCCAAGAGTGGGTCCCCAGGGAGCACCCACATATGAGGGGTTGGTCAATGAGGAAGGGCTCCAGAAGGGGCTGGGGGGACAGAGGGAAGCTGAGGCAGGTGGGTGTGGAAGCAGAGCCTTCAGGGAGGCCTTTGCACTTGGCAGTGAGTGATGGCAGCTGGGTGAGCAGCCTGGCGGTGGAGAGGGCAGCAGGCAGAGGCGGAGGGTTTGGAGTGGACGTTGGCAGCCGGAACTTCTTGGAGAAATCAGGCTTAAAGAACAGGAAGGCGAGCAGCGGCCAGAGGCGGGGCAGGTCTGGGGGAAGCTAGGGTTTGCAAATCCAGTGGTGCAGACCTGAGAGCACAGAGCCAGCCACCTCCAATCTCTGCCCTCCAGGCTCATGTCAGAGCCCGGTCCGTGTGCATCTCCTGTCCCAGCCTGCCCAGAGACAGGCCTGGCTCAAGGGACCAGGCCACCCGTGGTCATCTGTCCTGTCCACACTTTGCCTGGGCTGGGGAGGCTGGTGGGTCACCACTGTCACTCCACAGTGCAGGGAAGGGTGGTGGGCGTAGGGCAGCCCCGTTAGGAAGGCAGCCTTGAGTCCATGGTCAGGCTCCAGACTAGTGGCCCTTGGAAACAGGTAGCCCGTGGCCTTCCTTTAACTCTGACCTGCACCAACTAACAGTAAATCCCTTTGAAACCCTCACAGCTGTAACATCACTGGGGTGCACCGGAAGGAGGAAGGAGCTGCATCACTGCACAGAGCTGTGGCACTTCCACTCACCTAACCTCTCATGCCTCAGTTTCCTCCAGCGTAATATGGGGAGAATACCTCTTGGCCAAGTTGTTATGAAGACTAAATAATAATAACTAGCAACAAGTATAGAGAGTGTACTGGAGCTATATGCTGCGTGATACATTTCTGCATTTAATCAGCAACCCATGAGCTAGTGAGAGGTATCCCTAGCCCTGACTTAGAGATGAGGAATTCAATTCAGAGAATTACATAGTTTGCTCAAGTTCATGAAGCTGGTTGGCTGCAGAGCTAGGATTTGACCCAAGCTACACTGCCTCCATTATGGAATAACGCGTGTGAAAGTGTTTTGTAAACTGTCAAGTCCTATACAAATGTTCATTTGTTTCTATTTCCTCCTAATGAACTTCAGAGACTGGAACAGACCCTTTAACAAGTGGGGAGCAGGTGTTCTTTTTTCCACAGCTGCAGGTGGTACAGATGGGGTGGGTAGCCCTGCGCAGGTTACCTCTCTCCTCCACGCCAGAAAGGTAGAGGCCCCAAGTGGGCTGCTTCGCGCTGGCTTCCTTTTGCCCCTCCAGATTCCTCAGGGTGCAGCATGCGCGTGCACACATGTGCACACACACACACACGTGTGTACACACAAGCACATGCTCTGCTGTCCTAGGCATCTCCCCCACTTTGCTTCCTGGCAGGCTGCCCCTCCTCCAGTGTATACATAAAACCACCTTCCTCACTTTGTTGCTCAGACCAGTCCCTGCCCAGGAACCCCAGAGGAAAGCCTTTTGGGGTCAGAAGGGACCATAACAGCTCATTTGGGTCAAACAGCCCCATCTGAGGCAGTTTGGGTCCTCCCTGCAGCGCTCCATCCAGCCCCTCAAAGACCCTTCATAAATCTCAAGTGAATGATGTATACTCCCGATGTTTGCCCCTTGCAGGTGATTTAAATCCTCCAGCTTCACTCCCAAAGTCCTTAAATAGAATGCCCCATCCCAGAGTGCCATGTCCTTGCCTGACCAGCAGAGCGGGAACAGATTAGTAGCAAAATCCCTCCAGGGCAGCCATGTGGGGACACATTAGCAAGGAGGAGGCAGTGACATGGTCAGAATAGTTTGCTCCTATTTCTGAGTTTTGCAGCAGGTGTGTTTTGGAGTGTGTGTTTGTGTGTCTGTGTATCTGTATCTATCTGTCAATGCCTCCTTAAGCATTCCAAGGTCAAAGACCTGCGTATACAAGTAAAACTCTTACCTCCTGGGAAATGGGAATGTTCACTCCTCTGGGCTGCAGTGTTTTGTTTTGGTTTTTATCTGTGAAATGAGGATGTTGGCTTAGATAAATAGCTTTCATAGCTTTTAAATTTATTTATTTAACAGGCATTTATTTGTTGACCTCCTTCCATGAGCAAGACACGGTGCCAACCCTGGGGAGATGGTAGGTGGACAGGACAGGACCAGGTGCCACCTTCATGCATCTGGTGGGTGGATAGATGTTGAACACGTGATGACAAACATGATGTGGCCATAAAGAGCGGGTGCTGTCGGGTGAATAATGGGAGAACCACCCTGGTCTGGGGACAGCAAGGAGAGAAATTTGGGCTGAGAGCCAAAGGAAGAGTAGGAATTACCTACTAAGAGGACGTCAGGAAGAACTTTCTAGGTGGTGCAAAGTCCAGAAGTTGGGGAAGATGCTGCTCTCCTCACTCCAGAATGGAACAGAGCACCAGCAGGGTGGACAAGGGGGGGATTAGGGACTTAAGGGAGGGTTGATGGGACCACAGGGCAGATGCAAAGGGCCTTGAGGCCTTGTGGAGAATGATATGTATGTATATGTGTGTGTGTGTGTATACATGTATATATGTGTGTGTATATATATATGAGTATATATTTTTTTAGAGGGGTCTGGCTCTGTCGCCCAGGCTAGAGTGCAGTGGCATGATCATAGCTCACTGCATGAATGATCCTCCTGCCTTGGCCTCCCAAAGTGCTGGGATTATAGATGTGAGCCACCACGCCTGGCTGAAAATGTTATATTTTATCCTAAGGACAGTGGAAAACCTTCAAAGGATTTGAAGCAGAGGAATGTCATGATTTCATCTGCATTTTAAAAAATCCTTCTAGCATATGGTGGCAACCCCAGAAATATTTGATAATATTGATGTGTGAGAGGGAGGCTTAGATGTGAAGAGTGGCTTGGAGGGCGTGAGGATGGTGAGCACAGAGGCAGGAAGAAGTGGATGGACATATTTAAGAAGTGGGGTTGTGAGGACTTGGCCTTTGATTAGATGTGAGAGGGAGGGTAGTCAAGGATTGTCCCTAGGATTCTTGCTTTGGCCACACCTGAAAGCAGGATGGTATCATCAGATTTTCAAGGATAGTCAGGGCTGGATTTGGGACATCTTAAGTCTGAGGTCACTGTGAGACATTGCTAAGCAGATCTGGAGGTCAGAGCGGTGGAAAATAGGTTGGTGTATGAGTGGTGATTTGAGGCATGGACACTCTCCACTGAAGGAGAGAGTGCAGAGCTCAGAGAGAATCTACATCAAGAGAGTGCAGAGGGACTGGGGCATAGTGGCTGACGCCTATAGTCCCAGCATATTGGGAGGCCAAGGCAGGAGGAGTGCTTGAGGCCAGGAGTTTGAGACTAGCCTGGGCAACACAGCAAGACCCCATATCTTAAAAAAATTGTTTTAAAATTAGCCCAGGCTGGGTGCAGTAGCTCACACCTGTAATCCTAGCACTTTGGGAGGTCGAAGTGGGAGGATCACTTGAGGCCAGAAGTTTGAGACCAGCCTGGGCAACATATTGAGACCCCCATCTCTACAGAAAATAGAAAAATGAGCCAGATGTGGTGGTACATGCCTGTAGTCCCAGCTACTCAGGAGGCTGAGGCAGGAGGATTGCTTGAGCTGAGGAATTTGAGGCTGCAGTGAGCTATGATTGTGCCACTGCACTCCAGCCTGGGCTACAGAGTGAGACCCCATGCAGAGGGCAAGGCCAAGGGGGTCTGTGTCTTCCCTGAGGACCCCAACATTTAACACACAGGTTGAGAAGAAGCCAGTCAAGGAAATGAAAATGCAGAAGGAAAGGAAGGAAACCAGGAAAGCCTGGTCCATGGAGGTCAAGGGAAGGGAGTTCCATGAAGTCTGCAGTGACAAGACACAGAAACTGCTGCAAATTCAAGCCCTTGTTAGTTCTGGGGAAACTAATCAAAAAAACGTTCTTTGGATTTTGCAAATGGAGATTTATCATTGACCTAGCAAAAGCAGAATCTGTGAAATGAAGACAGACGGTGAAGACAGGTGTTTCAAGAAGTTTAACTAGGAAGAGAAGGAAGGGGCTATAGCCGGAGGAGTGTGTGAGGTCATGGAGGGATTTTTTTTTCTAAGTTTGATACCTTTATTTAAAAGCATATGGGGATAAACTAATGGAGAATTACAGGGCAGGGGGGTATATCAGGTTATATTAGAGAGGGTGGTTGGAAAACGCCTTTGATGAAATACCATTTAATCAGAGACCATAATGAATGTTGGAGCCAGCTGAGCAGAGATCATGGGAAAGAGTTTCTCAGGCAGCGGACTCAGTATGTGCAAAGGCTCTGAGGCAGGAGTAAGCTTGTTCAAGAAAGTACGAGACTGCCAGAGTGGCTGGAGCAGTGAGTGAGGCAGAGAGGGGTAGGAGAGGAAGCTGGAGAATTAGGCAGCAGCAGAGAACAGTCTAGATTCCCTTAAGATCTTACTTGAAAGTCTTGTCTTTTTTTTTTGACCTTACTCAAACTCTTCCAGTGCTAGAAGCCTCTCCCTAGGGACATTTGTTGAATATTTTAACATCACAGCTGCCTGAGGCGATGGATAACAGTTGGGGCAAACTATAGACTAACTAACGCTTAAAAGGAAAGGCTAAGGAATGAGATGTCCATAGGGGGCTTTTAAAATCTCTGCCGTATTCCTGCAATCAGAAGGCCACGTGCACGTGGCAGCTGTGTGCAGGAAGGACTGGGGAAGACAAAAATCTCTCACCTCTGCCTGACCTAGAGGCTGTTGCAAGCAGGACGTGAAAGCTGAGGCAGTGTTATAAACTGCCTGGCTGAGTGTTGAAAGTATGTCCCAACATGCATACAGTACCTCTCACCAAAGTATGGTAGATTTATTGTTCTAGGAGGTCAAGGAAACCACTGTCTAATCATTGGCTGACCACTAAATTAACTGAGCAAAGACTTTAGTGGCCATACATGACATAGAATACAGACTTTGCATCATTACCAGGAAAGTCACTAAACAAACAACAACTACAATAAGCAGCAGCAACAAACCCTACATATCCATGTGCAGAATCTGATTTCCGAAGTTGCCACATTGTATTATTTGAGATGTCCAGTTTTCAACAAAAATTATGAAATATACGAAGAAACAAGAAAAAAACGTATGATCCTTAGTCAGGAGGAAAAAAGCAATTAATAGAAACTGTCCCTGAGGAAGCCCAGAGGTTGGAATTATTAAACAAATACTTTAAACCAACTATTTTAAATGTTTAAAAAACTAAAGGAATCCATATCTAAAGAATGAAAGGAAAGTATGAAAACAGAATCTCAAAGAGAGATGATCAATAAAGAGATAGAAATTATAAAAAGGAACCGAAAAGGAAATTGTGGAATTGAAAAGTACAATAACTGAAACAAAAAATTCACTGGAGTGGCTCATCAGCAGATTTGAGCAGGTGGGAGATGGATTCCATGAACTTAAAGGTAGGTCAATTGAGATTATCCAGTCTGAGGAACAGAAAGAAAAAGAATGAAGATAAATGAGTAGAGTATCGGAGACATGTGGGACACCATGAGCCTATCAACACATGCATGACGGGAGTCCCAGCAGAAGAAGAAAGAAAGGACAGAAAGAACATCTGAAGAAATAATGACTGAAAACATGCAAAATTTAAAGAAAAAAACGTTAGTCTACACATCCAAGAAGCCCAACGAACTCCAAGTAGAATAACTTCAAAGACATCCACACCCAGACACGTCATAGTCACACTGTCAAAAGACAAAGACAGAGAGCAGCAAGAGAGAAGGGACTCTTGGGTACAAGAGCTTTGATAAGATTAACAGCTGATTTCTCCCAAATAACTACGGAGGTCAGAGAGCAGTGGGGTGACATATTCAAAGTAATTAAAAGAGAAAAAGAACTGCCAGCCAAGAATTCTATATTTGGTAAAACTATCCTTCAAAAATGAGTGAGAAATTAAGACATTTCTTCAGTCAGATAAAGGACATGTACAAAAAACCCCACTGCTTACGTCATACTTAATAGTGAAAGACTGAAAGTTTTCCCCCTGAGATCAGGAGCAAAACAAGGATGTCTGCTCTTACAACTTCTGTTCCAGACTGTACTAGAGGTTCTAACAAGGGCAGTTAGGGAAGAAAAATAAATAAGAGGCATCCATATTGGAAAGGAAGAAATGAAGCTATGTCTATTTTTCAATGACATTATCTTATATATATAGAAAATCCTAAAAAGTCCAACAACAAACTATTAGAGCTAATAAATGAGTCAAGTAAGGTTGCAGGATACAATATCAATATTTTAAAAATCAGTTGCATTTCTTTACACTATACGCTATGAAAAATCCAAAAATGAAATTAAGAAAACAAATAAAAAAGAATAAAATACTTAGGAATAAATTTACCCAAAGATGTCCAAGACCTGTATATTGAAAACTACACAACATTGTTTAAAGAAATTAAAGAAGACCTAAATAAATGGAAAGACATTCTGTGTTCATGGGTCAGAAGACTTAACATGGTTAACATGGCAGTACTTTCCTAATTGAGCTATAGATTCAGGGCAATCCCTATTGAAATTTCAAATGCCTTTTTGGAGAAATAGACAAACTGATACCAAAATTCATACAGATACGGAAATTCAAGGGACTCCAAATAGCCAAAACAATCTTGAAAAAGAACAACAAAGTTGGGGAATCATACTTTCCAATTTTAAAACTTACTACAAAGATACAGTAGTCAAAACAGTGGTGTACTGGCGTAAGGATAGAAATACAGATCAGTGGAATACAATTGAGCATCCAGAAATAAACTCATGTATCTATGGTCAATTGATATTCAACAAGAATGCCAAGACTATTCAGTGGGAAAATAATAGTCTTTTCAACAAATGGTGCTGGGACAACTGGATATTCATATGCAAAAGAATGAATTTGGACCCCTATCTCACACTGCATGTAAAAATTAACTACAGATGGATCAAAGACCTAAATGTAAGAGCTAAATCTATAAAACTCTTAGAGGGAAACATCAGTGTAAATCTTCATGACCTTGAATTAGCAATGGCTTCTTAGATGTGACATCAAAAGCATAAACAACCAAAGGAAAAATAGATAAACTGTGCTTCATCAAAATTAAAAATATCTGTGCCTCAAAGGACACTATCAAGAATGTAAAAAGACATCTTACAGAATGGGAGAAAATATTTCCAAATCATGGTGTCTGATAAGGAATTGATATCCAGAATATATAGAGAACTCCTGAAACTCAGTAACAAAAGAAACCCCAATTGAAAAATGGGCAAAGGACTTAAATAGACATTTCTTCAAGAAGATATACAAATAGCCAATAAGCACATGAAAAGATGCTCAACATCTCTAATCATTAGGAAAATGCAAATCAAAACTACAGTGAGATACTACCTTATACCGATTAGGATGGCTACTATCAAAAAAGCATGAAATAAAAAGTGTTAGGATGTGGAGACATTGAAACCCTTGTGCATTATTGGTGGGAATGTAAAATGGTACAGCCACTGTGGAAAACAGTATAGCAGTTCCTCAAAAAATTAAAAATAGGATTACCATATGAGGCAACAATTCCATTTCTGGGTGTATACCCAAAAGAACTGAAAGCAGGATCTCAAAGAGATATTTGTACACCCATGTTCTAGAAGCATTATTCACATTAGCTAAAACGTGGAAGCAACCTAAGTTTCATTGATAGATGAATGGATAATCAAAACATGGTATATACATGCAATGAAATATCATTCAGCCTTAGAAAGGAAGGATATTCTGACACATGCTGTAATATAGATGGACCATGAAGACATTATGCTAAGTGAAATAAGCCAGTCTTAAAAAGACAAATACTGTATGATCCCACTTATATGAGGTATTTAGAAGAGTCACAATCATAGAGACAGAACACAGACTGGTGGTTGCCAGGGGCTGGGGAGAGGTGGCAATGGGGAGTTATTGCTTAATGGGTTTCAGTTTTACAAGTTATTGTTTAACAGAGTTTCAGTTGTACAAGATGAAGAGAGTTGTGGAGATGGATGGTGGTGATGGTTGCACAAATTATGAATGTATTTAACACCACTGCATTGAACACTTAAAAATGGTTAAGATGGTAAATTTTATGTTATGTGTATTTTATCACAATAAAAAATAACAAATTATAAAAAAGGAATGATGTACCGATACATACAACAACATGGGTGAACATTGTTAACATTATGCTAAGTGGAAGAAGCCAGATACAAATGGCCACATGTTGTATGATTCCATTACATGAAATGTCTAGAATAGGCAAATCCATGGAGACAAAAAGTAGATTAGCAGTTGCCAGGGGTTGGGGAAAGGATGAATATGAAGTGACTACTAACAGGTGTGGGGTTTCTTTTTGGGGTGATGAAGATGTTCTGGAATTAGTGGTGGTATTGGTTGTACAACCTGTGAATATACTAAAAACCACTGATGTACCATTTAAAATGGTTAATCCCATGTAGAGACTAACCTGGCAGGAAGAGGGGCACCTCCCAACATGGAGGCAAGAGGCAGGAGGGAATGTGGGGACGGGGTAGGCATTGTAGAAAACGGGTCTGACTTTTGGCTTGTACTCAAAGGGTTATGAGCCATCATGGGCAGAGGCTGAAAGCTTCACATAGCTGCGGGGAAGCAGAGATCATGGCCTTCCCTTCTAGGAAGATCATGGAACCCTGGAACTTGGCGTGCAGGGAAGCAATCATCTTGAAGTGTACCTGACACTGATTTTTTAGTTGAAATATTGGGGGGATTGAGATGTTCATCATAATTGTCGTAGCTCAGTAATACAACTCATAGCCTGATTTTGGATTTGGAAACGTCCGATTCTGGATTTAGAATGTCTGTTTTATGAAATCAAAGTGACTGATTAGTCAACAATTGGAATTGTATTTTACAGTCAGTTTAATTTTGAATTGGGTAAATGCCAATGCATTAGTAAAGAAGTAAAAGGTAGAATTAATAATACTAAACTAACACAGTTTAATTGATTTATAGAATTTTTTCATTTGCAATGTCTCGCTTGGTCTCTACAACAACCTTGTGAGGCAAGTTTTACTATTTTCATACTTACGTTTACATAAGGAAATGAAGGCTTAGGGAGTTAACACTTTTCTAAGTTGTCTGAATCCAGGTCTTGTAAATTTCATGTTCTTTCCACTGTTGCTCTATGAATCAAGTAAAATACTTTTGTTTATTCAAATTCCGAGGGTATGTTGCCAAGGTGCCTTTTTCCAGAAAATCTATTTTTACAGAACATCTTTGATACGTGCCCATTCCAGTGACTATTTTAAATAACATTTTTTCCTGTTAATTATGTTAACGTTAATTTTAGAAAGTCTAGAAAAACAGTTTTAAAAATCACTCATAACCACTGTTAACATTTTAGTGTATTTCTTTCCAATGTCTGCCTATAAATACACTCCCTATAAATATATACAGACACACATATATATTGATAATTTTTTTACAAAATTGTGCTCATACTATATAAATGGTTTTGTATCCTGCTTTTTGCTTAGTATGATTTTGAGATACAACATAGCATAATGGTGAAGGTTAATTAGGCCCTGGAGCCAGAACACAACACCTTGTTAGCTGTGTGCCCTTGTGAATTACTTAACCTTTTTGAACCTTAGTTTTCCTCCTCTGGTCCCAAATGATCTCTGCTCTTGAGGTCAGGAACAGTTCTGTATCTGAAACGTATCTGCCCTTTCTCCCACTTGCCGGCAGGGCCCTTGCCTTCAATCCACCTAGCTTCAGTCCCTTGTCCTGTGGCTTCAGTAACTCTAACCCACACTAACCCACACTAACCTTGGGTCCACCAAGCTGAGGTTCCTGAATGCTGCTGGAGAAAGTCGGTGCAGAGAATATCGGTGTCTCTGTTGACACACGGCCTTCTTGTCTTTTTTTTCTTCCTTTGTAATTTTCCTTTGTTGGATTATATTTATTTTTAAAATACACAATGCATGAAAAATGATTTTTATAAAAAATCTGCCATACAAGAGTATAATCAGTGCATCCCACATCTCCCAGCCTCTGGCCCCCTCCCCAGAGGCAGCCCCCTCCCCAGAGGCAGCCCCCTTGACAGTCTGTGCGTCTGCCAGCATGTCCACGTGCATGTGCATCGCTGTTGCACTGAACGATATAGGTCGTGGATATTGTTTAGATCAGTATATATGGGCCTGCATAGTTGTGTTGTTTTGTTTGTTTTAAACTGCCATATGGGGGAAGGCTTCCTAAAGCATGCCATGAAACCTAGGAGCTATAAAAGAAAAGTTCATAAATTTGACTATGGAAAAATTAAAATATTTAGCACAAGAAAAGATACCATTAGCAAAGTCAAAAGACAAAGTGGCCTTTATGTTGCACTGGGCCTTCACCACTGCTTGGTGGTCCTTTTTTGTGCCCCCCACACCTTTCTCCATAGTAAATGTTTCAAACCTTCCCTGCTCCTCTGCGCTCTGACTCCACTCTCCTTCCTTTGCACAGAAAACCAAAGTCCTCAGATGGAAATGCCCTCTGCTTCCTGCCACCAGACCTTTAAATGTGTCTGAACCCAAATTCATCCTTTCCTCCTCCCTCGTGTTAAAATGGAAGGTACCTCTCCCCCATCCCAACCAAACACCTCCCCTGAGCTCCAATCCTGTCCTGTCTTGCCTTAGTGGGCTCTACTGATTACCTGATCAGAAAGCTAGAAGCCACCTTGTCCTATCCCTGCTCCATTCCCACCCGTCCATTACCAAGTCCCGTAGGGGTTTACCTCCTAAATATTCCCCAGCTCTGTTCTCCTCTCTTTCCTAAGTTCGCTGCTCAGGATCTTGCCTGGACCCCGCAGCAGGCTCCTTACCGTCTCTGTCTCCAACCTGGCCATCCTTGGAGCTGTCCCCCGCACAGCAGCCAGTGATGCCGCGAAAACTCGTATCTGCTCATGTCCCCTGCCAGACACCCCAAACCGACCATCTGCATCATACATTGGCCAGTCTCATCTGCTGTAGGGGTAGGAGCAGTGTGTAAGGAATCTTCTGGTTGGGGAGGGAGCACCTAGAAGTTGGAAAGCTTCTCCACCCCATCTGAGACAGACCTTCAGGACGGTCTCATCCAAGGCTATCTCTGCCATGACCCCAGATTGTCTGGCTCTCTGGACTCACTTGCCAACATTCCTTGCCTTGGACTTTATATCCTAGTGACGGCAACCTGCCACACACCTACCCCACTTCTTCCAAGAACATGCCGGTTGCCCTGCTTTACAGGGGGGCTGCTGCTTGTCTTTCAAAACTCAGCTCGGGCATCACCCCCCTTAAGTCCCCAGCGGGATACGGTTTACCCCCTCCTCTGGGCAATCCTAGCATTCTGCACATACCTAAGTGGTTGCCTGGGAAGTCTGGTGGTCTGGCTGCCTCCTAGCAAGCTGGTTGGAAGCTGACTGACTCTCTTTAGAGCGTGGAGCACATATCACCAATTGGTCCCCAGCTTGGATCCCAGCAGCCAATTCTGGGGTAATAGGAAAAGTTCTACATCCTCCTTTCTAGCACTTGCTGTGATATTGAAACTATATGGAAATGACTTGTCTTTGAGTTTGCCTCCCCCACTACACTATAGACATCTTGAGAGCACCCTCAAGTGCTCCAGTACCTTCTTATACTGCCTGGCACATACCTGGTGCACAGCTGAACCAAAAAGGAACTTGGCAAACCACCCCACTGAGCTTAATGCTTTCTTGGTCATTGTACCAGAACAGATGATCATAAGGACAGTTTCTGAAATGTAATTAGGATAAATGTAAATCCCTGTAGTTACATCCAAAAATCACAGGCACGCAAATGCCGGATAGCAACTGTGGCGTTCAGCAGTTCACGCGGGAAAAATATGGCGATTTTCACTGAGGAAGCCTCGGCGTGGGTCACCGGTGTGGGGAGGCTGCAGGATGCTGCTGGAATCTTAGTCCTGGTGTCCTCTGAGACCTTGCTCTGTCACGCTCCTCATTCTCTCTTGTGTCTTCAGTAGCCATCCCTCATCTCAGCCTATAAACATGCCCCTGTGTCCTCTAACCTTTAAAAGCCTCTTTCCTGCCATGCCTCTTCCTAAGGCACCTCCCTCCGTCCTTTCCTTTTGCACCGCTTTTACCTCCTCACCATCCACTCCTTACTCTCCGAAAACCTTTTCTCCCACTTTAGCTTGTAGGACATGACTTTCTCCTGGTTCTTCCTTCCTTTTTCCCTCCACCTCCTTCTTCTCAGTAGGTAAGTTAGTCATATTTTTTGCTCAATTTTTTTTTTTTGAGACAGCCGCTGTCACTCAGGTTGGAGTGCAGTGTTGTGATCACAGCTCGCTGCAGCCTCAAACTCTTGGGCCCAAGCGATCCTCCTGTCTCAGCCTCCCAAGTAGCTGGGACTGCAGGCAAGTGCCACCACACCCAGCTAATTTTTAAAACATCTTTTTGTAAGTTGGAGTCTTGCTATGTTGTCCAGGCTGGTCTCAAACTCCTGGCCTCAAGCTATCCTCCCACCTTGGCCTCCCAAAGTGCTGGGATTACAGGCATGAGCCACCGTGCCCAACTCACTTAGTCATATTAAAAAGTGGAGACTCACTGGTGTGATCCTCCTCTGCATCTCTGGTTTCATCCACCATGACCTCATTGTTGGCCACATCCCCTCCCTCCCCTCCCCATTCTCCCCTGCGTGGCTCAGCCACCCACTCATTCCCTGCTCAGAGACCTTGCTCAGTCACCCACCTCTCACTGCAGCCCCTTACACATTCCATGAGTTCTGTCTGCCATCATGTGCAAAGCTTCTCCATCTTTACAAACCCTACTGCCTCCTGGATTTTTCCATCCCCTGGGAACTTCCTGTGATTCTCTGCCCTTCAACACCAGCCTTTCCCAAAGAGAAGTCCACCTCACTGCCTCCATCTGCCCACCTCCCCTGGTCGCTCCAAGTCACACATTCAGACTCTGCTGCGGCTGCTCGCCCATGTGGCACGGAGCCCCACGGGCACTCTTAGCACCTTCTGTCCCTCTCTCCCCAACTGCTCGCCCTCGGTCTCTCCGCAGGACTGGCCCAGCTCCCCCTTCTTTCAGGACCTGCCACAGTCCTTATCTTCTCCTCCCTGGTGTCTTCGGATCCTGCAGTGGCTGTTCTTCCAGTCCTCGGTGTAGACCTTCCCCAACGCTCTGTCCTTAGTGTTTTTTCCTCTGGACACTTTCCCCATTATCTATAATAATAAACAAAGCGTGGAGAGAGGGTTCTGAGAAGACTTTGAGGATAAAGGGGTTCTTTGTGTTGGTTTGGTGGTATTGTCGGTTTCTCTTTGTTGTTTGTTTTTGTTTTTACTTCCTTTTTTCTTTAATGGCATAAGGGATTCCTTCAGGCACGATGGAAAGAGCTGGAAGAAGACCAACAAACCACATGCTTTTACTATTTTCTGGACATGCCCCAAACATTATTTGACATGGTCTTTTGCCGATCCTCTCTACCTGTCGTGTTCTCTCCCTGCGCTTAACCTCTGGAGCATTCTGGCAATGCTTTGCTCACCAACCAAATACGATGCCGTCCTCATTTGACCATATGCTATATCTTAAATACCAGTAGACTCAGGCTGTCCTGAGGTCAGGATTTGGCTTACTTTACATCCCCTAGAGCACTTAACAGAGATCCTTGCATATAGTGGGTGCTCAATAAATGCTTTCTCAGCAGTACCGGCTAATGGGAAGATGTTAAGTTTTAGATGTAAACAGACCCAGGTCTGGTCCTGTTGCTGGCCTTGATCCTTGTAATTTGTGTGACCTTGGGCACATTGCTTACCTTTCTAATTACAGTAATTGCCACAAAGCATTGTGAGGATTAAAGATGATGATAGATGTTCAGAGATGGGGTCCCCTCCCCTTACTGTTCTGGGAAGGAGCTGGAAGAAGTGGAGTGTGATGGGCACCCGTGTTGGGGACACGGGGACACCCAGTGAGACCAAAGCCAAGCATTTTTGCAGGCGTCAGCAGTTTTCAGGATTGCCCTGGTTTGCCATAACACCAGATCCTCGGAGGGGTCTAGTTCCAACCCTGGAACTGGCCAGAAGTAGAAGGAGGCAAAATGGGTATCTGAGGACATGTTTATCACTTGATGTGTCTCCACCTGGTAAATGGCCATTTGTTGGAATTTCACTGCACTTGCTATGGCCCCTCTGACCTTGGCAGAGTCCTGCCTTAGCTTGCTTTCCTAAAAACAGCTTGCTGTTTTTAATGGTTTTCCCTGCCTCCTCCCTTCCCTCGGCCCCCACTGCATGCATGCAGACCAGTGCCCAAACCCAGGTGCGCCTGTGCTTCCTCCCGCCTTCAGAATTTAGCTACTGGTAGGACATTCCAAGCCCTTGTCTCAGTTCTGGCAGCTCTTCAAATGGCATCATGCAAACTTGTCCTGGAGCTGGGCCGATTTTGTTCTCCATCCTCCAGAATCCTTTCAAAAATGAGAAATAACCTGGCAAGCCAGCTACTAAATCCTTTTGGAGTATCCCAGAGTGTAGAGTTTTTTGTTTGTTTATTTGTTTGAGATTTTTCTCTGTCCACATTTTTAGATCAACCACATTCTTTTTCACTACCATGTAGTATTCCTAAGTATGAAAGTGCCCTAGTTTGTTTCAACTTTGTGTTATTGCTGGAACATTCAAGTTGTTTTCTCTATTTCCTTGGGAACAGTGCTTCAGAGAATGTCCTTGAACATGGCTCATTGTGCTCCTATCAGAGCATTTCTCTAGGATAGATTCCCAGGGGTCAGACTATATGTGAATTTGAAATTTTATTAGATCCTGACAGATTGTCCAGTTCAAAAACTGTACCACCATGGGATAAATGTTTTCCTTTATGCCTTCCTCATTTTCTATTGTGCTTAAGATGGTCCTCTCAATGCTATGGTTGTAAACAGATTTTTCTATATTTTCTTCTGAGTTTATAGTTTTGCTTATTTGACTCCTTAAGCTAGCTGGGATGTTTTCTCCCCCAGGGTGAGAACTTTTTCCTACTATATTGGTACCACTTGAATAGTCTGGCCTTTCCCTACTAATTTGAAATGCCATCTTTATCATAAACTAAATTCCCATAAATACATAGATTTGTTCTATTCATTAACCCATATGTCTGCTCCTGTATTACTGCTATCATGTTATGTGTATGTGTGTGTGTGCTTTAAAAAAACAAATTGTGGGCTGAGTGCAGTGGCTCATGCCTGTAATCCAAGCACTTTGGAAGGCCAAGCAGGAGTATTGCTTGACCCCAGGAGTTCAAAACCAGCCTGGGCAACGTAGTGAGACCCTGACTCTACAAAATATTTTTAAAAAATTAGCCGGGTGTGGTGGCATGCACCTGTAGTCCCAGCTACTTTGGAGGCTGAGTCAGGAGGGTCGATTGGGCTCAGAAGTTTGAGGCTACAGTGAGCTATGATCCTACCACAGCACTCCAGCCTGGGTGGCAGAGCGAGGCCCTGGCTCAAAATAAAAAAAACTGTGGTAAAATATATAAAACATAAAATTTGCTGTTGTAACCATTTTTAAGTGTACAATTCAGTGTCTTTAATTACATTTACAATGTTGTATGACAATCACCACTATTCCCCAAATTTTTCATCACCCCAAACAGAAAGTCTGTACTCATTAAGCTGTAACTCCCCATCTCCCTGCTACTCCCATCCTCTGGTAACATCTAATCCACTTTGTGTCTCTATGACTTTACCTACTCTAGATTCTCAGGTAAGTGGACTCATACAATATTTATTCCTTTGTGTCTGGCTTATTTCACTTAGCATAATGTTTTCAAGATTTATTCACATTATGTCATGTATCAGAACTTTACTCCTTTTCATGTCTGAATAATATTTCTTTATCTGCATAGACCACATTTTGCTTATCCCTTCATCTGTTGACGGGCACTTCGGCTGTTTCCACCTTTTAGCTATTGTGAATAATGCTGCTACGAACTTGGGTGTACAAGGGGAAAGGTCCCTTGGCCCTCTGAAGGTTTGTTGAAAAATCAACTCACAAAAGGCAGATTAATTGGAGAGAAGGCATACAAATTTATTTAATGTGTATACACAGGAGCCTTCTGAACAAAGACCCAACTCCCCAGTGGGGTGCAGAGGGTTAAATACCATCCTGAGGTTACAGAAGGAATGGGGGCTTGGATCCTGGCAAAGCAGGTTGTGGGAAGAGAAATTCTGTTGAGGGGCAATTCTGTTGAGGGGCAATAAATGATTACAAGGGAGAATTCAGTGGGCTTAAAGGACATATAGTGGTCTGGGGCAAAATCCATTGGGTCTGCACAGCAGACGATTATTTGTGACAAAAGTCTGTCCAGATTTGTTGACAGACTTTAGTCTTCCTTCATGTGATATGGGTTCAGTTATTGAAAACTCAGGGAAGGGACCAAAGGTAATTGTTTTTCTTCTTTGATAGGTCTGGACTTTAGGCAGATAAGGAACTTCAGAGAACAACTTTATCCTGTGCTTTGGGACAGACTATGGCGGTGGCCGGGTGGTGGTGGGGGAGGTCAGAGGGACCTTGAGGCTTCTTCAGTTCAGCATTTCAAATGCCATATTTTGGGGTATTGGTTTCTGGGCCCCCACAGTATGTAGGAGTGGCATTGCTGGGTGATATGGTAATTCTGTTTACCTTTTTGAGGAGCTGCCAAACTGTTTTCCACAGCAGCTGCAGAGGAGATGTTTTAAGGAGGAGGAAAGAGCCATCCCTGAGACTTGTTCTGAGCCCAATTTTACATTCACCTCCCCATATTCCCCTCAGCCTGGAGCCAAGCACAGAAACTAGCAGCTGGTAGTACCGAGTGAGGGTTGGCCTGGTTGGGTGGGTGAATGGACAGGTGAACTCCAGACCACTGGACTGTATAACAGGATAGCAAGAAGCAATGTAGAGCTGTGGAAAGAGCCTGCAGCCATAATATATGATGAATGAATCAGACAAGTGACATGAGTTCTGTTTCTTAGACAAACCCTTAGCTTTTCTGTGTCTCCTTTAGCTCATCTGTAAATGCTGTTGCACTTCTGCTGCACAGGGTAGTGAGACACGTGACCTGGCTTCGAAAGCCCTTTGCTAAAGCCAAGGGCATCCTCCAGTATTAGGGATTGCAGAGTCCCTGTGTGTTCTAGCACTCAGAATAAGGCCTGGCACATTGAAATGATTTCTTGCATACAAGAAAGTATTTATACATTCAGCAAGTATTAATTGAGTGCCTGCCCTGTGCCAGGCACTGTTCTAGAGGCTGGGATTCAGCCACGAAAGAGAGAAAACAAAGGCCCTGCCTCGTCGATCACTCTGTGGCCCAAGAACAGGTGCCAAGAGTCCTAACTCCCTTCCCATTCTTTTGGCACCAAACTCTAGACTATGTTATCATCCTGACTTTTTAAAACACAGCAAGAAATGCTGGTGGAGAGTTTGTATTTTAAGGAGGCATCTCAGCTTTAAGAAGAATGGATCGTAAAATGAAGAACAAAGAGTAGGCCAGGGCCAGGTGCGGTGGCTCACTCCTGAGTCCTAGCACGCTGGGAGGCAGAGGCAGGAGGATCGCCAGAGCTCAGGAGTTCGAGACCAGCCTGAGCAACAGCGAAACCCCATCTCTACTAAAAATAGAAAAATTAGCTGGGCGTGGTGGTGCGCGCCTGTAGTCCCAGCTACTTGGGAGGCTGAGGCAGGAGCATCGCTTGAGCCCAGGAGTTTAAGGTTGCAGTGAGCTACAATGACACAACTGCACTCTACCTGGGGTGACAGAGGGAGACTTTGTCTCAATGTCTCAAAACAAAAAAAAAAGGCCGGGTACCTTGCAAGTCAAGCAGTTTGAAACCCTATGCAGGGATCCTTTTTTGGGGCTCTGTGTGAAGGGAGGAGACAGAAGAGATTCCGGATCCTCCCCCACTGCCACCCCCACCCCCCAGAAAAAAATGAGAGAGTTGTGGTTTCGTGCCTCTTCTTGCAGGAGTTCAGAGCAGGACTGTCCTCGGTCCCTACAATCCCAGATGTAACTGGGAATGGTGCTGGGGTGACACCGTGGCCCCACTCTATCCTCACCAGGAACAGAGGTGGCCTGCTCATCTGATTTGGTCACTGAGCACTGCATCCTAGGAGCCCTCAGAGTGGCCTAGAGTTCATGGCCACTGAGCACACGTCCTGTGCCAGTGACTGGACAGAGCACTGGGTATTAATCTTCTCCCTGAAACCTCTCCACAGCCCTGGATCATCTCCGGGGAAACAGGCACAGGGAAGGTGGGACCTCGTTCTAGGCTGTGCAGCCGTGCGTGGTAGAGCCAGCATCTGTGCTCTTACCAGGACACTAGTTGAGCCAGGTCCTGGGATCCATGAGGGGGAGGAGCGGGAAGGTCGATAGGGCAAGAACTGGCAAGAGACTCTATGTAATAAAACCTGCTATTCCCACAAGGGCAGATTTTTGTTATTTATCAAGAGAATTTAGCAATAAAGGGAGATTTTTGCATGTCAGAGAAATATATGCGCATTAATAGTTTCCTAAGTATTTTCCCATGTGTTATATTTGATCCTTATAACAACCTCTTGTGAGAGCAGTGTCTTTTATACCCATTTTGTGAATACATACACTGAGGCTTAGAGTGAGCTGCCTCAGATTACACAACTAGTGTGTGTGTGACGTGTGACATGGGTGGGGTATGACAGTTGGTTGTGAACAACAGCCTTATCAAGTACTTCATTGCAGTGGGGTTCCCAGAGGTGACCCCCAGCCCGGGGAGAAACAGGAATTCCTCAGCTTAATGAGATCAAAGTCAGTTTTCCCCCAAACATTTATTACCCAAGTCATGTCTTCTAGTGAATGCAGCTGACATATATGTGTCATTCCCCAGTGTCTTAACTAGAATATAACAAAAGCTTTGCCTCCATACCTTCGCCATCCATTAAAGGCATTGTCACCTCTAGTGCTGTCAGTATATTTGCTAGATAGAATTTTCCCTGTGCTTAAACTTCAGGGGCCTCACTTGAAGTTTGGAAGAGCCACTTGCCCTGGGCTGGGCTTGGTATCAGACTGTTCCTACCCTCAAAGGGTCAGTGGCCAAAGTAATCCCACCAGAGATCGAGATGTGCAAAAAAGCAGTGTCAGGAGCCCGACGTAGCCTGGGAAGACTTTGCAGAAGAGGCAATGTGTGTGCATGGTGTGGTGTGTGTGCATGTGCATGTGTGGTGTGCATGTGCATGTGTGTGTTTCTCTGCCAGGGAGAGAAGAACAGAAAGGGACAGAAACAGCTTTGTAGGGAGGGGGCGCCTCAGGCGCAGGCCCCGAGCCAACGGCTGGGCCAGTGGGTAGGAGTGCTGGGGACAGTCTGGAGGGCGTCAAGCCAGAGGAAGGCCCTTGGGAATCCCCCTTGAGCGTCGTGGGTGGAGAGCTCTTGGGGGTTTTAAGGAGGGGCTAGCCTGCTGGTGTTCCTGAATGATCCTGTGGTGGTGGATGGGGAGTCCAGAGGTGAGGAGACACTTTGCCCAGCATCTTGCCACCTAAGAGCAGGGTCCCATAACAGCAGTGGACCCTGGCCCTAGTGTCTCTGCTGAGGCCTGCTGGGAGAATTTCAGAGGGGAAGGAGCAGCTCTGAGGGAGGTGAATAGGCACAAAAAGAGCCAGCTTCAGACCACTTTGACAGAGGTCGGCTGCACAAGGCAGGCAGAGAGGGCTATGGGATTCCCCTGCCTCTCCTGGTGCCTCCCCTGCAGGAGCCCTGCTAATCCTCCTCCCTGTGTGTGCTCACTCCTGCTTGGAACACCTCCAGGAAGGCATCCCTGGCCTCCTGCCCCTTCCCCCATCCACCTCAGCCCCTCCTCCATGCTCCCTGGTCACCTGCACCGTGTTCTTGTGAAGGTGACCCCCACATTATCTCGAAATGACCTGAGCTTTGGGACCCTGCCTTTATGTGTCTCCATTAGTCACACACTTACCCTGGTGCCGTGCATGCAGCAGACACTCAGGAAAGGTTTACTGGACTGAACTAGAAGGCAGAGGTCAATAAGGGCTAGGTTAATATGAAGGGGCCTTGAGGGCACAGAGGCAAGAGGGGAGGCAGGTAGGCATGGGGTAGGGGTGGGCAGAGGGCAGCCAGATTCTAGAGGGGTCTGTGATCACAGGCGCATTAGTCTGGGTTCTGCACAGAGACAGAACACAGAGAGAGAGATTGAGATTATAAGGAACTGGCTCACGCAATTATGGAGGCTAAGAAGTCCCATGATCCAGCAGGGGCAAGCTGGAGACCCAGGAAAGCCAGTGGGAGAATTCAGTCTGCGTCTGAAGGCCTGAGAGCCAGGGGAGCTAGTGGTGTAAATCCCTGTCTGAAGGCAGGAGAAGATGAGATGTCCCAGCTCAAGCAGTCAGGCAGGAAAAGGGCCAAACTCTTTCTTCCTCCACCTTTTGTTCTATTCAGGCCCTCAATGGGTTGGGTGAGGCCCACCCACGCTGGGGAGGGCCACCTGCCTTACTGATTCAAATGCTAACCTCATCCACAAACACCCACACAAACACACTCAGATGTAATGTTTAGCCAAATACCTGGGCACCCTGTGGCCCAGTCAAATTGACACATGGAATTAACTGTCACACCTGGATAGATGGAGTACCTTGATGAGCTTTGTTGGGAGCTTCTATTTGCATTAACCCTTTATACCCCTCAAGAGTGGGTATTACCCTGTTCACAGGAGGAGAAACTAAGTCCTGGCATTCACACCTAAACAGTTGCAAAGCCTCTTCCACGCCCATCCTTGGTAGATGATCAGTTGTGAATATGACTTTCTGTAATTTCACCTCTTTCTGTGGCTTTAATCATTGCACTCTAGCCTACTAACAGTAATAACTAACATATGTATGGTGCTTTAATAAAAAGGATAGCTAACTCTTATATAACACTAGGTATACCAGGCAGCTTTCTAAGTGCTTTATATATATTAACTCATTTAGTCTCAAAACAACCCTAAAAGGCAGCTATTATTAGCCTTGTTTTATAGATGGAGAAACTGAGGCACAGGGGAGGGGATGGTTTGAGTGACTTGCCCAAGGCCCCATGCAGGGTTCCAGCCCAGGATCTCCTCTGACTTCCACAGTGACCTGCCTGAGGCCACACAGCAAGAAATTGATCGAGGCAGGACTTGAACTTGGGCTTCGGATTTAAAAGCCTGTCTGCATCCAGCTTCCCTACTCTGCCTTCCAAATCATGGGTCTTCACTGAGTGAAGGGTCCTTGATCAACCCTCACGCTCCCTCCTCTTCCTGCAGGCCAAGTCTTCACAGGTGCCCCCTCCCCATCCACCTGTGTGAGCAGCCGCCTCCTGCTAAGTGGTTTTTGTACAGAGTCCATGTTGTGGCTCTTAAAAAGAAATATGTAGGATGAATATGCACCTAAAAATAACTCAGGATCAATTTTTGGTGGGGGGAGGGGCATGTTTTCCTTTCTCTTCCCTCTTCTCCCTCCCTCTGCCCCCAAGGCCCATAAATTGCTGCTGGTTGACAGCTGGGCCAGGCTGGCTTCCTGTAAGCCATAATAACATGGAATTAGCCCGGCTGCCGCCCTCTCCGGGGCGGGGATGCCAGTGCTCAGTCACTGCAGGCGTCCCTGAGCTGGTGCTTCCTGCCCTCAGCCTGGTCCACACAGCCGAGAGACATCTTTGCTTCAGAGATAACTAGGCAGAGACAGATTTCTGGACTTGTCCTCCTAAGGAGGACCAGTGGCAAAACCTCTCCGAGTACGAGGCTGGCAGCTTCCGGGCTGGCCCATTCCAGAGCACCCAAAATTGCTGTCTACAGGGAGGAGCCAGGCGAGCAGGGACAGAGAGCTCTGGCAGCCTGGGCCCCCAAGGCGAGGTTTCCAGGCTGTCTGCTGACTCAGGGACTTGGCTGAGTGGCTCCCATCTGTCCTGGTGCCTCTAATAGGCCCCGCACCTCTGCTGGCCACCCGCAGTCCGCCCAGAGAGGCTGTAGGAGTCTGGCAGATCTTTGCTACCCAGAACCCACCAGCTACATGCGGCATTCTAAGGCCAGGCCGGTTTTCTTCCTCAGGGGGCCCATCTTGCAGAACGGATATAGATTCTGGAGGTGCACTAGGCATTTCTGCATAGCTCAGCCATACTTGAAGTCACCCCTTCCCCTGTGATGTCTAATGTGTGGAAGGGGCCCATGGACACTCGTATTTAATGGTGGTGTCAAGAGGGAAAAGAAATCCACCAGAGGCAAAGGGTTCAGAGGTTTCCGCTTATGCTGGGCCTTTGGCCAAGGAATGGAAAATTCCAGGTGGAAGCTTGGAAATTCCCAGTATAGGAGAAGTGGTAAGGGAGGCACCACCCCTCAGCTTCAGCCAGGACCAGGGTGGGGGTTCCTGAGTTCAGTTATTCCCAGTCTTGGCTGCATGTCACAATCTCATGGGGGAGCTCTAAAGTTCCGATGCCCAGGCTGTCCCCAGACAAGTTACATCAGAGCCCCTGGTGGGGGCCCGGGCTTCCCAGGTGACTACAGCCTGCCGCTGGGGTGGAGAACCCAGCTAGCAACAACAATGTCTGTTTTCCTCCACCTTCTGTTTTGCTCCTTAATTTCTGATGTCTCAAATTCAGAGGTAGGCATGGCCGTGCATAGTAGGTGCTTGGTAAATAATATGCAAGTAGCAGCTACTGCTGATAATAATAATTTAGGCCACATTCCAAGTGCTAGAAGCATTTGCAGAGTGCTTTTCTATAATTTAATTTAAAAATGTTCCTTAAAAATCCTGAAGGGAAAGCTGTATGTAAGGTCCAAGACGGGTTAAAAACAAAAGCCCTCCACAGCCCATAGCATGCAAAGAGCTTTACTGCTTTCACCTGGGCCTTGCCTGAGTTGGGTTCTCATCCTGGTAACTAAGTGAGCCTCCCAGGTGACCCTCCCCAGCCCCCTGGACACACAGATGACTCCTGAATCTGGTCCCTGGGCCCGACCTGTCGAAGCCGCAGTGTATGTTGTACCTCCTCTGGCAGACGGAGACCTGACAAGGTGGATTATGTAGTTAAGAGCACGTTTCTCCCCTCACCGCCCTGGCAGACAGGACCCTTGTCCTCATTCCTCCTGCTGCCTTTTAATGGCTCCACTTCCTCCCAGGGCCAGGGTCAGGCTGACTCTGCCCCTCCTTCCTTCCTGCAACCCTCATCTCTCCCCTTGTTCCCTTCTTGAAGCCATGGCCCTGATTCAGGCTGCTCTCCCTCTGGCTGCCTCTGCAGCCCCTGACTACCTGCAGCTTCCAGACCCACTGCTCTCCAGAGCCTCCCAGGC
This sequence comes from Daubentonia madagascariensis, assembly GCA_023783475.1. NCBI lineage: Eukaryota > Metazoa > Chordata > Mammalia > Primates > Daubentoniidae > Daubentonia > Daubentonia madagascariensis. Next base: position 9,702,775 of record JAKFHU010000086.1, read on the forward strand.
ACCCCTGCCAGCAGCTGGCCTCAAACACTGCTGTGCCTGAGACAACCTCCAGGCTGGTGGGCCTGCAGGAGCCACCCTTGAACCAGCCTGAACTGGAGTCCAAAGCCAAGAGGCACCCAGTGCTGTTTTACCCTTGAGCTGGTCTTTGGCTGGCTCACCACGTACCCCTTCCTGCACTGTGGCCTGTGCTGGCCTTCTGTTGCCTACAGAGGAGGGCCTAGGTGTTCTAGGCGGAACTCCTTTCCCGGCTGGAACCCCACCACCCTCCCCATGTATCTGCTCAGTGAGATGGTTCTGCCACGCCTCACACTTGGTCACACTGCCACTTGTGCTCAGCCCTGCTGCCCAGCCTCTCTGAGCACACGGCACCCTGATCTTCCCCAGTCGCTGCCTCCCCTTCACAGCTCCATCCACATGTGTGAGTGCATGGTGCCTCCCTAAATGGGGGCCTGGGGCAGCCAATGTCCCTGCAGACGCACCTACTGCTGCCAGGACCAGCAGGCCTCAGAGCAGTCCGGCACACCCTGGCCCGGCTCACCCTGGTGAATTGCCTGAGAACTCTAGGAGCACTTCTGGTTTCTCTTGATTTGAAACTGTTGTCTGCCCACTCATGCACCCTCTGATGTATCCCTTCCTCTGAAGGGAAGCACATTTCTGAGATGGCTGAGCAGCTGCTGCAGCTAAAATCCCAAAGGCAACCACTGGCAGGCAGGACTAGAAACAGAATCCTAGATTTCCAGGTTCACAGATGATGAAACCAAGGCTAAGTCACAAGGGCTTGTGCACACTTGTGTCAGTGCCATAGTGACAAGGGTACTCGGAAGCTCTTGGCCCTTCCTCCTAGGAGACCCCTGGCCCTTTCCCTGATCAGGAGGGTGCACTTCCAGGCACCTTATGTAGTGGGCTGCACCCCTGGGCCCTGGCTGTGCCCCCTGGATTGACGTTGGTCCTGGAGGGGGTCTGATGATTGCAAAGCACTTGACCTTTCCCAGCTCTAAGTAGCACTTCAGGCCTCATTACATTACTCACGTATGCTGCAGCTCTCAGGGTTCCCCAGGGGCAGCTCTGACATCCCCGGCTGGTGCCTAGAGAGTGCCCTGGGGCAGACCTGTCCCAGCTGATGGCCTTGCTCTTAAAAGTGCTGACAGACTGTCTGCTGAAAGTGATCTGAGCCCTTCTGGTGCTGAGTTGACCCCCAGGGAAGGTGGACAGTGGATATAGAACAGGGAGGGAGGAATATGCAGGCAGATGACTGGTAGTAGTTATTTCCTGTGAGACCTTGGGCAAGTCACCAACTTCTCTGTAGCTCAGTGTCCGTGTTTGTGAGTGTTGCTGGGAGGATCAGACAGGACAGCATGGGCAGAGCATCTGGCTTGGTCCCTGGCAAGTTGCAGGTGAGTACCTTGCTCCTGTGGACCCTGTGGTCAGCAAAGTACTACACGATGTTTATTGGATTTAATACAGGCTCAATCATACAATCATTGTGTTCATACTTCAGTAACTAGGTCTTTATTGAGTGGCCCCTGCTGGATTTGGGTGGCACCGTGTTTGGAGCTCATAATGGAGATTTATGGAGACTGCCGCCCGTGCTCCTGTTTGGTCTATCATGTGAACATCAACACACATGTGGATAGACTAGGCAAAGAGGAGAGCTTGCAGCTGGTCAATAGGGGAACCGAGGGCTCCTGCAGCCCCAAGAGCTGCCTTTGGTGTCAACTCAGGACTCTGATCAGATGAGTTAAGCTGCTGACAACCTGGACCTTCAGGATTGCAAAGGGTGAGGCTTCTAGGGGCAGCCGTGACAACTCAGAAAGCCGAGTCTGTGTTTCACGGCGTGTGTCCCCAGAGATCCAGGATGCAGCAGAAATGTCTGGGTGGGGAAACTGGGACATTTCCCACCAAATGCCCTGGCCAGCCTGGGGCTTCCCCAGGATAGTTGCTCAGCTTCACATTTCATTGTCACCATGTCACCAGCACATTTCTGAGAGGTTCCTATAAAATGAATTTTGGATATCGAAAACAAATAACTAGGATTCCATATAAAATTGAAGATATGCTCCAAAAGGTCAAGAGGAAGACCTCCCAGTGGTTGGATCTGAAGGGTGTTGGCTAAGAAAATGTTGAGATGGAAGCTGAACCCATTTGTAACCTACAGACAGCACAGTAGGAGGGAATTTTAGTCTCTACCTAGCAGTTCAGTCTCCTCTCTAGCACTTTCTTAACTCTGGGACTTCCCATCTGCATTCTCTGCCTGTTTTCGTGTCATTTCCCTTTGGCCTGGGGACTTCCCAGTCATGCCTGAGCATCTCGTTCATTGCTGCAGCTTCCTGCCTAAGCTGCCATCGTTCTTTTTTCCTACCTGGTGTTTTATAGTCAATATTTATTTTAAATTCAGTTTCAGAATTTTGGATCCCTAGGATAATGCTAGGTATCTCTAAAATATAGGCTTGTTTAATGTGTTATGATGAAAACTATGTTCAGGGGAAATGTTTAAATTACTTAAGGGGAGTGGTTTTAGGGCCCATCCTTGCATACCCACAAAGCCTATCACAGCAGCAGGGTCAGCTAGCAGGCCCTGCATTGGAATCACAGGTCTCTAGTACCTGACTCTGTGAAGTTATGCAAATCATTGAGGGAAGCCGAACTCAGTATACTCACAATTAGGGAGTAATTATGATTACTGTCAGTGAGAATTATCAGTGTGTATTTGTAGGGCTAGGCTGCCGAATGCTGATTCACCAGTAGGTGTCAGCCTCTACTAAGATGCGTCTACTACAGATTCTGTAAGGATTATGTCAAGGAGCCTTCTGGGGCTGTTCTGTACTTTTTAGCTGATGTTAAATGTGGAGTGGTGACATAGGTGTGGAATGTAGGCTGAAGAGAGCCCTGGGGCAGGGAAGTACTAGGCAGGGCACTCTGGACGCAAAGGCCAGTGAGGCTAAGCCTTGGCCTGAGTTTGCTCACAGGTGGGCAGGGGAGCCCAGGGCACAGATCACCCCATCCCAGTGCCCAAGGGCTGTCCATTGTGGGAGAGGACTCCCGAGTAACCAGCTATGTCTAGATGAGTCAGGGATGGCTTCATTAGGGGGAGGGGGTGACATCTGAAGTGAGTCCTGGAGAATGAGAAAGAATCTTCCAAGCTGAGGAAGTGGAAAGGGCATTCCAGGCCCATCCTGAGCACAGGTGAGCAGTCTGATGGGGCAGAAGAGAGAAGGTAGACTAGACTGGAGGGAGATAAGGCCATAGTATTTAGGACCTTGAGTACCACCAAATGAACCATGAAGGTTTTTTTTTTCATTTGGGGCAGGCCGGTGGGGAGTCACAAGTAGATGTATGCACCATCAACGGGACAGGAAGAGACGGGAGGCACAGAGCCTAGTAGGAGGCTGTTGCTGAAAGTCTTGGCCAGGGCAGGAGCAGTTGGTATTGGGAGGGACGACATAGGCTGGAAGCTGTTTGCAAGGAGGAATTGCTGGGACGTGGGATCTGGTTAGATGAGGTGGGGTGGGGGGTTGACAATGGAGGAATTAAGGCTGACTTTGAAGTTTCTAGCTTGAGCAGCTAAGTGGAGGTGGAACCATTCATTAGTTGAGACAGAAAACAATAAGAGAAGGAACAGATGGTAAAAATAGAAGGAAAAGAAAAATTTATTTTTGAACTTGTTGAGTATGAGATGCCTGTGAGACCAAGACCCCCCAGGTGGAGATGTCCAGTAGGCGGTTGGGTATAGTGGCCTGGGGCTGATGAACAGAGGACACAGTAGCAGCCTGAGGTCCACAGTGTTCTTGTTTCTGGATCTACTGTTCCTCTTTCTGCCTCGTTTGTTCCAAAGAGGCTCCCCCAAACTGAGCCAGGTGGCCCAAAGCCTCACAATGATCATGCTTATTTCAAATTGCATCTCACCATGGCCACACAGCTAGAAATGTCTTCCCTCAATGGCCTGTTGCCAGTGGCTGCATCTCGGCAGCACCACACTGGAACAAGGAAGGCCCAGCAGGCCCCTCCTTGTCACCTCTTCTCAAAGTCTGAGCCTATCTGCCTGAGAGGAAAAGGAAAGCCAGGCACCCAAAGATGTTTGTGTGCTGGGTGGGTCTAGCAGGTGATAGGTTAACCAAGGCAGAGAAGCCCAGCCGTTTTTAAGAAGCAGTTTGCTGGTTCCCTGTATGTGTGTATGTGTGTGATACATACACATGCTTACATGCAGCTATGTGCTTATTTTCCAGGGGCTGCTGGCAGGGGAGCCCCCTAAATGGAGCAGGAGAGTAGGCCTGTTCCTGGCTGGTCTCTCCTTCTGCAGTCACATGGCCAGCTCCTGGGCAAGGAAGTCCTACAGAGAGGACAGCTATGAGGCAGCCATCTGGAGCTGTGACACCAGCATTCACTGACCTTTGGGCAGAATATTTATTTCCTGTGGCAGCTGTAACAAATGTTAAAAGGAAAACCTTAGACAAATTAAATTTAATAGAGTTTAATTGAGTAACAAATTACCACAAACTTAGATGGCTAAAAAAACAGAACTGTGCTCTCTCACAGTTCTACAGGCTAGAAGTCCCAAATCAGTGTTACTGGGCCAAAATCAAAGGTGTTGACAGTGCTGCACTTGTTTCTAAGATCTCAGGGGAGAATCCACTCCTTGCCTTTTCAGGTTTCTGGTGGCTGCCAGCATTCTTTGGCTTGTGGCCACATCACCCCAATCTCTGCCTCTGTGGCACACTGCCTTGCCACCCCTGTGTGTGTGTCAACTCTACCCCTTATAAGGACACATGTGATTGCATTGAGGCCTACACAGATAATCCAGCATCACCTTCCCATCTCAGGGTCCTTAACTTAATCATACCTGCAAAGTCTTTGCCACATAAGGTAGCATTTACAGGTTCCAGGGGTATCTTTGGGGAACATCATTTAGCCTACTGCAGGAAGGGTTTGGGAAGGTACTTTCTTTTGACTTCACCATTCACCTGTGTCACTATAGGTGAGAAAATGGGATTTGCAAAGATCTAGTGGGAGGCCTCAATCTATTGATCAACCCCAGGCCTAAGGGTTCATAACACTTTTTTAAACATATAAAATCTATCCTTTTTTTTTTAAAGAAAAAAATATGGCGGGTCCATTTGATCAAGCAGCAGTTAATCCAAAACTCATTTCTGCATTGGATGACTCCTGCCGGTCCATGTCGCCCTGATCTCCCTTGGGTGTTGGTGTTGGAAGATGAGGAAGCACAGTGGCATGCTTCTCTCCTGCCTCGTGCCGCGCTGTGTTGGGGTTCACTCTAGTGGGTGTGGGTTGGTGGAGGAGAGCAGGGGAGCCCAGCAAACCAGAACAGACTGGAACATCTGTCCTGACCTCCCTGGCTGGGGCACAGCACAGGAAGAGCTGGACTCGCCAGGGGTGGCCCTGGGAGTGGGGGGAGACAGCCCAGCAAGTCAGTCTGCAGTCTATAGTCCAGACTTGGGTTAGACAGAGAGACCTGGGCCCAGTGATCCTTATCTGAAGCTGAAGGGATGCTTGACCAGGCTCCAGACAGAGCCACGAAATACAAATCCCCATCACTATGACAACCCCTTATTCTGCCTTTATATCAGCTTTTATATCATGGTAATCTCACATTCCCCTGGAGGCAGGCAGAGAAATAGTCCCAATTTCGTAGATAAGAACTCAGATTTGGAGGGGAAGGGCTATCCTCATCAGCCCAGCAGGCCCTGGGGCCATGGTGGGAGACTTGCCCCAAGCTGCCCTCTCCATCCCTTCAGGTGGGTGCAGAGGGTGTACTCTGAGCTGTGGGTGGGTCCCATCACCTGTACATTTGAAGGATTTTTAAACCCCCACCTTGGGGCTGCCCCATGGCAGCATGGGAAGCTTTTTTGGGCTTGGGCCACACTGTCCTTATTGAAGTGTCCCCTGCCCCCAGTGCCTGCCAGGTGTGTAACCTGGGACAAATCACTCTCCTTCTCTGGGCCTCAGTTTCCCCTCCGTGTAAAGTGGTGTTGGTCTAATGAGGACTCTCAGGTCCCTGCTGACTCTGCTGCACCCGAAACCTTACTACTCACCTGATTTAGGGGCGCAGCCTGTGTGTCTAGGCTTGGATGCCAGGCTTTTTCTGGAGACTTTCCCCAAAGGAGCATTTGCCAGGAGCCCTTTTCTGGCCACCAGCTAGCTGTGTCTCCCGCAGAGAGGCTTCCAGTAAGGAATAGGAGACTGGAGATTCCGACTTGAGAGAAAGGAGCTCCGGGCTCAGGGCAGACATCCCTCGGAAGCCACTGAGCCAATTTCCCTCACTCCAGGAAGGGCCGGCTGAGGCTCACTTAGGGGGCGAGAGGGGGGGTCAGAGCCTTCCTGGAGATACCTGTTCCACTTCCTTCTATTTGCCCATCTGCTTGGAGACCCCAGACTTATTTGAGAGGCTCCTCCGGATTAGCCGCAGGCGGCGAACAACTGGCTTTGAATTCCCCCTTTGTCCAGTGAAGCCAAGTGGGGAGGGGCCGAGCGGACCCCCTGCCCCCACTGGAATGTCTGTTCCTGGCGCCCCCACTTCCCCCTCCTTTCCATCCGCCTCCCCCGCTCACTTCCTGAGTCCCACGAATCCCACCACCAAAACACGCGCGCGCGCACACATGCACAGGCACACAGAGGGGGACACACACAGGCGCGCGCACAGGCAGACAGAGGGGGGCGCGCGCCACACACACACACACACACACACACACACACACACACACACACACACTTACTTGCTGGTGGCCTCGCGCTGCCGGCTCGGCGATCCCAGCCGCCCAGGCTCTGGGAGAAGCGACCTTTTGTTATTCGAATCACTCCCTCGCCGTGCGCCCCGAGCCGCAGGCTCCAGCCCGGGAACACGCCCCCCGCGCCCCAGCCAGCTGACTGCAGGGGTTCCCGGCCCCCGGCTCGGGCGCGCCGCTCTGCCCGCGGGGCCGCGCCTCCCCCGCCCCCGGCGCGCGCTGCGGCTCCGCGCCCGGCCCCCTCCCCTCCCCCTCGCCGCCTCCCCTCCCCCTCCCCTTCCTTTCTGCGGTCCAGCCTCCGTGCTGCCGCCGCCGCCGCCGCCTGCCCCGGTCCGCCGGGGCCCCGCCGGCCGCCCTCCCCGCAGCATGGCACCCTCGGGGCGGAATTAGCCGGGAGCAGCTTTGGGGGAAGCGGGATCTCGAGGGGTGGGGGGTGCCCTGCAGCCTCGGTCATGGATGTGAGCAAGATGGTAAGTGAGAGAAGGGGCTCTGCCCGGAGCCCCCCCTCCCCCCACCCCACCCACGTCTCTCTTCCCTCTCTCCCTCCTAGTCGGCGTGATCCATTGAAAGTTTCTGGATTGTTGATCCTGCCTGTTGGCCCCAACTCCAGGCGTGCTGGAGGAGGGAGCCGGGCCAGGATTCTGGAGGCGGCTGGCCGGCCGGGATGGGCTCCCGGTTTCCCGCCGCGCTGCAGCCAGGGCTGCCCGGGAGATCTCGCCAGACTCCAGGGAGAGGGCTGTCGGGCTCGCCTCCCAAATTGGGAAACCTGCCTGGTGGAGGGAGGACGGGACTGCGGGAAGGGCTTGTTCTATTCCCTCCAGAGCCCCCCACCCGCACACCTACTTGGGATCTATGGGAAGATTTGTAGGGCTGAGCCAGCGGGCAGGGAGGCACAGGTGGGTGGCCCTGGGAGGACAGTGTGAAGCTTGGGTTCTAACCACCCTAGAAAGTGAGGGGGTAGCAATGGAATCCTTGGCATAGCGGGGGGGATGTTCTGGATTGACCACTTGTGAACCCCAGCTTCCATGGGCCTGGGAATAGCAAACACCTTGGCTTTTTAAGCATCTGCCTTCCCATTTCCTTTAGAGATGGGCTTCCCTGGAGGGTCTGTGCCCTCCCCCAGAGTAGCCCTCCACCTCAACACCATAGGCGCTGAAGAAATCGTTGTTCATTGACTGAGAGGAGGAACAGCCCTCAGGGGGTTGCAGGATGTAATTTGGGGTATTCTGAAGGGAGGGGGTCTCAGGGAGTGCTTGGAGACCTGGAAACTGCAGGTTTTCCCAGGGGTCTCCGTTGGCTCCCACTCAGAAAGGAGATTTAAGGATGCCATTGAGATCACAACCACCTTGACTCTGATTCTAGACCAGGGTACCATCCGCAACCCCCAGCCTTGCAGCCCTCAAGGGTGAGGCTGGTCTGTACTTGGTGGGGGCCCCAGGGCTTCCCAGGAAAGGAGCTGTGTGGGCTGTGCCTGTGTGTGTGGATGGGTGGGGGCAGAGGGTCTGGGTCTGCCTATACCTTAGAGATGAGAAGGTGCTGGAATTTGACTTCATCTTGTATGGAATTAGGCTAGTTTTCCCCAGAAGGTGTCCTTTTGAGGCAACTGTCCCTATGGACAAGGCAGGTACATCCTTTGCCTGGCCTGGCCTTTGACAGAGGTCTAGGCCAGGGGGCAATGGGATGGGGGCAGAGGACAGGTGAGAGGTCTCTTCCTATGGCCTGAACCAGTCTCAGAATGACTGAGCACTGCCCCTGGGGTTGGGGGCTGGGTGAGGGGCCTCACGGGCTCCCACCTTCATATGAGGAGACATACCTGTCCATGCTTGGGCAATGCTGAGAGGTTGGACCACCATTCCCTGTTTGTATACCATGAACGGCTGCTTTCTTGGGCAAATATTAGACATCCCTCTCAAAAAAGTCCTCTATGAGCTGGGCATGGTGGCTCACGCCTGTAATCCTAGCACTCTGGGAGGCTGAGGTGCGAGGATTGCTTGAGCTCAGGAGTTGGAGACCAGCCTGAGCAACAGTGAGACCCCGTCTCTACAAAAAATGGAAAAATTAGCCAGACGTGGTGATGCATGCCTGTATTCCCAGCTACTCAGGAGGCTGAGGCAAGAGGATCGCTTGAGCCAGGGAGTTTGAGGTTGCAGTGAGCTATGATGACACAACTGTACTCTAGCCTGGGTGACAGAGTGAGACACTGTCTCAAAAAAAAAAAAAAAATCCTCTGTAGCTGTAGGGGTGGAGATGTAGAAAACTGAGCATAGCTAGCCCTCTCTTAGAGATGTCTGAGCAAGACCAGAGAGTCACCTGTCTGGGCTGTGGTTGGGGGGTGGAAGCTCTAGTCCAACGGCCACTAAACCAAATCACCCCTGAGCTTTGCTGCGGCCCTGCACTCAGGTTCCCTGCAAAGCCCAGCCTGTGGGGACAAGCTTCTAGGGTTCAGGAACCTCTGTCCATCCATCTCTCATTACTTCAACCATTTATTTAATTCCTGTCATTTCTATATAGCAAGTGCTGGTTAAAGGACACAAAGAATCATAACTGAAGGCTTCCCTGCTCCTCAGGGCCCTGATCATCTAAGTGAAGGGTCCAAAGAGATACAGGCCAACTCAACGATCAGCCTGATCCATGCATGCCCCGATCAGAGGACCTCGGCTCTGAGGGCCGTGGGGGTCTGAGAAGGGAGTGGACTGTACAGTTCAGATGGAGGGCAAGATCTATGTTGGTTCTTGAAGGCTGGGTGGAGTTGGCATTGCCTGTTGGGAGAATTGCAGGAAGAGGAGTAGGCGAGCCCACTGGGTGAGGCTGAGGACATTTGGCTGGTACAGAGGTTTGAAATCAGGAAATGTCACGATGGTTGGGGCCTGACCAGGATGGCCCTGAATGCCAGCCAAGGTGTTGCAGCCCTGGCCTGTAGGCCCTGGGTGACCCCTGGAGAATTTGGAGCAATGGAGAGGTACGTTTATTGCCTCTTCGTCTTTTAGCTTGAGGTCCAAACAAAAGTGGTATTAGAAGCACATTAATCATTGAGCAGCCAAGCGCCTAGCCCAGAAACAATTGTCCTCAGCTCTTTATAGAGAGCATAGACCCTGGACTGTGTGGCAAGAAGAACCTTACCCACCCTGGGGAATTGGCGCCTGCTTCCCATTCCTGCAGAAGGCTGAAGTTGCTTTCTGTTCTGACCATTAAATCCCCATCTCTCGTTTGAAGTCCTCTCTCTGGGGGCCTTTGGCTCCAGGGTGGACCTCAAACCCAGCTCCAGCCACATCCTTGACAGAGTCCAACATCAGCCTTGGGAATTTCTCTTACCACTGAATGAGAAAAAGCAGATTATAGTTCACCTGACTTTCTGCATGATTTTAAGTAAGTTTCTTACTTAACCTCTTAGCCTCATCTGTAACGTGAGGGTGGAAATAATTCTTTTTTTATTTTTTTGAGACAGGGTCTCACTCTGTTGCCAGGGCTAGAGTGCAATGGCGTTATCATAGCTCACTGCTGCCTCCAACTCCTGCGCTCAAGGTATCCTCCTGCCTCAGCTTCCCAAAGTGCTGGGATTACAGGCATGAGCCCCTGCGCCCAGCCGGAATAATTCTTTTAAGGCATAGGACCTGGAGTAGTAAGTCCTCCATACATGGTGGCTGTTCTGATAATGATCTCATCTCATCTGGGCCTAGGGTGACTCTGATTCCCTCCATCCCCTTTAATTTCTTGATTGGCCTGAAGAGCTGAGCACGGGCTATATTTCCGTTGACTGCTCTTGGGACCAATTCTCCCAGGCCTAGTTATCTCTCTGAATGAGGGTACAAATGACCGGAGACAGTGGATTCACCAGCTGCTGCGACTGATGAATTTTTGATGACCTCAGATATCTGCCCAAGGGAGAGCTGGTTTAACCCTGTACTCAGGGATAAAGTGCAGATGCCTTTTAGGGGTTGATGATGGCGTCTCTGCCATCAATGAACATAGAGAATGCACGGTAACTATAATTTGTCAATGCTATCAATTCTTACAGAAGAACATATAGTTGATATAACAACGTATATTTGCATGGTGCTTTACAGTGTACAAAGCATTTTCACACCTGTTCTTACCACACCCCTGGGAGGAAGGCAGGGCAGAAATAATCAGCCACATTTTATAGATGAGAAAACAGGAGTTCAGAAAAGTGATGTTGAGGATCCCATACAAAGGGTGGAACTTGTGCCCAGTTCTCCTGATAACCAAAATAAACACTGTGGTGACAAAATGAATCAAAGGTGAGGAAAAAGATATAGTGACTAGATTCTAGAATGGACACAGCTAATCTCAAAAGATGAGCTGGTGGTGGTAGCCTTTGGCCTCTGGGTCCCCTAGGGAAGCAGATCCAGGGAGGGCAGATTAGCATCCATCTATGTGTGGACCACGTACCTCATAAATCACCTATAGAGCTGTTTTTAAAACTCAGGGGTTTCTTCATGAATCTTGCAGCCTCCTCCTCAAACGTGGGACACCTGACTTACCCAGCAGGCAGATGGGAGGGGTAGAGAAAAGGTGTTTCAGGTGTTCTGAGTAAATGACATTGATGGTGGGGCAGAAAAAACTTGTGGTCAGCCTGCTGTTGCTGCTGGTGTGTGTGTGTATTTGCTGGGTTTTAGGAGGCATGGGGTAGAAGTTAAAGGCCCAGCTGGGGAGATCCCTGTGCAGAGTGATGCCAAGGTCCCTACTTGCAGCCCTCATCAGCTAACAGCTGCGTGGAAAGGAGGACATCCTCCCATTTAGGGTCTGAGCTAAGTCATCAATTAAAGCTGAACAGCAGGAGATGGATGACGAAACCAAAGCAGTGTTTTCAGGTCTGGGTCATAAAATCTGTTTAGTGGGTTGCAGCTAGCATTTGGAAGAGTGAAAAGGCCAGGCGGTGGCTCATGCCTGTAATCCCAGCTACTCGGGAGGCTGATGTGGGAGGACTGCTTGAGACCAGCAATTCGACACAGCCTGGGCAAAATAGCAGGACCCCATCTCAGGAAAAAAAAAAAAAAGTGAAATAGATTAGAAACCATCCAGATGTATTCCGTGTAAGAAGGAAAGCATTAGTTCATGAAACTGGTTTTAGTTGTGTACTTACATGCACACAATTGTAAGTACTGGGTGGCCTTGTAAGATGTGTTTTTTACTATGGTCAGTTTCTTAGTCCATTTGTACTGCTTTAACAAAATATCCAAGACCTGGTAATTTATAAAGAGCAGAAGTTTATTTCTCACAGTTCTGGAGGCTGGGAGTCCAAGATCAAGCTGCCAGCAAGTTTGGTGTTTGGTGAAAGCCCAGTCTCTGCTTCCAAGGTGGTGCCTTGTTGCAGCAACCTCCAGAGGGAAGGAACGCTGTATTCTCACTTGGCAGAAGGCAAAAAGGCAGGAGTTCCCTTCAACCTCAAGACCTCCTATAAGGGTGCTAATCCCATCCATGAGGGTAGAACCCTCATGACTTACTCACCTCCTAAAGGCCACACCTCTTAATACTGTTGCATCAGAGATTAAGTTTCAACATGAATTTTGGAGGGGACAAAAACATTCAAATTGTAGCAGCCAGAGTCAAAAAAGGTTTGAAACCTCTGATCTAGAGAATGTGCAGAAGAGGGAGAGATGGATACCACCCTCATAAAATGAGTAGTTCAGCCCTTAGAAGAGAAGACTGCATGGACCAGTTGTTGTCTTTGACTTGCTGAGGGACCATTGGGAGGAGGAGGTAGTTTATGTACTCCATGTGGCTCTGGAAGGTGGGATTTGTTTTTAAGAGGAGACAGATTTTGGTTGGACGGGACTTTCCCACAGCAGAGCAATCCTATGGTACAATCAACCCCTTGAGGAAGGGGAGAGCCTCTCTGGCCAGTGGAGCCTCTCAGGACCCTGGAGGAGGGATGGCCTTCTGCGGTGGCCTCAGCCTCCCAGTCCTTGCACCTGGAGAACTGGCTCAGCACTTGGGCTTTGGGACCAGTCTGCAGAGACCTGTGGGTTCCATGGCTGAGGTCTAGTGGGGCTGGCAAAGGCTAGCAGTTCCAGAGAATTGAGTCTGAGTGTCCTGGCTGTGTGCAACACCCACCACAGTTTCTAAAACTCAGCAGAGCATCACAGATCAGGTGCCTTCCCCACCTACCCCTGCAGTAAGGTCAGGGATCACAGATGACACTGGTCTCAGCCAGGTGCCAGTGGGGAGGGAAATCTGTTGCTTACTTCCTTTAAAAATGCTTAGGAGAAACAAGTTTTTGATTTAACATGACTACTATCTATTGTTGTCACTGGTTGCTAAGATTTTATCCTACCAAGACAAATGCCCCCTTTACGTGCGGGCCCCTGGATGAGGCTGTGTAGACATTAGGGATCAGAGCTGAGCACGGCTGAGCCCTTGTCTGTCCAAAGGCTCAGACAGTTGAGGGAGAGACAGACAGAGATTTCCTTAAAGTGCATTAAGTGTGACAACACATTAATGGACATTTGTAGTTGACATAATAATCTCACCTGGATTATTTTCTCCATCACAACAACCATGAGAAGCGGGATTTAGTGTCCCTGCTTCACCTAGGAGGACCTGCCCTCCGAGGTCCCTCTAAGTTGCACTGTCAGTCTGGAGCTAAGTCCAGATGCACGTGTGGGTTTTAAAGACAGCCCAACCAACTGCTCCACTCCCTGCCATCTTTCCCCTACTCCATTCTCCCCCCTACTCCCACATAGCTGGGTGATTTCTTTTTTTACTTTTATTTATTTATTCGTTTAGAGACTGGGTTTTGCTATCACCTAGGCTGCAATGAAGTGATATGATCATAGCTCACTGCAGCCTCAAACTTCTGGGCTCAAGCAGTCCTCCCACCTCAGCCTCTTGAGTAGCTGGGACTACAGGCATGCACCACAACTTCTGGATAATTCAAAAAAAATTTTTTTTAGAGATGAAGTCTGGCTGTGTTGCCCAGGCTGGTCTTAAACTCCTGGCCTCAAGTGATCCTTCCTCCTCAACCTCTGGAGTAGTTGGGATTAGAGCCACCCCTCTGGCAAAATTTCTTGAAGCACACATCCAGGAGCTGTTTCCTCTCCACCTGTGTCTCCTTTCTTGCCCAGAGGTGTCCCAGTCCAGAGCCAGACAGGCACGTGGTCTGACAGCTGCCCCTGAGCCAAAGGATTCCAGCAGCCAGACAAAATTCATGCTGCCCTGGAGCCCCAATGGGTCTGTTAAAAAAAATTCCCACATCTTGTTTAGATTCCCCAGCATCTAATGCATCTTTGATTTGGAGGTGGTTCCTGTGGGCAGGCAGGAAAGGTCAGGGGTGGGAGGCATATTTGTAAATGGCAGTGGTAGAACAGGAGCCCTGGTGGACTCCACACACCATCCCCTGTGCGCAGAGGACTGGGGAGGCCTCTTCTGTGTCCTTAGACAGTTCTACGTGCTGAGCCTGGGCTTTGCAGTCACAGAGGCCAAGTGCAGATGCCACCACTTGCCAGCTCCAGGACCATGGGCGAGTTGGCCTCACTGTGCCCAGCATCCTCGTCTCAGATGGGTTGTTGTCTGCAGACTGGCGGGGGTGTTGAGATGCCCATTTAAAGTACTTGGCACATGGGCGGGGCTTAGTAAGCCATGGCTATGATCATTAATATTTTTGCTCATTCATTTAGGCAACAAATAAAATCTTAAAACTTCAGGGAAAAGGGTAGAACATCACTTCTTTCAGAAGGTTCACTCTGCTAGGTGAGCTCAGTCTAGTGGAGCAGTCAGACACACAAAGAACGTGTGAGGCCTGTGCCAGCGCGGAAGAGGTGGGGTTCACCAGCTGGCGACCTGAGGAAGGGTATCTTTGAGAAAGCTGGGGGTGGAACAGAAAGAGTTCCCCCCCCAGGGGTAAGGAAGGTAGGGGCATTCCAGGCATATTAAAAGCACAAGGTCATGAAACCCCAGGGTTTGTGCAGGAACTACCTGTGGTTTATGCCAGAAGAGTAGGCACAGTCCCTATCTCTGTAGGGCTAGCAAAGTTCTCAGGACATGGGAACCAAATCTTTTTATACCTCAGTGATTCCTGGAAGAGCTGTGCTTTAAGAAGGGGTGCAGCAATTGATGGAAACACGACACACAGTAGGTGCTGAATGAATGAATGATTAAACTATGAAAGGAGTAGACATTCCAGTTGAGAGAGAGAGGCTCCACACCCAGGCCAGAACAGACAGCCCAGAGGAATGAATGTTGAGTAGGTTTGTTAGGAGCGGGGCCAGAGGAGGGAGAGGAGGCGTGGGCACAGGTGTGAGGCCTGTGTTAAAAATAATCTGGAAATCTCTAGTAGAGCCAGTAAGTGAGGCTGTTTCCACTTGGCAGTCGGATGTGGACGTGCCATGCTGGCCGACAGGTTTACGCCGCCTCTGGCCTCAGTGCCTGGAGATGGCCCTCGCTGGCACCAGGATCAGCATGAGAGCCGCACACTGTGGGTTGGGGCAAAGGTTTTCTGAAATGAACGTTTCATTAACTTTGTATCATAACCTGTCTTTGGAGCATTCCATTCAGCCTTGTTTTCTGGGACCTAAAATAGCTTTTTCTTGCTGGATCCCTCTCAGGCTGGAAAGAAGTCTTAGGAAATCACTGCCTCCTACTCCTGCCAGCTCACAGATCATATCACCAGCCCTGGTGCTGGACAGGGATGTTCCCTGTGGTTACAACCAGAGTCCTGGCCATCATCCTGTAGATACGTGAAGATGATCCCGAGTCAGCAGACTGAGGACCCACTAAGACTCGATGCTAGGCACAGAGAATATAAAAGAGAATATGATAGTTTGATGGCTTCTGCCTTCGAAGAGGTAGAGGGGATAAATAATTATAGTTCGTGCCTGGCACAGTGGTGCACGTCTGTAATCACCAGCACTCTGGGAGACTGAGGCGGGAGGATCACTTGAGGTCAGGAGTGGGAGACCAGCCTGAGCAAGAATGAGACCCCATCTCTACCAAAAATAGAAAAACATTAGCCGGGCATGGTGGCATGTGCCTGGAGGCTGAGGCAGGAGGATTCCTTGAGCCCAGGAGTCTGAGGTTGCAGTATGATGACACCATTGCCCTCTACCCAGGGCGACAGAGCAAGACTCTGTCTCAAAAAAAAAAGAAACAACATTTATAATATAGTGTGATTAGTACAATATTAGAGATTTAAGGAAAGTCCTGTAGAAACTCAGATGTAGGAATGGTCAGTTCCACCAGATGGTACAGGAGATGGGGTGGGGAAGGTGACATATCTTTTATTCTATTCATTTGGAAAAGATTTGTAGGGTGCCCTCCACATGCCAAGTGCTGTGCTAAGCACTTGGGATCCATCACTGAACCAAACAAAGATCCCTGCCTTGTGGAGCTGAGCTCCTTGGGGTGGGGATGGGGATAGATAATAACAATAAATGTAAATGATCAAATTGCGGAGACTGTTGGAAGGTGGTGAGTGATCCAGGAAAGGGAGGTAGAGTGTGCAGAGATGACTGCATTGCCCGAGGGATGCTCTGGTGAGAATTGTGAAAGAGGGGCAGGTCCGTCATTCCCAGCAGGGGATCTTCCTTGGCTGCCAGTGGGCTCTGGGACCCCTGTGCATAGTCTGCTCTTGGCTTGCAGTCTGGCTGAAATCGTGGACCCCAGCTTCAGCCCCTGGCCCAGTACCAGAATTGCTGGAGTCTAGACTTCAGGGCCCTTTCCCTGGGCCCCAGCTCCCCTCACCATCCTCCTGCCATCCACTCATGCATTTCTGCCAGATTTCATAGAAGATGGAGGGAGGCGCTGCTTCTTGTTTCCAACAGAGCTCCACTAAGGGAGCCAAGTGTCCAATGGGAAGTTCTCTGGGCATGGCCCTGGGTGTGGATTTGATACATTTTGATATTGCATAGCTGTGATCATTGGCCACAGTGGTGAGGAAACAGGTAATCCATGGGAAATGTTAAACTTCAGCTACTCTTCAGAAAATATGAAAAGGTGTAAATAAAATAAAGATCAAGCATTCTCCTACCATCTCAAACTACTGCTAACAATTTGCTGTAGACCCGTACAGGCTTTTCTCTGTATGTGTGTGAGAGCATGTATGTGTGTGCATCCACTCACATGCTAGATCAAACCATATGAAAGTGCTGTTTTTACAAATCAAAAACAGCCAGATTTTCATTGAGTTCAACCAAATACAAGCATATACACCTCAACAAATATACACCTGTTTAAACAAAATGGGGTCATACCATTATAGTTTTGTAGACTTTTATGTTAGCTTTCACTGTGCCGTAAATCTAGAAACAGTACATCTGAATGGTAGAGGCCATGGGTTCTGGGGTTCAAAATCTGTCTCTTTACTCACCTGGGCAGGTCACCAAGGTTCCCTGTGCCTGGGTTTCCCTTTGTGTAGCAAGGAGAGTCATAGTACATCCATATCAGGTTATTGTGAAGGCAGATGTGTTAACACGTGCATTAAATGCATAGATCAATGCCTGGCCCATAGCAAGCACTCGATAAATGTTAGCAAGTATTACTATGTTTCCAGATAAGTAGAGGCTATATACCGTTTCACTGTAATCTGTCCTTTACTGATACATTGTCTGTTGAGGTGAGGTCCTTGTACATACATTTAAAAGTATTTATCCATTCACTTCTTTACACTTTAAGGACTTAGGTGTTAAGGTTTTAGCTTTTAAGAATTCTTTGTATTGATGCATTTTGAGCTGGGTAGTAAGTGCAAGGGAAGGTTCTTTGGACTGTTGCCCTATACCCCTATAAACTAGGCTCCCCAGGTCCTGGTGTCTGTCTTAGTCAGTTCCTGCTGCTATAACAAAATATAATGCCTTGGGCTGGGTAATTTATAAACAATAGAAATTTATTTCACACAGTTCTGGAGGCCAGGAAGTCCAAGACCACGGCGCCAGCAGGTCTGGTGAAGGTCTGTTTCATAGATGGCATTTTCTTGCGGCGTCCTCCCATGGTGGAGAAAAGCAGAGAAATGAACGCTGTGTCTTCACATGGCAGAAGAGGTGGAAGGGCCAGGCATTGATCTATCTGGAGCCTCTTTTATAAGGGCATTAGTCCCATTTATAAGGAGAGAGCCGTCACGGCTTAATCTCTTCCCCAAAGGCCCCACCTCTTAATACCACCACACGAGGATTAAGTTTCATCATGCATTTTGGAGGGAACACAGATATTCAAACCGTAACACCCTCTTTGCTTTTCCACTCTATACCAACAATGACAGCTCACCGGTCCCCCACGCTGAGCATTGTTCACCTTTGTGCCTTTGTCAGGCTGTTTTCTCTACCTGACTGCCCTTGCCAGCCCCTTTTCCAGGCTAGCTTCTCATGTGGTTGGGTGGTTCTTCCTCCAGGTGGCTTTCACCAACCCTTCAGCCTTAGTTAAATGCCCACCCACCCCCCGGCCTCCAAACGCTCTGTACCCACCAACATCTCCTCTAACACGCTGTGTACACATAGTGCCATTGTCTAGACTGCAGTCTTTGAAACCAGGACTGTGTCTTACCCATCTGTGGCTTGACTTAACGTGGCACTTGACCACAGGTGCTTGGTACTCCTGTGTACAGATACAGAGTGTATGTGTTTGGTGAGTGAATTAAGTGAATGAATAAAATCATGAATAACTAAATGAATGATAGGACTTAAATAAATGGGGATGGTTTGGGGAGGGTGGTTAATATGGGTTAGAGGTGCAGCATGAAGCAAAGACATGAGGACCACATGATGCAGGACTTACTTGGGAAAGAGTACTGAGGGACAGGAACGAGTTCTAAGGCTCCCAGCCCAGGCCACCAGGGGCCAGATCCCCAAGCCTTGAGCACCGAGCCAGGAAGTGGAGCAGTGTCCCCGTGTGCAGCGATGAGCCCTGGATGTTTCTGATGTGATTGGAGCTGTGCTTTAGAGAGAGGGGTCTGGTGATGTTGTGGCCACCAGGAGCTGGGAGCTGGGAGACCAGTGGGCAGTCAGGCTGGAGGTCTGGGTGGGGTTTCCCTGCCTGGGCCCTGTGGGTGACTCCCATCCTCCTGCACCTCTGAATCTCACGGCTCTTCACCCCTCGAGACAGAAGTGAGAGTTGCCAGTGGCTTTGCTTTCTGAGAAAGTCACATCGCATCCTTACAACTGGTGATGAAACCCATCTCTAGAATTAGCAACAACCCCTCTCCCCACTTCAGAGAACTGTTGAGCAAATCTTCCCCAGCTTTTCCTCACTCCCTGGGTTCAGAGGAGGGAGTGTACCCCAGGGACCTGCCTGCCTGGTGGCACATTCTGTGGCCTCCGCAGGGTGACGAGAGCTTGCACCACTCACTTGCTCTCTTTCCTTCAGCTCTAACCTGAGATCAGTGAGGCTTACACATTGGTGGTGTGTTCATAAGGACTTCAGTTCCTAAAACCAAGGGCTTGGCATTGACCTGTGTGTTTTTATCAGTGGAAATGAGTCTGAATTATTCTTCCCAGCCCAGGAAGGATATAGCTGGGATTGGTGGACCTGGGATGAGATCTTGGTTCAGATTCTGGCTTTGCTGCTTGCGAGCTGGGTCATGTAGCCAACCAGGCATCACACCTAGCTGGGCAGGTCACGTAACCGTCCCGAGTCTCAATTTCCCTGTCTGTTCAGTGGAGTTACTAGTCCCAGTGTTGCTGTGAGGGTTAAGTGAAGCAATGCATGGGAATGAATTACAGGCCAGGAGAGGTTAACTGGATTGGAGCCTGAGCCACAGTGAAGTAGACGCTGTTCAGTCTGTGTTTTAGATCAGGAAATTGAGACCCAAAAAGTATGGCGGGAGGTGGGGAGGTTGTTGAGAGAACTGAGGAGAGAACCTGGATGTTTTGCCCTTGTGTTTCCTCTGCTTCCGCCCAGATGCTTCGTCCCTCTAACACGGGCATGCGTGCCTGCACACACACACACACACACACACACACACACACACACACACGTCTACTGCCAAGACCCTGATGACAATCTTCCCCAAGCAAGCACCAGGCAGTTCCGTCTCTTCTCTCCCCGAAAGGTCTTAAAGAACAAGGACACAAAAGTGCCCAGGTATTTGAGTATTGATTCCATCAGGGGGGTCCAAGCACTTTAAAAGCCAGGAAGGCAATGAAGAGGAGGAGGAGGAGGGCTGATCTGAGGACAAGGGAAGGGTCCAGGAGAGCCAGGCTGGGGAAGAGGAGCACAGGCTGGCCTGACTCCTTCTGTAAGTAGCACTTGTGTGGGCCTTGAGTGCAGCTGCTGGCCCCTGTGCCTTCACTGCCCTTGTCCCTTGCTCCCAGCCCAGGCCCTTGCTTCCTGTTTCACTGTGAAGAGATGCAATCCGGGGAAAACTGGCCCAGCCCTCACCTGTCTGCCCTGTGTGAGGTCGTGCACTAGGCCGCACGTCCTGGCGACTCTTGTCTCTCTCCCCTCATGTGTTTGCCAACACGTAATCGTGTCTCCCATTTGAAAGAAGAAAGCCTTGACCCTGCCTCCATCCAGCTCTGCCCTCTCTCTCTGGCCCCCTTAACAGCAGAAACACCTCGAAGCACTTGCTGCCTTCCACGGTTAGTTTTCAGCTCTAATCCTATCTGATCTGTCCACAGATCTGTCCGCTTCAACAAAACTGAGCATTCCCTAATGAAACATGTTTCTTCGAGTGGCTTCTGGGACTCCACACTCCCCTGGCTTCCTCCTACCTCACGGGATGTCTCTTCCATCCCCATCACTGGTTCCCTCCCATGTCTCTTGAATATTGGGGTGTCCTTAGGCTGTCCCCAGATTTCTCATCTCCACTTGCTCCTTGGTGCTCTTATCTATTCTTAAATCCCATCTCATGCTGGTGATGACCACATTTATAAATCTAGCTCGGATCTCTTCTGCACTCCAGACCTGGCACGTCCCACTGCTCCTGTATAGCTCTGTTGGGATGTCTGATTGGCACCTGGTGCTTAACATTTCCCAAAACAGACTCCCGCCTCCCCCGCCCCAAACGTACTCCTCCCATGGTTCTCTCCATCTTGTAAGTGGCAGCTCGGTCCTTCTAGTTGCTCTCACAAATAGTCATGGTGTCACCTGGGTTCCTTCCTTCCTCACACCCACATCCAAAACATCAGCAAATCCCACCAGCTCTACCTTCAAAATAAATCCCAGGTGCGACCACATCTCGGTACCTCCTGTGCCGCCCCTGTCATCTCTGGCCTGAATTAATGTGGCAGTGTCTTCACTGTGGTCTCTGCATCTACACTTGTTCTCGTAGTCTGTTCTCAGCACAGCAGCAGAGGGATCCTTTGAAACACTGAATCAGCTCGTGTCACCCCTTTGCTCAAAACTTTCCAGTAGCCCCTGCCTTGCTCAGCACATAGGCTAGTCCTTACTGTGGCCCACTTGGGATTTGGCCTTCTCCAACCCTGACCTCGGGGTCCAGCCACACTTAGCCTCTGGCTGTTCCTGGCACCTGCCATGTAGACTCCTGCTCAGGACCGGCACTTCTTGCTCCTCTGCCTGGAACTCTTCCCCCAGGTGTCTGCCAGGTTTGCTTCCTCATCACTCTAAAGCCTATGTCCCTCTGTCACCTCAGTACAGCCCTCCTCAGTGGCCCTTTGTAAGGCTATAAGACCTCCCCATTCTCAGCCTTGTCTTCCCTAGCACTTCTCACTGTCTGACTATCATATATTTTATTTATTTGCTTACTGTCTCTCTCCCCCGCTAAAATGTAAGACCCATGAGGGTAGAGACTTGTCATTTCTGTTCACTGCTGTGCCAGGCACAGGATGGACCTTCCAGAAATACGTACGTGTTGAATGAATGAATGACTATGGAAAGCATTCAGAGAAGTTCCCTGCGTTTAGGGAGGACCAGCAGAGATGTGGGTGGCCGCTAAGGATCTGTTGATCTCAATCAAGGTAAAACAGAAATAGGTGACAGAGAGCAGGGCTGGGTATCTTTTGGAAGGAGATAGGTGGCCATCTGTACTGGGCCGGTTCTATAGTTAGCAAGCCTGCATGGGAGGAGAGCTCTTTTCCTGAGCTTTATGTAACAGATGTGGTTTTGTATAAATCACACTTCTGTAAACCGAGTCCTATTTTAAATGTACTAGCAGAGATTGCTATTTAAAGGAATCTGATGCCAATTTCTTCTGTAAAATGAATAATAATCTCCTAATTTGTCCTTAGTGTCGATTCATATTTTCCAGAAGAAAATTTACTTAAGTCAAGGTACGCTCGTGTGAACTGAGGAACTCTTCATCCCCCATCTCCACCGTCTTTATTGCTCCCTCTCTCTGCCCTCGTTCTTCCTTCCCCTCTTTGTTCCTGCCTTTCCTTTAGCTGAATTTTTTTCTTAGACTCTGACATAGAACTGTAACATGCCCAGAATGAAGAGTGCCCTGGGCGGTGGCCCTTCCCAGACCAAATGAGTCCAGTCTGGGGGTGGAGCGAAGGGCTCTGTCTGGGGTGTGTGTACTAGGGGTCCAGGCTTAGTCCTCAGGTGATACCCAGGCACGGCCAGGTTTGGGAACCACTGACCAAAGTGCTTTCTAGGCAGGGCATCTGCTGTGGAAATAGAACAAAAGATGGGGACGTGAGGGATGTTTGGGAGGGAGAAGCAACAGGCCTTGCAGTGCTGGGATGTGGCAAGGGCTTCCTGACTCACTCCCTTCGCAGACAGATCACTCTTAGGAATTGGGCTCTGCGAGACGTACAGAGCTGGGCAATGGGTGGTTCCTGTGCTGGGCACCAGCTGTCAGCCAGGGGCCACCCCCGCCTTGTATCTCGAGATCCTTGGAGAAAAGTTGCTGTGTATTACTAAAAAAGAAGAGAAGACCATGTATGGTGGCTCGCGCCTGTAATTCTAGCACTCTGGGAGGTTGAGGCAGGAGGATCACTTGAGGTCAGGAGTTTGAGACCAGCCTGAGCAAGAGCGAGACCCCGTCTCTACTAAAAATACAAAAATTAGCCAGGAGTTGTGGCGCGTGCCTGTATTCCCAGCTACTCGGGAGGCTGAGGCAGGAGGATCGCTTGAGCCCAGGAGGTTGAGGTTGCAGTGAGCTATGGTGACGCCACTACACTCTACTCGGGGTGACTGCGCGAGACTCTGTCTCAAAAAAAAAAGAGAAGAGACAAAACTAAGCTCATGGTTAGAGAGCTGGGTGGAGGGGAAGAGAGGAAGTTGGGCAATGCTGGTGACTTGGGAAAGGGCACAGCCCAGGGTTTCCAACTCTTGCGGACCTGCTGTCCACCTGGAAGTCTTTCCTGGGAAGTTCTGACAAGGTGCATTGCCAAAGGCCACACCAGCCTGGCTCGGTGAATATTGAAGGATCAGGATGTGTCCGATGGGCTTGCCCAAGGCTTAGCTTTCTAGGCAGGGTGACTTGCCCAACAAACAACTATGATGAGTGAGCCCTCTGGTGCAATACCCGTGAACGTGACATTGCAGTTTGGGGTGCTAGGGAAGTGGAACGAAGGCTTCCTCCAAGATGAGAAAAGCAGCATCATAAGGGAGGGGTCCCTTTCGAAGCCAAGGCTCCCTGCGAGTGGGGCAAGGGAAATGGGCCGGCTTCTACTTTTCCCTAAGACCTGGTGTCTGAGTACCTTGCCCCATGCCCTATACTCTGGGGCCTTCTGAAGGCCTAAGTGGGGCACCCCATGGGTTGTCATAGAAGTTCTCTTGTGGGGAGAGGCAGCTGGCATACAGGGAAAAGAAGACCCATACAAGAAACCAGTCTGCTCAAGTCATGGGCAACATGGGCATTGGTGTTAAGGTGGGGGACAAAACTGCAGGTGACGTGGAGATCTTTACCTAAGGATGTGACAGGATGACCTGGCTGGAGGGGCTCGGGGTAATAGGACTGGAGCCGTGGAGATGGCAGACAGACAAGACTTGCTGGCTTCCTCTCCAGGCAGATGGAAATAATGGCCACGGGGTGGGGTGGGGTCCCCTTTACTGCCATTGGTCGACCTTGCAGTGAACGGTCTGATTCAGAACCTGTAGGGAATGTTCTGGGGGCTTTGAGGGATACAGCTGGGGATCTCCCAGTGTTAACAGCAGAGGAAGCAAGAGTATGAGGAATGTTAAGGGATGGACAGTGCAGCTGATGGTAGGTGACCCAAGAGGGCCCCAGAGCACACAGTGCTGCACAGCGTTTGGGGGTGAAGGAACATCCAAGAGCGAGGCTGCCCCCGCCCCCTGCACACTCCTTTTGCCCCTTCCAGAAATCGTAACCCGGGGCTGAAGGGGAGACTTGGGGCAGGAATGAGGGTGCAGAAGGAAGAGCGGTCTTGTGTGGAAAGGGAGATGGCTTTTCTATGGGTTTATGAGCATCCTGGATCGTTTTCAGGGAAACAATGTCTCTGAGAGAAGAGATAGTCTTTCTACAGCCCTTCCACCCTCAATGTGAAAAGATGGCATGCCTGTCTTCGTCGTGCTGACCCTGTCTGGGGAAGGAGCACCCCCCGTGGGGCTGCCATTCCCAGTGGAACAGCCCATGGGAGGGCCGGGAAGGAGAGGGATGAGGGGCTGCCAGGCGCCCCAAGAGCCCCATCCCTGGACCTGGGTGGGAGGGACCTGTGTGATCTGTCTGCTTCCCTGCCCTCGTCTCACTCTGCCCCAGCCCTGCTGGTTTCTTGCTGTTCCCTGTGACGTAAATGCTGTTCCCTGATATCCTCATGGCTCCCTCCTCACTTCCTTTAGAGCTCTGCTCAAACGTGACCTCACTAGGGAGGTCTTCCTTGACTGTCCCATATAAAATTGCAGCAGTCTAGCCCCACACTCACAGCCAGTTCCCTTTGTTGCCTGGTTTTTCTCTGTGCCACCTGTTGCCCTCTGATGTGCTGTGCTCGCTTGTTCTCTTGGTGCCTGCCTCCCCCCACTAGAATGTATGTCCCATGAGAGCTTTTGTCTGTTTGTTCACTGCTGTGTCCCCAGTGCCTGAAACAGTGTCTGGCACATAGTAGGCCCTCATGAAATATTGGTTGAATGAAGTTGAAGAGAAGAGAGACAAATTGTGAGGGCCCAGAGTCCTGGGACCAGAGGGTCAAGGGGGCCTTAAAAAGTTTTTATCTTGTGTGAATGCTCTCCAGTGGCTGGACACCTCCAGCCCAGGCCAAGTATCAGGGCCCTCCTTCCAAAGTATCCTTGTCCACCTCTCACTAAACCTGGCTGCTTTATTTTGAAGGCCAGGTTTATTGTGGTGTAATTTGCATGCAGTAAAGTTTACTGTTTCATTAGTGTATAGTTCTATGAGGTTTTGTTTGTTTTTTTTTTTTTTTTTAAGACAAAGTCTCACTCTGTTGCCCAGAGTTGCAGTAGCGTCATCATAGCTCACTGCAACTCAAACTCCTGGGCTCAAGTGATTCTCCTGCCTCAGCTTCCAGAGTAGCTGGAACTACAGGTGCATGCGCCACCACGCCTGGTTAATTTTTCTATTTTTTTGTAGAGACAGGATCTTGCTCTTGCTCAGGCTGGTCTCGAACTCCTGACCTCAAGCGATCCTCCTGCCTCAGCCTCCCAGAGTGCTAGGATTACTGGCGTGAGCCACCACACCCGGCCTATAGTTCTGTGAGTTTTGACAGTCACATACAGTTAGGGAACCTGCACACAGTTAAGATTTAGGATGATTCCATCACCCCCAAAATTCCCTCATGCCCCTTTGTAGTCAGCCCCTTCCCTACCCCCGGCCCCAGGCATCTGCTTATCTGTTTTATATTCCTATGGTTCTGACTCCTCCAGAATGTCATATAAATGGAATCATGTAGTGTGTGACCTTTTGAGTCTGGCTTCTCTCACTTGACATAACGCTTTTGAGATTCATCCATGTTGTCACGTGAATCAATAGTTTGTTCCTTTTTATTGCTGAGTAGTATCCCGTGGCGTGGCTGTATTGCAGTTGATCTGTTCACTAGGTGAAGGACACTGGCGTTGTTTGTTGTTTGGAGAGATGATGAACGCAGAACCTGGCTTCTCTTAATTCTCACTCAAGGGGCCCCATTCTAGCCCTCAAGGTTTTCCATCTTACAGGCATTGGGAAATGAGATATTTGAAGCCCTCTGTGCCCCTCCTCCTCCTCCTTCTCCTTTCTCCAC
This sequence comes from Daubentonia madagascariensis, assembly GCA_023783475.1. Lineage (NCBI taxonomy): Eukaryota > Metazoa > Chordata > Mammalia > Primates > Daubentoniidae > Daubentonia > Daubentonia madagascariensis. The sequence goes on from JAKFHU010000086.1 coordinate 9,728,549, forward strand.
CTCCCCCACCCCCCGATTTCTGTTCTCTTATCTGACCTTGAGTGGTTCACCATCCATTTCCTTGGAAAGCTGGAAAACCAAGATTGGCTCTTGTTCTCGGTAATACAATTCAGTCGATGTAGCTCTAAGTGAAATTTTATCTTATTATAGTGGCCATATCATACTGTTCCAATGAACTTATTGGGAACCATCCTTTGAGCACTTAGTTAGCCCTTTTCACCTGTTCTGCTGTGTGCCTCTGTGCAGTTGGGCCCCGTATATTCTGTCCTGCTGGTTTTCACCCGTGGTCATTCTCTATCAGTCTCATTCATGTGCAGACACTGTTGCTCCCAGCATCAATTAGATCAATCACTGTGCCCTACGTATACCCTCCCTGGTAAACACAGGGAGGAGGACACAGGCCCGGGCCTCCAGCACGCCTTACCCCCAAGGTGATGGTGGCCAGTAACCAGCACCTGTGAGTGTGGACACCAACTCCCACAGACCTCCCTGTCTAATCCAGGGGCTGGCAGACTTTTTCTGCAAAGGGCCAGTTAGTAAATGTCTTTGGCTGTGTGCCCTCCTGCTGCTGTTGCTTCTCTGACCTCTCTCCCCTTCCTCCTCCCTTTAAAAATGTAAAAACCAGTCCTAGCTCACAGGCCATACACAAGTGGGCTGAGGCCCGGTTTGGCTGGCAGTCGGTGGTTTGCAACCCCTGGCAGGCTGTCGTTTGGCATTCTTGTCCACAGGATGTTAAATGTCTTCATGATGGAAATTCAGATACACACCATGTCTGCTTTGTTTTCATGGAATATTGGTCCAGAATCTCACAAGGAAAGGAGGTTGGTCTCACATGACTTGTTTCAGTGAACACATACAGGCTCCTGGTGACATCGGGGTGCCTCCTTTTCTTTCTGGAATCTCATGGGTAATGTGTGGAGTTTTACCTTCTTCTCTCTGGCAAATCCCAGTTGTCCTTGCCCGTGTGTAGTCTTTGGGTACCACTCTCTCTGTCCTGGCAATCCCGCCGTGATCCCTGGTAGTAGTTTGCTGGTCACCTTCGGGCTCTCTCTTAATCCCTTATATATACTGTATGTTTGTTACCCGAGTCACTCAGCACCAGGGGCTCCTACAGTCTCCAAACTCACCTTGGCTTTGGGTTTTTTCTTTAAATGCTCTTTCTGCCTTTTTTAGTTCAAAGATCATTCTGGACAGAAAAGACAGAAGCAAAACCAGAGTGTGTCCTCACTATTGGCTAACAGCAGCATGCCCATCCCTTCCTTGTTCCTTTTGCTTTTCATGTAATAAGGTAGCCCTTTTGGGTGTCCTACACATGTTCTGGAAGCTTCATCTCCTTGGGGGTTTAGCTTTCTGGCAATATTCATTATTCTATGCTACTCCTAGACTCATAGGCAGAAGTAACTTGTACACCCATACTGGTTTCTCTTCTTCCTCTAGTATTTTTGAAATTGCATAGTCAGAGGAGAAGGAAGGAATGAACAGGAAGGAGGGGGAGGATGGTCTTTATCTCCTTGTCAGCAGTTAACCCTTTGAGGACAAGGTGCACTTCCTTTTGTCTGTGCTCTCTAGCAGCCTCTGGTACGGAGCCCTGCATCCAGATGGCCACATCCAGGTGCACGGTTGCCCATCACAGCCTGTGAAAGGCCCTCCGGGGATTGTATAGCAAACATGTTAATGCCTGTATGGAGGCCCTACCTTGTGTATGTAGGTATTCAATAAAATCACAATTTCTCAGCATTTTCCATCTTTTTTTATTGTGATAAAATACACATAACAGGAAACTCACTATCACAACCAATTTGAAGTGTATAATTCAGTAGCACTTGGTATATTCACTATATTGTGCAACCATCACAACTATTTAGTTTCAGAACATTTTCATTACCCCAAAAGGAAACCTTGTACCCATTAAGCAGTCACTCCCCATCCCGCTCCTGCCAGAGCCCTGTGGCAGCCAATCTGCTTTCTGTCTCCATGGTTCTGCCCATTCTGGACATGTCATAGAAATAGAATCATACCCTAGGTCACATTTTATGTCTGGCTTCTTTCACTCAGCATGTTTTTGAGGTTCATCTACCTTGTAGCATGTATTAGTGCTTCTCTTTTGTGTATGTATGTGTGTGTTTTTATTGTGGCAAAATATACATACCATAAAATTTGCCATTTTAACCACTTTGAAGAGTACAGTTCAGTGACATTAAGTACATTCACATTGTTATAGAACCATCACCAGCATCCATTTCCGTAACTTTTTCATCTTCCCAAACTAAAACTCTGTCCCCATTAAACACTAACTCCCCACCCCACTTCCCCCAGCCCCTGGCACCTACCATTCAACTCTCTGTCTCTATGAGTTTGACTCCTCTGGAGACCTCACATAAGTGGAATCAGACAGTCTTTGTCCTGTTGTGACTGGCTTATTTCACTTAGTGTCATGTCCCCAAAGTTCATCCATGTTGTAGCATGTGTCAGGATCGCCTTCCTTTTTAAGACTGCGTAACATTTCATTATATGTCTAGACCACATCGTGTGTGTCCATCCATCCATGGACAGACACTGAGTTGCTTCCACCTGTGTTTTCCACCTTCAACACTTGTTTTTTCAGCTCTTACAGATGCTTCCCAGTCCTGGTTGCCCTCCTCCAAACACAGGTTTGTACACACAGTCAATTGCAGGAGTGATTTGCATTTTTGAATCTTCTCAACTTTTTTAATGCATCTTATCTTCTTTTTGCTAAACCTTTTGAAATCTTCCTGACTCAGACCAGTTACTCACCACATATCTAGAAGCCAGAGTATGTTTGGGGACTTCAGAGAGGGCACAAAAGGAGAGAGATGGTTCTAATTTCAATAGTCCCCAGTTTATGAAGCAGATACGGCAAACAAAATACTAAAAAGGTATAAAAAATACTGTATTATTAATAGCTCAGGCTGATGTAACAAAATACCGTAGACTGGGTGGCTTAAACAATAGACACTTATTTCTCATGGTCCTGGAGGCTGGGAAGTCCAAGATCAAGGTGCCAGCTGGTTTGGTTTCCCAGTGAGGACCCTCTTCCTGGCCTATAGACAGCTGCCTCCTTGCTGCATCCTCACACGTGGGGAGAGAGAGAGCAAGGAAACTCTCTGGTGTCTCTCCTTGTAAGGGCACTAATTCCATCATGGGGGCCCACCCCCATGACCTCACCTAAACATAATTACCTCCTGAAGGTCCCACCTTCAAATGCCATCACATTGGGGGTTAGGGCTTCAATGTATGACTTTGGGAAGGACACAGTTCAGTCCATAGCAAATACCTTCTTTTTTTTTAAAATTGAGACAGGGTCTTGCTCTGTTGCCCGGGCTAGAGTGCAGTGGTGTCATCACAGCTCACTACAACCTCAAACTCCTGGGCTCAAGCGATCCTCCTGCCTCAGCCTCCTGAGTAGCTGGGACTACAGGCACACGTGCCACCATGCCCGGCTAATTTTTCTATTTTTTTGTAGAGATGGGATCTTGCTGTTGCTCAGGCTGGTCTCAAACTCCTGGCCTCAAGTAGTCCTCCCATCTCGGCCTCCCACAGTGCTAATATTACAGGTGTGAGCCACCGCTCCCAGCCCCATAGCAGATACCTTTTATAAAAACACATAGTGAAAGCATTTAGCTACGTGGAGCCCAGCTAAATACTAAAGTATAAGAGAGAACAGCTGGGTGTTGTTAGGTAGAGCAGCTTGCGCTTAAATATTAGCAAGAGTTTGAATTGAAGGGAGAAAAAGGAACATGACTTGGGGAAGGGAGGATGCCCAGAGGCACGGTCGTGCAAGGCACACGAGGTGGCAAGAGCTGATGAGGATGTCTGTTTGGAGAGCACCGGGCAGAGCAGTCCTTCCTCCACCAGCCGTCCATGTGCCAGGCACGGTGTGCACACGGGGAGCAGCAGGGAGCAAGGTCCCTGACCTCATGGAGCTCACGCTCTTGTGAGGACAGACTAACAAGCAAATGAACGAACGGGAATTTCAGACTGCGATGAGGGCCTCTGCGGGATAGGACTGGGATGGCTGTGAGTAGTGATAAAGAGATACTGTCAGGCCGGGAGTGGAGAGGTGCTTTAGGTTTAGGCGGCCCAGAGAGGCTGCCCGAGAGGTGGTATTTGAACAGCCTGAAGGAGGAGGAAAATCCAGCCTTGCGGAGAATGGGAGGAAGACCATTCCAGGCAGAGAGGGAATGAATTAAAAATGTTTGAGGAAAAAAAGGGCAGTCAATGTGGCTGGGGCGTTAGGAGGGCATAGGTGGGAGCGTGGGCGTTGCTGCTCCTGCAACGTCATGGGAGTGCAGACCGCCTTCCACGTGTGCGAAGGGCTTGATGAAGCAGGGAGGTGTGACCTTGAGCATGTTTTATAAGGATCCTTCTGGCTGCTGGGTGGAGAGTGGTTTGGGAAGGGCCATACATTTGGGTGGCTGTCTCAGTGGCCCAGTGGGGACGTGCAGGGGTTGGGTTTGAGCGGGGGTGGTGAGAAGTAGAAGGATTTGGGAGGCAGAACGGACAGCTCTGCTGATGGACTGCACGGGACCGTGGAAGTAAAGGCAGTGAGTGACCAAGGATGGCTTTGAGGTGTTTGGGGCTGAACAACTGGTGGTTGCTGTAGTGAGATTAGGGAAACAGGGAGGGAGTAGTCGGGGAGGTGGGTGTGCTGGCAGAAGTTAACAGTTCAAAGCCGTGGCTGAGGTGAGACCACTAAGGAGTGAATGTAGGCAGGTAGAGATCTGGGGACCAGCCACTAGAGAAACCAAGGGAGCCGGCTGTGGTGAGGAAGAAGGTGCGGTAGGCAGTAAGGTGGGAGCTACTGAAGGCGCACAGTGTGGGGAGAGGGGTGCTCTCAAGGTGGACCTGGCTTTGAATTCTGGTTCCATTTCTTGCTGCCTGTGCTACTTTGGGCAGCTTGACTTGGAAAACAGGGAGTCAGATTACCTGTCCTCCAGGGCCCAAGGGAGGATCAGAGCAAATACTGAGTGCAGTGCCTGGGTGGAGGCAGAGGCTCTGGTGAGGGTCTGTGGCAGCTGCTGCTGCCACCACCAATCTGGTGACAACTGCTCTATTATTATTTTTTTCTGATCGGAGAAGATTTAAAAAGAGCCCTGATGCCAGACACCAAATTCCAGTGTTGCAGGTAGGACCAGAACACTCGGGTCGAGTACTGAAGTCTCCCCACGGCAGGGTGCGTGTTTGGCCTTCTGTGCCTCACCTGTCCCTTCACCTGTCCCAGGCTCACCTGGTCTCCACTTGGTTCTGAACGCTCCCTGTCATCCTAAGTCAGGTGCAAGGTCCCGGCCGTTACCCTAAGCTGCTGCCACCTGTGCTATGACCTGCCACAGCAGCCTTTTGCATTCAGTCTCTCTCCAAAAGTACCCCACCCTCCTTCATTGCCAGCCTTGTTACTCCCCAGATGGAGTTCCCCAGAAAGGTCCCCTTTGTGCCCTGCGTGTGTCTCAGGATCAGGCACTTGGGGAAGATGCTTTCTGCCCTGAGTGGGATGAGTTTGGCTGGTGGATGCTGGAAGCTGTGGCGGGAATGCAGGCGGGGGTGGGAGAAGGATGAGGGCTCAGGCCAAATCCCAGGTGTTGACTGGACCACCTCCCTGGTCTTTTTACTGCAAGCTTCTAACACCTGATGAGGCGAGCTGATGCTGTAAGGCACTGTGGGTCCCCAGGCCCCGGGGTGGGCCTTCCTCTGGCCCCTGGCTCTGGGACTCACCGCCCCCACCTGGGGCACATCCTCTGTGCCTGCCCCTGCCTTGGGCCTTTGCGAGCCAGCCTGGCCTTGGCAGCCCAAGGCCTGGGCCCCCGCCAAGACTTGTGTGTGTGACTGGACAGTGCCCAGCTGGCCCCCGCGGGCAGGGCCCAGGCCCTGCTCCCTGCACAAGCAAGGCCCGGAGGCTTCCCATTGGCCACAGCCTGGGCTGGGCTGTCCCAGGGAGCGGAGGATGGGGAGGGCTGGACAGGGAGGAATAGAGGCTGGAGAAAGCCGCCCTTCCTGTGGGGCCTGCTGGTAATTGGCTCTCCGGAACCACTTGGGACACGAGGGCCAGCTAGGTCAGGAAGTGCTGTACAATGCTGCTCTTTCAGGGGAGACACTGCTTGGTCTCAGGTCCTGTGTGACTCCAGGGGAATCTGGGGAACAGCCTGTTCTCAGAGGATGTTCTCTAACCCAGACCCCCCTCCAGAGGTGAGACATCGAGCCCCGAACTTCCCACCCTCAGCCCTAGAAGGGGCCCCCAGGCTTTGGCCTGTGGACGGGCCTGGAACAGTTCAGAACCGGACGCTTCCCTCAGAGAGAGTGTGGGGCTGGGAGGGGAAAGGAGTAGATTTTCTCAAGAGACCATGAGTCATGTACCTGGAGCTCTTTAGCTCTGTCTGTGGACCCACAGGGAAGGAGATGGCAAGGTCCCTGCCCTCGGGATTTTAATCTGGGTGGGGCGGGAAGGGAATATACTCGGCATCAAACACATTGAGAGAAATAGGAATTTAAAAAAGAAAGAGAAAAGAAAAATACATTGTCAGCCTGAGTAGCTTGGTAAATCTAAAAAAGGCAACGTTTTGATTGTGCCTGAACAAGGGGCAGGATTTGGAATGTACAAAGATGCAGAGGCACACGTGACGTCGGATGGGGCATGCCAGGCACAAAGTATCATGTAAGCAACAGGAAACTGGTCCTAGCAGGGAACTTCTGCCCTGGCACACTCTCGGTGTCTGACATTCCAGGGCCCCTGGGGGACCCACAGCTTGCCTTAAACAGCCCAGAATGCAGAGGCTTAGCCCTGCCTCTGTGCCCCTGAGCCCCGAGCAGCCTGCCCCAGAAACTGGCCAGTGGGCTCTGCCTCTCGGGTACAGCTACTGTGGTGAAGTGTTGCTTGGAGGACTTTGGGCACAGTGACTGCATGTAGTGAGAGTTCTCGTGAGCCTGTCACAGCTGCAGGAGAAGGGTTCAGGGCAGTCCTGGCCAGGACAGGCAGAGCTTGCAGATGCCTTGTAGCTGTTGGTTTAGGAAGAAACTTCTTTCCATAACCCGGTGCTAGGCGAGGCCCTTGTCGGTTGTACTGGACTCGTACTGGGAGGCAGTGACTCCCAGGGTGTTCCACATTTTCCCTAGTCAGGGCACTGAAGAAGTAAATCCTCATTCAGGAGGATGCAGGGTCCTTTGTATCAGGCCCCTCCCCTGCTCAAGAGCCTTCTGTGGATCCCCAGTATCTATCAGATCGTCAGATTGTAGTTCCTTGGCCTGGTATCCAGGGCCCTCCATCATCTGATGGGCCTTTACAGAGTCTAAAAATGGGAAGGGACCTAGAAGCCATCTAATCCAACCTGAGCCTATCAATCTTTTTCATAATAACCCAGAGTGAATGTCGCCTCCCCTCTGTCTGTGTTCTTTTAATAATGAGGAATTCTCTCTTTCATGAGACAGCTTTAGGTTTTTCCAGAAACTGCCTGCTTGTACTTCTACCCACTGGTCTAGGTTAGCTCCTCTGGAGTTATTCTTCTGTCCATATGACCACTCTTCAGAATATTGATATTCCTGTAAGTTTTCTTCAGATCTCTGTCCATCCCAATCCAGATCACTCTCTTTTGGAAGTGGTTCTGCCTGTTAGTTTCCTTTATAGTGTATAAAGCCTAAAACTGAATCATGTTTTACATGGGGCCTGATCTGTGTAGAGAATTGGAACCAAACCCTCCCACATTCTGAACACTATACTCCCTTTAATGCATCCGGAGAGATCAGATTTGCATTATCGTGAACCACATCAAAATGTTGCTTATAATAAGGTAGCGGCCAAATAAAGTGCCTAAATCATTTTCACAAGTGCTGCTTTGAGTCACAGCTCCCTTGTGCCAGTGAGTTTAGACCTAAATATAGAACATTTTCTTTATACTTACTGGATTCTGTCTTGTGAAGTTTAACCCATTTTTCCCGTCCATGGAAATTGTTTGGATTCTGATTGTGTCTCCCTGGTACAGAGGGCCATGTCTAGTGCCACGACTGTGATCCAGAGCCTGAGCTGTGCAGCCACACTGCCCTGCACTTGCTGATGGAGTGGCCGTGGGCAGTTTACTTAGCTTTTCTAAGCCTTGGTTTCCTCATCTGTAGGATGGAGATGATTAACGCTGATACTCGCCTGTGGGTGGGTTGTAGAGTCATAAGACTTCAGTGAGATAATTCATACGCCGGCAGTGGCACAGGGCCTGGTAGTAAGCACTCATTAGTTGCCGGCGTCTTGGTAGTTATAACCACTGCTACTGTTAGTTCAAGTCCTCATTCCTTTGCAAATGGCTGTTTCTTACCCGAAACCCTCCTGGCCTCATTGTTCTTTGTTCCTTCAGGTCCTTTGCTTGCAGTGTCCCCACAGCCTTAGGTTCAGAACCCCCATCTAGGTTCAGAGTCTCTGCAGCATCTTTGATGCACGGTCAGTGCTTCCGTCTGCTGTGTCGCTATAGCCAGGAGCTCCTGTCTGCCAGTCCTGTTGAGGTTCATTTCACAGCCCGCCTGACATCGTGTTCTTTCCATTCTCACTGCCATCGTGTGGGTTCCTTCATTCCCGCCCTTCTGTGCTATTATAGAGCTTCCTCCCTTGACTCCCTGCTTCCGGGCACCCTCCAGCTCTCACCACTGCTGGCCTGTTTCCCCCTGCTGCTGCCATTCCTACCTGCTGCCCAGAAGCCCACTGGCCTCCCTCACCCCACCTCACCCCCTCTCTGGCTCCCCCTTCCCTCCTCTGCACACACAGCCGCCCCCCAGCCCACGTGCTCCGTGCCTTTCCACTCTGGTGCTCTGCCTGGGGCACTCCCTCTGCCTGGAAGGCAGCAGTCCCTAAGCACCCCCAGAGTTCGTAGGAGGGGCAAATGAGAGAAGTAGGTAAATTGCAGGGGACAGTACCTGGGAAAAGTTACCCCTTCCTTCCTCTAAGAAGTCTTCCCTGAGCAGCCTCTCAGTTTAAAGGGATTTCTCTCTCCTTTTGACATGTATAGCACAGAACTTTTCCAATTTTCAGCTGCATACACAGAGAGAACCTAGAGCTACAAATGCATGGTATATTATTTTATGTTGCTTAAGGGAATTTTAAGGTGTTTTTGTTTTTGTAAGGCTGGTAATGACCACAGGCTTGGGCAATTGGTCAGGTAGTGTAAACAAATATTTATGGGGTAAATCTAAATCCCATCCATAACAGGTCCTCCCTGGAGGCCCTGAAGCAGTTTCTAGCATTTCCAGCTACATGGTTTTCTTTTTGTCCTCACGGCCCACATTCCTGACTGGCTCCACCAACCCCCCCAGAATTAACCACATCCAATGTAGCACCTTACTGGATTTGGATGTCTTGTTCTTTTACATTTTTATGTTCCTTATAATTCCTTTCAGACTGCAGGCAACCTTTAAGGGCTCAGTAAATGTGATGACTTTGCCCAGCAGTCTGTCTGCAGCCAGAATCTTGTCATTATCCTAGTGCCACGGGGAGAAAGGGGTTTAAATGTGGCTGCAGATGTGGCTGTAATTCACCTGCAGAAATCTGCAGGAATGGGAATGGAGATACTGTGCCCCGTGGTGTTCTTGTCCTTGAGGACCCGGTCTGATGGGGAAAGGACCCTGTATTAGTTTCCTGGGTCTGCTCTAATAAATTCCCACAAACTAGGTGGCTTAAAACAGCAGATGCCTTGTTCCTGTTCTGGAAGCTAGAAGTGTGTCATTAGGACCACGCTGTCTTTGAAGGCTCTAGGGAACAATCCTTTCTCTCTTTTTAGCTTCTGGTGACTGCTGTCAATCCCTGGCAGTCCTTGGCTTGTAGACGCATCACTCATCTCTGCCTCTGTCTTCCCATGGTGTCCTCCCTGTGTCCCTGTGTCTTCTTTTAGCGACACTAGTCATATTATAATACATTAGGGGCCCACCCTACTCCAGTATGACCTCATCTGAACTAATTACATCTGCAAATGCCGTATTTCCAAATAAGATCACATTCATAGGTACTGGGGGGTTTGGACTTGAACGTATCTTTTTTGGGGAGACACAATTCAAGCCACAGCAGACCTTGAACTGTTTAAAAGTCAAGTCTGATAGGGAGAAAAAAAAAACATGGAAAAAGGAAGGGACTTAAGAACCATCCAGAAAGTTATATAAACCACACACACATACATATATATATATATATATATGCACACATACATATTCCAGATAAAGACTCAAATGTAAAAAAACAAGTAATAAAACACTTAGAAGAAAACGTAAGAGTCAACCAGCATAATCCAGAGGCATGAGAAAGTTTACGTAAACCTAGAAACTATAAAAGACAAGATGCACATTCTCAACTCTGTAAAGCAGTCAACAACTACGAGAACGTGGAAAATACACAAACTCACTAGCAGTCAGGGAGATACAGATTAAAGTAATGATGAAATGTCACTACACCCATAAGATCAGCAAATAATTATTAAGTAAAAGAAGCCACAACCCCTGTTGTTGGTGAGGATGCATTTGTGCATTGTCAGTGCACATGGGAATCACTAGAGCCTTTTTAGAAACTAAGATGGCAACTTTATTTGGCTCCTAATTAGAATACCACAAGAAAAAATGTGAGTGTGAATACTAACTAACCTATTTGATCATATTTAGGAATTATCTTTAAAATTTTAAGTGTGATAATAGTATTGTGGTTAATTTTTAAGGAGTTTTTTTTTTTAACTGAAATATTTACTGGTCAAATGTTATAACGTCTGGGATTTACTTCAAATAATCCAGGGAGTACAGGGATAAGTGGCCGATGGTATAGCAGAGAGTCAGCCAACTACAACCACAGGCCAAAACCAGACCTGCCACCTGGTTTTGAAAATAAAGCTTAGTGGAATTCCACCCTCTCCTTCTTTTACGTGTTCATCTAGCATCATCAGAGGTGGCTTTTGAGCCACAAGGCAGAGTTGAATAGCTGCGATGGAGACCATGTGGCCTGCAAAGCCTGAAATATTTACTAACCGGCTCTTTACAGAAAATATTTGCTCACCCCTCTTTCATAGGAAACATGTTTGGCCACAAGTTCATAATGGTTCATGCTGGAGGCTATGTAAGGGTTTATTACACTAGTCTTCACATTTGTATATGTTTGGACGTTTCCGTAATGAAAGGTTAAAAAAAAAAAACACTTTGACACCATAATCTCACTCCTAGGAATCTATCCCTTGGAAATAAAAGCATCAGCGACTAAAGATCTGTGTACAGAGCGTTTACTGTAATGGTTTCAGTGGAGGAAAACAACTGGAAATAAATTGATTGCCCTCCAGTACAGGAATGCTTGTATAAATCACATCCACCACACCACGGAATAGTATGTTATCTTTTTAAAGAATGAACTAGAGTTTTTACAGTCCACTTGGAGAATTTTCCAAGAGATATTTTCAAGTGCGAAAAGCAAGATGTAGAAAAGTCTGTACTTGACAATCCCATTTTTAGAGAACTCACGTGGCAAAATTAACTCCTTTGGTATGTAGGTATTTGTGTGTGTATGCGTGTGTGTGTGAGTGCAGGATACATAACAGGTTGTTAACATGGGTTAGGGGTAGAATGACGTCTGTGGAAAGGAAGTGAGCAAAACAGAAAAAGGAAAAAACCTGTACTTAAGAAAACAGCCTACATGGTATGGTCCCGTTCCTGTGTTTGTGCAGATGATATTCATATGTATATGTGCTTGGCTAAATTGAAAAGGGAGTTACGATTTTAAAAACAACTGGAAAGGAGTGAATATTTTTAATGTCCTTTGATATAATTAAGGAAGTAAAAGGGAATTTGCTTAGGCGTTGGAAAATGCCCAAGAGTGGGGAAAAAAAGAGACTTAGCGGTCACTGCCGGCCCTGGCCAGCCAGGGAAGGCTCTGTGGAAGGTTTAGAGGGGAGAGGGGGGCAGCTGGATGGTGGTCTTGGGCCATAGTTGCTCCCTGATCTCCCTGTCTCTTCCTCCTGCTCCGGGAGAAATAATGTTTCCCCAGGGAATGAAAAGCGTCTCTTTGTGCGGACTTTAATTGCCATGTTGTTGTGCCAAGGGAGTGAGTGGCAGGCGGGTGCAGCAGCTGGGCACAGCCAATGCCAGGCAGTGGAGCCTGCTCCCTTAGGACAGCCCGGCCAGCTGGCCTGGGAGCACTGCCCACCTCTGCCCCCAGCTGGGTGCCCGCACAGGGACTGGCCTTCCAAGGGGCAGGGGGCTCAGTGAGGATCACTGGAGGAGAAGAAAGGGGAGGGCGTCTGGGAGGGTCTCAGCCACTCTCAGAGGCTTATTCATCTCACCCTCCTGTCCCCTCACCCCCTCTTGTTTTTCAGACTGTCAGCATCAATAAGGCCATTAATACGCAGGAAGTGGCTGTGAAGGAAAAACACGCCAGAAATATCCTTTTGGATGTTGCTTGGAAGACTGGCCCTGAAGGGGGGTCAGATTGTGGAGACTGAGGTCAGGGCGAGGCTCCCTTGCTTGGCTGCAGGAAGGGGCACCCCCTGCACGGGCCGGGCCCGGCAGGTTCGAGCAGCTTCTGTGGGCAGCAGCAGCTCTCAGGGAGCGCTGGCTGCAGAGACCACAGACCATCAGGGTGGCAGGGACCAAAGAGGCCATCGACCCCAGTCCTTTCAACTTGCCAGAGATCCTGCTCCTCTCCTTAGGGACTTAAGCTTTTCAGAACTTCGAAGTCATTTGAAAGTCACTTTCACCTGTATTATCAAAGCTCTCCAGTTCCCGCACTTTGCACACAGGGCCACATTGACCACCCCCCTGGGGACACAATGATCTCCTTTTCTGAGCATGGAAAAAAAAAAAAGTGTCAGCTTTAGTGATTGATTATTGGCCTTAAGCCGGGGCGGAGACAGGGGCTCTTGGGATCTGCCCTTGAGGTGTAGAGTCCAAGAGCTGGAGAGCTTACTCCCCAAAGGCTGAAGGAGAGAGGCTGCCAGTGGGCCTACACCTATGCCTTTATCTCTCTGTGTGCTGAGCAGAGCAAAGTGGAGTTCCAGGCACGTGGAGGCTGGGCTTCTATCTGGGATGGGAAGCTCCTTTTTGCCTAGGACGTTGGGTGCTGTGCCACAACTGGTCAGGTTAGAGCAGCTTGTCCTGAAGCCATACAGCCTCAGCCCCTGGAGGAGACCCTCCAGGGTAGATGGCCAGAGAAGCCCAGCATCACCTAGCATGGTGCCTGAACTGCTCTTTCCTGGAGTGAAAGCAGCTTGCCTTTAGTGACAAGATGCTCTGGCTGGAATTAGGGCTCTGCTATAGGGTGGGGGCTATAGAATCTCTCCGGGGTAACCCTGAAGCCCAGCCTGACAGCAAGCCTAGCTGGGTCTCAACTCTTCTTTCCCTAGAAAGGCACAGTCCCCTTGCTTTACAGCATCACATTTGCTATCCTTGCTATGATTAAAACCAAACCAAGGAAAACCTTTATTTTAAGTGGCCCAGTTGATTTTCTCAGAAGGAGTTACTCAGTTCTGACCCCTACCTGCTGAGAATTTGTGATCAGTCTGATATGGGATATGAAGAGAGAGACACTTGTCATAGGCCAGTGTGCTCTTCTGGACAGGGGATGGGCACAGAGAGGCTAGCCCTGCAGCAGCAGAACCATGCCACATGCTGCAAAGGAGGCTACCTGGGATGAGGGAAGGGACCCTGGAAGGAGTTTCTGAAATTCCACCTCTGGAACTCCTGGGCTCACTCTGAGACTTTGAGTGGGGCCTTCCTAAGCCTTAAGTCACTTTTCTGTTAAATGAAAGTGTTGGCCGAAGAAGATTTCAAAGAATGAACATTCCAGCTCTAACATTCTTTGAGTCTCTCTGATTCACAATTTCTAAATGATAGGTAAATATTGAAAAGATCGACTCCATGCAATAGGGTTTTACATACCTAAAGATATCACAAAACACTTACTCTTTATCAGTTCTTTTATCAGCTATCCTGATAAAAGAATATCAGCTGAATAAGCATTAGTAAATCTGACGTCAGAACTGCTATTCAGACACTCATGTATCACAGATGCCTAACTGATGAACACGTTAGCCCCCTCCCTTGGCATCTGCTCCCAGAGGGCCGGGGACTGAGTCTTATTTTTATTTCTTATTTTCTGATTTTTCTCCCTGAGTACCTTTTACAGTGCCTGGCACATAATTGGGGGCGTAAAAATGCTTATAAAGTCAAACAGAGAGAAAGGCCTCCTTGCTTCTTTCAACATCAGGGTTGAAGAGCCCACTGGCTCTGCATTTGACCTGGGTCTGCACTTGACCTGGCTTCTGTTTAACAGGTTGCTCTTGGGGAAAGTGAGCATGGGGAGGCTGGGACGGCCCTGCTTTCATTGCTTCCTGCTAGTCGGAAGGGGCGGTGCTTTAAGTTGAACCACCAATTATTTCAGAAATCATTCGCAGGCTGACTCAGTCCCAAGCTGACTTCAGCTTCCAGACCCAAAAGTCCGTGCACACCTACCCCTCTCAAAATGAAATTTCATCTGGGGAAGGAACTTTATAGTACCTTTCACATCCAAACAACATGTGTTCTGGATAGTCGTTAGTTTCTGACCTGAAGCAAGTCTTTCTGCCCTAAATGACGCTGTGCTTCAGGCTTAATAAAGAAGCCTAAAGTTCCAGGTAAAGAGCTGTCCTTAGGGTTCACGATGCCCAATCACTGGGTCTGTGAAGCCTGTTTAAGCACACAGTTGTAGAAGATATATGGAAAACCCTCTACGCACTCCAAAAAGGGCTCACTAGTAACAGAGATCTGGAATGCTAAACTTAAAATCACTAAAGGCCAGGTGGACATTGATCACATGCAAACCATGGCAGGCAGTCTGTGGGTGGTGGGTGTGTTTGGAATTGAGTCTGGGGAGAAGCGGCCCTAAGATTCCACATACATGGAGTTCAAGGTGTTAGGAGATGAAGGTACCTCCAGCAAAGTCAGGAAGGTCTATGGGAGAGGTGGGTTATTCAGGTCATTTTAAGTTTGTGGAAAGGGCATTTTAGACAAGGGCTGCAGCTGTCAAGGCAAGCTCAGGGTTGGCCAAACAGCAGGCTTGGAGGTGCTGCCTGGGAGCAGGGCTAAGGCGGCAGGAGGTCAGGATGTGGGATCCCTGCAGGGGCCAGGGCCCTTGGTCAGGAGCTGAACATGCCCTGGCTTTTAATGATAGATAAGAAAGAACTGGAGAAGCTGGAATGTGTTGTTAAAAAGTTAGCTGTAATTATTCGCCAGGGTGCCCATCCCAACTCAGCATACCCAGAGAAAGGGCATACTGGACCACCCCTGGCCCAGAGGACACTTGTGCAAACTATAAAAAGACACTCCTTTCTCAAGACACTTCTATCTCTGGGGAAACTGCCTAATCAAATAGATTTTATTAGAATAAGACATTTTCTTGCCATCTGCCAAAAAACTGCCAGAATGAACATACAGATCTAGGGTGTCCTAGCTCGAGTGGTGCCCCCTCTGTGGTAGCACCCTCCGCAGTGGCCGGGTGCAGGCTTGACCCCAGGACCTGGCTGGCTGAGGCAGGTCCCATGCCTTTGTTTTCCATGACCCCCCCTCACCGTGCATACTGGGAACCCATCACGAGAAAGGGGCTCAGACCTTCTGGTCTGTCGTCAACCGACTGCCTCTTTCTAGCAACGCGGTGCTCTGCTGGAAGTTCTGCCACGTGTTCCACAAGCTCCTCCGAGACGGACATCCGAATGTGAGTTCCTTGGGCCGCAGAAGGAAAGTGTGACTGCCTGGGCCACAGAGGCTGCTGTCCACTCCCACGCTGTCCCCTCTCCTGGCCTTGGGGTTCCCCGTTAGAGGTGTGCATGCCTCTCCCCAACCAGCCTCTCCTCCCTGCCCCAGGCCCAGCTTTGCCTACCCTGCACCCGCCCCTTCTGTCCTCTCGCGGGCTGTTCTCTTCCCTCTCCAGGTCCTGAAGGACTCTCTGAGATACAGGAATGACTTGAGTGACATGAGCAGGATGTGGGTGAGTTTGGAGACAGCCTGGGAGCCACCTACCCCCCACCTCCTTTCCCAGAGGCCACAGCACAGGGGCTGGGGAATGGAGCATATTCATCTCTTTCATCTTGTTTAGGGTTTCTCCGTGAGCCCCGGGAGGCACTAAGGATGCCCCAAATAGTATCAGGATGTCCACAATCTTAGCTGGAGGCCCTGGAAGCTGCAGAGAAGTTCCAAGGCCAGGGAGCTTCTCCTGCCAGTGGAATCTCATGTCACAAAGCTGTCTGGACGTTGGGATCCCTTAGCAGCTACACTGCCGCTGTTCCTACTTCTCTTCCTTTGGGGTCACAGCACATTGAGGATTAACATTCCCAATTCTTAATGCCAGTACCTTTTCCTTCCTGTCTAGGGAGTCTCAGTGCCTTAGGCTGAGGGAGGATGTAGGTGGCAATATCAGACTCGACTGAAAGAGTGTCTCTATACACATCCCCCAGTCCCTGTAGATTGTGGTGTCCAGGGGTGTGTGTATAGAGAGGAGTCATCTGCATTTTGAAGACTCTTCCTGGTTGATTCTGATATGCTCCTTTGCCCCTACCAGTTGAGAACTCCTACTTTAGCCTTTTCCCTCAAAGTCTTACCTGTATCTGTCTGCACTCATAAAATGTTAGCGATTATGTAGTCCTATCTACCTATCGTAAGTGAGGAAGTACAGGCCCAGAGAGGGAAGCAGCTTGTCCTAAAGTCACAAGGCTAGTTACCTGAACAAAGCTGAGAGCTGTCTCCAGACCTTCCAACTACATGCTAGAAAGCTTTCCTCATAACATGTAAAGCTTAGATCTTTTCCTTTTTATTAGAATTTGCCTGGCATATCTTTCTCCATCTGTTTATTTTCAACTTTCCTATATTCTTGTTTTAGAAATATTACTTGTAAACAGCATTTAATTGGATTTGGGGTTTTTTGTTTGTCTTTTAATTCAAGGTGGCAGCCTTTGTCTTTTACTGGGCATTTAGTCTATTTACATTTATTATAATGCATGATATGTTTATATTTATGTTTTATTTTATGCTTTCTATTTGTCCCATCTGTTCTGGTTCTATTTCTCTCATTCCTTGTTTTCTTTTGCATTGACTGGGTATTTTTTTATCATTCTGTTTTTTCCTCATTACTAGTTGGGAGGTAAAAAAAAATTTTTTTTTGGTATGTTCTGTAATAATTACAAAGTGCTTGCTTATTTTATCAAGGTCTATACTTCATATCTTTATCCATTTCCTGTATAACACAAAGACCTTAGAATTTTCTAATTATATTTATTCCCTCAACTTGTATGTCAAGTATTTTAGTTTTGATTATGTTTTTCTTTTTAAACCCTATAAGATATTGTTTTAATTGTCTTATTCTGTGCTTCTCACAGAACTTCCATCTGGGATCAGTTTCTTCCTTCGTGAATTATTTCTTCTAGAATGTTCTTTATTGAGAGTCTGCTGGTGGCAACCATCATTTTTGCTTATTTGAGAATATCTTTATTTCATCCTTATGCATGGAAGATATTTTCTCTGGGTGTGGAATTCTAGGTGACAGTTATTTTCTTTCAGCACATGGAGGATGTAATTCAAGATTTCTTTCCACTGACTTCTGGCTTCATGATTTTCATAAAGTCAGCTGTGAGACTCACTGTTGCTCCTTTGAAACCAATCTGTGTTTTATCTCTGACCATTTTAAGATCTTAGAATGTGTCTAGGAGTGAATTTGTTTTGGATTCTCTGGACTACTTAAATCTGTGGGTATCACCTTTTATTAGTTATGAACAATTTTCATTATTGTTTCAAACATTGCCTTTTGCTCCATTCTGTCTTTTCCTTCTGAGACTTTGGTTAGAAGCGTGTCAGACTTTCTCACTCTATCCCCCATGTCTCTAAGCCGCTATTTTGGTTTTTTCTACATATTTATCTCTGCTGCCTTCTGGATAATTTCATCAGATCTGCTTTCAGTTCACTTGTTCCCTCTTCAGCTGGGTCTAATCAGTTGTTAAACCTCTCCATAAGGTTTTCAATTCCAGTTAGTTGAAGTTCTGGTTTTTTTTCCAAATCTGCTTAGTATTTCTTACAGTTCTCATGCCCTGCATATATTTTGAAACAGTCTCTTTATTTCTTTAGATATATTAAACATGGTCATTCCATATATCACTTTTTACAATTCCATTATCTAAAATCCTTAGAAGTCTTTTTCTGTCATCTGTCACTTTCGGTGAATTTTGTTCGCACTATATAGTTGTGCTTAGTTATTTTTTACTGTAAGCTCATTTTCCTTGGAATTTTATTTGTAGGAATTCTTTGAAGTCTGTAATGAAGGCAGATTCCTCCAGAGAGAATTGGCATTTGCTTCCATTGAGATCACTCTAAATTAAATTCTCAGCTTAAGGTTTCATGAATTCTGGGTGGATCCCCTTGGGGACTGGCTCATGAGTCCCCATTCTCAGCAGTGGTTTTTCCCTCCCTCTAATCACAACAGTGGTTTGAGGCTATAGACTTTCTTTACAGTCCTCGGGGGGACTTCCTCCATGCAGGAGTGCCAGTGTGTGTGTTATTTTATATATACTCTTGCTTCCCTGCACCAAGGAGGCACTCTTTTGGCTATTCCATGAGACTCCTCAACTTGGGCTCCTCAACAGGAGTCCTGTCTCCTGTTCACCACATGGCCGTTGAGGCCTAGAATATCAAAGCTCAGTTCACCTGGCATAGCGAAGCTCACCCCAGCATTCCAGTTACCTGAGTATCTACATTTACTCAGTTCCTGGCCTGAGGATTTCTTACTCTCTTGCTAACTTATTAATGCCTTCAAAAAGAAGTTGCAATATTTTACTTAATATTTTTAGTAGTTTTCAATAGGAAGATCAACCCAGATACCTCGCCTGCCTTGTTACCCAAAATGGAATTCCTTTAGGTCTTTCTTCCTATGTAGTTCTGTCTCTTGCCTTTGACTTAGCGTTTCTGGAAGTTAGGACCATCTATTGCTTTTTGATCCTTGTGCGTTTTCATGTTAAGTATAGTTAGTTTTTGATGGTGAGAATATTTTTGCTCCTTTTTCATTTTCTGTACTTTCCAATTTTTCTATAATGAATTTTTCTATAAGTATTACATAAAAATTAATAAAATATGAATTGTTCATAGAGAATTAATACCTTATGAACATACTGGCATTGATATTTTTAACTTCTTCTGATTCCTTACCTCCTGTTGGTGCCCTTTCAGGCATGTTCAATGCAGTTCCTTTATTATACTCTAGATACATTTGTCAAAACCCATGGAATGTCCAACACCAGGAGTGAACTCTACGGTAAACTCTGGACTTTGGGTGATAATGACACATCAATGTTGGATCATCAATTTTAACAAATGTGCCACTCTGGTGGGGGATGTTGATAGTCAAGGAAGCTGTGTGTATTGAGGGGGTAGGAGGTAAATGGAACTCTCTCTCTACTTTCTGCTCAATTTTCCTATAAACCTAAAACTGCTCTTAAAATAATCTATTTAAGTTGAAAAAATAGGCTAGGCATGGTGGCACATACCTGTGATCCTAGCACCCTGGGAGGCCAAGGTGGGAGGATCGCTTGAGCTCAGGAGTTTGAGACCAGCCTGAGCAAGAGTGAGACCCTGTGTCTACTAAAAATGGAAAATATTAGCCAGGTGTGGTGGCGCGCGCCTGTGGTCCCAGCTTCCCGGGAGGCTGAGGCAGGAGGATCCCTTGAGCCCAGGAGTTTGAGGTTGATGTGAGCTAGGATGACGGTATGGCACTCTAGCCTGAGCAACAGAGTGAGACTCTGTCTCAAAAAAAAAAAAGAAAAAGAACAAAGAAAAGAGAATAAAGGAAAGGTTATACCCGTAAAATGTTTGCCATGATTATATCTAGTGCTTAGGTTAAGGGTGATTTGTTTGTATGTGTGTTTTTCTATATTTTCCAAATTTTTTTAAACGGACATTTGTCATTTGCATAATCAGAAAAAGATAGATTCTTTACCAAGGAAGTCCTAGCTGCAGGTCTCTGAACCCACATGTTCTTAGTGTTGATGCTCTGTCTTCTTATCTCTTCCTGAAAGGGTCACCTGAGTGAGGGGTACGGCCAGCTTTGCAGCATCTACCTCAAACTGCTGAGGACGAAGATGGAGTACCACACCAAAGTGAGTCTTGGCAGACGATCTGCCACCACCTCTGGCTCCCACCCTGAGGCCCCATAGCACCTCTCTGGGCCTAATTGTTAGGCGTCTTTCGAGTAAGCGACAGCCTGGGCTCTCAGGGAGTGTGTGGACCACATTCCAGCTGTGCGAGAGGAAAACTGCAGCCAGGCCTCTGGGGTGTGGCAAGGACTGGGATTTTGGCCTATGTCTTCTGTGTCTTTTATTCCCCATTTTCCACCTAGAAAGAGGAAACATGTCCACTAGGTTGCCTTTTGATGTTACAGAAGCACTGATTTTACTATTAATATAAACAATTCCTACAATTTCTATAGTGAGTTTCCACACAGAACCTTCTTTTAATCAATATGTGACTTTGGTCAGTAAGTATTTCTCACACACCTAATGCATGTAAAACTGTATGCTCAGTACTAACAGGCATGTAAGAATAAGTAAAAATGCGCTGGGCCCAGCAGCTCACGCCTGTAATTCCAGCACTTTGGAAGACCGAGGCAGATCACTTGAGGCCAAGAGTTTGAGACCAGCCTGGGTAACATAGCAAGACCCCAACTCTACAAAAAATAAAATAACGTAATTTCGTGTCTTTATCTCTATTATGTTTTATGTTCTTGAAGGGTAGCTTTGGTTCATTGATACTATTCTACCGTTAAACCTTTTACAGACATCATTTAATGTTCACAACAACAAAAGTATAGGTATAATTATATCCTGGGAAAATGAAATTTTGGAGGGTGGTTGAGTCCGTTGCCTGTGTCCCATACAAAATGGGGATGTGAACCCAAGCCTGCTTGGTGCTGACGCTGTGCTGTGCCCAGTGGCTGCTCTTACCTCCCTCAATGTGTCATTGAGTGCCTGCCACGGGCCACACAGCGTTAGGTTCTGAAGAGAGAAGGGTAAATCGACTTTGTCCCTGCCTTTGGGAGTCTTATAGTTTGGTCAGGAGAGAGGTGGTAGAGGGAGAGAAGATAGATACCAGCAGGGCTAGAATTGGGAGAAGCAGAAGGCGGCACAGAGAACGCGAGCCTGTCTAACCCAGACTCAGGACCACATAGAATGCTCAGAGGCAGTGACACCTGAGCTCAGTTTGAGCACGTTCTGGTTGTCTCAGCTGCGTGACACATCACGCAAAAACTGAGTGGCTTAACACAACAATCTTTTATTAGCTCTCACACTTTCTGTTGGTCAGGAATTCTGGAAGGACTTGGTTGGCACTTCTGGCCGGAGGGCTCTCTCACAGTTGTAGTCAGATGCTGGCTGGAGCTGGAACCGTGGGGACTGCAGCAGAGCAGCTGGGGCTGGCCTGGCAGGTGGTGGGGAGAGAGGAAGTGGCCAGATGAAGGACAGGAAGGTATCTCAGGCAGAGCGATCAGCTGGAGACCTCAGGGCATGAGGCTGGAACAGTTTGGTGATCTTGTGGAAGTAGCGATAGATCCATGTAGGTGTGAAGCTTGGGCAGGGTGGAGTGCAGCAGGTGTGAAACCATCCAGGTCACAGAGGCCTCGGCACCCGCCTGAGCAGCACCTTGGGCTGTTCTGTACCCCGTGGGGATTGGGCCATCAAGCGATGACGTGGGCCACTCTGCATCTCGGGTTGCTCTTCCTGGGGGCAGGGTGGAGGGTGGGCTTGAGAGCCCCAGGCTGCCAGTGTGGACAATGATGAGAGCCACAATTAGGACAATTGTCTTTGGGACAGAGGGCTGGGGACTACCTGGAGACTGGGAGGAGAGGGGGCAGTAACCAGAGGGGCTGCAGGGCCAGTGAGAAACACCTGGGCAACAGGAAGAGGGACACGAGCAGAGAGAAGCAGAGGCCCTGAAAATCAAGACACCTGGGGGCTGGGTGCTCTGGCCTGTGGGTTCCAAGAGGATGGAGAACAGGTGTCTTCCCAGCCTCCAGCCCAGAACAGGTGCTCAGTCAGGATTTGTCAAATGAATGACAGAATGAACGAGAACCTCAATGGGCTCTAACAGCACAGGAGGGGCTGGGCCTGAGTGAGGAAAGAGGCTGCCCTGCTTCCTCCGAGGCTGGAAGACAGGAGGGACAGTGGGTCCACGCAGAGCAGAGAGGGGATGGGGGGCAGGAGGCTGAGGCCACTGCCATGCAATGATGTAAGAAGGAAGGTTACGTGCTGAGGGTGACAACGTGGGAATCAGGTACCAGGTTTGAGAGTGAAACAGTCATCCACGGAAGGGCAGCTGGTCAGGGGCAATGGCAGGGCTGTTAAGGGTACTGTTATGGACTGAATGTTTGTGTCCCCCCAAAATTTACATGTTGAAATCCTAACCCCCAACGTGATGGGATTGGGGCCTTTGGGAGGTGATAGGTCATGAGGGTAGAGCCTCATGAATGGGCTTGGTGCCCTAGTAAGGAGGGGCAGGAGAGAGCTTGTTGCTTCTCCCTCTCTGCCGTGGGAGGGACGTAACCAGGAAGAGGGCCCCTACCAGGAACCAGATCTGCCAGCACTTTGCTCTTGGGCTTCCCAGCCTCCAGGACTGTGAGACATCAATGCCTGGTGTTTAAGCCACCCAGGCTGTGGTATCTTGTTATAGCAGCCTGACCTGACTAGGACAGACACTAAGGCCAGAGAGCGTGAACGAATAGTGACACCAGCTGTGAGTTCTCTGGGGACGTTTGGCAGCTGGCCCTAGGCACAGAGCATGTGACGAGGACCCGGGCTCAGAAGGGCTTCATAGCAGTGTGGTGGAAGGATGGGCAGGGGGTGGGAGGTGGGACTGATGTCCAGACTGAGCCAGGAAGTGAATGTGGCCAGAGACTGGAGGCAGGAGCAGGAAGGGACTGGCCATCTCTGGGACAGAGGAACGTGAGTAGTGGGCAGATGTGAGGGCCGGAAGGACAGGGACCTGGATGTTGCAGCCAGAGTAGGCACTGGAGTGGAGGGTGCCGTGCAGGGTGGCTCTAGGTGGTGGCAGGGTCCAGGGTGGACACACGTAGCTGGGGGTGGAGTAGAGGTGAAGGTGCTGAAAATGAGGAGGTCAGAGGTTATAATCCCAGGGTGCAGGGCTTGGGGCAGAGGAAGACTCTGGTACAGGTGCCGGGGACTTGGGCGAATGCCAGGTAGTAACCAGGAGATGGCAGTAACCAGTGATGAGGAAATATAAAGGGGGAATAATTGAATCAAATGAACCTGCAAACAAGAGCTATTTTCATGTGGAGAAACATCGGGATCGGGAAGAATGCGGACCGCACCTCCCAGCCTGTGGTCAGTGGGGTCATGGGAAATGAACACCCATCACACTCCAGAAGGCCACACTGTCCTTCTGGGACAGGTGAGAGGTTGAGGCTACAGGCTTCCCTGAAATTCCAAGAGAGCAGTAGGATGGGAGATGGAGTTCAGGGAATACCATGGGGACAGTAGAGAAGGAAAGGCAGGGAGAGGCTGGGCGGCTGGAGGGCCCTGGGTTTGGGCACCTGCCACTGAGGATGGCAGAGGCATGTAGGTGCCCTGTGGGACTCTGTGGAATTCTGGAACCAAGTCCACCAGCCTCAGAGGCCTTGGCCCCTTGGAGCCTGGGAGCCGAGTCTGCAGTGGGCATTTCCTGGCAGCAGATGGAATATCACCATAGCCACAGGACCTGGGGGACATGGAGGTCAGAATCATGAACCCTGAGATCTACCTCTGCTCTTCACTTTGTCCCGGACCTTCTCTGCCCCTCGGCAGCCCCCGGCATGGCACTGCCATGAGCCTTTCTGGCAGGAGGGTGAGAGTGGGGACTCCAGGACACAAAGATAGAAGGCGTCCTTGTGTTGAAGGTGTGAGGAAAGACCAGGACGAGTGCACAGACGCAAACTGTCCAAAGAGTTCAAGGGTTTAAGGTTAAGCAGAATTCAGATGCCATTACGTCTTTTGTGTGCCTGGCATAGGCAGGTGAGGCCACAGCTGAAATTGCTTGGATTAACTGAAGAAGTCACCATGCCAGACAGTGCCCAAGCCTATAGAAACTTTAAAGTCTTTGCAGGAGCCTGTGCTGAGCTCTTCTGAGGGAAATGTGCTCGTAAGGCAGTTGCTGGCCTCGCTGAGGGATGTCCTGAGCGAGCTCTTCACTCTTGGCTCTGCCTCCACCTCCAAGCACCTGTCTGTATTACATCAATTACCGTGTACAAGTTTCCACCTGCACCTGGAAGCAGCATGTTTTCGAGCCAGACTGACCTGAGTTCAGACATCAGCTTCTTACCTATATGACCTTTAACCCAGTTCTAAGATGGGAATAATTATTTCTGCCTTGTGGACTGTTGTGAGGATTAAATCAAGTCCATAAGGCATTGTGCAGGGTGCTGGGCAGGTGTCACCTGCCTCCCCCTGGCCTGGTCCCCAGGATGCTCAGAGGCTCCCTGCACTACCAAGCTTCATAGTCCCAGCTCCCTGCTGTCCCACCCATTCAGACTCACCGGGAGGGCACATTAAAACACAGCTCACTGGGCCCACACCTGGAGTTGCAGATTCAGTAGGTCTGTGGTGAGGCCTGAGAGTATGCATTACTTTTTTTTTTTTGATACAGAGTCTTGCTCTGTTGCCCAGTCTAGAGTGTTGTGGCATCAGTCTAGCTCACTGCAACCTCAAACTCCTGGGCTCAAGCGATCCTCCTGCCTCAGCCTCCCGAGTAGCTGGGACTACAGGCATGCACCACCACACCTGGCTAATTTTTCTATTTTTAGTAGAGATGGGGTCTCACTCATGCTCAGGCTGGTCTCGAGCTCCTGACCTCAAGCTATCCTCCCACCTGGGAGTGCTAGGATTACAGGCACGAGCCACCACGCCCAGCCTGAGAGTTTGCATTTCTAGCAAGTCCCCAGGTGATGCCAATGCGGCTGGTCCCAGGACCGTACCTGGAGAACCACTGCTGTAGACTTTGAAGTGAGACAGAACAAAAATGACAGACACCCACCACCCAGCTTCTTTATCTCAGGGTTTCCATTTGCAGAGCCTGAAGTACTCACTCTGGAACTTAGAAGCTCCCGATGGAATGGCCACCCATCATTCTGGGGCCCTTTCCTTTGTCAGAGGGACAAACTACACAGATGAAGAGATAATGATATAGATACTTGGCAATGATTGATGATACTAAATAACTTCTCTTGACTTTGGGGTGTACTATGTGGTATGTTCCTGCCCGCAAGTTTCTCTTGCTAATTACACTCTGCAAAAGCTAATATGAGAATGGGTTTGCCTTCACTGATCTCACAGCAGCAGCTTCAGGGAAATGGCAAAGGACAGCAGGAATTCTGAATACAATTCAGAATGGACCAGGGCTAAATAATTATTCCACTGCCTCACATGTCGTGGGTAATTGAGAGGCAACCACTGTCACACGCTGTCTCATTGCACCACGGGAAAGCATCTTTAGAAGAATGTCCCAGGGTGCAGATTATAAGGGAGGAGCCCTTTCATGG
Source organism: Daubentonia madagascariensis (assembly GCA_023783475.1). Taxonomy (NCBI): domain Eukaryota; kingdom Metazoa; phylum Chordata; class Mammalia; order Primates; family Daubentoniidae; genus Daubentonia; species Daubentonia madagascariensis. Next base: position 9,754,086 of record JAKFHU010000086.1, read on the forward strand.
CTCTAGGGGTAGGATGGAGCCTTCACCTCTGATAATGGGTAGAGGGCATTCTTTGCTGTGAACCAATCAAGGGGTCTGTGTGTGTGTGTGCACGCATGTATGAGGTTGTGTGAACTGACACTGTCTCCCCAGGAAGAGTGTGGGTGCCCATAGGAGTACAAGCCACACAAGCACAATTCAGCCTGCAGCTGCCCAAGCTCAGTGTATACAGGGCCTGCTTGATGTCGGCCCAGTCGGGCTGGGTAGAGAGCTCTTAACGTGCCCTGTTCTGACTTCCTCTACCTCCCTTCCAGAATCCCAGGTTCCCAGGCAACCTTCAGATGAGTGACCGACAGCTGGACGAGGCTGGAGAAAGTGATGTTAACAACTTGTAAGTGGCTGCCCTCGTGCTCTGGGCCCAGTGGGGAAGGAAGCTTTTGTGGATGCTGTCACGTCTCATTAGGGTCATAGAGGGCCTGATGGCAGGGGCAGTGGCTGGGGTGGGAACCAAAGCCCCTGGCTGACTTAGTGCTGGTGCCTCACCCAGAACCTCTGCCGGACTATCTCACAGCCCAGGGCTTTCCTGTCTGTCTTGCCCTCCACCCTCTCAGCCTAACACTGGTACCTGTCCTCTCCCTTTGCCACTGTCACCGTTAACTCTTTGCCCTGCTGGATCTTCAACTGGCCTTAATACCCACTTGGGTGGGGGCTGAGAATTGGAGCTGGGATGTGTGTGCATGTACTTGTGCATGTGCGTGTATGTGTGTGCACATGTGTGTGTACATGTGTGTGTGTGTGCATGCATTCCCACGTGCACTGGGGACTGGAAGTAGCAGTGCAGAGCCTGAGGAAGGGGCAGGTAACAGACTGGCCTCGGGCTGTGGAGTGTAATCTCTCTCTCCTCTTGGGTCCAGTTTCCAGTTAACAGTGGAGATGTTTGACTACCTGGAGTGTGAACTAAGCCTTTTCCAAACAGGTGAGTCTCCTCCCTCCCATGTGCCCCAGGCTCTTGCAGGAGTGGCCTCATTCTCACCCTTGTTCCCTGCTGGGACCAGCTGGCCTAGCCCTCCTTTCCCTACAAGTCGCACAACACAAGGCGCAGGAAAATAGAGATGTCCACACCTCATCTCTGCTCCCTCCATTCCTCCTGCAGGGAGGGCCCGAAGCTCTCGGGTATTCTCCAAGTCTGTGGTTTCATATCTGAGCAGAAAGACCATACTGCCCCTCCCTGCTGGCCTCCCTCTGAAAGCCCAGGCCTCCAAGAGCCCAAAGACAGGTCATACCTCTTTGACAGCCATCTACTGGACTGTGGCCACAGCCCCTGCCAGTCCTGCCTGCTACTCGGAGCTGGGTGGGCTCGAGGGCATGGTTTCTGCTCAGGAGGAAGGGCTTGTGCCTGCTGTTTAGTTGGCAGCCATGGGAACAAGCTGGTCAAGTTGGGTTGTCACCCGAGTCTATGTGAGCAGCCCATGAAGTCCCACTGTGCTAGCAGGGGGAGTTGGCCACACTTCCAGGCTCTCTTCTGCCAAGAGTTCTGGTGCCTCCAGACCCTCAGCCCCTGATGCTTCCCTGAAAAGCCTCAGATGGTCCCTTCCCTCTGGTGTCTCTCCTCCCCTTGCCTCCCAGCTGGCTCCCTCCTTTCCCTGGGGGACACAGGAGCAATGTTCTAAGACTTAGGGTGTTCCATGACAAGCGTCCAACTCTGAAAGAGGGTGTTCCACACTGTAGGTCTTCATGCACAAGTATGGCGGCCTTCTCAGCATTCGAAATGCAGGGCCCACTCTTGGGGCTATGATTCCCTCACCCTGAATTGCAGCTTCCTCAGTGTGTTCATCTGTGCATCAGATGCTTACTACTGGCCTATTCTTTTCCAGAATATTCTTTTCCAGGCTGTACTGGGCCTGTGACAGGGCAACAAATTCCTTAATATTTTTTTTTTCTTTTTGAGACAGGGTCTCTGTCACTGGGCTGGAGTGCAGTAGCATCATCGTAGCTCACTGCAACCTCAAACTGCTGGGCTCAAGCAATTCTCCTGCCTCAGCTTCCTGAGTAGCTGGGACTAGAGGCACGTGCCAACACACCTGGCTAATTTTTCTATTTTTTGTAGAGATGGGGTCTCGCTGTGCTGCCCAGGCTCTTCTTGAACTCCTGGCCTCAAGCAATCCTCCTGCCTCGACTTCCCAAAGTGCTGGGATTACAGGCGTGAGCCACTGTACCCAACTGTATTCCTTAATACTTTGACCAATCAGTTCAGTATAAAATGTGGTCAGAAAAACACCAGAAACATTTGGAAACCGTGGTTTGTGGGAGAAAGAAGGTACTCAGCTGACTAGTAACTTATTGGAGCAGGGCCTTAAACAAAACTCAGTAGAGAAGTAAAAATAAAACACAGAATACTGTCTCTGCCCTCTTAGCCTAGTGAGGCTGAGAGAAGTGGTGTAGGTGCATTTTTTTTTTTTAATGCATTGGAAATGTTTGCATAAAAGTACATGAACGATTGTTGTTGCTAACTTTTCATTATTTCCCTTTGGGTGGGAAGGACCTAGGTGGATAATTCAGAGTTCATTTGCATTTAGCTTTGGCATGTGCTAGATTGGAATGCAGGCATGAGTGATATGCTCGGAATTGTCGTTCTTGGGCAAGTGCAACCTAGAAGTTGCAACTCAGCTGATCCCAGCTGTCTCCCAGCAGCTCTGGCCTCTTCTCAGAGCCGCTGCCTGCCTGCCATTGCCATGGTGGCTGGGGGAGAGCAAGTCAGATGTTGGAACCTTTGGAGTTGTCCTGCCAGCTCCTGACAGACAGGGGGACTGACAGGGCGATGATGTCCAAAAGGACGTGAATAGGCTGAGAGCATGAGTACGGGGTGTAGGTGGTCAGCTCAGTCGTCCTGTTGTCTCGTGACAACACGTTCACGTCTCACGAGCCCTAGCCCTGGTTTTTCATGCATTGTTCCCTTAACATTATTACCACAGGATTTTGTGCCCCTCCCCCAAATCAGAAGTCGTGACCTGCTCATCTTTGAATTCCCTCTGTTCTAGCCCAGGGTCCAGTATGTATGGCAAATTCTCAACAATAAAAGAATGCTTCTGGCTGGGCACAGCGGTTCACACCTGTAATCCCAGTACTTTGCGAGACTGAGGCAGGAGGAGCACTTGAGCCCAGGAGTTCAAGACCAGCCCGGGCAACATAGTGAGATCCCAATAGAAAAATTAGTCAGGCATGGTGGTACACACCTATAATCCCAGCTTCTTGGGAGGCTGAGGCAGGAGGATCACTTGAGCCCAGGAGTTTGAATTTGCAGTGAGCTCTGATGACACCACTGTACTCCAGCCTTGGTGACACAGTGAGACCCTGTCTCAAAAAAAATAGAGAAAGAAAAAATGCTGCCTTTGGAAAAACAGCAATGAAGAGATAGGTGAATAGAATTCATTAAATGTTGTCAGCTTCCAACTTCATGCTCTGGGAATATTTGGGGTGAATTACTTAGAGTCGTCTAGAGTAGAGCTACCCCTGTTTAAACCCCAAGTCTTTGCAGAAACCCCTCCATGGTCAAATGCATTGATTTGGAATCCAGAACCCTCTGTTACATGTATGCCCAACCCCACTCCATGCCCCAGGTGCCTATATCCAAGTGCCACCAAAATCAAGAGAGCTGGTTTGGACTAAGTCTTTCCAGTCTGAGTCCTAGTCTGTGGCCCTGTAGGGTTCTGACCAGTACCCTTGGAAGGGTGCCACTGGTTTTCAACAGTGTGGGAAACATTGGCAAATGACACTTAGCATTTATTTTGAGGTCTTGGTTTTCAAAGTGTGGTCCCAGACCATCAGTGTCAGCATCATCTGAGAACTTGTTAGAAAAGCAAATTTGTGGGTGTCATCTCAGACCTGCTGAGTCAAAATCTCTGGAGGTAGATGGAGCCTGGGACCCTGTGTTTTAACAAGCACCCCGGGTCTATGCTGTCCAACAGGGTAGCCACTAGCCACAGGTGACTATTTAAATTGATCTATAATTAAATAAAATTTAAAAGTCAGGTCCTCAGTTGGACTAGCCATGTTTCAGGTATATTTTAGGTAGCCACCCACATGTGGTTAGCATATTGGACAGTCCATACCAAACATTTCCATTATTACAGAATTCTATTGGACAGTGCTACTCTGGGTGATTCTTATACATGCTAAAGTTTGCCAACCACTGAGCTAGGAAATAGTTTTCAACCCTGGCTGCATCACCTAGAATCACCTGGGGTGTGGGGGCTTTTGAAACTTACTGACGCCCCAGACCAATTAAAACAGATGGTGGTGGGGAGTTGCAGGCAGATATTAGTTTCTCAAAGCCAAAGTTGAAACCACTGCACAATGCTGTGCACTTCACACGACATTCTCGTCATGTCTTACAAGACCCTTACGAGGTGTGTGCTGTTACAACCGTCTGTGCTTCACCGAAGAGCATCTGGAGGCACAGAGAGGTTGTGCTGCTTGTCCACGGTCACACTGCTGTAGGTGTGACTGGGTGCCACAGGGCGTGCCTGGAAGGCTGCAGGAGTCGGGCAGGCAGGGAGACAGAGCAGTCTGTGGTTTCTTGCCAGAGCGGAGCCCTGAGGAAGACTGTAGACCTGGGGACGGCTGCCTTGCAGTGACAGCTGCTTTTAATTTGTGTCAAGAAGAAAAGCTGCCTTTTAATTAGAACAGTTTGGGATTTTTTTCAGCCGCCAGACTAACCCAGTTACGATTAGTGCAGTCAGGGGAAGCAGAGCACATGTAGCTCTAGGCTTCCCTAGAAGGGAAGGAGGGACTCTAGGGAGAGTCATTTCATTGCCTGTTGCATGTGGAGTCTCCAGAGGCAGTGGGCAGCCAATGCAAGAAGGCAAATCAGTCCTAGCCAGTGGGGTAAGCCCAGGGTCTACGGCCAGACCTCCAGTTGCTTGGCGTAGGGTAGGGACAGGGGTTAATGTGGAGGGATCCCCGGAGCAAGAAGCCGAGGGAGCAACTTCTTCTCTGGAACCTGGGGGGGTGGTGGGCGGTACTTCTACTTCTGTTGACCGGCTCCCCCAAGGACGTCGACCGGCCTTTGGTCCTGATGGTACATCCTGTCCCTAGCCCCTTATTTCGGCCCTTGTAGGTTCCCCAATTGTCCATCCCCCTCCTGGTGTCCCAGACTCCTGTAGCAAGCCACCAGGAGGCCACAGCTGAGTGATCCTGTCTTCATCTTCTGGTTAATGTTTGATACTTTCCCCGCAGCTTAGCTACTGCCACCACCGGACTTGGTGCTCCTAAAGGTCAGGGTGACAGGGAGGCCTGGACTGGCTTTCTCTGCAGCCCCTTTCAATCCGGAAATTCTGATTCTCCATAAAACAGAGGGCTCTCCTTAATCCCTGTCTCCCCATTAAATCGGAAACTCTAAAAGATGATGTGTTCTGTCTTTCTGATCAGACTGGGGGTGGGACTAGGAAGCTCCTCAAAGACAGGAAGGAAGCGATTCTCCTCCATGCTAGGAGTGCTCCCAGGCCATGAGGAAAACTCCATTTTCCCGGGCTGTCACAGGGCTGTGCACAAAGTAGAGCCTAGTTCAAGGCTGTGAGGGGCAAGGGCACCTGGTCTTGCCTTTGTTGGCCGAGTGGGCTCTCTGGTGGGTCTTTTAACTCACCAGCAAACCACTTCTTGGCTTTGTGACTGCCTTCAAGTTACTCACATTTTGTTTCTATACCTGTGTAATGCGAACACCTTTACCTATCTCATAGGAGTGTTGTAAGGGTTAAGTGAATTAGATGCAATAATGCACGCACAGAATAGGTCCTTGGTGTATGTTTGACCCCTGCCTCTGCCCCTCTGAAGAGGTCACCTATAATTTCCTGGCTCCACCACCTTTCTCCTCCTCTTATTTCCTAGTGTTCAACTCTTTGGACATGTCACGCTCTGTGTCAGTGACAACAGCTGGGCAGTGCCGCCTTGCCCCGCTGATCCAGGTCATATTGGACTGCAGCCACCTCTACGACTACACTGTCAAGCTTCTCTTCAAACTCCACTCCTGTGAGTATGCCAGCCTGGATCTTCTGTGAGATTTGGGCCAGAAGGAAGATCCCAGCCTAAGGATGTCCCTGGAGAAATGCAGCCCTCTCAGTGGCCTTGGCTTTCTGCTTCTGTTCCAAAAGACCCTGGAGCCTCTGACCATTGTGAGAATAGAAGAGCAGGGCCCAAGCTTTGGTGTGCCCAGTAAAGCCCCTGGCTTGCGGTAGTTGTGTCCCAGGATGGTCCTCTTTGTCTGCCTCTAACATACCATTCATCAAGTATGTCAAGTATTTTAGGAACCGCACAAATAACAGCAGATCTGGCCTAGACTCATAGGAGCTAAGGCAGTGATTTCCAAACCATTCATCAACACAATCCCTTCGTACAAATGGAATTTTATGGAGAAATATAAAATATAAAATAGCAACTCAAGTCCATGGAGGGCTGTTCCTTACCTGGCTCCAGATCCCAGGGTGCCCTTAGCAGAAAATATTTTAGAAACTACTGGTCTTGCAGAAGTTCTTATTCTTTTGTGTGCTTCTTGTTTAAAATGATGTGTCTGGGCCCTGGTTCTTTAAATTAGTAGGTCTGGTAGGGTTTAGGGTCTGCTGCATATCCCCAGATAAATTTGATGTGAATGGTCCCTGGGCCACACTCCAAGGCAGCCACCATGAAGGATACACACATGCAGGGTATGTGGATGATGGGAAACCAAGACACGAGTGGATACTAGCGAAGTTTTACACCGCAGAAGTGACAAGGACATCCTATACTTTTAGAAGTGTAGGACAAGGGATACTCTATAACTGTGGTCATTGACAAGTAATGAATCTGGTTTTTTAGACAGGACAAGGGAAGTAGCATCACTGATTAGTCCAGGATGGTTTTGTGGAAGGCAGATTGGAATTTGCTGTTCAAGGATTAGAAAGGCTTTAGAGTAAGTAGGCGTGCCTGAAGGAAGTAGAGAGGGTGGGCTGAGTCCCAAGAGAAGGAGGCGGCTGCTTAGAAGCATTGAACACAGATGAACTTATAATTGTTTCCAAGATGCTGCAGAACACAGTTGCCCAGTAGAACATCGCCACTGTCTTCTTGTAAAGTGGGAAGTTAAGAGGAAGGTAATTATTAATAAGTATTTGATTGTACAGGCCTTCTTTAAAGGCAGGGCAATTCATAAGACCCACATTGATTGCCTCTGGATGGGGGCACTGTGGCTGGGAAAGGGGTAGGAGAGATACTTTATACAGTATATACTTCACTAAAAATAGACGTTTGTTTTAGGGCTACAGGAAAATTTACAAAGATGGTACAGAGAGTTCCCATATACCCTGTACCCAGCTTCCTCTATTGTTTATATATTAGTATGATGCGTTTTCCACAACTAATGAACTAGTATTGATACCTTTATTATTAACTGAAGTCCATACTTCATTTGGATTTCCACTGTTTTTATCTAATATCCTTTTCTGTCCCCAGTCTCATCCAGGACACCATATGACATTTAGTTGTCACGTCTCCTTAGGCTTCTCTTGGCTGTGACCACTTCTCAGACTTTCCTTTTTTTTGATGACCTTGACAATTTTGAGTACTGGTCAGGTTTTTGGTAGAATATCCCTCAATTTGTTTTTTTCTGATGTTTTTCTCCTGATATGACTGGGGCTAAGGGTTCTTAGGAGAAAGACCAAGGAGGTAAAGTGCCGCATCCATCCACGGTCCACTTTTGCCATTTTGAATGATCATGCTTTATACATGTGCTCCCTGCTTATACCAAGTGAATGTATCACCCATTTAAAAAATAACTAGAATTTAAATTTAAATAATAAAGCAAAAACTAAAAGGATTGCTGGGTTGTGATCTATAGCTGAAATATGCAGACTCACATAATCTGGGAGGTGAAAGGACTTCAGAGAACCAGCTCTGCATGGGGGGACACTGGCCCTAAGAGGCTGCTGCTTGTGCAGCATCATAGAGCTGGCTAGTGACCAAGCTGGGGCTGGATCTAGATCCCCTGAGTCTCGGTCCTGTGTCCTTGTGACAGGCTGTGTGGATCTCTCCCAGACTAACATCAGTCCTGAGCCTCAGCCTAAAACATACAGCAGTGCTGAGCATACAGCACCTGAGAGAGAACCGCCCCCTCCAGGGCCTGCTGCTCAGTCAGGTCACCACTGCTTCTGTGGTCAGGGACCCAACTTCTGCGCCACTTTGCCCAGGAACAAACTGAAGTGGAAGGATTTGAGGATGATCATCCGCGCACCCCTGCTCGCCCTACTGGGCTCTGTTGGGTACTAGTCCTCGGGGCTGCTCTAGGCCAGGAGTGGCCCCTGGCAGGGCTGGCCATGTGCCCGGGGATGGCTGGTCCCCTCCCTCCGGAGCTCTGCTGTGACTTGCCTGTCCTCTGGTCCTTCTCCCCACTCACACTCTTGCCAATTTCTTCCAGGCCTCCCAGCTGACACCTTGCAAGGCCACCGGGACCGCTTCATGGAGCAGTTCACAAAGTAAGTGATTTGAGTGATAGAGATGAAGGTGGATCAGAGAGTGCTGTAAAATCAGTGAAGCCTCACAAGAGCCGCTGCTGTAAAATACTTGAGGAGTGAGGTTATCTGCATTTTAAGGCGATAAAGTGACAGAAAATAGCTCAGACTGCAGCACACCTACCAATGGCTAGGGAAGCTATTGGTTCTCTAATAAATCCCATAGAAGCATACAGAAGAAACAGATTCTATCCATTCATTAATCACCTGCTTTGTGCCCAAGACTTCATCTTTTTCTCATTTCCCTCTCCCTAAGTTCTGGTCTTGTAGCGTTTACATGCTGACAGCTCTTAAATATGTATCTCTAGCTGGAACTTCTGAATCCCAGTCTCACATGCCTGATTTGACATCCATATATCAGACTTAAATCTCAAACTGAACTCTAGGTTTTCCCAAAAAACCTTTCTCTCCCCAGTCTTTTCTATCTCAGTAAATGGCCATCCATTTAGGCCAGAGATCTGGAACTCAGCATTTTCCTCATCCCCCCATGTCCAATCCATTAGCAGGTTCAGGTGATACCCTACAAATACATATTGCTCCTTCCACGTCTCCATCTCTTCTGCTACCTGCAGGGTAGCTGCCTGCCAGGACCCTCCGCTATTGACCGGCCTCCTGGGCTTCCACTCCTCCCCCTACAATGCAGTCCTCACCCAGTAGGTACAACAACCTTGTAAGATCATAAACCCCTTGCTCAAAACCTTGTAATGACTCCTGATTACATGTAGAATAAAATCTAAGCTTGTCTCCGTGGTCTGCAAGGCCCTGTGTGGCCTGGCCCCTGCCTGCCACCTCTGACTTCATCTCTGTTGCTCACAGTGCGTCAGCCACGCGGGGCCTTCTTTGCGTTCCTGGAATATACCCCATCAGGGCCTCAGCGCTTGCTGTTCCCTCTTCTTGGGGTGCTTTTCTCCCAGCCTGGCCAGCTCCAGGTCATGTTTTGTCACCTCTCAGAAGGGCAGTCTCTGACCCCCTTATGTAAGTCGGGTCATCCTCCAAGCTCCTCTTCCTCCAGCCCAGTCCCACCCCAGAAGTCTCTGCCACAGCACCTTATGCATTTCTTTCACAGTTCCTAGTATGGCTATTCTTTCTATTTGGCATTTTTGACCATTATTATATCCCTGGCACGTGACAAACAGCAATCCATTAAACACATGGTGCTCAATAACTATTTGAACAAATTAATGAGCTCATTAGCCAGCGATCTAGCCTAGGAGAGGAAGAGCTTGTCTGACTGAGGAATAGATTATTCTGGTGCATTTGGGGAGACAAAGTGGTGAGTAGATGAGAAGTGGAGCCCATCCTTCAAGAAAGTGTGTCCAGGAAGGGGGATAAAGCGGGTAGGAGGTAGGACAGCCGAGGGAACAGAGAAGGGCATCCTGGCTTATCTCTGTATATTTTGACCCTCTTGTTTTTCTCGTTAATTTCCTCATCCTTGACCATAGCACCTAAATCCCAAGTTTAGGGTTCTCTTGCTGGGTGCCCAGGAACAATCACAGGACAAGTGCAGGGTTGTACTAACCTTCCAGTTTTCCCTGTTACCTTTGAGAAGCCTGGTACGTATTCTATGATAAATGACTTATTAAATCCTAGGAGACAGGCCCCGGGGCTGATTTCCTGGAATGTTAAATTCTGGTAGCTTGTGAAAGCAGTTGAGCTATTACTCTTGGCTCCAGTCCAGAAAGATGGGGATGTGTGGTCAGGTGATTTGATTTCCTTTCATTTTTCTCTGGCTTGTGAAAACATCTCCTGGAGGAACCACCTCACTTTCTCTTCTATACAGACACGGCCGCCCTCTGAGGCCTCACTGTCCTCGAATTCAGGAAAAGCAGCAATGATGTCACAGGGACAGACCTAACTCTCTTGGTGTCTGACAGGCTGTAATGAGACCCTGGGGGTTTAGTGTTTTGGGCTGAGCTAGAGAAGATTCTGTGCTGCAGGTAGAGGGTGCTGAGGTGTGTGATCCTCTTTGATCTCAGAATATAGAAGTCTGGATGCTCTCTGGGTTTTTGGTCTTCAGTGTTTAGATTCAAAATAAAGCCGAGAGTGGTGGCGCATGCCTGTAATCCTGGCACTTTGGGAGGCTGATGGAGGACAATCGCTTGAGGCCAGGATTTCAAGACCAGCCTGGGCAACATAGTGAGACCCCATCTCTTTAAAAAAAAAAAAATAGATTTGGGAATGAGAAAAAAAATGTTGGTTTCTTCATGCCCATATTCATCCGAGATTAGGGCATAGATTGTTGTTCTGCCTGGTACTATGGTAAACCTAGTTCAACAGGGCTCAATCTCCTCTTTCTAGGAATTTACGGTCTAATTGAGAAGATAAATAGCTCAAAAACAAAGGGAAGTAATTAAAAAAGAGATCTACCTTAGTAATTAAATTCCCTTCCCTTTCCTATGGTTAGTTGGATTATCCTCAGAGGAAGTAAATTTATTTTGATGTTACTCTAAGCCAAACATTCCCAGGAAGGTAAATCTGCAAAAGAACAACATATATTCTACGGCGATGAAGAATTAGTTTTTGGGTTATCTACTTTTCCAAAAGATTTGTGGCATGAATTACTCTTTCCTCACCACCAGACAGCTGAGGATTGGCTATAAATAATCCTCTGTAGCATCATAATTGACCCCTAGCGCCATGGAGTTCATCTCCTTGACAACCTGTGCCTGTGGGCTGGGTAGGGGGTAGGAAGGCTGGGTGGCTGCTCTGTCCCCTACCTAGGGCTGCAGAAGACACCCAGCACCCCTCAGGCCCTTCTCCACCCCCAGGTTGAAAGATCTGTTCTACCGCTCCAGCAACCTACAGTACTTCAAACGGCTCATTCAGATCCCTCAGCTGCCTGAGGTAAGCATGCCCGGCCACACCCCGGACACTGCGGAGTCCCAGGGTGCTTCTCTTAGAGGCTGGCAGGGCCTGGCACCAGTTGAGGATGTGTCTCTCCTCTTCAGAACCCACCCAACTTCCTGCGAGCCTCAGCCCTGTCAGAACACATCAGCCCTGTGGTGGTGATCCCGGTGGAAGCCTCATCCCCTGACAGCGAGCCGGTCTTAGAGAAGGATGACCTCATGGATATGGATGCCTCCCAGCAGGTGGGGACACGTAGAGGAGAAACATGTCCCTTCCCGCTGCCCACAAGTGCAGGGAAAAGGCTGGGAGAGGCCCTGGCCAAGGCTCAGTGGCTGTAACTGGGTTCAGTCTTCTCTTAACCAGGCGAATCCTAGACTGAGCACCAGGCTCTCTGGTTCCTGGAGGGGTCATAAATGGGTCTGACCTGGATTAAGAAACGGGACTTTCTTATGTCCCTCTCGTTTGACCCCCACGTAGCATTCTCTGGCTCTCTAACTTGTTCTTATTCCCTTTGGTCACCACAGAATTTATTTGACAACAAGTTTGATGACATCTTTGGCAGCTCGTTCAGCAGTGACCCCTTCAATTTCAACAGTCAGAACGGTGTCAACAGAGATGAGAAGTGAGTCCCAGCTGGGTTCAAGCAGATGGTGCAGGAGCTAAGTTAAGCCGTGATCTGCCTCGTAACACCCAACCAGAGAGGGACTTTAGTGATCACTTGGGGCTTCTTAGATAAAGGAAGTCTAGATGCTCACATATCGGCCCCTTTAATTCCAGAAGAAAATAACTGTGGGCCTGTGGGTATTAGATTAGCAACAGGTAACACTTAAAGTAACACATAATTTATGGCATGTCAAAGAATTGTCCCCAAATAAATACAAGCTTTTAACTTCCTCCCCTGAGCTCCAGCTCACACGAAAAGGAGAGAGGTAGAAGTGCAGTGGAAGCAAACTCGTTCTCCTTCCCCTCCCAGGGACCACTTAATTGAGCAACTGTATAGAGAAATCAGCACACTGAAGGCACAGCTAGAAAACATGAAGACTGAGGTATGCGGTGGGGTCTGATCTGCTTTTGTGCTTCACCAAAACATAACAGATTTTGATGTTAAATTTGTGTCACATAGATATTTGCTGGACCACATCCTAAGGCCAGGTTAATTAGTAGAAATGCCAAAGCCAAAAGAGCCCGGTCTTCCCATGGCCCCATTATGATGCATGTCCATTGTGTGTGCCTTGACAGCAGCATTTAGGCCAGGTGCAGTGTCTCCTCCATGCCCAGAGATGACCTCGGTCACCCCCTGTCTAGGAGGCTGTGGTGGGCAAGACAGGTCCTTCTCATGTGGCAGTAAGAAGAGTTTGGTTTGTAGCTCTAATGGCTGTGTGTGGTGTCTAGTGCCGTATCGATGACTGCCCCTCAGAGCTGTGGCTGGTCACATGACTACTCGTGGGGACAGCTTTGGCATCCTCACCTTCCTCTTTCCAGCTTGTCCTCCGCCACCCCTGGCCACTCTTCCTAGGACCAGGATTTCCCAGCCATCGTCCCCTGTTGTTGTTGGTTGGCTCATAATGACCAGAAGGCCCTGCTCTCCTGAGACCTTGGGAGTTGGCCTGTTAGGGGACTAGGTATTCACTAGGGAGCAAGTAGGACCCGCTTCTCCTGCCTAGCACCCCACCCCATGGCAGCAGGCGACTGGCCTCCTGACCGGAGTGTCCCCATAGGGCCAGCGGGCCGTGCTGCAGCTGAAGGGCCGCATCAGCGAGCTGGAAGCCGAGCTGGCGGAGCAGCGGCACCTGCGGCAGCAGGCGGCCGACGACTGCGAGTTCCTCCGGGCAGAGCTGGACGAGCTCCGGAGGCAGCGGGAGGACACCGAGAAGGCTCAGCGGAGCCTGACCCAGATAGAAAGTGAGAGGCCTCCGGGGCTCGGGTGGGCTCGGGGACGGCGTCTAGCTAGGTCAGGGTTAAAGGTGGAGGTGAGCGGCACAATGCCAGCCCCACGTCTTTCCAGAAGCGCTGTCAGGAGTGCCAACTCTCGTCCTCAGTCCGAAAGGCAGCCCCGTGTGAGGTGCTGCTGAGCACGGGGGTGGGGACTAGGGAAGGTGACGCCGGAGCACCTGCCCTGGGAGCGCACGCCCGAGGGAGAGAGAGACAGGCCGGAGAGCCTGAGAAAGAAATTGACACAAAAGCCGAAAGCCCGGATGAAATAGATGCCGTGTAGGTAAATGCTGACGAGGCATGAATCCCTGGTATGGTTTTAATCCGATGAATTCTTTTTTTTAAAGACGACTTCCCAGAGAAGTTTATTTAAGTAGGATTTTTGAGGGAGAAGAAGGTATATGCATTTGTGGAAGCAAAGGAGGATCCTCTAGGGACCCTGGCTAACTGGAAGGAGGGCAAAGGCTCCCAGCCAGGGTAGACTGTCCTCACCTTGGTCCTTGACAATGCAGGGAAGGCACAGGCCAATGAACAGCGGTATAGCAAGCTAAAGGAGAAGTACAGCGAGCTGGTTCAGAACCACGCTGACCTGCTGCGGAAGGTAGGACCCTCAGCCCCCCTCTCACCATCCTGCAGACCCCACGCCTGGGGGAGAGAACAGCTCAGGCCTCGTGGCTTCTCCAGGTCCCGCGGCCCCACATTTCTAGGGGGTTGCCACTGTCTCTGGGAACCACAGCTTTTCAAGCTCTCCTACCTCCTGTGTCTTGGGCTCCATCTTAGGTGCCAGGCCCCACATAGATTACCCACCACCTTTATTATTTTGTAAATACCCGAGAGTCAAGTATCTGAAAGTTACCGCTTTATCCTGGCTTCCCTCTGGACAGGAAAGTGATTCCTGTGTCCAACTCTAGGCACTCATGCTGTGCATGTGATCATTTGTCCTAGAAGGGAGAGAGGTCCTTTCAGCCTGAGATCAGCCCGTGCAAGACACTGTCCTTCCCTTCCAGAATGCAGAGGTGACCAAACAGATGTCTGTGGCCAGACAAACCCAGGTCGATTTGGAACGGGAGAAGAAAGAGCTGGAGGATACCTTGGAGCGCATCAGTGACCAGGGCCAGCGGAAGGTGAGCGGCAGTACTCAGGAAACAAGGAGGGGGGCAGATCTGTTGAGTTGGTGGCGGGGACTTTGTGGTCTTCTGCTCTGTGGGCAGTTCTGTGGGTTGGTGGGCACCATACAGCTGGGAGGGTATCACTGGAGGCCACACAGAACAACAGGACATGGTCACTCATGCATGCACGGGTTAGGGGCACAAAGCAATGGAAGGACCCAAGCTGAGTGAGGTTAATCCTCCAAGGCTTTCTGAGGAGAAAAGCGAGGCTCGAGGAGAGTTTGAGGAAGGGAAAACACGGGGACAGCAGAGAAAGGGGCGAGCATTTACAAAGACTTTCAGGTGGGAGGACACCATTGTATTGGGGTAGGGCCGGCAGGCGGATCAGAGGCTGAGAGGCCCAGTGGGAGATGTGGGGTGGAGAAAACTGGATGCCTTGGACTTGGAGGAGTGCCTTTCACATTATTCTGTCACCCCATGTAAAAAAATATATATCTATCTATCTCACGGAAATGAAAGTTTCACCAAGCAATACTTGCCCTTACCACGTGAATTCATTTGGATATTTTATGTTCTGTTTAATCCATTGTTTTAAAATGCTAGCTGTGAATTCTTACTAATGGTTTCCAACCTGCTCTTTGAAAAACACCACTTAGAAAAGGAATCATCTCAAGATGGTGAGATGCTGTAGTTCTACAATATACCAGGTGCTGGGTTCCTGAAGGAAACATCCAGTTTGGCTGTAGGATTGTGGGCTCAGGCACGACATTTGGGAAATGTCCCTAAAATTCCTCCCTTGACATTCCACTTAGCCAGAAGTACACTCTGGGGTCTCACCTCCTCCCCACTGTCCCTTAACCCCAGGCGCTTTTTGCTGGCGTGTAACTTATACACAGTAGAGTTCACAAATCCCTCATTGATAGCTTAGGCAGTTTTTACGTTTGTATATCCCTTGGAACCACCACCCAGGTTAGAGTCCTCCTGTTTTTCTTCTCTTTCAGACTCAAGAACAGCTGGAAGTTCTGGAGAGCTTGAAGCAAGAACTTGCCACCAGCAAACTAGAGCTGCAGGTCCTCCAAAGCAGCCTGGAAACTTCTGCCCAGGTGAGCAGCTCCTTTTCTTGTCTTCTTTTGGCTTTGGTATTGCTGTCACCCAGCATCCTGCACGTGGCCAAGCCGGCCCCAGCTGCAGTGTCCCCGGGGGGAATAAGAGTGGCAGGTTGAAGAGCTATCACCTCTCATTCCTTGTGGCCAGGTGGTGGGTTGAGCCTCTGGGAAGGGGATTTAATCCATGCAGCTTCTCCCTCTTCCCGCCTGGTCGCTGTTGCAGTCAGAAGCAAAATGGGTGACCCAGATCACCGACCTCGAGAAGGAGCGGGCCAGCCTAGCAAGTGCTGCAGCTTCCCGGGAGGAGGAATTATCTGCCCTTCAGGAACAACTGGAGCACACCCAACTCAAACTGGCCAGCTCGCAGGTGAGTAACGGACGCCTGCACAGGCTGACCGCCTGTGAACTCACACCGATGGGCTTCAGTGTGTGCACAGAGGAAGGCGGGGGGCAGGGAGGGTGCTATGAAGGGGTTGGAGGCCTTGGCCTGATCGTGAAGGCATTCTGTAGGCATAGCTCCTACTGCCAGCACGCCCTGCATCACCCACGGAGGGGAAGCAAAGCACCTTATTTTCATACGAGAAGGAAAATTTCCCAAGAGTGAGAATGGGTTGCAGTGGTCCTTCCCTGGAGCCGGCAGTAGCACATGCCTGTAGACAGAGTAAAAGCGTTTTTCTGTTGTCAAGCCAACTGGCTTGGACCTCATTAGCAACAACTTGAGCTAAGATGCCAGGAGCCCCAGCCAGCTGACAGGTGGATGCCACTCGGGTTCATTTTGGGGTCTAGGGCAGACTCTCACTGCCCTGGACCATTTCTAGGAGTCTACGTGCCAGTTCAAGAAAGACCAACGAAAAATGCTTCTGGTGGAGTCCAGGAAGGCTGCGGAGCAGGTGATACAGGAGGCCCTGAGCCAGCTTGAAGAACCCACACTCATCAGCTGCGCTGGGTCTGCAGGTACCCTTCCATTCGCCAGCATGCAGGTGCCAGGTCCTTACAGCCTGATCTACTTGTTGGCATTGAATCTCATGTGAAACTTAGCTCAGGGGTCCTCAGCCCAGTCACATGTCAGAATCACCTGGGGGTGCCCAGGCCCCATCTTAGATCAGCTATCTGCAGCAGAGGGCCTGGGCAATAGCATTTTCTAAAGCCCCCAGGTGTGATAACCACTGCTTTAGTCAGTGGGTCACACTGATGAAGCATCCCTGGGAGCAGAACCCTGAAATGATTGTGAAGGCAAATAGAAAGAAGAGCAGACACTCTCTGTGTCTCTCTATGTCTATGGAGCAGACACTTCTGTGTCTCTCTGTGTCTCTCTATGGTCTGAATCAAGATGTAGTTGCTCATGAATTTCAAGTCTAGGCAGGGAAGCATCAGAAAACTTGGAGTGGTGGAAACTAAAAATCCCAGCATGAGCTGGGTACAGTGACTTATGCCTGTAATCCAGCACTTTGGGAGGCCAAAGCGGGAGGTTTGCTTGAGGCAAGGAGTTCAAGACCAGCCTGGGCAACATAGTGAGACCCCATCTCTGTAAAAAAAATTTTAAATGATTAGCCAGGAGTGGTGGCATGTGCTGGTAGTCCCAGCTACTCAGGCGGCTGAGGTGGGAGATTGCTGGGCTTGAGCCCAGGAATTTGAGGTTACAGTGAGCTATGTTTGCACCACTGCACTCTAGCCTGAGTGACAGTGCCAGTTTTTGTCTCTAAAAACAAAAACAAACAAAAAAACCACCCAGCATGACTACAGGGAGGAATGGCCCACCATCCCCTGTGCAGGTAGGCGAGTCCTGAGGAAAGGGGAGGGCTTTGTGCACAGTAGAGGGGGAGCATTCAGGCACAGGGGGGTTGTGAGGCTGTGGACGTGCCCATGAACATCGCATTACAGCTCAGTTTCAGGCCGAGGGCCCACGTCGGCAAAGTAACAAGAGGTCCCGTTGAAAGATGAAGCAGAAGGCAGGAAACAGCTGACACTCGATTTTTATCATCAAATTGCAAGGTCCTGATTTGATGAAGTATTCAGCAAGGACTATCATGGCTTATTCAGCAGGGAACCCGTCTGTAAAGAAACACAGCAGTTACAAATGAAAGAGCACGCTGAGTACCTAATTTACTGAGGGAATGCCAGGAACTGGGGCACTCGTGGGCGGATTCTGAGAAGAGATGTTATGTTATGAACTGGGTTTTGAAAGAAGACAGTTATGAACCAGTGAAGAGAAGGGGAGGTGGGGGATGAAAATAATAACAGCTGGCATTTATTGAGCACTTCCTGTGTGCTTTACTCAGGGCACTAGCCCAAACACGTTACGTGCCTGGGCCCAGCCAGTCCTCTCAGCAACACCATGAAGGGGTCCTGCTGTTCCCCTGTTTGCAGATGAGGAGGCAGGCACAGGCAGCCGGAGGTCACACAGCTGGGAATGGTAGAGTGCAGAGCCATACCTGGGCAGTGGGCCTCACAAGCCCATGCTTTTAACTCCTGTGCTGTCCCTTCTCCATACACCTGTGGACGGAGAGGCACGGCAGCGGGAATGACTGTTGTGTGCAGAGCATGACCATAGACCAGCCTAAGAGAGCCAAGGGTCTGGGCTCAAGAGCAGTGAGACTCAAAGGGCCTTGGGAGGCTTCACAGGAAAGCCCAGATTTCATATGAGGGGCAGTATTGAGAAAGGCCAGCAATACGGTTGCCCTGATTCTTGGCTGAGGGACCAGATAGGCTCAGAAGTGTAGCTTTTGAAGCTCCAGTAGGAGAATCACATACATCACATCAGTACCAGCACAGCCAACAATCTCCCTTCTCTTATCTTAGGCAACTCCTGTGGGGCTGAGTCCCTCACTCAGTAAGCTCCTCCATCCCGTGCCTTAACTACCAAGGATGAAGTGAGCTGGGAGAACCTGCTCTGAATTTGCCCCATTTTCTCCCTCACAGATCACCTTCTCTCCACAGTCAAGTCTGTTTCCGGCTGCATTGAGCAACTGGAAAAAAGCTGGAGCCAGTATCTGGCGTGCCCAGAAGGTAGGAAGGGCACAGGATGGGCTCTGTCGTTAGTGCCGGCCAGGTGGGGTTCAGAGGGGCGTGAATATGGGAATAGTGACAGGGTCCTGTGCACCAGGAAAGGAGCGTGTACAGCCAGGGGAGAAGGGGGTATGAGAGTGACACCCTCAACCGGGCCTGAGAAACGTCCCTTTGTACACTCCTGGCAGGTATCAGTGGGCTTCTCCATTCAATAATCCTGCTTGCCCATTTAACCAGTGACACCATTGCTCACGGTAGCACCACCAGCATTAGAGCCCCGCCGGAGCCCGCTGACTGTGAGTACCAGGGCGTGAGGGGCCATTTATGAAAGCCAGGAACGGAGGGCTTTTAAAAGTCTCTGTCACCTT
This sequence comes from Daubentonia madagascariensis, assembly GCA_023783475.1. Classification (NCBI taxonomy): domain Eukaryota; kingdom Metazoa; phylum Chordata; class Mammalia; order Primates; family Daubentoniidae; genus Daubentonia; species Daubentonia madagascariensis. Next base: position 9,772,964 of record JAKFHU010000086.1, read on the forward strand.
GCATCTCCAGCACTGACAGAGGCCTGTAAGCAGTACGGCAGGGAAACCCTCATCTACCTGGCCTCCCTGGAGGAAGACGGAACCCTTGAGAATGCTGACAGCACAGCCATGAGGAACTGCCTTAGCAAGATCAAGGCCATTGGCGAGGTACTTTCAGTATTATTATTGAGGAAAGTTCTTGGGTGTGAGTGCTGGTGCATTGCCAGGGAATCAGTGACGTTCTAAGCCAGTTCCTTCTGTACTTACAATTTGATTCTATTTATTTTATTTTATATATTTTTTTTATTTTTTAGAGACAGAGTCTTACTCTGTTGCCCAGGCTGGAGCACAGCAATCACAGCTCACTGTGGCCTCGAACTCCTGGGCTCAAGCGATCCTCCCACCTCAGCCTCCAAGTAGCTGGGACTACAGGTGCGCACCACCATGCCTAGTTTTAATTGTTTGTAGAGACGGGGTCTCATTATGTTGCCCAGGCTGGTCTTGAACTCCTGGCCTCAAGTGATCCTCCCACCTCGGCCTCCCAGAGTGCTGGGATTATAGGCATGAGCCGCCGTGCCTGGCCACAGCTTAATCCTAGAAAGAAAGAGTTAGAGCTGGAAAATCTGACCTCCTAATGGACTATCCAGCTATATTTAATTCACGGTTAGCTGAGAATCTACTGTGTCATCATCACTATGCCAGGCAATATCAAAGAAGTATAAGCAGTTTCCCTGTCTCCAAGGATTTTTATCTGGTTGGGCAGGCAGCACCTAAAATGGAGGTAACCGTGTATTTATTCATTTGATAAAGATGTAGAGAATGTGTCCTATATGCCAGAAATTGGGTTAGGTGTAGTTATATAGGGACAAATGAGACAAGGACTCTATGGGAAAGAAAAATAAGAAAATCAACCATTTCTATACAATGTGATAAGAACTATAATAGAGATCTATTTTAAGAGTACAGTACAAGGGCTGGGCGTGGTGGCTCATGCCTTTATTCGCAGCACTTTGGAAGGCCGAGGCCGGAGGATTGCTTGAGGCCAGAAGTTCAAGACTAGCCTAGGCAACAGAGGGAGACCCCATCTTTATAAAAAAAGAAATTAGCCGAGCATGGTGGTGCATCCCTGTAATCCCAACTGCTTGGGAGGCTGAGGCAGGAGGACGGCTTGAGCCTAGGCGTTCGAGGCTGCAGTGAGCTATGATTGCGCCACTGCACTGCAGCCTGGGCAACAGAGTGAGGCCCTGTTTCCAAAAAAAAGTACAGTACCAGGTAGCATTTAATTAATTCCTAAAATTCATAGTAATAGGTTCAGGGAAGGAAGAACCAGGGCCAGAATTCAGATCCTTTTCATCTCTTGTTTAGACTCTTAAAACAGCCTCGGATTAGTTTGTCTACCTCTGGCCGTTTTCCTCTGCTCTCCTCCCAAAACAGAGATCTGATTATATCTTTGGTTTAATTACAAAAATCAAATTAAAACACATGACGTTTTTAAAAATCATGGGCTTCGCTATCAGCACTTCATTACAGCAGGAATAGTAACTGCCTCATATGATTGCGGTGGAAGCGAAGTTAAATCTGGGTCAGACTGGTTGGAAGATATCATCTGTATTTGGAAGAGTTTTAAAAATGCCTTCCACGTTAGTAGATATAATTTACTCTGTGCAGATAGGGGCTGGGTTCCAAGCAGCAGTGGCCAAATGGCCTTGTGGAGTTAGGCAGCGATGGCTTTCTGGAAGGAGGTGGGTTCTGAGCGTGGAGGAGTATGAGGTCCCAGAGTTCACATCGTAGGGACGACTGGATGAGGTCTGTGAAAGACCCCCCCCCACTTCTATGGCTTGCAGAAAGTGTTCAGGGTTGGGGCCCTCCTACCTCTGCCGTCTTTTAAGGGTTACGGGTCTGCCAGAGGAGAAGAGAGAGGAGGCCCAGGGGTCATTTCAGCCTTTGTAATGTTCTTCACAGGAGCTCCTTCCCAGGGGCCTGGACATCAAACAGGAAGAGCTGGGGGACCTGGTGGACAAGGAGATGGCGGCCACTTCAGCTGCCATTGAAACTGCCACGGCCAGAATAGAGGTATGGCAGTTTCCGCAGGATCTCCTGAAGCAATGCTCTGGTGGCTGCCCTTTGGCAGCACTGCCCATTAGATGTGCCTCAGTCATTCACTAGGGGTACCGAGGCCCCCTATACAAGAAACCAAAACCTGAGCCCACTGGCTTCTCTGAGGGATAGAAGGTGAGCAGTTTCCTCAAGGATCAGATACTTTGGTGTCAGACCATCCTGGGTCCAAGTTCTGGAATGACCACTTATTAGCCATATAACTCCTGTTAAGTTTCATTCACTTCGCCAAGAGTCAGATTCCATTTCTGTGTGATGGGAGTAATAATAATGCCCACCTCAGAGGGATATTGTAAGAGTTAGATGAGGGAATGCACATTGATCTTCATGCCAGGCTCTCAGTTAATCAATGGCACCCTGAATCAATGGTAACGATTCTCTCAGGAAAAGCTGAGTGGGCACCACAGAGAAGGTTACATATTGCTCCTTTCATGGAAGACTCAAGCCACCTGTCGTGGTGTGAGCACCTGGCGTAGGATCTGGTAGTAGCTGCCCCTTTGACATGGTGCTATGGCTCTGTGCATATCAGGCTGGTGCCAGAACGTCAAGATACTCAGCAGACTGTAGAGCCAGTGTGCTGTAGCTGTACTCCGCTTGAGTAGATTGGGGTCTGGATTCTGTTCCTGACTCTCTCAAGGACATGGATGGGGACTTCTAGATTCGGGTTTCCCAGCGACCACAGGATGTTGGACTCCAAGCATGGTAGGATGTGTCAGTAAATTCTCAGCACTGGTGACATATTTAGGAACTATGCTTCTTTTTAACAGGAGATGCTCAGCAAATCGCGAGCAGGAGACACAGGAGTCAAACTGGAGGTGAACGAAAGGTCAGTCAGAGTGGCTGGGTAGCACCCATGGGAGCAGGAGCCATCTTCCTTGTGTTGGATTATCCTTTGCTTGCCCGTTAGGGAATTAGAGTAGAACATCAGCAGCACGGGAAGGGCTGGGTCTGTGTGATTGTTGAGGACAATATTAATGATGACTGCAGTAGCAATGTTGCTGTTGCATTGTAGTGGAAAAGAAGCCCCAGGCATCGTGACTTAACTATTCCTTATGAAGAAAATCCATAATCACAGCTTCTCACTCACCTGCTGCTCCTTCAGGGCTTCACCCCAGAGCATTCTAGCAAGCTCAGCGCCTTCCCTGCCTCTCTTTCCCATTCCATGCTTGCCTGTGATTGGGAGTAAAAAAGAGAACTGTTGTCTTCGTTGTTCTTGGTCTCTGTGTGTCCCTAAGAGTTTTCATTTTTTTTTTTTTGGCAGGATCCTTGGTTCCTGTACCAGCCTAATGCAAGCTATTCAGGTGCTGATCGTGGCCTCTAAGGACCTCCAGAGAGAGATTGTGGAGAGTGGCAGGGTGAGTGTGGGTGGGCCCTGGACTTGGAGAGCAGGCATGGGTGACAGATTCCCACTTCCCTGAACTCTAGTGATGCTACCGTCTTGTCCTGTGTGTCCACCTGAGGGTGTAGCTGCCGCTCCCGTGGATGTCAGCAGACGCTGTGTGGAGAAGCCATGGCCCTGGCAGCTCCCCAGGGGGTGGTCAGCGACAGCTCTCAGATCCAGCTCCCAAGTCACTGGAACTTGCTATGGAAGCCCCACTTACATTGCAAGTCTGGGCCCTCTGGGGAGGACGTGAGGACTTTTGGAAACTGGATGGATCCCAAGAGCAAACTAGATACTGATTTTTCACAGGGGGTTGCACCATGTCTGTTTTCAACAGCTAGGGGTCAACTCGCTGTAATTCACAACTCTGCTGTCAGCCTCTTGTTGACAGGTCACTTTGTGTTCTCATGCCTTTGCTGGCATTATTGTCATCTTATTTTTCCTGCACATCCCCGTGATGCAGCTGCAGCTTTGGATGTGTAGGTCCAGGGAGGGAGTTATGAGCCTGAAGACAATCCTATAAAGAAAGTAGCCATGTCTGCTTTGGTGGTGCTTTTTATCAGACTGAGAGGCGATGTTTTCTGTCCCTAAAACAGATGGACTGAATAAGGAGTATCTGCAGATTCTCAGGCTATCAGACACTTCCAAAGCATAAAACCATTCTTTAAATCCAAGTAGAAATAATTTTTTGAGGCTGAGCATGATGGCTCACACCTATAATCCCAGAACTTTGGGAGGCCGAGGTGGGAGGATCACTAGAGGCCAGAATTTCAAGATCAGCCAGGCAACATAGCAAGACGCCAACTCTAAAAAAAAAAATTAAAAAATAAATATATATGTGTGTGTGTGTGTGTGTGTGTATATATATATATATATTTTTTTTTTTGGAGACAGACTCTCGCTCTGTCGCCTAGGCTAGAGTGCAGTGGCATCAGCCTAACTCACAGCAAGCTCCTGGGCTCAAGCAATCCTCCTGCTTCAGCCTCCCGAGTAGCTGGGACTACAGGCATACACCAAAAGGCCTGGCTAATTTTTTCATTTTTAGTAGAGATGGGGTCTCGCTCTTGCTCAGGCTGGTCTCAAACTCCTGACCTCAAGCAATCGTCCCGCCTCGGCCTCCCAGAGAGCTAGGATTACAGGTGTGAGCCACCATGCCCAGCCAAAAAATAAATAATTTTTAAAAATTATTCACTGCATACTCTTCTCTTTTGACAATTCAGGGAGAGCAGCTAGACTCCCCTCAAATTATAACTTATTCATATATGAACATATATATATTCTTATATATGCAATATAGAAATATTATGCTATAATAGAAATGCTACGTACAGGTTTTGGAGTCAGAAAAGCCCAGGATTTCCATTTATTTACTGCATAGCCTTGGAAAGAGCATTTTTGTCTCTCTGAATCTTAGTTTTCTTATTTGTAAAATGGGAATAAAATAATGCTTACCTCTGAGAGTTACTGTGAAGACAATATGGGATAATATATATAAAAGCACTTGTCACATAGTAGGTGCTCAATAAAAGGTAGGTTTTTTTTTTTTTTTTTTTTTTTTTTTTTTAACTTCCCTAGGGTACAGCATCCCCTAAAGAGTTTTATGCCAAGAACTCTCGATGGACAGAAGGACTCATCTCAGCCTCCAAAGCTGTGGGCTGGGGAGCCACCGTCATGGTGTAAGTGCCTGTGGGTCCCAAGGCTCTTCCTCACACTCTCTCGTTCCATTGATCCACCCCAAACAATAGCTATGGGGAAAAAAATCTGTCCCCTAGAAATGAACTGTTGATAAGGAAGTCAGAAGTTTGCAAGGGAGCCTGGGTCTCCCAGGTGATGCAGGGCAGAGCAGGCAGGCCCCCTCCCTGTCCAGCAGGGCGATGGGGGGGTCTGGATGTGGGGTCATGAGGGCTGCAGCTTATCTGCCTGTGACCTAGTCCATCTTGTCCTTTCCTATCAGGGATGCAGCTGATCTGGTGGTCCAAGGCAGAGGGAAATTTGAGGAGCTAATGGTGTGTTCACATGAAATTGCTGCTAGCACAGCCCAGCTTGTGGCTGCATCCAAGGTATGACCGGTGCTGGACTGTAAGGCCTGGTTAGAGAGTCCTTGGCTGGGTTAGAGAGTGCTTGGTCGGTGGAACTGGCCCTGAGAACAGGTGATTTATCCAGGGTCCAAGTGGGTTGAGTCCCAAATAACAATCCTGCTTCTTATGGGTCCCACACCACCCTCTTGTAGAAGCCTTTCATCTGTCAGCAAGGAGACTCTCTACCCAGCTTGCCACATGCATCCCTTGTAGCTCTCCTTGCTTCCATTACAAGTGGCCTTGGAGGGTCCCAGGCATGCCAACTTCTGATTAGCAATCCCGGCATTCAAGAAATTCTCAAATAAGGAATAGGTTGATGCAGTAAACAAATCACGTGGCTTGGCTCTGAGATTCCATGATGTCTCATTAGTCTCCTAATTTGAATCGATGCCCCAACTAATTCTCGTGCAAGGCTTATAACCGAACTCCTTTTAAGAGTTTGACAGTACCCCAGTGAGTATTCTTTATTTGTACTTATTTCTTGTTGTCCCAAATTGTTTTCCACAACTAGGATACTCTATCCTGATAAGTGATAAAGCTAGAGTTTGGGGCCACCACGTAAATAAGCCAGGAATAATTTTTTATATTACAGATACGCTAGGAGCTGACCCTATAGGCAGCTATTTTTTGGCAAGTTAATTGATTGATAACTATCGTGGATCACCTATATTTGTCACAAAGCATCAGACCAACTCTTTGATATGGTCCTTGCAGCCCTAGGGGTTGTGGAAACCTAAATCTGCTTTGTTCTGGCAGGTAAAAGCCGATAAGGACAGCCCCAACCTAGCCCAGCTGCAGCAGGCCTCTCGGGGAGTGAACCAGGCCACTGCCGGGGTTGTGGCTTCAACCATTTCTGGCAAATCACAGATTGAGGAGACAGGTAGCCTTCCGGAAGGGATGCTGTTCTTACCCACTCTGTTCTGCCCATTCTCTGCATTCTTCCCCATGATCCCAATTTCCCACAGTTCTGTTTCTAAATTCTTTCTTATTTTTCATCTTTTTACATCCATACTTATTTTCTCATAAGGTGGGACCCCACATAGGCATGCTGTTTGTGTTACTACAGTAACAGGCCCTTAAATAGACTATTTAGCCATTTCTCTGGATTTAGAGAAATGATTCTAGAAGCCTCCTTGACCCTAGGGAGGTTGGATCCTGTTTACACCATAATCGCTTCATCCTTCTTCTTTATCCCTCAGTGGGCAAACCAGGCGTGTCAGCAGAGTGTTGGCACTGGCCACCTCTCCGGTGAGCATCAACCAGGGGCAGTATTTGACAAGACTTTCTTATATCCATCCTTGCAGACAATATGGACTTCTCAAGCATGACGCTGACCCAGATCAAACGCCAAGAGATGGATTCCCAGGTGAGAACTGCAGCTCTAAGTCTAGGCAGTCTCTACTGCCTGGACATCAGCCCCAAATATTATTCCTGTGGAGAGAAGCCAGAGAGAGAGAGAGAAAGACTTGGGGGGAAGTGAACACAGCTACACCCACTAGCCCGAGATTCATTGTAAATGATGTGGAAAAACAGTGGAGGTGGAGAGAGGTGATTAGTAAAGATCAAAATCTCAACTCTTGCCTGCTAATCTTGGACTAGCGTTCCTATAAACGTTGTCAGGGATCTCCTAGCAATCCACAAACTGTTACTTAATAGTCTTACTATAGGCAATTTTTTCTTTTTTTTTTTTTTTAGTTTTTTTCTGGCAAGTTCAAAAGGCAAAATTTTTTTTAGATATTTCTGGTATGAATTATTTGTGTATGACCTTTAGTTTTTTTAAAAAAAAATCAATTCCCTGTTAACTCATCAAAGGCAATGCCATTTCTCTTGCTCAGGTAAGTTGTGCCGTGCAAAATAGGAATTAGGGAGATCCTCAAAAACATCTGCCATCCTTGTTCTAGACGTATTGATCATCAGTCTTAGGGTAAAATCCAGATTGGGATCATTAAATTTCTACAGACGGGTCACTGGGCATCTTTAGGAGGAGTTGTGTGGCCAAGCTTCTGTCAACTGGAAGGGCTGTCACGTGTAGTGGTCTCACCCAGTCCCCCTTGGCCTTAAATACCATCAATATGCTGGTAATACCACCTTCCTCTCCCCAGCCTAGATCTCATCCTTGAGCCCCATACTTATCCAGCTGCCTGCTTGATGCCTCCCCTTGATGCCCAAATAGTCTCTCAAGCGTAATATGTGCCTCTTGGTGTCCTGCTCACCCCACCCTGTCCCTCTTCTCGTTTTTTCCATCTCAGTAAATGGCACCCCCATCACTCACCTGGGTGTGGAGCCCCAGGCCTGGGAGTCATCCTTGGAGCCCCTCTTTCCCTCACCTCTGCATCCAGCCCATCAGCAAGTCCCATCAACTCTAAATCTCCAAAACAAAGCCTTAGTCTTGCTACTTCTCTCCTCCTCCCTACCCTAGTCTAAACCACCATTATCTGTCTCCTGAACTACTGCAAAAGCAACTTACCTGTGACATGTGCCAGTGTTTCAAAATGATCGCATGGCAGGGTCGGGTTTGCTGAGACAAGTCTGGACCTGAGAGGGTGGGTGGCGGAGCTGGGGCAGAGGGGTCACTGCGCTTAGTCGCCACCCTTCTGTAGATGTTTTACATTTTCCCTAATGAAAAGGTTAAAAATAAAAAAGGAACGACCTTACTGGGTCTAGTTGCTTCCACTCTTGACCCTCTAAAGTCCATTCTTTCTCCATGTGATATTTTTAAAACGTGACTCACAACATGCCACCGCTCTGCTTGAATCCTCACAATGGCTTCCCTTTGCACGTAGAACATCCAAACACCTCACCCGGCCGTGGGCCCTGGGTGAGGAGGTGATCCTTGCCCGTGTCCCCAGCTCATCTCACAACCCCTCCCTCTCTGGCACATCTCGCACAGGACTGACTTCCTTCTCCCAACACCTCAAGCTTATTCCTGCCTTAAAGCCTTTGCTCTGGCTGTTTCTTCTACCTGGAATGTTCTTTCCCAATTTTCTCAACAGCTGAGCTCTTAAGGCCATTTAGGTTTCAGCTTAAAAGTGACTTCCTGAGAGTAGCCTTTGCTGACCATCCATAGTCTTTGTTGCATCACCCTGTGTCATTTTCTTTATGATCTGAACTTTTCTCGTTCATCTATTTGTCTCTTTTCCCCCCACAAGGTAAGCAAGGACTTTGTCTATCTGTTCACCACTATGTCTCTATACCTATAACAGAGCCTGGGGTACATGATGGGTGCTTAGCAAATATTTCTTGAATTAATAAATAAAATAAAGTTGATGAGAAGTAGAGCTAGCCAAGATCACCCCTTCCTTTAGTAAGATTGTCCGTGTCCTCTCCTGTAGCGGTAATAACCCTAAGTTGCACCAACACTTCAGAGATACCAGAGCCATCATATTTGGTTCCTACCTAGACTTCCAGGGAACTGGGATTAAAGAAGGGTTACAACTAGATTGGAACCAACCATACAGGTAGGCTAAACATCAGAGTTTTTAGATAGCGATTTATCAGAGGAACAGAAGATAAGCCCACCTCCCACTTAGGCATTTGGTTTGTAAGACATTATTCATTTCCAGTAGAGGGTCACAGTGAGAAAAACATGCGAGCCACTGAGACAGACGGGTAAATGGGAGAGTGGAGAAATTAGAGCAGAGAAGAGAGTTGAAATTGAGGGCTGGGTGAGCTATGGAAACAGGGTGAATAATACAAAAAAAGGAACCCAGAATGCAGAGGAAAGGGGTTATGTCAAAATAAGACAGGTCTCAGCTGATCAAAAGAAAATTCCACTTACTTTGCCCTTACAGGTTCGGGTGCTGGAGCTAGAAAATGAATTGCAGAAGGAGCGTCAAAAACTGGGAGAGCTTCGGAAAAAGCACTATGAGCTCGCTGGTGTTGCCGAGGGCTGGGAAGAAGGTACGCTGACTGTGAGGACCAGCTCTGGCCCACAGCGGGGGGGGCGGTGTGGCCAAGGGCTTCCCCTCCAATAGACTAGAACAAGGAACCCACTGGGTGGGTCACTTCCTCCTCTTCTCCTCTCCTCACGAGCCTGTTTTCTCTTCAGTTATAAATAACCTTTAAGCCTGGGGTAAAGTGGGATAAATTGAAAGCTTTTATTGTCACCTTTCAAGGCCTAAATATTGACCAGTGGACTGGTCACTCACTTAACTGCCATTCCCACCCAGGCCCAGCTAGCCTGGTTGACTCCCTGGGAGTTGAGTTTCCAGCCAGGACAGGGTTGAACAGTGAATGAATAGTGGTCAGTGGAGATCCAGCAGACAGGGACAAGTGAATTGCAAGGTACCATCTAGAGCCAGTGATGGGCAATAATGGCCAAAAATAGAAGGGTCAGGGACTGGGAAACAGAGTGGAGTGCAGTCATATTCAGCTACCAGCCCAGGGACTTGCCATCCCCGGAGTCTGTGTGTGCTGCTTTTCTGCGTTTCCAAAGTGGTCAACTTGATCGCAACCAAGATTATTGACTTGACTGACTCTGGGCACCGACTGTAGACAGATCCTAGTCATTCCTAGACACGGAACTTGGAGAATAGGTGATTTATACCATGGTCATGACTATAATGTATTTCAGAGCCCAATATGGTGGCAGTTTTCATCAGTTAAATGCATGCATGCATGAAGTGCTATGTAACGTAAATTGTCATTGCCTTTTAGGAACAGAAGCATCTCCACCTGCACTGCAAGAAGTGGTAACCGAAAAAGAATAGAGCCAAACTGACAGCCCTTACGTCAGAGTGTAAATCCTTGTTGCCCATCTATGTGTTTGGTACTTCCCCAGCCACAGACCAAATCCGTGGAGTCCCTGTGGCAGCCACACCACTCCCATTGCCCAGTGCTGAGGACTTGCATGACCCTTCCAAAGACTCCCTCCACAGTGACACCCTTTCTGTTTGAACCCGTGGTCTCTGTTCTTTCCCCGCCTCCCTAGTGTCCAGGCCGCCCATGAGCAATCTCAGGTCCAAAGAGGAGGGGGACAGGCCATGCACCAGAGAGGACCTCCATCCGGGCCTGCCTACTTTTGATCCCCACAACAATTGGTGTCCTTATTAGAGGGGCTTCTTGGTGTTGTCAGGAGCTTGGAGAGGGAAGATCTTATGCATTTTCTTTTCTGTTTTCTTCTCAGTCTTTTCAGTTTCATCATTTGCACAAACTTGTGAGCATCAGAGGGCTGGTGGATTCCACACCAGGACACTACCCTGAACCTGCACAGTCAGAAGAACAGCAGGGGTGTCCTGGCTGAGAATGCCAAGGCCATTCTACCCCTCTCTTGGCAGTTCCATGGATTCCCACTGCTTCTTACGGTGGTTGGTTGGGTTTTTTTGGGTTTTTTTTAAAGTTTCACTCACATAGCCAACTCTCTCCCAAAGGGCACATCCCTGGAGCTCTGAGTTCCCCGGGGCCCCACCCCACGGCAGTTCCAGCAACGGTGCTGCTCAGGCTTCACCTTGGTGCTCCACCTCCGCCTCCTGCTGAGCGAGGGCTGGTTGGCCCAGGCCATGCTCCAGGGTTGGGCGGAGCTGCTGAGTTACAGCTTTTCCTCAAAAGGCAGAAGCAGAGCGAGTGCCTTTCCTTCCTATAGCTGGACTCCAGCTGAAAGCCTCAGTCCACCTTCACAAGTGAGAGGGCAACCGAAGGAGGGAAAGGAGGGGTACACGTGGCCCAGGTCTTCAGGGGACACCTTTCTTAGGAGTTCCTGTGACCAGGCTCAAAAACCTTAACTCATGCTTGAACCAAGCTGGTGAGAGTAACAACACTACTTCCCCCAGAATGAATTGTCCATGTCACGTCAAGTGGGCCACCTCCCTTCATTCCCAGGCAGGGCCCTAAGAGGGAACGTGGGAGGGATTCCCAACTCCTTTCTCCAGATGTCTGCCTTGGCATCCTCTTGAATCTGAAGAAGATCGTTCCATGTTCTACCCAGTTGACAGACCCGGAAGATCAGACATGCTTGCTCCCATCAGGAAAGAACCCTGTGCTTGGTTTGGTGCCCTTAATATTTATTACTAACCTCCTTTAAGCAGCAGCAGCCTACAAAAAGATGCTTGGAGCGATCAGGACTTCAGGTGTGACTATGGCAAGGCTTGTGTCGCTGCCCTGCTGCATCAGCCTTCAAGAAGAAATAGAAGCAAGGCCAAGATGCCATCCCTGGATTGTTACTGGTTGGGTCTCAAAACAAGCTGGTCCCTCAGAGCTTTTGGGTCAGGGAAAATGAGAAAGGAGAACCATTGGCTCTGACTCCCTCCAGCCACAACTTCCAGGTTCTTGCTGCCCTACAGGCCCGATGAGGACAGAGGGCACATGAACAGCCTCCTAGGGACGGGCAGCCTGCCAGCACTTTTCCACTTCCAGATGGACCCCAGCATCTAAGTGACCTTCTGATCTTGGAAAAACAATGTCTTCCTTCTTTATCTCTAGCAACTCATTAGTAGTAGCCAACAAGCACTTCCCAGGACTGGTCCCAAAGGAACATTGCTAAGTTTTGCTACGTGACGGGTTGTGAGACTTCTGTTTGATCACTGTGAATCAACCCCCCTCTTTCTACCCCACCCCCTAACTCCCTTTCTGTGCATTTTCTAAGTGAGGCACTCAAAAAAACAGTCTCCCAGGAACTCAGATGACCATACTCAGATGTGTGACCTCCATACTGGGCTAAGGAGGTATGAGCAGTAGAAACTGGGCAGTCTTAAGTTTAATGCTACTTTGTGCTTAGCGTTCTTCCATCCCAAGGCTCAGAAAGAGTGGTGTGTGGCATCCCTGTCCCAGTTGTGTCAGTTAAGCCAATCGGTGTGTTCTCAGTGTGGGTCACCAGTTCCAAAAGTGCTGGTCCTCACTTCTAGAGTTGCAACCATTCAAACGCATGCGTTCTGAATTACCAATGTGGAGGAAAGCACAGCATGTTGGACCAGATTAAGATTCTCTGAATAACACTCCCTCTAAAAAGGAGCCACGATAATTTTTAAAACCTTCTTGGGCTTAGCCTAAGTAATAAAACAGTTAAGAAAGCACTTAAACAGGAGCACAGGCTAATTTACAGTCACATGAGGAAATACCTGCCAGATGTAGTATAATTACTTTCATAATAGCTCAGATTAGAAACTCTTCCATTCTCCAGCCAAAGTCAAATTGTCCTACCTTGGCTTTTCTAAAAATGAGTGTGTTATACTTGCTGTGAAATACATTTGATTAAAACAGGAATCACATCTTAAAGCTAAAAATGAACTTCACAGCCTTTTAAATGAGTCACTGAACATCACTAGTGACTGAGGTCTTGAGTGTAAATGGGTCATGACAAGACAGGATGGCAACAAAATGGCTTAGGGTTAATAAGAGGTTGAAATTCAGTTGCATTTGTTACTTAATTTTGTCATACAGTGCTCTAATACCTCTAGAATAAGGATATTTGTATACATAATAAGGGAAACAAATAGAAGAAAAGACCTTCCTTTGTGGGGTTATTTTATATCTGAGCAAGGAGTTTAAATTAGACTATAATTTAGAGTGTTTGCCAATTCTGCTGCCCTGAGCAGTATCACTAGGAGCCCACCTGAACACAAGTCCTTAACCCAGTGGCTGGAAGAACCAAACACTGTCCAGGGCATCCTTTCTTGGGATTGTTTTCAGCTACCAAGTCAGACACCAAGGTATATCCCAGGTAACATGGGGATCACAAGTACATGTCATTTCAGTTAGGTTTGTTTGCTTTGGCCTCTCACCCGTGAGAAGGAGCTGGTTCTCAGCTTGCACCAGGGAAGTTCTCACTTCTTTGTCAGCTTCTTAGTCTAGAGGAGTCTACTGGCCCCACTTCAGCCTGGTCTTTAATAACTGGGAAATGTCTTGCTACCTTCTACCACCTTTCCAAATCTCTGGAAATCCTTCCTGCCAATGAAAGCCTTCTGTCCCAACCTTGGCCTTCCAAGTAGATTGGCTTTGTCCTCTCTCTGCCATCCTTGGTCCTCCAGAGACTGCACCACCTGTAGCATAGAAAACCAACACCACGGGCCTGCGAACCATCAGTGCAGCAAACCAGGCCAGCTATTGCTGCTCAGTCCTCCCAGGTCCACACCAAATACAGGATCAGCAACACACAGTGGTGGCACCGCCTCACCCCAGGAGCCAAAGCAAGGCAAAACAATTGGTTAGATGCTGTTGGGTCCGATTCTGAGAGTAGATTTTTCCAGACATGTCTTTCAGGTGACCCTCAACTACCTCAGGTTTGAAGGCCCTAAATTAAGCTGATTACCACTCATAGGGACAAACCAAGGGGGTTCGGTTAAGTCTTGGTGATAATGCAATTGTCTCAAACTTAGAACAAACTCTTTCACATCTAGATTTGCAGGGATAGGGTTTGGTTTATTTTTCTTCTGTTTTTAACCTGTCCCCCAATTTTTAATTAGGATAGTTCCTATAAATAAATTTCATTTTTCACCGAGTGCCTCCCTTCCCAGGGCAGGTAGCCACTGGCTTTTGTTCCCTTCCAATAAAACTTTTATTATGGTATTAAGACCTTTCTTTGTATAATACATTGCATCTGTGTTTTCAGTTTTTCAAATAAATATTTCAGCCTGGCAATGGAGAGTAGTGGTGATAACTGACCAACTAACATGGCTCTGAGGTCTACGTTCCAATGAAAAGCCTACATGTGTATCCTGAGGGTCATAGAGTCCACCTAGCTCTGCGCCTTTGGGAGTGTATGTTAGAAGCATCAGTTAGCACTTCTTAAATGTGTCCTGTCCTTGTGCACTATACTGTCCATGGGAATGATCTAACAGAAAGTGCCAAAGTGGTCAATACTGTGCTTTATCTAGAAGGTCAAGTCTCTGCGTAAAATCTTGGGGCTCAGTCTGTGGCCACTCCTTCTCCACCCTTGAGATGCAAATATAACCTGTTGCCTTAAAATTGGATGTGACTAATTCTGCTCAGAGACAGAAGCTGCTAATCATAGAGGGATTCAGAGCAGGCCAGTTGCAGCTACCAGAGGATTTATAGAGGGAGCTGACAGAATGGAGCAGGGGTGCACTGTGACCTTTCTGCAGCAGGATTGGCTGAAACCTAATGCTGCCAATGTGTTAAGCCAAGGGGACCTGCAGGAGTGAGACACCAATGGGGAAGGGCTGGAGTTGGTGAGCAGGAGAGTTGGCCCAAATGGCTCATCAAGAAAGGAGAGAATGGGGGCAGTAATCAGAAGCTAGAGTCTGTAGCTAAGGAGGTCAAAGAACCAGGAAAACAAGAAAGGAAAATAGTGTTGGAACAGCCCAATGGGAAGATACGGGTAAACACAGAAGACGGGGACACTGGCCTGCAGCTGGGCTTTTGTGCTCCCTATGGCAGAATGCCAAGGTGAGCCAGCTCCATTTGAAGCACCACTGATAGAATGGACAGTGCGTGGTCACAGCTCTCCTGCAGGTCACCCCCAGAGCTCAAGTGTGACACTGAGGGGTCCAGAAAGCCAGGTAGCAGGACTGCCTTGGGGGGCTTTGAAGTGCCTTCATAGAAATTTTCTAAGTCCCCTCCTGGGGTAGGGGTCTGGCCTGGGCCAATGGTGATGTCCGGGCAGAACCTTTCTCCTGTCCTAGGTGCACTCCAGCCTCCACACTCCCTCCACCCACACACGATCTTGCCCAGGTGCTCTGGAGGTTCTGGTCCTCACGCCTGAGGGGTCTTCCTGGGGTCCTGTGGCCAGGCCCCAGTTCTAGGAGGGCAGCCTGGCTAGCTGGTCACTGTGGCCAGCAGAGTATTCTTAGGAGGAATCATGAGATCATGCCACCAGAATGATGCTGGCATGCCATTAAAAGGGGGGTGAGAGGAGGAGAGTTAGGGTTTATACAGATGGGGTGGGGGGCTGCCAAAATGAAAAGGAAGAAAAAGTCGAAATGGGCAAGTGGGGGATGGCCTAGGTGAGGTCTGAGCCAGGGCATGTCGCTGAGGCACACTTTGTACAGCTGAGACTTAAATCCAGTGAGCTTTGATCTTGCTCATCCTGGTTATCCCCAGCCGCTAGCATGTTACCCAATGCACGGTAGACCTTTGACCATTACTTGGGAGTGAATGAATGAATTCTCATTTATGCAGCATTCTTAGTTGTACACACATTTTACGCATCCATTCATTGCGCAGGCCCTGAAATTGCCAAAGATAAAGGCTTTATGTTCCTTGTCCTCAAAAATTGTGTTCACGTATTCATTATTTGTTATCAAATGTCTATCAGACACTGGGAACACAGAGCAAAAATAGACATGGTCCCGTCCTACTGGAGCTCACAGGCTATTGAGGGAAACAAATAGCACGGTCCAGTCATCCAAATACCATGAATATAACAACTGGATTAAGCTAGAAAGCAAAATGATAAAGTGCTGTCAAGAGATGTAAGGAGGGCTCATGGGAAAGCCGTCTTGACAAAGGGATAGCTGAGCTAAGATTCAGAGGATGAGGAGGTGTTAACTAGGCAACAAGGGAGGGAAAGCTCACTCCTAGCAGAAGGAGTGGCATGTGCAAAGTCCCAGTGGCAGGATGCTAAAGGGGACTAGAAGGTCAGTATAGCTGGAGCCCAGGCAGATCATGGTACGAGATGAGTCTGGGCAAAGAGGCAGGGGCAGACCATGCAGACAATGGAAAGCAATTGATAGGCTTTAGGTAAAGGGGTGACATGATGAGATTTGCATTCTGAAAAGACCATACTAGTTACAGTGTGGAGGACAGGTCAAAATGGAGCCAAGTAAATGGCAGAAACCAGTAAGGAAGCCATTGTCATAATCTAGGCAAAGAGTGATGGCATAAAATATGTGAACAGACAAATGGGAGACAAGTTGAAAAGGTAAGTTGTGGCCATGCTAGAGAAAATGTTGAATACCAAGCTGTCTTAGTTCAGGCTGCTGTAACAAAAATACCATAGTCTGGGTAGTTTAAACAGCAAACGTTTATTTCACAGTGCTGGAGGCTGGGGAGTCCAAGATCGAGGTGCTGGCCAATTCGGGTCCTGGTGAGGGCTCTCTTCCTGGCCTGCAAACGGACGCCTTCTTGCTGTATTCCTACTTGGCAGAAAGAGAGATCATCTCTCTTGTGTTTCCTAAGGGCATTAATCCTATTCATTAGGGCTCCACCTTCACGATCTAATTACCTCCCAAAGACCCCACCTCTGAATACAGGGGATTAGGGCTTCAACATATGACTTTTGGGAGGGCACATTCAGTCCATAGCCCAGGCTAAGAAGGTTTTGTTTAGTTGCATAGCTGGGCCTTGGGTAGGAGGATAGGCCTACCTCTCATGCTCACCTATGTTCACTAGTCACACCCACCCAACTGAAAACACTTTCTGAAGGCTAGAACAACCTTTCTGGCACCCCACAAGATCATCCATACTCCCTCTTCTGTCCCCCCTTTCACTTTGCTTTTTACCATTTACAATTCAGTGAAGTCTGCATCAGACAATCTCACTGTGCACACAGGCTCTGTAACCCCTCTTCCTCATTCCCTGTGAACTCTGCTCCCTCTCTGAGCCGAAACTGAGCCTAATTATAACTGATAGCACAGTGGTACTGCTTCTACAGAAAGTGTAAATTTCTGAGTTAAATACCAAAGTTCTTCCTGAACTGTCCTTTAAAACTACTAAATTCTCCATGTCTCCTCTAATTAAATGTATTTCTTCCTATGGCACTAAAATTCAAATTAAATTTTGAAAACGAAATTTTATTCAATTTCTATATTGTTTAAAATGTCTAATATCACAATAGTTATGTCCTCTCCATTCGGGTCAAGTCAGTGAATATTGCTGAGTTCATATTGTACACGAGAGACTGTAGGAAATAGAAAAATCAACAAGATATAGTCCCTTTTTTTAGGACTTTCCAAACTTAGACAGACATGTCCATTAGAAACCAAAGTATCAACGTGAAAAAGATGAGACACTTTTTCAAGAGATTTAGCAGTTTTCAAAGGAAAGGGAAGTAAGGCAATATGTTTAGGAGGTAATGGAACACACGAAGGGAAGTTTTTAAGGAGAAAGAAGACAGCGTGTTTAAAGGCTAAAAAGAAATCAGAGGAGGCAGAGATTGAAGAACGGCAGGAATAAGAGGAAAGCTGAATCCTTCAGATGTGGACTCATTGCTTCCTTCCAGAAATCCTTACTCAGTATCTACAGTGTTTAAGGTACAGGGGGTACAGTGCTGGGGACACATCCCACTCTCCGGAGCTTGCAGTCTGGAAAGGTAGCTGACACTGAACAAGTGGGATGCATGTCTCAAAGGACACATGAAAAAGTGGATTCGACAGGGGACCGAATGTGTTCTATGAGGTCAGGGGAAGCCTCCATGAGCAAATGACATTTAAGCTGAAATTTGAAGAATAAGTAAAAGTCGGCAGGAGGAAGACTGAGGCAAAGAATATTCCAGGCAAAGCTAACAGCAATGAAAGAGGGCTGGGCACACGGAAAAATGAAAACAGCCCATGCCAGCTGACAGTGACCAAATTAAGGGCCAAATTATAAAAGGCCTTGAATGCCATTTGAAGTATTTGGGGCTTTATTCTCTGGATTTTAGGCAAGGGTGTGATATGATACCAGCTATCACCTCTCATCTAAATAGCCTTGGGAGCACCGATCCATTCCTTTAGAGTCTGAAAAAAAATTTTTTAAAATAAATATACGGCCTCAATAGCTTCCTAAATCCTCTACCTGCCTGAGCTCTACCCTGCCAAGGCATTCTTGTGCTGCAACTAGAATAATCATCATTTCCCAAATTAAATCTGACCTTGTCACTCACCCTTCCTTCCTTAAAACCTTTCAACAGCTTCCCATTGCTTTTTTAAAAATTAAGGTGAAATTCACATGACATAAAATTAACCATTTTAAAGTGTGCAATTCAGTGGCATTTAGCACATTCCCATTGTTGTGCAACCATCACCTCTATCTTTTTTTAAAATTTTTATTCTTTTATTATTTTTAAAATTTATTGTTTCTCTTTTGTTTTTCTAGAAAAGGTACTTTGGAACCACCACCTCTATCTAATTCCAAAACATTTTCATCACCCCAAACGAAAACCCCACACCCATTAAACAATTACTCCCTGGTCACCCCTATGCTCAGCCCCTGGCAGCCACCAATCTCTTTTCTGTTTCTATGAAACAGTGAATAACAGATGGCATTATAAACCAGTGAGGAAATTAGTAGTATCTAAATATACAAAACATTAAATTTTTATGGATACATCTATTAATATATTTAGATGTGTACAAAAAACAGAAAATTTATGATAGTGGTTGCTTCTAGGGAAAGTGGGGAGGGATGGCATTGGGGGGTATAGACCCCTGAGGAAATTTCATTTTTTCTCTCTAATTGTCTTAATAATGTGCTTTATTTTTTTCTTTTTTTATTTCAGAATATTATGGGGGTACAAATGTTTAGGTTACATATATTGCCTTTGTATTGCCTGAGTCAGAGCTACAAGTGTGCCCCTCCTCATGAAATTTCATTTTTTTTGGAACTTTTTTCATTTAAAAAGATTTTGGAAAAAATGTTTGAAAGTGATATGATAAAGTGTCAATATTTGTTTATTCTAGGTGGTAGATTATTTTATATGTGTTATTTTATTACTTTTCTGTATCTTACATTTTTCTTAAAAAGATGTATATAAAAAATACAGATGCAAAGTAGATACAGGTGAAATCATTTACTAAAAGTAGAGTGAGGTTGAGTTGAAAGTTTGTGGCAGACTATAGGAAGTTTGGGGGGAATGTTGTAGGTGACCAGCAAATCCACAAGGATGAATAAAAGAATTTCCAATCCACACTAGAAGTACAATCCCATTAGAAAGCACGCCTCTGTCAAGGAGTGATAGCACAGTTCTTTGTTTTTCACTAGCAATGTTTGGAATATCTGTAGCTGAATTGGAGAAATCGCATGGCCTGGTTTAGCAAGGGATGAGGATTGGCAAAAGGGACAGAGTGAAAAATCACTAGGGTGAGTATTCAAATGATTGGTCATAAGATCCAAACTGTTTGGGGACAGAAGAGAAGCCCAGAGAGTTCTGGTTACAGCAAAAGGGACTTAGAGGCTAGGATGAGGATGAAAAGTATATTTGAAGTGTTAAAAAAATTATTCAATGACACTTGCTAAAAATGGTAAGGAAGGCTGGGTGCAATGGCTCACGCCTGTAATCCTAACACTTTGGGAGGCCAAGGCTAGAGGATCACCTCAGGCCAGGAGTTCAAGATCAGCCTGGGCAATATAATGAGGACCACGCCCCCAACCACCATCTCTAACAACAACAACAACAAAATTAAAAATTAGTAAAGTGTGGTGGTGCACACCTGTAGTCCCAGCTCCTAAGGAGGCTTGTGAGGATTGCTTGAGCCCAGAAGTCTGAAGCTGCTGTGAACTATGAACACACCACTGCACACCGGCCCCGGTGACAGAGCAAGACCGTGTCTCAAAAAAAAAACAAGCACCAGTGGTACTCACCATCAAATTGGTACTAGCTGATCAATACTTATGCCACACATGGCAATAATATTCATCAGGGGGCGGGCAGGCGGGAGGGGGGTGGAGGGGATGGGAAAACGCTCACTGAATGGGTGCAGGGTGCACAGTCTGGGGGATGTCCACGATTGTAGCTCTGACATGGCCAGTGCATGGGCAGTATATATAACCAAAGTGTTGTACCCCCATAATATTCTGAAATAAAAGGAAAAAAAAAGTAAGGAAGACTTTATTCAAAGGGAGAAAATCAAGATAAGTATAGGGACCACTGCAATGAGGTCTTGCAGTGGGGGAGAGATTGGGCTCAACTCCAAATACAGCATGGACAAGTAGGAATTTATAGCCAAGGAATTTATAGCCGTAGGGTGGGGGCCAGTGGATGGAAAATTACTCAGAGGATAAGGGAGATTCTAGCTAAACTGACCTAGCAGGATGCTAGCTGAAGGCCCACCAGGGTGTTCAGACAGCACCTGGGGGATGGTGAAGGATGAGGAACACAAGCAGATATCGAGGGTGACCAGATGTAGAGGAAGTCTAAACTGACTGAGCAGTAGTCTTGCCAAAATTAATTTGTACAAGAGTCAGAGGAGCCTGAGAAGAGTTTGGTCAAGAAGAGAATCTTTGTCAGAAGTACAGCTGGAGGGATGTGAACTATTTCCTACAAAATGAAGGCTCAAGAGAGGTGACAGAATCAGTTTGCGGTAGGAGAGGGGAATGTCAGAGTTTGAAACGCACCAAAAGGGCTTTTCTTTAATGCTTACACTAGAACAGGTTTTAGCTGTTCAGTCTTGGCCAGATCTGTGACAGAACAATTGTGAGGGGGAAACCCCTTGGCAAACGTGACACACACACACACACACACACACACACACAAGTGCCCTTTGAGTTTGGCTTCATTCTAAATGTGTTTTCCAGGCAGTCTTTACAACGATCAGGGTAAGTTTCAAACAAAACAAAACAAAAACCAACCAACCAACCGTGGGAAATCGGCAACCGTGTGCGGGGGCTCTGTTCCTGGAGGTCCCAGAAAAACCTGACACCTGCAAAGGTCAGATCTGAGCAGGGACTGGGGCCCTCAAAAAGCCACAGCCTTGGAGGCACTCCCTCCCCTTGCGGGGGGCACCTGGGACCGAGTTAAATCCCCCCTCCGGTAGAAAAGGGTGATAGAATTGGATCCCCCAGTTTGCGAGGTGAAGGGGGAGGGCAGGACGTGCTCTTCCCGCCCTAGACCTAAGACTCTGGGGGCCCACCGGGGGCAGAGAGCCGCCTGGCCTCGTTGCCCAGCAACCAGCCGCCTCGTGCCCCTCTCGCGGGAGTCGCCCTGCAGTGACGCGAGACGCACGCGGTGCACGTCGGGACCACGAGGTTTGCGCCTGCCTGGGGCCCTCGTGCCCAACGGAACTGCGGGCTGGAGCGGTCAAGGAGTCTGGGGCGGCCGAGGCTGGCGCAGCTGGGGCCTCGCAGACCTCAGCCGCTTGGGCCGGGCGGTTGCTGTGTTCGTGGTCGGGCCACCGCCCTCCGGGGCCCCTCTCGGACGTGGGGCGGTCGGGTAAGTCCCTTCTGCACCCTTGGGCAGGCTGGGCCTTTCACGCGCCCCGGGTTCGGTTCTGGGCAGGTCACCAGCGGCTTTCCAAGCAAATGCGTTAGTGGACACCGAGTGTCGTGTGCCTTGGTTTTGTCAAGCACGCGACAATTGTTAGGTCATTAACTATGAAATATCTGATTTCGGATCGAAAGTGTAGTTTATTATACCTCAAACAAGAAGCAGTAGAATTAGTCAAAGTATGTGCCTAAACTGTCGACACAGTTTTGCCATCTTAACAGTAGCTTGTTTATGCCAGCAGCAAGGAAGCCTGGACAGAGAGGGGTGATGAAATCGCGAGAGGCGTTTTCCACAGCTTGTTGAGATTGAATATTTTTACTTGCAAGAAGTGGTGCAAAGCCTGGAGTAACTGGTAGTCAGCTGGTGCAAGGTCTGGTGAATACAGTGGATGACCTTGGAGTTTCTGAGTCCAGGTTCTGTAGTTTCAGTAGCATTGTTTGTGCGACATGTGATTGAGCCTTGTCTTGCAAGAGGATTGGCCTAAATGTCTCAATCAACCAATCTCAGCTGCTTAAGGGTAAGCATCCTCATCATTTCTTTCTTTCTTTTTTTGTTTTTTGAGACAGAGGCTTGCTCTGTCACCCGGGCTAGAGCATCCTCATCATTTCGTCCAATTGGTTGCAGTAGACATCCGCTGTAATCAATTGACCAGGATTCATGAAGCTGTAGTGGATAATATCAGCGCTACACCACCAAATAGACACCATTAGCTTTTTTTGGTGAATATTTGGTTTTGGACTGTGTACTGGCACTTCATCTTTATCCAACCATTGTGCCAAATGCTTGCAATTGTCAAAAAGAATCCATTTTTCATCACACATAACAATACAGTGTAGAAATGGTTCGCCTTTATGTCGTGACAGCAAAGACTGGCAAGCTTCAAGACGGTTTCTCTTCTGAGGCTTGTTTAATTCATGAGAAACCCATCTATCCAGCTTCTTTACCTTGCCCATTTGTTTCAAATGGTCCAGTATTGTTGGAATAGTAACATCAGACCTTGCTGCTAATTCACACATAGGTTGAGATGGATTCACTTCCACTACAGCTTTCAGCTCATCATTATCCACCTTGGTCTTAGGTCACCCCGTGGCTCATTTTCAAGATCAAAATCACCAGAACGGAACTTCTCAAACCATCGATATACTGTGCGTTCATTAGCCACATCCTTCCCAAACATTTCATTGATATTTCGAGCTGTCTGTGCTGCATTGGTTCCACCACGGAACTCATATTTGAAAATAACATGAATTTTTGACTTATCCATGGTTTCACAAAAATTGCTCTAAAAAAATGTGAAACATAATCACAAGCCAAAATATGCATTTGAAAGACTGAGGAAGTACCTTCACAATAAAAATAAAACAAGAAGTGTGAAAGTGAAATGTCAGAGATATCAACTGTCAAACTTAGTACTTAAGGGAATCAGACATTTCATACTTAATAACCTAATAAAAGGCAGTTCCAGTGTGTGGTAGTTGCAGAGTATTAGTTCCTTAGCAATCGCCACAGCAGTTCGTTCTTCGCCTTTGTCATCCCTGGTTCCTGTGCTCTGGCTCCCTTGGGTGCCAGGATGCCACTCCTTCGATGATATTCAGTCTTTTGTCTCTGCCTGGTGCTCCTTCCCTGGTTTCTGCTCCTCGACTCAGAAGTCTCTGTTCTCCAAAGTTCTGTTTCTGTTCTTGGCACACTTTGAACAGATGTTGGTCTTCTACACCATCTCCTCAATTACTGAAATCAGTTAGATAGCGCCTAAATGTTCTTGTGTAACAGAACATGTTTTCTAAGTTCAAGGACTGCATGTCATCTTTTGTAGGGCAGTTTTTAATGTACTTTTTTTCACACCTCAGACTCTGTCTAAATCTGAAGTGGTGGTGGTTGCCTCCGCTCCCAGCCTTCTACCGCCTGTGTGTTCACTCACTAAATCAACAGTCACTAAGGTGTGAAACTGATGGATTTGACTGTTAACCCCCTCTTCAGCCCCATCATTCTTTGAGGTACCACGTGGTGGACAGCTGTCTCCATTATTCAGTTCTTTGCGTTCTCACTGCTCTGCCCCTGCCCCTACACTATATTTTAAGTATTAACTTCCCAATTGCAGTAGTCTTCTCTTTGGTCCTCCTGTTTGCTATCTCTTTCTGCCATCATTCAGTCTACCCATTCTTAAGAAACTAATATTCCTAAAATATAAATCTAAATATATCATTTACCTGCTCAGAAACTTCAGTGGCTCCCAATTATCGTCAAAATAGCAGCCTAACTCATTAGAATGCCATTCAAGCTCTAGATCTGTCTCCTTCAAGCTGGGCTTTGAGATGCGTCATGAGTTCAGAGGGGAGAGTAGGAGGAAGAGGCTGAATTGAGGATTTTTGTCTTTCCAGCCCTGTGTTAATCTTTGGTTTTATTTGTTTTTCAAATTGTGCTTCTGTTTAGAAAATGGGTTTCACTTTTAAAAAGAAAAAGGTTTGAAAAACCACTGTAGTAAATGATTCAACCTAAACTATTTTGGGCCATAACTCCCACTATTTACCTATCCCACAAAGTCGTAATTTCATACTTCTATTAGAACATATCAACTTCATTCAAAAAATATTTACTTATCATCAGCTGTGTGCCTGGCACTGTTAAGTGCTGGGAATAAAGCAGTGAACTGAAGGCCTTACCCTCATGGAGTTTATACTTTATTGCAGGAAGAGACAGATGGTAAAATTTGTATGTCAAAGGGTGACAGTTACTATAGAGAAAAAATAAAAGGGAGTGCCTTGGGAGAAGTTACTATTTTTTATAAGGTGGTCAGGGAGGATTTACTGATAAGATACTTAAAGCTGAGAGCTGAAGCAGGTAAAAGTGAGTCATGCTTACTTCCAAAGGAAAAGCATTCCAGGTAGGAATATGCATGGTGTGTTTAAAACAGCAAGAAAGAATAAAGATGGGGTCTCGCTCTGTTGCCCGGGCTGGAGTGCAGTGGTGTCATCATAGCTCCCTGTAACCTCGAACTCCTGGGCTCAAGGGATCCTCCCACCTCAGCCTTCTGAGTAGCTAGTACTACCAGTGTGCACCACCATGCTCGGCTAATTTTTTTATTTTTTGTGGAGGTGGGGTCTCGCTACATTGGCCAGGCTGGTCTTGAACTCCTAGCCTCAAGCAGTCCTCCTGCCTCAGCCTCCCAAAACACTGGGATTACAGGTGTGAGCCACCACACCCAGCCAGACTTAATGTTTTTAAAAAGATCTCACTGGCTGCTATGTTGAGAACAGTCCATAGAACTATGGTAAAAACAGAGGTCCTAGTTATAAGACAGTACTCTAGGCAAGAGAGTCCAGAGCTTTGGATGAGAGAGAGGTAGTAGCAGATAGAAGTGGTCACATGCAGAATGTATTTTGAAAGTAAACCCAAGAGATTTGCAGATGGTTTGTATGTAGTGTGTAAGAGAAAGAGAGGAGTCAGAGATGACTCCAAGATTTGATAGATCAGCTGTAAGAATGGAGTTATTTATTGAGATGAGAAGACTGTAGGAGGAACCAGTTTGGTGGGGGAGTGGGAAATTGGGAATTTTTTTTGGACATGTTAAGTTTGAGGTTTTTGATAGAAATCCAAATGGAAACATCAAGTAGACAGTTGGATGTGTGGGTCTAGACTTAGGGGTGAGGTTAGGACTAAAGATCAAAATTTTGGAGTCTTCAGTGTGGAGATAGTATTTGGAGTTATGAAACTGGATGATTGGAAGTGATTGTAAGCTTTATTTGTGAATACAGGTTGTCTCCCACTGTAGAATGTAAGTTCTTTGAGAGGAGAGACTCTGCTTTATTTTGTGTCTTTCTAATAGACCCTAGCACAGTTCCTCACACATCAGTAGGTGCTCAATGAGTATTTATTACTCTAGGAAGGGACTTTGTAATACTAATGACTATATCCCCAACACCTAGCACAGAGTGGTACCCAGTAAATATTTGATAAATAAATGTGTATATGAATAAAGTAGAAAAATGATAACTGCCACGTGAAGGGTTGGAGAGGGATATTCCAGATCATGTTTTTCCTCAAGATCACTCACCACATAATGATTTTTCCCCCCCAAGTTATGTTAAATTTAAATATACTCAGCTTGGTGTGGTGGCACACACCTGTACTCCCAGCTATTTGGGAAGGTGAGGTGGGAGGATCCCTTGAGCCCAGGAGTTCTAGACCAGCTTGGGTGATATAGCAAGAGCCCATCTCAAAAAAAAAAAAAAAAAAAAAAAGAAATAAAATAATAAATAAATAAATAAACTCAAGCACCAGTTTTTTGTGTTTTTTTTTTTAAGAGACAGAGTCCTGCTCTGTCACCCAGGCTGGGGTGAAGTGGCACATCCATAGCTAGGACTACAGGCATGTGTCACCATGCCCAGCTAAATTTTTTATTTTTGTAGAGACAGAGTCTCACCATGTTGCCCAGGCCGGCCTCAAGTGGTCCTATGACTTTGGCCTCCCAAAGTGCTGGGATTACAGGAATGAGCCACTGCTCCCAGCCCTACAGCACCAAATTATTATACTCTTATCTACAGTCATCACATGAGTGAAAGTGGTAATGTGGGGAGAAACATTTTCTAAACTTGGTCAAACAAGAGAACCATCTGATGAGCTTTTAACATTTTTGGAATATTAGGCATCACCCCCAGACCTACTGAATCAGAATCTCAGAGGTTGTGCCCTGGAAATTATATTTTAAAAGCTCACTAGGTGCTTTTGATTTAGCTAATTTTCAGATGGCATTTGAGACTCACAGTGGAATTGGGAATGGTAAATAGACCTAAGGCCCCTGGCCCTGCTCTGTCACTAACTATGGCTATCATCTTGAGTGAGTCACTTGATCTCTGGGTCTTTTTCCCACCTACAAAAACTGCAAGTGGGAGCTGTGTGCCTAGATTTGTTTATAGTATTTAATTATTATCCTTTTAATGTATGTGGGGTCTATGGTGTTAGACTTCCTTTTATTGCTATTTCTGGCAATTTATGTCTTCTCTCTTTTCTTCCTTGATTAATCTGGCTAGGGATTTCTCATTTTTAATCAATCTTTTCAAAGAACCAACTTTTGGATTAATTTTTTTCCATTTTTCTGTTTTAATTTCATTGATTTCTGTTCCTATATTTATTATATGTCCTTCCTTCTGCTTGCTTTGTGATTATTTTGCTCTTTTTCTAGTTTCTTAAAATGGAAGCTTAGATTATTGAGATTCTTTTCTATTGATTCCTCTCTAATATAAGCATTTGGGGCTATAGATTTTCCTAAAGGACACCTTAGCTGCATCTCACAGGTTTTGATATGTTTTATTTTTTAAAATTGAGGTGGATTGGGTGCAATGGCTCATACCTGTAATCCTAGCACTTTGGGAGGCTGAGGTGGGAGGATTGCTTGAGGCCAGGAGTGTAAGGTCACCTTGGGCAACAGCAGGACCCTTTCTCTACAAAAAATTTTAAAAATTAGGCAGGCATGGTGGTATACACCTGTAGTCCTAGCTACTCGGGAAGCTGAAGTGGGAGGATTGCTTTGGAGTTGGTAGTTGCAGTGAGCTATGATGACGCCACTGCATTCTAGCCCAGGCAACAGAGCGAGACCCTGTCTCCAGAAAAAATTAAATTAAATTAAAAATAAATAAAATAAAATTGAGGTGAAATTTACATATCATTTTAAAGTGTACAATTCAGTGGCATTTATTTAGTAAATTCACAATGTTGTTCAACTACCATCTATCTAGTTGCAAAACATTTCCATCAGCACACAAAAGAAAACCCCAAAAGTCACTCACTCTTTCCCTCTGTCTCCAGCCCCTAGCAACCACCAATCTGATTTCTGTCTTTATGGATTTACGTATTCTGGATATTTCATATAAATGGAATCATATAATATGTGACCTTTTGAGTCTGGCTTCTTTCACTTAGCATAATATTTTTAACATCCTAAATTATAACAATCTGTATTTTGTTGTACCTTCAATAGCATACAAAAACTCTGTTTCTATACAGCTCTATCCCCTCTTTGTATTGCTATTTCACAAATCCTGTCTTTATAAATTGTGTGCTCATTAACATAAGTATATTATTGTTTTATGCATTTGTCTTTTAAATCATATAGAAAACAAAAATATATTACGAACAAACAAAAAAACCCAATAATACTGGATTTTAAATTTACCTTTGTAGTTACCATTACTAGTATTCTTTATTTCTTAACATGGCTTCAGATTACTGTCTAATGTCTTTTCATTGCAGCCTGAAGGACTCCCTTTAGTATTTCTTATACAGCAGGTTTACTAGCAACAAACTCCCTCAGCCTTTGTTTATCTGAGAATGTCTTAATTTCTCTCTGACTTTTAAAGGACAGTTTCACTGGATATAGGATTCTTGGTTGACAGGTTTTGTTGTGTTTTTGTTTTTTTTCCTTCAGCACTTTGACTATATCAGCTTACTGCCTTCTGGCCTCCAGGGTTTCTGGTGAGAAATTGGCTGTTAATCTTACTGAGATCCCTTGTATGTGACAAGTTGCTTCTCTCTTGCTGCTTTAAGATTTCTTTGTTTGCCTTTTGACAGTTTAATTATAATGTGTCTTTGTGGTGTATCTCTTTGAGTTTACCCTCTTTGGAGTTTGTTGGGTTTCTGGGATGTGTCTATTCATATCTTTTACCAAATTTGGGGAGGTTTTGGCCATTATTTCTTCAGATACTCTTTTTGCCCATTTCTCTCTCTCCTCTCCTTTTGGGACTGCCATTATGCATGTGTTGGCCTACTTGATGGTATCCTACGGGTCTCTCAGGCTCTATTGATTTTTCTTCTTTCCTTTTTCTTTCTGTTACTAAGGTTAGTTTCAATGGACCTATCTTCATGTTCAGTGATTCTTCCACCTGCTCACATAAACCCTTGAAACTCTCTACTGAATTTTTCATTTCAGTTTTTATACTTTTCAGGTTTAGAATTTGATTCCTTTTAATACTTTATATTTCTTTATTGATGTTATATATTTGTTATGACATTGTTCTCCTGGTATCCTTTAACTCTTTGTCCATGGTTTCTTTTAGCACTTTGAGCATATTTAAGACAGCTGATTTAAAGTCTTTGCCTAGTAATTTCAGTGTCTGCACTTCCTTGGAGACAGTTTCTTTTTTTTTAAAAGTTATATTGAGTTCTTATTGTTGATTCTAAGTATATGTGTTTATAACAGAGTGTAACAGGTGCATTTAACATATTAAAAGAGTTCTATAGCATCTTTTCAGAAAAGATTATATACTATACAAACTATGCAAGTCATACAAAACCATTTTTCAGTGTCTTTTCAACTGAGAAGAATCCTATTCAGCACACTTCTCCTCCTGAGGTGGTTCATACTGAGCAAGCTTTGCTTTTAGTTTTTTGTTTTCTTCTACAATAGCTTCATATTTCTGTTTCATTTCTGCCAATTCTAGGTAAAGCAGCTCTATTTCTGGATTTTCTAGGGTGGCAGCTCCTTAGTGATGCTTTTAAAAAATCCAAAGCACTGTTAGGTTTCACTAGTTCTTCATATAAGGCTACCAACACCTTGGTCAGCATGTTCAGCACCCCCGACTTCTCCAAGTACCTCCAGAACTGCTCACACTTTGAGTCGGCAGCTTTGTAACAGGCCATAGTGACAGCAGCAGTGGTGTAGCTGGGGCCAGGACAGTTACTGGTGGGCCAGTTTGTTTATTTCTTTTGTGAATGGGCCATACTTTCTTGTTCATTGAATGGTTTATAATTTTTATTAAAAATTGGACATTTTGAATATCATAATGTGGTAACTCTGGAAATTATTTTATTCCCTTCCCCCACTCAGGGTTTGTTTTTGTTATTTGCTATAGGCTATAGCTGTTTGTTTAATCCATTTTTCTAATCCATTTTTGTGAAATTTGTTCTTTTACCATGTGTGGTCTCTGAAAGTCCCTGTTCCTTTAGCTTGTGTTCAATTAGTGTTTTGACAGAGATTTCCTTGAATGCTAGGAGGCAAAAAAGAAAAAAAAAATTAAAATCCAACTCTTCCAGTCTTTGCAGATTGGCCCTGTGTTGGGGCATTGGAGCGCTCCTTCAGTACAGCCAGTCCACTGACAACTTTGCCTTAGGCTTTACTCCCTGCTTGTGCTGAGGATAGAGAGGAGTTACAGGTGAAAGCTTAGTGTCTTCTCAGGTCAGTTATAAGAAGGTGTTCTGCCCTCAGCAAGTGCATGGCTTTTGAAATTCTGCAGTACATGTGGGTGCTTTTCAATACCCTAATTTCCCATAGAAACTCCCCGGCTTTTTCTCCCATGCTGTCAGCATATCTGTTGTTTGCCTCAACTGTAATCATTTTGCCTAGGCATCAGCAGGGTGTGCATTTGACTTACAGTGTTTTCAAGGAATGCCCTCTGTGTAGCCTCTTTTGTGCCCTGAGTAGGTTCTGGGTTAGGTGAAACAAAGGCAGGTGCCTTGTGTCAATCCTTCTGGCAGCCCTGGACAGGTTAGAACAGAAAAACACAATTCTTTGAGAATAAGATCTACTCTGCTCCCTTCAAAACCAGGAACCAGGGTCCCTCAGTGGGAATGTGGGCTTCCATCTTTGAGGCTACTGCCAAGCCATGGAAGGGGGTTAGGCAAGGGCAAGTAAAAAACAAACAAAAAAACCCCAAAAACCAAAAAACCCCAGAGTTTTTGTACCATTTTTAAGTTGCCTTTTTCTTGATTCAATGTTTATTTGGTTATTGTTAACCTTTGCTTATTTTCCACAATTCTTACAAAGTTGATTCAGAAAGTTTTGCTTGGTTTATCAATGTTTCTGTGGAAGGATGGGGTCTTGGAGCTACCTACTCTGCCATTTTTGCTGATGTCAATTAACTGTTAAATTTTCATTTTCATGTGGGACAGTATTTTTTCTAATTTTCCTTGATACTCTTTGACCCATGAATTTCTTAGAAGTGTATTTAATTTCCATGTGTTTGGAGATTCTTTTGGTTTCTTTTTTAAATTGATTTAGTTTAATTCAATTATGGACACAGAATGTACTTGGTATTTCAGTTCTTTTACATTTCTTAAGATTTGTTTTATGATCCAAGTTCTGGTAAATATTGGTGAATGTTCCATGTGTACTTGCAAACAATGTGTATTCTGCTGTTATTGGGTAAAGTCTTCTGTAAATGTCAACTAGGTCCCATTGGTTGATGATAATGTTCAGTTAGTAATTCTGTATCTGTTGATTTTCTGTCTACTGATTGTATCAATTACTGAGAGAGGATTGTTTAAGTCCCCAACTATAATTGTAGATCTGTTTATTTCTCCTTTCAGTTCTGTCAGTTTTTGCTCCATATATTTGAATCTGTTTTTTGGTGCATACACATCTAAGATTGATATGTTGTCTTCCTCTCTTTTTTTTGTTTTATTTTGTGGTTTTTAAAAAAATTCTATAAATTTAACACATTAACTGCCTTGTGAGTTGTATTTAACTCACACTAGTTTTGATCCCAAGGCTTTGTGAAGCATATGTAACTCACATGTCTCTTTACCTTGGGAGCCACATGAACTATTTTTCAAGTTGCATATAACACACACACAGAAAACAATTTAAAAAACCAAATTTCTCAATAAATTAGAAAGGATCATTTTGTTTTTGAAGTTTTTATTCTATTTTTGTATTAAAACACTGTAGCCCCAAGGAAAAAAAATTTTTTTTCTGGTGTGGCAGTTAGTGCGTTAAGGGGTACAAGTGCAATTTGTTACTTAGATATATTGTGTAGTGATGAAGTCTGGGCTTTCTGTATATCCAGCACCCAAATAATAAACTTTGTATCCTGCTATGCCATCGTGATGGATTGGCCCTTTTACCGTTATCTCACTCTTTGCCCTTGGTCTTTCATTGCTTTGAAGTCCACTTTGTCTGATAGTTAATATAACTATTCCAGCTTTCTGTTAATTAGTATTTGCATGGCATGTGTTTTTCTGTCTTTTTTTATCTTTTAACCTGCATAGATCATTATATTTAGAGTGACCTTCTTATTTTAACTTTTGTAGATCATTATATTTACAGCAACTTCTAGTGAATTTTTCATTTCAGTTAATGTACTTTTAAGTCTAGAATTTTTGGTTTGAAGATCACTTCAGTTTTAAAGTTTTTGCAGAGCTATTCTGGCCTGCCCCACTTGTGTGCTACCCAGAGGCCAATCTGAAACCTCAGAGTATTCCACATCATAATTCCATTCTCAAAGCTTTTAATGTGTTGATTCTGGTTGTTTTCACACCTGGTGCACTTAGAGGGCATGGCTAGAACTTCATACACATATTTACATCCCTTTTTCTAGCTCCCCACTGTCTATTTGAGAGGGGATGGGGTGCCAATTCTTTTACTATTATTCAATTAGTACAGGTTGTGGATAGTCAACAGGGCTCTTCCACACAGTCTCTTCAGTGCTTGGTCGGGAGGGGAGAGGTGCCACCTCTGCTTGTGTTGGTACAAGGTGGGGAGGGGGAGGGTCAGCAGGGTTTTGTTCCACATTCTGTGTAGTACCAGGGGGGAGGAGGAAAGGTAAGGCTTCTTGCATGGTATTTGCCTAGAGTAGGATGGGTATAGTCAAAAGCTGCAGTCCCCAACCCCTGGGCCACAGACCAATGCCATGGACTGATACCGCAGACCAATACTGGTCTGTGGCCTGTTAGGAACTGGGCCACACAGCAGGAGATGAGCAGTGGGCAAGTGAGCAAATCTTCATCTGTATTTACAGCTGCTCCCCATTGATTGCACCACCGCATAAGTTCCGCCTCCTGTCCAATCAGCAGGGGCATTAGATTCTCATAGGAACACAGACCCTACTGTAAAATGCACATGTGGGGGATCTATGCTGTCCGCTCCTTAAGAGAATGTAATGCCTGATGATCTGAGGTGGTGATGCTAGTGCCGGGGAGTGGCTGCAAATACAGATTATCATTAGCAGAAAGGTTTGACTGCACAATAAATGTAATGTGCTTGAATCATTCCGAAACCAACCCCCTCCCCCGCCCCCATGTGTGGACCAATTGTCTTCCATGAAACTGGTCCCTGGTGCCAAAAAGGTTAGGGACCACTGGTCAAAAGGGTACCATCCTGCAGGGCTGCCCTCTTCCCAGTCTTTTGCCTAGAGAGAATAGGTTGTTTTTCCCCCCACTGGCATTTCCTGGTTTTAGATTGCTTTAACATATAAGGCAGAATATATAGGAGGCAAACCACCAAAGCACTCAGGGAACTTGCCGCTGGGTCAGCCCTTCTTTTCTCCATCTTTCAAGAGTTTTTTAAAATAGTTGCTTTGTGTGTTTTGAACAGGGTTTTAGTTGTATTTAGCAAGAGGAATATAATGAATGTGCTTACTCCATCTTCTGTGAAACTGGAACAACATATGGCATTTGAAATTGTTGTCTTGATAAGTTTTAGGGTGTTACTTCTCATTTTAGTAGCATTACATTGCTCCCACATGATGAAAAATCCTACCCATTTGTGTGCTGATTATGTCTCATGGTCCCATCCTGCAACAGGTAGTAAAAACCTAACCCCAGTTGACAGCCTAAACCATCTTCCTAAAGAACCCTCCTCTTTAGCACTTGGAGCCTTTGTACTCTGGCTCATAAGTCCTCTCCAGATCTTCTTCCTCACCTTGACCGTTCACTTGGGTCTGCTTCTCCACATGACAAACCTTTTCACTCTTCACTGGACTTGCAGGTGGGTTATTAGAAGACTAAATGGACTAATACATGTCAGGCATTAGAAGAGCCTCTGGCACCAAATAAGCACTCATTACGTAGTGGACATTTTGTCTTAGAATGCATACTCTTAGTGTTTATTGCTGCATACTGTGAGGAAGCCCCAACTAGCCCACATGGAGAGACTTCATGGAGAGGCCATGTGTACATGTTCAAGCCCACAGTTCAGCTGAGGTCCCTGCTGACAGCCAGCATCAGCAACTAGTTA
Source organism: Daubentonia madagascariensis (assembly GCA_023783475.1). Classification (NCBI taxonomy): domain Eukaryota; kingdom Metazoa; phylum Chordata; class Mammalia; order Primates; family Daubentoniidae; genus Daubentonia; species Daubentonia madagascariensis. The sequence goes on from JAKFHU010000086.1 coordinate 9,806,533, forward strand.
TGTGAATGAAGATACCTCTAAATTATTCTTGTCTCTACCATCAATCACTCCTAGCCTTTGAGTATTCCTACCTGAGGCCCCAGACATTGTAGACAGAGACAAGCCAGTCCCACTGGAATCACAGAATCCCTAGCAATAATAAAATAATTGTTTTATGCCACCATGTTTTGGATTGGTTTCTTGTGCAGTTATTAACAGAAACAGTCTCTACATCTTTGGAACATTCTGCATACTTCTGTTTGAATGTCTGATTTCCTATTGACTATACGCTCCTTAAGTGCTGAGACTATGTCTTGAGTGTTTATTGCTATATCCTGTATGGCACAAAGTAGGTAGTAGGTGCACAGTAAATAGTGAATTAATGAAGGTATGTGTTTCTTCTCTTCTTTTAATGTGGGTGACACACAGTTGGTGTCTGCATGGAAACAAGCACACACCTATTTCTGCTTCCAGAGCTGTTTCTGGCCTGCAATTTTGTGCTTACCAGCTTCATCCATCCCTCTGCAGGAACCTCTTCTCCCTCCGCACCCTGACCAAGCTATTGGTGAGAGATGCAACTGATTGTTTCTGCCACATTTTTTTACTTACAGGTAAAATGTAATGTAATGGCACACTGCACCTCTGCAGGGAAAAGGGTAGAAAGGGTGGAGAAATAGGAGGCTAGGAGTTCCAGACATAAATTTGACTCATTTTACAATTTTGTTAGCAACAGTCTTGAGAAAATAAATACAACCCTTAGGTAGTTTGGTATTTTGTCCTTCAGGACAATTCTTTCCTGGTAGTGTATTAGATTGTTGGGGTTAACAGCTATTACTGTACCTTTATAGACAGGCTTCAGTCTGCCCTCTAGTGGGGGTAGCACAATAAAGGCCTACTATATTACACCCTGAGGCAACCTGGATCTCAGTAACAAAATTCTAGGGTAGGGACTAGCTCTGTGTTGTTGACTATATATAGTCAGTGCCTACCATATTACCTGGCATTTATTAAGAGCACAATTAATATTTATTGAGCAAACTAACCAACATGCACTGTTTTTGAGAACTAGCACTTTTTTTTTTTTTTTTAAAGACAGGGTGTCACTTTGTTGCCCGGGCTGGAGTGCAGTGGCTGGATTATAGCTCACTGTAGCCTCAAACTGTTGGGCTCAAGCAGTCTTCCCACATGATCCTCCCGTGTAGCTGGGACTATAGGTATGCACCACCCTGCCAGCTAATTTTTAAATTTTTTGTAGAAACAGGTCACTGTGTTGCCCAGGCTGGTCTTGAACTCCTGGCCTCAAGTGATCCTCCCATCTTGGCCTTCCAAAGTGCTAGGATTACAGGCATGAGCCAGCACGCCCAGCCACTAGCACATTTCTTGAGAATCCACTATGGTTAAGACATTAAGCTAAGGACTGTAAATGATGTAAATCAGGGGTTGGCAAACGTTTTCTTAAAAGGCCAGGTAGTAAATATTTTAGGCTTGGAGGCCATGTGGTCTCTGTCACAACTACTCAACTCTGCTGTTGTAGTGAAAAAGCAGTTGCAGAGAATACATAATATAACGAGTGTGTCTGTGTTTCAGTGACTTTATTTACAGAAATAGGCAGCCAGCTTGTAGGCCATATGACCCCTGATATAAATAATAATAAGTCTTTTCTAGCCAAATATACCAATAACCTCCCCATTGCCAAACCTACTGGGTTATTTTTAAATGTTTTTTATTATTATGAAGTATTTCAAACCTCAGAAATGTATAGATAATAAAATAATGAACACCCCTGTATCTATCACCCAGATTTACCAAATGTTTATATTTTGCCATGTTTCAGATCTTTTAAAATAATACATTATAGCTACAATTAGAATTCCTTTGTGTATGCCACCTGAATGCCTTCCCCTCTTTTTCTTCCTTTCCAGAGAAACACAATGTTGAAGTTGTTTGTTTTCTTCCCATGCTTGCATTTTTACTCTTACATATGTTGATATCCATATTAGGTACATTATTTAATAGTCTTTAACTTTGTATGTAATCATTATGCTATTTTGATTTTTTCATTCAACATTTTTTTGAGATATATACATATTAACATTTATAAAATATTGAATTTTTAATGATAAGTGCATTTTGTGTACCATCTAAGAAATTTTGCCAATTCCAAAGTTACAGAGATTATCTCCTATATATCTTTCTAGAATTTTATAGTTTTAGCTTTAATATGTAGTTCTATGATCCATTTTGAGTTAATTTTTGTATATGGTGTGAGGTAGGGATTGTTCATTTTTTTTTTTCTAAGTGTTTATCTAATGTGGGCATTTTAGAATTGTCCATAAATTCTTTGAAATTTTCTCCCGTAAAAAGATGGAGCCTGATTCCTCTCCCTTTAGGTGTGGGCTATAGTTAAAGACTTGACTTTAATGAAATAGAATGTAGTGGTAGTGATGGTTCATAACTTCCAAGACTAAGGCATAAAAGGCATTGTGTCTTCCCCTTGCTCTCTCTTTCCCTTGAATCATGTGCTTTGGGGGACGCCAGCTGCCATGTGGTAAGGACACTCAAGCACAGCTCTGTGGAGAGGTCCATGTGGCAAGGATCTGAGACCTTCTGCCAACAGCCAGCAAGGAAATGAGGCCTCCTCCCAACAACCATGTGAGAGCTGGACTAGGTGTGGGTTTATCCCAATTTATATAAGGATTTTTACACAAAACATTTGAGAGCAAGAATTGCACTCAGTTGCACTCAATAATATAACAAACCAGCTCTGGCTTTGTTTAGAGCCTAGACTTGGGCCCTATCCTTGCTGTGGGCCTCCTGCAAGGGTTTTCGTCTCCCAGAGCTTTACACTCAGCCCCAGTACACAAACACTACAGCACTACGGTCTCACAGCCAACCCACTCCCCATGTCCAGTGACTCAGGGGTAAGAGAGCCTTACTCCTGCAGCTCTGACCAAGTGATGACCAACTGCTTTGCATGAATTAGAAATTAAAAAAAAAAAACACCAAACACCTTCAGCCAGCTATGCATAAGGAACCAAGTCTCTACCTTGAACAGCAGCCTCCTGTCCTTCAGTAGTTCCTGTCTACTCCAAACCCCCAAGGATTCCCCCAGCCTCAAGCAGCCTCAAGGACTTGTGGGGCCTGTGATAAGCACTGCAAGTTAAACAGGAACATGGGCCACACTCATGGGACTCTAGCTCCACATCTGTCACTCTATTTCTGAGAGGGGATGGGCTGCACAGTTAGTGATGGGGCTGGCAGGTAAAGGGATGACCAGGTGACAGGCACACTGTCCCAAGGATAAACCTGGTCCTACTAGCACCCATGTTGTAACCACTATGCATTAGAACTATGGGTAATAAAGTGTGACAGACCTCAAGAGAGCAAATGATTTACTCCTCTGCTGTCATGCCCACAGAGCAACGTCTCCAAGGTCATACATTAGATAAATATGGGCACAGGAACTCATTCCTTATGCTTGACGACCTTGTCTTCCCACTCCCACACGCCACCAACACAAGGGGGAGTGTAGTGTGGGGCTGACCATAGAGGGAGGAATGGCAAACTTTCCACAGATCACATTCTTACCCTGCATCAGGTCTCACCTGTGGCCTGGGGAACTCACAGAAAGACAAGTTTGTACAACCCCAGACTTTTTCTTTTGGCAGCCAACAATTGGTCACATTGCACGTTTCGAGGTTACAGAGGAGCCCCACGGTACAAATGTGGGGCAGGAGCAGATACATCTTGCTCAGGGCTTTACAATAAAGTTAGAGCAAGTGTTTCAGAAGTTGACATCATGAAGGCAACCTCTGGAAGCAGGCACCCAAGGGACTCCAGAAAACCCTTCACTCCTGGGCTTTCCGGACTCTTCACCTTGGGGCCTCTTCTTAGGCATCGAAAAGCCGCCTTTTCTGGACCGTAGGGGAGGGACGTGCAGGTCACCGGCTAAGCTGGGCAGGTGAGGGAGGGCAGGGAGTTCCTTCAGACCCCAGCAGAGGTAGACTAAGGCAGGCCAAGGGTTCAGAAGACAGGAAAGGCCGTTTTCTCGGGGCTGACTGGGGCAGCTCCCCTTCCCTCCTCTCTCCGATTAAATACGAAAGCCGACGACGGCGAAGACTGTGAGGAGGAAGAAAATGAAAGTCGTGTCTCGGATCTCGTCCCACTGGAGGCCTTTCTTGGCCCGGTCCTCCTGCCGCTTGCGAAGGGCCTCCCGCCGGGCCCTCAGGCGCCGCTCGCGCTCCAGCTGTTCTCCGTAGTGCGCCTGGTAGAAGGCGTCGAAGTCGAACATGGTGCGGCTGGCGCCGGGAGCGGCCCGACCGCCGTCGTAGGCCCGAGAGGTGGCCGGCGGGGGACGGGGACAGCCGGCGTCCGTTGTGGGCGTCTTGGAGGGCCGGACGCCGGGTCCGCGCAGGTCCTCGTCGCAGAGCAGACCGCGGTCATACTTGCGACGGAGGGTGGCGCTGCCCAGCACCACGTAGGCCTGGGAGACGCGCGTGAAGCGCTCGGCGGCCTCCGTGCTCCCCGCGTTGCGGTCCGGGTGGTAGAGGAAGCTCTGCCGGTAGTAGGCCGCCTTGATCTGCGCCTGCGTGGCTGTGGTGGGGACGCCGAGCAGCTCGTAGAGCGCCGTGCGCGAGTACTGGCCGTCGCCCCGGGAATAAGTCCTCGCTCCCAGGTCCAGGCCCAGGCCCAGGCCCAGGCCCGGCGCCGAATTTTGTGAAAAACTCCAGGCCTGCCACAACCTCCACAGGAACAACCGCGGCCACCCCGACCTCTTTTGCAGTTTTTTATAGGGAAGGTCTGGTGTTACCCGACTCCGGCTTTTGTTTGTCCGTATCTTAATTTCTCTTTCATTTTTGAAGGATAGTGTTTTTGGATGCAGAATTCTTGGTTGACAGTTTTTTCATTCAGCACGTTAAATATATCATCACGCTGCTTTCTGGCCTCCATGGTTTCATATGATAAATTAGCCCTTAATCTTTTTGAGGATCCCTTATATTTGACCAGTTGTTTCTCTTGCTGCTTTCAAGATTCTCTCTTTCAATGTTCCTAACAAAGAAATGATAAATGCCAGGGGTGATGGATACCCCAATCACCCTGACTCAATTAATTCACATTGTATGCCTGTATAAAACATCACATGTACCCTATAAAGATATACAACTATTATGTACCCATAATAATTTTTTAAAAAAGAGTCTCACTTTGGCTTTTGACAGTTTGATTATAATGTGTCTCATCTTGCATCTCTAAAAAAATTTTTAAATAAGTTTTTAAAATTTTTTATAATAATAATTTAATAAATAATTTAATAATTAAATAATAAATAACTTAATATATAATTTAATAAAATAATAGTTTAATAAAAATTATTTTCAAATATTTTGAGAGATGGGATCTTGCTATATCACTCAGGCTGGTCACAAACTCCTGAGCTCAAGCAGTCCTCCCACCCTAGCCTCCTGAGTAGCTGGGACTACAGGCATGAGCCACTGTGCCCAGCTTCAGTGTGCATCTCTTTGAATTTATTTTACTTGTGGTTTGTTGAGCTTCAATGTGTAGAGTCATGTCTTTCATCAAGTTTGGAAAGTTTTGGCCATTACTTCTTGAAATATTCTTTCTGCTTTTTCTCTATTTTCTCTTTTTGAAATTCTCATAATGCATATGTTGGTCCACTTGATGGTGTCCCACATGTCTCTTAGGCTCTGTTTACTTTTTCTCATTCTTTTTTTCTTTCTGCTCCTCAGACTGGATAATTTCAATGGCCCCTTCCTTAAATTAACTGATTCTTCTTCCTGCTGAAATCTGCTCTTGAAACCCTCTAGTGAATGTTTGTTTTCGGTTAGTGTACTTTTCAGTTCCAGAATTTCTCTTTGCTTCCTTTTTATAATTTACCTCATTATTGATATTCTCATTTTGTTCATACATCATTTTCCTGATTTCCTTTAATTCTTTGTTCATTGCTTCCTTTAGCTCTTGAACATATTTATGACAGTTTTTTTTAAAAAGTCTTTGTCTGGTAAGTCCAATGTCTGGGCTTCTTCAGAGATGATTTCTGTAAATTTATTTTGTTACTTTGAATGAGCCATACTTTTGTTGTTCTTTATATGACTTGTGATTGTCATTGAAACCTGGACATTGCAATATTATAGTGTAGTAACTCTGGAATTTAGATTCTACTCCTCCTCATGTTTGCTGTGTATGTGTGTGTTTTTAATCATTGAAGGCTGTAGTAGTCCATTTGTTTAGTGACTTTTCCAAACTGTTTTTGCAATGACTTATCATTTTCACATGTGGTCACTGAAATCTCTGATTCTTTTAGCTTGTATTCAGCTAGTGTTTTGACAGAGGTTTCCTTGAATGAGAGGAGCTAAAAATAGAAGGAAAAAAACCACCTCTCCCCCTCTTTGAAGATTGCCCCTGTGCTATATCTTTTCTTTAACACTTAGCTAGGCCTGCACTCTTCCTAGTGATCAGGCCAAAGTGAAACTTGGCGTCTTGTTCAGGTATTTTCTGAGCATGCATCTTGCCCTGAGTATGTGTATGGACTTCTAAATTCCCTCTAATACGTAAGGGTTATGAATGCCCTGATTTCCCAGAAAAATTCTCCCCAGCTTTTCTTTTCAGACTTCAGGAAGTCTATATTAGTTTTCCAGAGCTACTGTTAAAAAAAAATCACAGACTGGGTGGTTTAACCAACAGAAATTTATTTTCTTAACAGTTCTAGAGGCCAGAAGTCTAAGATCAAGGTGCAAACAGTGCTGGTTTCTCCAAAGTTTTCTCTCATTGGCTTGCAGATGGCTGCCTTACTGCTGTGTCCTCATGTGACCTTTTCTCTGCATGCACACACCTCTGGTACTTTTTCCTTTTCTATAAGGACATCAGTCATATTGGGGTAGGGTCCTACTGTTATGACCTGGTTTAACCTTAATTACCTCTTCAAAGGCCCTATCTCCAGATACAGTCACACTGGGTTAGGATTCAGCTTGTGAGTTTTGGGGAACGCAATCTAGCCCATAACAGTAGATAATTGTTATGTCTCAACTGTAATCTTTTGCCCCAGGCATGTGTAGGTTGTCTGTTATTCTTGCAGTGTTTCTGAGCAAAGCCCACCACTTTTCCATCCTCAGTGAGTTCCAACTTCAGAGAAATTGAGACATGCACCTATGTCATTCTTTCAGGTAGTCCTCAGACACGTTAGAACAGACATACACAATAATTTGCAAATAAGGTCTTCCCTGCTCCCCCTGGACCTCTCAGGGGTCCCAGGCTGGGAATGCAGGCTTCTGTCTTCAAGATTGCTGTCAAGCTGGGGACTAGGTGGGGCAAAGGCAAGTAAAAACACCACAAAGCTTTCTTTCCTTTCCTTTCTAAGTTGCTTTTTTCTTGATTCAGCATTCATTTGGTTGTTGTAAACCTTTGGTTATTTTCCAGAGTTCTGGCAAAGTTGGTTCTAACAGTTACTACCTGGTTTTTTGACGTTTCTGTGGGGGTATGGGAACCTGGAGCTGCCTACTCTGCCCTTTTGCTGATGACACTCCTCAATTATATTTTAAAGCAATTTAAATAATAAGGAAAAAAAGTCTTGTATATTTACCCATGTAGTTATCATTTCCAATGCTGTTCATTCCTTTGTGTAGATCCAGATTTCCATCTGGTATTATTTTTCTTATGCCTGAAGGACATCCCTTAACATTTCTTGTAGTGTTAGTTTGGTGATGATGAATTTTTTCAGCTTTTGTATGTTTAAAAATGTCTTTATTTCACCTTGTTAAAAGATATTTTCACCAGGTATATGATTATAGGTTTGCAGTTTTTTTCTTTCAGTACTTTAAAGATGTTGCTCTACTGTCTGCTCACTTGCATTATTTCCGATAAGAAATTTGATATCATCCTTTTCTTTGTTCCTGTGTAAGTAACATGTCTTTGTTTTTCCCCGTCTAGCTGCCTTTAGGATTTGGTCTGTATCACTGATTTTGAGCAATTTGATTATGTGACTTGTTATGTTTTCTTTATATTTCTTGTACTTGGGGTTGAGCTTCAAATCTGTGGATGTATATTTTTCATTATGTTTGGAAAATTTTGGGCCATTATTTCCTCTAGTATTTTTCCATGTTTCAACTTTGTAAACATATGGAATATGGTTAAAAGTAATTTTAATGTCTTTCTCTGCTTATTTTAACATCTTTGTCAGTTCTGGGTTAGTTTTGATTGATTGGTTATTCTTCTCATTATGGGTCATGTTTCCCTGCTTGTTTGCATGGCTAGTAATAGTTAGGATAACAGACATTGTAAATTTTTCCTTGTTGAGTGATGGTCATTTTTTATTCCTGTGCATTTTCTTGAGCTTTGTTTTGGGATGTATTTAAGATACTTGGAAACAGTTTGATCCTTTCAGGTATTGCTTTTATGATTTATTAGGTGGGCCTAGAGCAGTACTCAGTCTAAGGCTGATTATTTCCCATTACTGGGGTGCTGGAGTACTCCACCCAGAGGCCTATGAATTATGAGTTTTTCCAGTCTGCCTGGTGGCAACAGACACTATTCCCGGCCTTCTGTGGGTACCAGATCCTGTGTCCTTTAATACTTTGGGTCGGGGAGGTGTTTCTTTGGCCTCGGGTGGTTTATTCATCAACATGTGCTAATGAGTACAGTGCTGAATATTCAAGGAGGAAGCTCTGTGGATCTCTAGGGATGTCTTTGCCCAGCTCTGTCCTTTCCTGGTGTCTTTTAAACTGTGGCTGCTTTGGTCTTCCCAAAGTCTTAGCTTTATCTCCTCAATTTAGGGAGTCCATTGGGCTCTGCCTTAGTTTCTCCCCTTTTTGTGCCATTCTACTTATGATGATTGTAGGGCTCACTTTGTTAACTGACTCTCAGTGATCACTGCCCTTAGTTGTCTGTCGTGTAATGTCTTGAAAACCGTTATTTCATGTATTTTGTGGTTCTGTTGTTGTTGTTGTTGCTATAGTTGTTTTAGGAGGGTAAATCTGGAGTCCCTGTTACTCCGTCATGGTCAGAAGTAGAAGTCCCATTCCACAGACTTTGATACATTATATTTTTATTTTCACTCAGTTTGAATGTTTTCTAATGTTCCCTGAGGCTTGCTCTTTAACCTGTGGATTATTTAGAATTGTGTTAATTATCAAGTATTTAGAGATTCTACTTTTATGTTTCTGTTAATGATTTCTAGTTTAATTCCATTATAGTCAGAAAACATACTTTGCTTTATTTCAATCCTTTTACATTTATTAAAGCTTGTTTTATGACCCAGGATATGGTCACTATTGAACATCTTCACATTAACTTTCCTGTTCCACATATCCCTTCTCACATAACATCTAGCACTGCAGATGCCCCACTTCCTGCTTCCACTTCATACTTCCACCTCACAAATGTAATAACCTTACAATAATATAAGTCCATTTATCTTCTCCACAACCCAGGTGGTTGTTATCTATTTTACTTCTATATTTGTTATAAATCCACCTCACAATGTCTCTATTATTTTTATTCAAAAGAATCAGCTCTTTAAGTAAATCATGAGAAAACAGTGTCTTTTATTTTTACCCAACTATTTACTATGACGGTCTTCGTTCCTTCCTATAGTTCCAAATTTCCATTGGGTCTTATCTCCCTTTGGTCTAAAGGGCAACCTCTAAAACTTCTTGTAGTGCAGTTCTGCCAGTGATGGATTCTGTCAAATTTTATTTATCAGTAAGTATCTTTATTTTACCCTCATTTTTAAAGGATATTTTTTGCTGAACATAGAATTCTGGGATGACAGTGTTTTTTCCCCCAACATTTAAAAGAAACCATTTAATTGTCTTTTAGCCTGCTTTGTTTCTGATGAGAAACAGCAATTGTCTTTTTATTTGTGGTTTGCTCAGCTTTATGGACCTTTTAGTTATTATTTTTCATAACATTTGGGAAATTTGGACACTACATTAAATTTTTTTTTTTGCCCTGGTTTTGGTCTCTTCTCCTTATGGGAATCCACTTACATATATGGTAGATTATTTGATATTGCCTCATAGGTCCCAGAGGATCTATTTGTTATGAAATAATTTCTACTGATCTGTCCTTCCTTATTCTGCTGTCTTTAATGTACTGTTAAGCCTATCTAGTGAATTTTTTTTGTTTCAATTTTTTTTTTAATTTTACCATTTCTTTTTTTTTCTAATAATTTCTCTTTCTTTGCAGAGATGCCCTTCATTCATTAAAACCATGTTTTTCTTTAATTCTTTGGACTTATTTATAAAGCTTCTTTAAAATCTTGGTTGGCAAAGTTCAATATCTAGATCATCTCAGGATGTTTCATTTCTGTGTACCTTATTTTTTCTTGACTGTGGATCACATTTTATTGTTTTCTTTGTATGTCTGAATGTTTTTTATTTCATATTATACATTGTGAACAATACTTTGGATTCTGTTATCTTTCCCTGACGTATACAGAGTCTTGTTTTAGCAGGCAATGTAATTACTGGCTGATGACCTTACACTTGCTTAGGCTTGGTTTTATGCTTTATTTTTACACTTTTGTGAAGCCTAAAGTGTTGCCTAAGCACTTCTAACTTGGTGAGACTCACCCTCCAAACTCTTGCCCTGTGAATCTTGTCATGGCTTGATTTTAGATTTTATTAGGCAGACCTAGAGTAGGTCTAGAGTAGCCATTGTCTTTATCCCAGGTTATAATCTTTCTGCTGTCTCAACTGGATGCCGAGGATGCTAAAGACGTATTTATGAGATCTCTCCACTTTGGCAGGGCCAGAACTCCTGTGGCAATGCTCTTATCCCAGGATTGCTGTAACTCTAGAATCTCTGTTCTAATCTTAACCCTTAGTACCTGCTTTCTGGTAAGCCTCAGATGGCTTACTTTGTGCATATACAGCTCAGCTGTATATATTAGAGTTCTCCAGAGAAACAGAACCAATAGAAGATTATATATATATATAGAGAGAGAGATTATTATTATTGTAAGGAATTGGCTCATGTGATTTTTCATGCCTTTATAGACACACCCAGATATTGGTTAAATGCTTAACCAGTATTTGGGCACCCCATGGTCCAGTCAAGTCAACTTGACTGGACCATGCCATGTGGCCTTCAGCCATGGATTTGTGTCACACACAGACTTCTGGAACTTCCTCTTTGCGTGGTGCCCTCCTTTCCTTTTCTCTGCCATTTCAGCTGTCTCTAAGTCAGCTGTCTCTAAGCTGATCTCTGCCTCCTTGGCCTAGTGGGATCTGCTCTGCTCAGACTCCACCTGTCTGCACTATAGTTGGGAAATTATCCCCAGGTAGAGAATGTTTCCTTTCTCTCAGGGATCACAGTCTTGTGCTTCCTGTTGTCCTCAGCCTGAAAGTAGTTGCCTCATAAATTTTGTCCATTTCTATAGTTGTTCATGGTGGGAGGACTAATCTGGTACCACTTAACCATAGCTGGAAAGGTTATTAATTTTTAGCTGTATACTATTTTATTATATGAATTATACCACTACCGATCCATTCTTGCATTGATAGACATTAGACATTTAGGTATGTTCAAATGGTCAGTAATATAAATGGTGCTTCAGTGACTATCTTTCTACCCAGAAATGGAATTGCGGGTTTATAGGATGTATATTTCTTCAACCTTACTAGATATTGCCAAGTTGTTCTCCAAATTGAACTGTTTTATATATCCTCAGTCAGCATATGAATTCCATTTGTTCCACATCCTTGCCAAAATTTGGTCTTGTTGAATTATTGAATTTTTCTACTTTTGCAAATGAATGCAATATGGTATCTTAATAAGCCTTTCCTAGATTACTAGTCAGGTTAAACATATATATACACACACATATATTAATATGTGTGTGTATGTAGATGTGTGTGTATGTATGTACACATGTATGTATTTATTATTGGGTATTTGGTTTCCTATTTAATAAATTGCTTTTTTAATCCCAATTGTCTTTTTAAAAAATTGGGCTTTTCGTTATCGATTGTTTGGAGCTCCTTATAAATTCTAGTTACTAATTCTCTTTTGGTTGTATGTGTTAGAATTGTTTTTCCCAGTCTTGGCTTCTTTTAGATGCATATGTTGTCTTTTCCCCTACAGAAGTGTTAAATTTTAATAGTCGTATTTATCTGTATTTTACTAAATGATTTGTGCATTTTGTGTGTTCATCTCTTCATTCTCTAAACACAGGGGCTCAGGCTATGGACTTATCCATTTATATTAATTTGTAATAATCTTACTTAGTCTCATGGCATTTGTACACTGTAGCTCCTCCACTGAATTCCAGTCATATATGATAATTTAAAGGATCTTTGCTGAGCTAGATACTGTTTCTTTTTCCTTTATTATTCAGGTTTCTTGGGAGTCTGCAGTCACTTCCTCCATTTCCTCACCTTCCATTCACTGTTGAACCCACTGCAGCTTGGCTTTTGTCCCACTATTCTACTGATAGTAATGAGGTTTTTTTCTTAAGCAACACAGCCCACCCCCTTTTCTTTTCAAATGAAGTCTTATGTGAAATCACAATATATTAAACAGAAGCAGAATTGCTTTGGGAATGGTTTGGGGAAGAGCTGAAACCCAAACTGCTTTCTTCTCGTCTCTCTGAGTTGCTCCAGAGGCATCTATACTTAGCCCTGCCTACCTTTCCAACCTTACTATTCCCCTAAAACCCTAGTCTCCAGCTATACTGAACTATTTGGGGACTCTCGCATTATCCTCCTTTCCATCTCTGTGCTTCTGCATAGTGCTCTTTCCTCTGCCTTGCGCCTGCTTTAGCCAGTTCTCTTAGCTCCAGTAGCACCTCCCAGCCTAACTTCACTTTGATCATTCCTTCTCTTTCTGTGCCTGTTATCACACTTATCACACTGAATTGCAACTTTCTATTTACACATCTTTCTTCCCTACTAACAGAACTTCTAAAGATCAGAGACTCTGCATTTCCCCCTTAATCCTTTAATGTATGTATATCAACATTACATGGAATGAACAAATCAATGAATGAATGGCTGAGGAAGCTGAGCTAAGCCAAAGTCAGGATTGGCAGACTACCAGGCTTTCTTTTAACAGCTTTATTAAGATGTAATTCACATACCATACAATTCATAGGGTTGTGCAACCATCACCGCAGTCTAATTTTAAAACACTTGTGTCCCACCCCCCAAAAAACCCGTGACCATTAGCAGTCGCTCTCTATTCTCCACCCCCCACCGCACTCTCCAGCCCTAGGCAACCACTCATCTACTTTCTCCGACAGCTAAATTTAACATAGGTAAATTGATAACAAATCCTCAAAATCTACCCCAATATCTGGACCATGATATGAAATTTGGAAGTTAACTGTCTCACGTTATCAATTTGTACTGCAGAAACTCAAATTTGGGGCCTGGGCTGGGAACAGTGGCTCATGCCAGTAATCCCTGTGATCCTAAACTTTGGGAGGCAGAGGTGGGAGGATTGTTTGAGGACAGGAGTTTCAGACCAGCCTGGGCAATATAGTGAGACCCCGTCTCTAGAAAAAATAAGAAAAACCAGCGGGATGTGTTGGTGCGAGCCTGTAGTCCCAGCTACTTGGGAGGCTGAGGCAGGAGGATCGCTTGAGCCCAGGAGTTCAGGCTGCAGTGAGCCTGCACTGCGCTCCAGCCTGGGCAACAGAGCGAAACCCTGTCTCTTTAAAAAAAAAAAAAAAAAAAGTTGGCCTGAAACACAAGCAGGTTTAATTCGCAATTTATTACAGCTAGATCCACATTTAAGAAGGGTGACTAATTTGGTTTTGCTTTTCATTATTGCTGTTGAAGTTAACCTCCCTTTAGCTGTTTATACTTTGGCAGAAAACAGTAACTGAAAAAATTAACGACCGCTGATAATTTGTGAAAAGTGCCTAACAACAGGCTATACTGGAGGGGAGTTTAGCCCCTATAAAATATGACGGATTAAGAGTTTCATGAGTAGTAGTTCTCCGGTGCTTTTATTGTTAACGCGATTCCTTCACAGGACCGCCTCCGGATGGGTGCCGCGCGTGTAGCTACGCGGGGAACTTCAAGTATCAGCACTGGGCGTCTAAAGCGCGCAGTACTTTCCAAACGAGGACCGTCTCAGGCGTTGCCGGGCAGTAGCGTTTCCCCTCTCGGTCGCCGCGCCCAGTCGCGCGCGCAGTGACGTACGCGGCGCGCGATGACGCGGCGCGCGGCGCGGTGCACACTGGGATATTTAAGTCTTCTCCGCGGCGCGGAGCCGCGATGTCTCCGGCGGCTGCGGCGGCTGGAGCAGGCGAGCGCCGGCGGCCCATAGCGAGTGTCAGGGCCGGCCGGGGTCGGGGCGGGGGCTGCGGCGGGCCAGCTGGGGCGGCGCTCCTCGGCCTGTCGTTGCTCGGCCTCGTGCTGTACCTGGTGCCAGCGGTGGCTGCGCTGGCCTGGCTGGCCGTGGGGGCTACCGCGGCCTGGTGGGGACTGAGCCGCGAGCCCCGAGGTTCGCGTGCCTTGTCCTCGCTCGTTCGGAACGCGCGGCGTCGGCGAACACTGCTCGCTTCGCCTCCGGCCAAGTCTGCAGTAAACGGAAATCTCCTAGAGCCGCGGACCCTACTTGAAGGACCTGACCCTGCTGAACTGCTCCTCATGGGCAGTTACCTAGGCAAGCCTGGCCCGCCGCAGCCTGCCCCCTCTCAGGAGGGCAGGGACCTGCGGGAGAGGCCTGGCCGCCGCCCACCCGCCTGTCCCGCACCTCCCGCTCCTCCAACCCATCGTGTTCACCACGTTTACCCCTCTCTCCCCACTCCTCTCCTCCGATCCTCTGGGAGACCTTCCCACAGGTAAGATACACTGATCTTCCCAGATCCTCTGGATAGACTGGCTTTAAGTTGAGGACTTGACTTTTAAATCCGATTTCGTTTTTCATCAAATCCAAAGTGGATTCAGTGTGGTTCTGTCTTCTTTGACAAAACCTTGGTGTGTGTCAGCCATCTCTTGCCCTCCTCTAAGTCTCGAAATTAGATGTTGTGTTGCCTAAGTTATTCCCTTCCGGTTCTTAAAACAACCTGAATTTTAGTGTAGTCTAGATTTAGCAAAATACATAATAAGCCATTAAAATATCTCTACTTTGGGTGAAAATATCATTTAGTTGTGTAGCATGTTTGGTTATATTTTTGTCTTTGGACCAGTAAGAGAAATTATATCAACTGCACTCCAGCCTGGGCAACAGAGTGAGACCCTGTCTCAAAAAAAAAAAAGAAATTACATCAGTTAGTAGAACTCAAACAGGTGTTGCCAAGAAACACCTCTTTGATTGATAAAGCTGATCAATTTTTTTTGTTTTAGACACAGGGTCTCACTCTGTTGCCCTGGCTGGATTTTGCTGGCAGAATAATAGTTCACTGTAATCTTGAATTCTGGACTCAAGGGATCATCTCACCTCAGCCTCTCCAGTAGCTAGGACTACGGACACACACCACCACACTGGGCTAATATATATATATTTTTTAAGAGATGGGTTTTTGCTATGTTGCCCATGCTGGTCTTGAAATCCTGGCCTTGAGTTTCCCAAAGAGCTGGGATTATAGGCATGAGCTACTGCGCCTGGCCAAGCTGATCAAATTAAAGAGGTTTTTTGTTTTTTTGAGACAGAGTCTTGCTCTATCATCCAAGCTAGAGTGCAGTGGCATCATCATAGCTCGCTGCAACCTCAAACTCCTGGGCTCAAGTGACCCTCCTGCTTCAGCCTCCTGAGTAGCTGGGACTACAGGCACACACCATCTCGCCCTGTCAATTTTTCTATTTTTCGTAGAGATAGGGTTTTGCTCTTGCTCAGGTTTATCTTGAACTCCTGGCCTCAAGCAATCCTCCTGCCTTGGCCTCCCAGAGTGCTAGGATTACAGGTGCAAGCCACCGTGCCCAGCCTGAGGAGACATTTTTATTTAGTCCCAATAGCTGAGTGTTAAAAGAGAATACAAAAAATTTGGTGAAGATGTTAGATTCCTGGTAAATATATTTAGCTGAGAAGATGAACTAGGTGTTAATAATGTTTGGCTTTAGGTGCATATTACTGATGATATAGCATAAAGGATTGAAGGATTCTTGAAAAGTTCCTGCATACCCCAACAACACATACTTTTCTTCCATTGTGGTTTCACTTGCGTGGGCAGGGTTTTCAATTTCCCTCTCAAATTATTGAAGTGTGTTGTGGAGACAGCTGTTAAGCAGCTGTCATTCTCTGCCCTTAGATGGAATAGGGGAAAGGTGTCATAAAAATTCTGTGCTCTGTTGCTTAGAAGGAGATTTAAGCTGTCTGGAAAATGTCTGAACTCATGTGGTTCTTTAGCCATTTAAGTTTTCTGACATTCTTTTAAGCTTCTTTGGTTCCATGATGTGTCTCCCATTCTCTGCAGGGACTGTGGGACTTTATCAAATCGGTTTGTAATAACACCTCGAAGACGGTATCCGATCCAGCAGGCCCAATATTCCTTTCTGGGGGTACTTCCCACAGTGTGCTGGAATGGTTGTCCAAAGAAGACTGTGCTATCTGTTCGTAATTCCAAGATGGTGTGTAGCCCAGTGACTGTGAGGATTGCCCCTCCCGACAGCAAATTGACTCGTCCTACAATGTGAGTATTATATTGGAAGAATACTATCCCTTTTGTGTCCACTTCATTCTTCTACATTTGTTCCTCTGACAGAACAACTATAAAGCAAAAAAAAAAAAAAGGAAGTAGGACCTTATTTAAATGAGAAGTCCCAAATTCTGGTAAAACCTTTTATTTTTCATGTTTTGCCCTTGACAGAAGCTTTAATTGCAAAGAGCAGTTTCTGTCAGTGTAAATTGTACTTTTGCCTATTGGTTAGCTTCTGATTTTCAGTGACTTCAGTCTGTGCTCTATGGTATGGTAATTAAAATATCTTACTGCTAGAGTCTTGTCTTTCATTACAGACCAGAGCAGATAATCAGCTCAACACTGTCCTCACCATCAAGTAATGCCCCAGACCCATGTGCAAAGGAGACTGTCCTGAGTGCCCTCAAAGAGAGGAAGAAAAGGACAGTGGAGGAAGAAGACCAAATATTTACAGATGGCCAGGAAAATAAAAGAAGGTAACAGGCCCAGTAGAGTACTAAGCAGGCCTCCCACATGGACTCCTGAGAATTTGATGCAATATAGAGCATTCCCACAAAGATACAGAGGCCAGCTCCGGTTTGTGAGCCTTAATAGGTCCCCTTCTTTGGCTTTCATGAAAGAGCCTGGTATTAAGGGCTTCAAGGCTGTTCGTTTCCTAAGGCACAGGTTAGATAAATTTTATAATTTACCTTTTCCATAAGTACTAGAGATAAGATGACAGCTATTAGCCATGTTACCCTCTACTTTTGATACAGATGTTTTCAATTGTATTTTCATATTTGAATACTCAAAGTCTTCCCTTCACATTTTGTGTTGTTCAATTATTTGGTAACCACCAGTTTAAATGTCATAACTGTGCTGAGGGAAATACTTGTCAAAGAAAAGTGAAAACTAGAGTATAGTAGAGTTAGCAGTAATGAGTGTAAAACCAATTTCCTTATTTGGCTTATATGGTAACTTAATGAAAATGGAGTAAACAATTTCCTAAGTATGGAAAGAGAGGACATTTAAGTGGTTAGTTAGGATACAGACCTATTTGTGGCTTTCCAAGGAGTTAGTTAAAGATTCCACTCATTTTTTAATTCAGCACATGTTTATTGAGCACCTGTTGTGTGCCAGACCTTGTTCCAAGTACTGTGGATAGAGCAGTGAACAAGACAAAACCTCTGCTCTTGTGGAATTTTTTTGAGGAAGACAGACAATTTTGAAAAATGATAATAAACAAGGTAATTATAGAGTGTAAGTGTATAGGGATAAAAAACGGGGTAATAGAGGGTAATGAGAAAAGGGGCTTCTTTATATAAAGTGGTCAAGGAAGAGCTCTCTGAGGAGCTCTCTGGACCCCACACCTAAAACAATATAATCATGTCCCCATTACCTAGACTAGATTGTTCATAGCCAATGGTTTCAAAGTTGGCCATCTTTGATACTGTAGATGACAAAATTAGGTGAGGGAAATCTTAATAAGTGCAAGTATGTTTATATAATATAGGAAGATCAGGTAGTGATGACTAGAGATAAGAATTACAGTTGTGGCATGGGAGCAGTTTGCACTAATGTCAGCTAGCTAAGCAGGAATGGCGGGGGTATGGAGACAACAACTATTCTTATGATCCAGATAGGTTTCTCATGTTCTCCAGGGTGGTAACTTTTCTCAACCCTGGTGAGCCTATAACTGAGGATTCTGTATTGTCTTTCCCATAATTGGAATAAGGAGTGATTGTGCTTAGGCTCTTTATAGGTGATATGTAGACCTTTTCCCTAACTGACGTGGGATATTAACCTCTGGAGCACTGTGGGATGTATGGGTAGGTCCCTAACATGTTTTTTCTTGTTATTGTTTTTTAAATTTGTAGATGGGAGTGTTCAATTTATGATTGTAACTTTGATGTGAAGTTAGCAGATAAAGAATTGATACTCCGGAATACTTCAAATGGTCTTGAAGTATTTTAATACTGTCCTTATTACCAGGACAATCTTAGGTTAAGTTTACCTTTTAGAAGCTTAGGGATTTGCAACAACCTTTTTCTTGTCTTGCATGGAATCTGTGCTTCATAGAGATAGTATACAGTCCCAGCAATATGAGAATGTGCTTTAAGGGGGGAAAGGTCATGTCATTTCATTGAAAATTTTTTGATTTATTACAGGCGCCATGATAGCAGTGGGAGTGGACATTCAGCATTTGAGCCCCTGGTGGCCAATGGAGTCCCTGCTTCTTTTGTGCCTAAGTAAGTGAGAGTCCATCTGGATAAAATACCAACTACTGGGAAAAACGGCATTATCAGAGTGGTTGCCTTGTAGATTTTCCTTTTTGCTTTTTGCATCACTGAATTAGTTCCGGTTCACATCTTTGAAATCAGGGAGGAATATTTTGAGTAACTTGCCACAATTAACTATCTTCTATCCAATTCTTTTTAATATTTTAGCATTAATATGGGTGAAATGTGCTAAGGCCAAGAGAGTTTGTAAATACATTTGATAACCAAATATATAAACAGAAAGGTTTGTACAAAGGATAAAATGCAACCATGTGAAATTTAAGATAAATGTTAAGTTTCAATATTTGAGTTTAAAAATACATTGGAGGAAGAATTGGATGGGAGGGAAAGTGGCTTAGCAGTTTGTATGAAAAGACTTAGGATAGCTTGTATACTTAATTTGAGTCAGCAGTATGATGTGGCTGCCAGAAAAGCTAATGGGCTCGTAGTCTGTGCTGTTAGAAGAAAAACTAGAATGAGGTGGATGGGTGGTAGTCCTGCTTTTCTTAGTCCTGCTCAGACTGTCCACGGAGCATTGTGTTCAGTTTGGCATACCGCACTGCAAGAGAGGATGTACGCAAACTGAAATTACAGTGAAGTAATGAAGATATTAAGGAGATTTACCACAGCCAGAAGGGGAGGTGGTGGCAGTGGGTGAAGGGGTTTGGGAGGTGTACAAGTACTAGCCCAGAGGAGGAAAATCTCAAGGGGAATAAGGAAATAAGGGAGGGAAGGATAATGGTCCCCAAAAAACTAAAGGACTGTCACATGAAAGAGGCAACATAAATTGCTTCGTTTGGCTTTAGGTAGGATTCATGGGTGAAAATTAGAGGAAATACATTTTAATAAGAATAAACAGGTTTGTGGTTGACATGGATCACTGTACGAGATAGCAAGTTGAAGTATAATTGACATACAATAAACTGTACCTGTTTAAAGTGTGTAATATGTTTTGACATATATACACCTGTGAAACCATCACCACCATAAAGATAAACGTATCATCACCTCCAGAAGTTCCCTTGTGCCTCCCTGTATCCTCCCTCCAGTACTGCCCCTGTCCCTAGGCATCCACTGATCTGCTGTCTGTCACTATAGGTTAGTGTGCATTTTCTAGAATATTATACAAATGGAATCATATATTTAAGTTTTAAATATTTGGCTTTCCCTACTGTGTCAGATTGATTTAGCAGCAAAAATTAAGAGCATTATCCCCTTTTCTTCATGTTTATTAAGAAAGGTGTCATACGACCACGATTGTGGCTCTGACACGGGCAGAACAGGGGCAATGTGTATGGCCAAAATGTTGTACCCCCATGATATTCTGCAATTAAAAAAATAAAAAATAAAAAATAAAATATATACAAACCTAATTTTTCATAGTCTACTTAGAGTTAATATTTACCATTTAAAAAAAAAAAAAAAAAAAAAAGAAAGGTGTCATGACGACAGATGAAACCTTAAAAGAATGTAGTCTTCAATAGTACATCTAACTATTTTCTTTTTATTAGGCCCGGGTCTCTGAAGAGAGGCCTCAATTCCCAGAGCTCAGAGGACCACTTGAATAAGAGATCCCGTACCTCTTCTGTGAGCTCCTTGGCAAGCACGTACACAGGTGGCATCCCTAGCTCCAGCCGCAATGCCATTACCAGTTCCTACAGCTCTACTCGAGGCTTCTCACAGGTACAGCTCTTGTAGTGTGGGGGAAATGGGTTCCCAGCATTCATTAATTGGTGTTTACTAACCACCTTCTATCTGTCAGAAATTATTGTCTCTAAGTTAACAGAAGATACAAACCCCTGAATGATAAATATAGACCAATGTACCAGAATAGAAAGCCCAGATAGTAAACCAGTGCATATATGGGACCCTGATACAGAACAAAGCTATTATTTCAGATAAATGGGTGAAAGATAAACAATTCAATAATTGGTATTAATGTGATTGAAAGGTAGATTGAGTCTGGATTGCATTGAGTCATCAAAGAGATTTATGCTATAGGTATTTAGAATATAGTGAAAGTTTCTTAAACAAGAAGTGGTCATAATTCTTTTTTAGAAAAAACACTGGAGTATTGTATAGGGAACAGAGCAAGCTTTGCTGCCAGGCAGACTTGGGTTCAAATCATGGCTCTGACAGTAGTTGTAGGGTCTTGGTCAGGCAAATCACTTAACCTCTCTTTTTCTCATCTCTGAGGGATTGTTGTAATGATTAAAGGTAATGTTTGAAAAGCACCGGTTACAGTGCCTCCCAGTAATGGGTACCCAATATATAGTAGCTAGAAAAACAGATAAAGCATGTTTGGAGAAAGATTTTTGAGAGGAGAAAATTTTGAGACAAGTTCATCAGCCCAGAGGCTCTGACAGTAATATAGATGAAAGGTGAAGGCGGAGCCAGAGTGGTTGTGGGAATGGAAAAAAAAAAGGATAATAATAATAACCTTTACTTTGAGCACTTACTGTATGCTGGGCCCTATGTCAGGCATTTTACGTGGATTTCCTCATGTATTGTCCCAACAGCCCTATTAAGTACACACTTATTCCTATTTTTTAAATCTTTTTATTATGTAAAATTTCAAATGTATGCAAAAGGAGAGAAAATATAATGAACCTCCATGTAGCTTCAGTAGTTAACAGCATTTCATCAGTTCTGTTCCATCAATTCCCTCAATTTGTTTTTGAGGGAAAACAAATTGTGTTTTATTTTTATTTTTATTTTTTGTTATTTATTATTATTTTTTTGAATAGAGATGGGGTCTCGCTCTTGCTCAGGCTAGTCTCAAACTGCTGAGCTCAAGCAGTCCTCCTGCCTTGGCCTCCCAAAGTGCTAGGATTATAGGCCTGAGCCACCACGCCCTGCCTGCTCTTGTTATGAAGCAAATTACAAGCATTTAATTTCTTTTATAGGTACTTCATTGTATTTTTAACTGTTGAGACTTTTTAAAAACATTAGTAACTACAATAGCATTATCTTTCTTAAATAGTGACTCTTTAATATTAGTTAATATCACTTTTTTTTTTTTTTTTAAAGAGATAGGGTCTCACTCTGTTGCCGAGGCTGGAGTGCAGTGGCACAGTCATAGCTCACTGCAACCTGGAACTTGTGGGTTCAAGTGATCCCCCCACCTCAGCCTCCCGAGTAGCTGGAACTACAGATAATGATCCACCAACTCCCGGCTCATTTTTTATTTTATTTTTTTTAGAGATGATGGTCTCGCTATGTTGCCCAGGCTCACTCCATGTTTAAATTGCCCTTATTACCCAAAACTGTCTAGTTATATAGTTACTTTGAATCAGGAGCCAAAAATCAATTCATTACATTTGGTTGATGTATCTCTTAGGCTCTTTTAATCTATAATACTTCTAACTGTTTTTCATGCTTTTGAAAAAATAGGTCATTTTCTTCTGTAGAATTTCCCCACATTCTGGATTTAGTTTGCATCACCATGGTGTCATTTTAACATGTACTTTATCCCCTGTTTTCCCCGTGTAAATGGTTTTTTGGATCCTAAGATTTGATTAGATTCAAATTTAATTATTTTGGAAGAATACTTCATAGGTAGCATGTGTGTTTCCTGTTGTATCACATCAGGATGCAAATAATACCTGGTCTCTCAATTTCAGTGATATGAATGTTGATCACTGGATTCAGATGTTGTCAGTCTGATTCATTCATATCAATATTTCTGAGCTTTTCACCTGATGATTTTATCGGCCATTTATCATTTTATCAGCTGTTTACCTAGATCTACTGTTAAAATAGGTTGCAAATGGTGATACTCTAGCACTCTTGTTCCCTCTGCACTTATTCACTGAAATTTTATATGGAAGAACAGGCCCTGCCTAGAGGAATGACTGGATAATAAGGCTTGATGTCACAGCTAAGGCCAGAGGTGACCACTGAGGTTTCTGCTGTGGCTATCTTTATGAACTTCTGAGTTTTTGTAAACATTTCATGTTTTTCAATACATTGTAGTTACTATTTTTGATGCACAAACTTTTCTAACTTTGGCCTGTGGGAGCCCTTTTAAACTGGCTCTGGTATCCTTTTGTTTTGACCCCAGCAGTCTTTGATGGAGAGCTTTGTTGTTTCCCCCCCACCCCCAAAAAAGTCCGTTTCCAGTCTAGACTGAAGTTGGCTGTTTCATCAAACAGCTTTGGTTTCTTCCAGTTGGAAATGGTATTTAGAGACTATGGTCTAAGTTCCAGGAGACATGAGATATACCGATCCTCTAGAAAGAGAAATGTAAATAATTAATTCATAATGATATTTCAAATTCAGATTTACATTGGCTGGATTTTTTACATAATGTCTTTGATTTTATATTTATGTATTCTTATACAAAAAAATTGGTCCGTAGTTACTTATTTGATCCTAGTACAGATGATTTCAAAATAACAACATCAGTGTTGTTATTAACGGTAAGACTTCTGAAGTCAGTTTAAGAATTATTTGTGATTCACTTTGTCCTTAGTATATATCCTTCTATGAATACTAGGGCTATATAATCAAAATATTGTGCTTTAAAGTAATGTGAATTAATTGTCAGTTGGTTACACCACCAACTTTATATACGGTAAGGTTCATTTGTTCAAGATGTTTGAAAATTTTGGAAATTTCGATGTTTTTCTTTTTGAAATAGTTTTGTTTTTAATTATGTAAAATACTTAAATTTTTCCAAAGATCATACACTAAGACAAGAAACGCTCAGAGAAATCCAATTTCCATCCCTTTCCTCTTCACATTATTCCCTTCCTCTCCATTTTATTACTTTTGATTATCTTTCATTTTTTAAAAACTATGCAAATCAGTGTATCTATCAGCCCTCACTTTCTAACATTTAAGGTAGTGAACAATATATACAGGTTTGAACCTTTTTTCACTTAATGTATAGTAGAAGTCACTCCATAGTAATATATAGAAATTCATCTTTTTTCTTAACAACTGCACAGTTACTTTAGGCCTCTATTTTGATAAACCTTGGGTTATTTCAGTCTTCTGCTGTTACAAATAGTGCTGCAAAGAATACTTTTATTCATATGTCATTTCACCCTTGGCAGTTATACTTCTGGTATAGACTCCTAGAAGTCAGATTCCCAGGTCAAAGGTTAAATGCAAATATCTTGCTAGATATTATTAAATCCACCTCTGCAGAATGTGTACCATTTAGCATTACCATCAGCATTGTATGAGAGGGATCATTTCTCCATAGCCTCACCAGTAGTTTAGGTTGTCGTAGCTTTGGATTTTCACCAATTTTACAGGTGAAGAATAATAGTATCTAATTTTCGTCTCTTATGAATAAGTTTGATCATCTGTTCGTATGTTAATGATTATTTTCTGTTCTATTTCCATGACTGTTAGTTCATATCTTTTGCCCATTTTTCTGAAGGGCTGCTGGTCTTTTTTCTTCTCATGTGCAAGAGTTTTTCCTATATTAGAGAAACCTATTCCAAATGAACTAAAGTTTTATAAGTACAGTATTTGAGGAAATAAGCTTCTCATGCATTGCTGGTGGGAGCTTCAATTGGTACAGTTCTCCAGAGGGCCATGCAGCAGGAATTGTCAACATTAGACATGCACGTGCTCTTTGATCCAGCAGCTTTACCTTTAGGAAGTTATCCTGTACATACACTCAAAGACATTTACAAGCATTTGATTGTAGCATTATTTTAATAGCAGAAGCTTGGAAACAATGTAAGTGTATCTTTTCAGGGGAGCTGGTTGAATAACTAACTTGCAGTGTTTCTATGAGTTGAAATACTATGTAACTATTAAAAAGAATAAGACAGCTTAATAGATACTTGCGAATGATCTAAAAAATATATTAAAAAACAAGGTGCAGAACTGTGCATGGAGTTCTCTATTATTTGGGCTGCTGGTGTCTTTAATCTTATAATATGTGTAGACTAATTCTGACAGGATATATTAGAAACTGGTGCTAATTACTGAGATAAAAGGGAAATTTACTTTTTACTGTACACTCTTGGAATCTGTAATGCAAGTATTACCTTTCCTGGTTTCAGGTTTTTTAAAGTAAAAAGCAAGATTCCCCTGTCTTGGCTCTCCCAGTCTCTGTGCCATAGGTACTTATTGTTGCGTTCTTACTGTGTGTGCAAATACAGATAATACACAGAATTTTTGGACTGTTCTACACAGTGGAGTCACAGCATATGTGCTTTTTAAAAAGCATCATCTTTTCTCTTTTATCCATTATGCCTTGCATAGCCTTCCATGTCATGTAATCTACCTTAATCTTTAGATGGCCTTTTAAAATTGGAGTATTATATAGAAAAACACAAATCATAACTACAGCTCAATGTAACTACCACCCAGGTCAAGTAGTAAAACATTTTCAACACCCAGAAGCCCCCCTTGCACCTGCTCCTCATCACTACTCCTTTCCTCCTTCCTTCCTGAATATTAGCACCATATATAGTTTTTCCTGTTTTGAATTTTATAATATATAAATGGAAACATAGAGTATTCATTCTTTGCTGTTTAACTTCTTTCATTCAATATTTTACTTGTGACATTTGTCCACCTTATTGCACGTAGCAGTAAGTAATTCATTTTCACTGCTGTATACTATCATATGAATATACCACAATTAATTTATCCATTCTACTATTTGACATTTGGATTTCCAGTTTGGGGCTATTGTGCATAATACTGCTACGGACAATTGTGTAAGTCTTTTGGTACGCATGTATAAAGTGTGTGTGTGTTCAGTTTTAGTAGGTGTTGCTGAATAATTTTTTAAAGTGTTTCAGTATATACTCCTAGAAGTAGTATTAGTGTATGAGATTTTTGTTTCCGTTGTTTCACATCCTCACTAGTACTTGGTATTGCCAGTCTCTTTAGTGATTCTGGTGGGTGTGAAATAATATTTCATTGTGGTTTTAATTTGCATTTCTTTGAGTACTAATGAGATGGAAATATGAACTGTTCATTGGCTATTTGTATATCCTCTTTTATGAAATGCCTGTTCAGGTTTCTTGGCTCTTTCCTATTAAGTTGTCTTTTTCTTACTGATTTGAATAAGTTCTTTATATATTCTAGATACAAGGCCTCTATCAATTATGGTTTGCAACAGTGTCCTACTCTGTGTCTTGCCATTTTACTCTCTTACGGTTAGTATACTTTGTGTACTGTTCAGGAACTACCTAAAGTCATAATGATTTTTTTCCTGTACAACCTTCTAAAAGCTTTATTATTTTACTTCTAATATGTAGATTTACAATCCACCTGAAATTGATTTTTGTGTATGGTGTGAGGTATGGCTCAAAATTGGTTTTTTTTAAAGCCATAGAAATATTCATTTCTCAGCCGGGCATGGTGGCTCACGCCTGTAATCCTAGCACTCTGAGAGGCCAAGGTGGAAGGAATTGCTTGAGCTCAGGAGTTCAAGACCAGCCTGAGCAAGAGCGAGACCCTGTCTCTATGAAAAATACAGAAATTAGCTGGGCATGGTGGCATGCGCCTACTGTAGTCCCAGCTACCCGGCAGGCTGAGGCAGGAGGATCACTTGAGCCCAGGTTGCTGTGAGCTAGGCTGACACCACGGCCTTCTAGCCTGGGCAACAGAGTGAGACCCTGTCTCAAAAAAAAAAAAAAGAAAGAAAGAAAGAAACATTCATTTCTCTAGTAGCATTTATTGAAAGGACTGTGCTTTCCCTATTTCTCTATAGCACCACCTTTGTCATAATTTAAGTGTCCATATATATGTTGTGGGCTCATTTCTAGACTCTGTTCTGTCCCATTGGTCTGTTTTCTACCCTTGTGCCTGTCTTTTTTTCCTACTCTGTACTTCAAGTCTTGATATATAGTAGAATAAGTCATACCACTTTCTTATTCCTCCTCAGGATTATCTTAGATCTTGGCCCTTTGCATTTTCATATACTTTTTAGATCAACTTGTCAACTTCCACCAAAAAAAAAAAAAAGACTTACTGAGATATTGATTGGGATTGCCTTTAATCGACTGATGATTATTTTGGATAGAATTGACATTTTTATAATATTCAGTCTTCCAGTCTATGAATGTGGTATATCCTTCATTTATTTATGTCATCTCTAATTTCTCTGTGTAGAGGTTTTACTTCTCTTTTATTAGATTTATTCCTAGGTATATGTTTTTGATACTGCTGTTAAATAGTATCTTTAATATTTCGTTGTCTATTGCTGGTGTGTAGAAATAAAACTGATTTTGTAGTCAGAAAGTTTGCTAAATTCTGAATATTTCTATATTCTTGAGGATTTTTGTACATGCAGTCATGTTGTCTATAGTGATGACAGTTTTTTCCTTTTCTTTCCAATCTTATACTGTTTGTTTATGCCTTATTGCATTTGGCTAGGACTTTTTTTGAGTACAATGTTGAATAGAAGTGACAGCAAACATCCTTGTCTTTTTACATCTGGAATGTGTGTTTACGTATAGTCTGTGAAGTAGAGACACAATTTTTTCTGCTAATTGTTGAACCAAATTGTGCTCAACCCTGGCTAAACCTTACAGTCACCTCTGGCATTTCTTGCTTGCTCAGGCATGTGGAGCCTTCAGTGTCCAGGGCACCTTTTCAAAAAATGTGGGGCCCAGACATTTATATTCTTTTGAAGTTCCACAGTTGACACATGAGCAGTTGTGTGTAAGGACCAGTGAGCTACTGTTAGGGATTTGAAGTGATTGAAAATGCTATATATGTATAAATTTATATTTATATATTTTCATTCATTCCTTCCTTGGATCACTTCGATGAATTTTTCTATTCTGTTCTTTTGTGTCCCTGTAATCCCATGTTTTTAAAACCATTGTGCTCTGGCCTTTCTAAATGACTGTCTTTTCTTGTTTCTTGTTCTTTTTCTGAGCATAACTTTAAAAACTGTTATTGATGTGAGCATTTTTCTCAAGGTCATTCTGGGCCTTGGGTTTCCTGCTGTTAGTCTTATGGAACGGTTCTAGTGTTTTATCACCTGACTTTTAATTTAAGTCCCTCTTTTCCTCTTTTGAACTCTTATTAAACATTGTTGTCTTCCTGTTTGTACATATGTGATGCAGCTGTTACTGGGTAAGAAATCACTAGAAGCTTTTCAAGTAGGAAAAAAAGGGTCTAAGGTGATAGTTTAGTATCTTTGTAATTAGGCTCAACCCTTATAAGAATATTTACAGAGTGTTTACTCTACATTAGGTACATTGCTGACTTTGAAGGAGGCAGAGAAGAAAATACCATCTTTGCTGTCAGAGACTTGCCTGGTAGAAGGGACGGATGTACAGATAATTATCACATAATAAAAAATGCCATAAGTGTTGCAAAAGTCATAAATGACATGATGGCGTATTTTTAAAAATAAATTTAGTAAATTAAAACTGAAAATTTAATGAAAGTAAGACTAAATTAGTTTACTGGCTTATCTTCACTGGGACAGTTCCTTAATTTACTTTTATCCTTTCCATAGACAGTCTACAGTAGTCTACTGAATGTAACATTCCACTTTTTAATACATGCAGAAGTGCATTCATTCCTTCTACATTTATTAGCATTTCATTACTTTTCTAGACTCCTTTTTTTCTTTTTTGCTTATTAATAATACTGGCAATTGGCTTTCTTTTCAGGGGTCTTTTTTCACAAAGAAATACCTTATTAGTCACTTAAAAAGAGACTTTACATGCAGTGATGAATAGAACCACAAAGTTATGTTGAGAGTCAGATGCTAAATTATCAACTGGCTTAGTCATGTCACTCTTGGTTTGACTTTTAGCTCTGGAAGAGAAATGGCCCCAGTTCATCACCCTTCTCTAGCCCGGCCTCATCCCGCTCCCAGACACCAGAGAGGCCAGCAAAGAAAATAAGGTAATGAGCAGAACCTGCGGTTATCATTTTCTGTATTGACAAATGAGAGATAAGGAAAGGAGGGAAATGTATTTGGCTCTTAGGCTTTGTTCTCCTCTGACTTGGAGAAGCAAAGAAATCAAGTCCCAGGAGAAGGACAGTGAAGGTACCCATCTGAATTGCTCTCATCTCTCACAGTCTTATGGCTGTCTGCCTCCTGCCCCAGCATGAGGGGTCAGGGTGCAAGAGCAGAGACCACCCACAGTGGAGTGCAGGGAGAGAGTCATGGCAGTGGGCAGGAACCTTCAGGTTCTTGACTTTAGCTGACTGCCTAGGTCCTTACCTAGGATTGGCTGGAACTCCACTCCGTCAGGAGCTGTGTGTAGCGCTCCCAGGAACTTGGCAGGTTGTAAGTAAGGTTTTTTTTTTTTTTTTTTTCCATGCATACTCAAGTCCCAGTAAGTAAGGTTTTAAAGATGCTTGTTTTATGGTTGTTTTAAAACAAAGGTTTCTCCATGGCCTCCATGAGCTGCCTCCCTTCATTTCTGTAGGAATTTTCTCTTGACTTTTTTTTGGTCCTGACATACTAAGATCATAAACAGTCCTCCTAGGCGTTGGCCACTTGGTAGTTCCAGAGTATAAGAAGTTACGTAATACTTTGGTCGGGAAATCTTTCTAAATTAAATTCTGTCTTTTCTCCCAACAGAGAAGAGGAGCTTTGTCATCATTCCAGTTCTTCAACTCCATTGGTGACGGACAAGGAGTCCCAGGGAGAAAGGGGTAGGTTGCAGAGCCAGCAGGAGTGGCTGGTAGTGGTAGCGGTGAAAGTGTTTATGGAGGATGTTTAGATTAATACCTGTTGAAGAAACATATTGCATACTACTTTCTCTGGGGCACAGCAGCTACAGAGAGAGGTTTCCTGTCCTTCAGAGGTTTATAGTCTGATAGGCAAGAACAGTAATGCAGACAAATACAGTAAAAACATACGGTAACTCTTGGGTAGAGATAAGCTCAGTTGGAAGCATCTGTGGGCGATCCAAGTAATCACTATCCAGTAAGCAGTTGTATGTACAACTCTGGAACAGTTCTCTCTTTATATCCTCTTGACTATTAGAAATAATCTTGCAAACACCATCCAAGTGCCCAAACCACAGAAGATAGAATCTTTTCAGAAATACCCAGTGAAAACTCAATGTTAAAAATCAAGTTGATAGACAAAATTATCCATTTCTGGAAGAGGGAAGAACACAAACAAGTCTAGATTTCTCTCTTTAGTTGCAGATACAACCACGTGGAAGAAACAAAACTCATGGAATTCCCCATCTACACCTGGCAGCTCTGGGCAGCGAAAACGGAAGGTTCAGCTGCTGCCCTCCAGGCGAGGGGAACAGCTGACTTTGGTATGGTCTTGTCCATCTACTCCCACCCACCCCAGCTGTGCTGTCCTGAGTCTCGGGAAGGCTAAGTACAGGTTTCTTGCAGTTTCTTCTGATTGACCTGACTTTTCCTTTTTCTCTTTGGTAGCCTCCACCTCCCCAGCTCGGATATTCAGTCACTGCTGAAGACCTGGACTTAGAAAAGAAAGCTTCATTACAATGGTTCAACAAGGTTTTGGAGGACACGACTGGTAAGGAGTGCAGATCAATTGCATACTCCAGGGAGGTTTAAAGTATTTCTTTCCTCTGGTTTTTTTTTGGTATCTTTTTTTAAAATGGGTTTCTGTGGAAAAACCCCAGGAAGAGTTGATGTTTTCTCACCTGAGAAATCCATGTGGGTCTTCACTGAAACCTGGACAACAGTGAACATTGCAATGGAGGGGAGGCATTCCTAGATGAGTTGTCCTGCCGCCCTGAGCATCCCCTGCTCTCTGATAGGGCATCTGGAGAGAAGTTCCAAACAAGCCAGGACAGTTTTACCTTTTCCTTCTTCAGATGGTGCCTCGACCTCCGTCACTGAGACCCCACCCACCACCACTCAGCCTTCATTTACTTTTACCCTGCCTGCTGCGGGGACTGCCTCCTCCCTAGCCTCCATCCCGGCCCCAAGCACTAACCCGCTGTTAGAGAGCTTGAAGAAAATGCACAATTCCCCGGGCCTCCCATCCTTTCCAGGTGAGTGGGAGAGGTGCCTTTAGAGCATCAGCCTTTGCTTAGGTTGAAGGAAAAGCATCGTGCCTGTCAGTCGCCAGAAATTGTTCTAAAGGTTGAACATACTCTGATTTACCAAACCCGAGCTGGTCCAAGCTTAGAGACTTCAGAATTCTCTAATCAGGGAGTTTTAGGGCAGGTGTGCTGCAACACTTAAAGCCAGGGAAGGCAGCTTAATTTTGGCTCTTCATCTGAAAGCCAGTTCCTTGGCTGCTCTGAGCCTTGCTGTCATCTGTAAAATGGAAATAATGCTAACAGTGCTCCCCTTGTGAGGGGTGTCTGTGCATGTGATGACGTGGTTAATATGTTACATGCTAATTAGAACCACAGGTCCAACATAGTACTAATTCCTTTTCCCTCTAGGCTCTCAAGGGTCTTTTGAGTGTTCCAGGCCGGTGCTTTCGTGGCACTGCATATATGCACACCTCTATTATTGCATTTTATCAAATGCTGTTACAGGTTTAGTATTCACCCTCTTCCAGACTAGCTCATTCATGGTTGTATGCTCTCCACTGAGTGCCTGGTAGGGGAACATAGTAGATCTTTGTTAGAGGCATAAGGTGTATCTAGATAAGTAACTGAACTTGAGTTCAGGTGATTGGATTTTCCATAGTTTCCATACATTGGCCCCCATTAAGGCCCCATTTTATCCCCTTCTTTCTAATGATCTGTGAGGTAGAAATAACAAACACTTCCTCGATTTACTTTATGAGCCTGTGATGTAGATTTAGTCATGTTTATTGACTGACTCTTGGATCCCTGGCACTGTGCTTGGCATGGGGAAGATACAGAGATATCAAATTCACTTTTTTTATTCTTCTTCCCAGAATCTGCTGGAGTGGCAACCACTGAGGCCCATTCGCCTCCGAAGACACCCAGCCTTCTGGCCTCTCTTGGATCTTCACAGTCTGGGCCCCTTCCAGGCACCTCTTCAGACTCAAAATCCACAGTCACGTTCATGGGGCTGGTCCCAGCTTCTTCCACAATACCAGTCACTGACACCAAGTCACCTCCAGCCTTTCCGGCCGAGACATCTGCCAAACCCCCAGCCCCGTCTGCCCCATCCCCCACCCCCAAGCAAGGTTTTCTGTTTGGAATGCTGAGCACCCCACCTTCTAACCCTCCTTCCCCTGTTGTTCCTGCTGTGTCTTCATCATCTCCCATGTTCAAGCCCATTTTTAAGACCACACCTAAGAATGAGAATGAAGGCCCCGAGCCATCCTGCCCTTCAGTCACAACCACAGCATCCTCCAGCTCCACTCTCCCCACGACTGCCAGCACCTCAGCCCTGACTTTCCCGCCTATCTTTAGCAACACGGGGCTGCCTCCATCTGTGCCCTTGTCAGCTCCCTTCTTCAAGCAGACAACTACTATGGCCACTGCTGCCACCACAACTGCCCCTCTCTTCACTGGCCTGGCCACTGCCACCTCTACAGTGGCCTCCGTCACCACAGCCAGTACAGCTGCAGATTCTGCTTCGAAGCCTGCTTTTGGCTTTGGTGTAAACAGTGTGACCAGCACCATGAGCAGCGTGACTAGTGCCACCTCTTCCACTGCACAGCCTTTACTCTTTGGGGTGCCCCCTGCCTCCGGTGCCAGCTTCACCCCAGCCATGGGCTCTGTATTCCAATTTGGCAAGCCTCCTGCCATGCCTGTATCAACCACAGTCACCACCTTTGGCCAGTCCCTTCCCAGTGCTGTTCAGACAGCCACCAGCAGCAGCACTGCTGGCTTTAGTGGTTTTGGCAGTACCCTGACCACCTCAGCCCCGGCCACCACCAGCCAGCCAACGCTGACGTTTAGTAACACAACCACCCCAGCATTCAACATTCCCTTTGGCTCAAGCAGCAAGCCCCCTCTCCCATCATATCCAGGAGCCAACCCCCAGCCCGCATTTGGGGCCACTGATGGGCAGCCGCAGGGGGCCACCAAGGCAGCCCTTGCCCCAAGCTTTGGCAGCTCTTTCACATTTGGAAACTCTGCAGCCCCGGCCCCAGCTGCAACTCCAGCTCCAACCCCAGCCCAGCCAGCCTTTGGCAGCACTGCACATTCAGCTTTTGGTGGTTTGAAAACCACAGCCTCTGCCTTTGGCACTCCTGCCAGCACTCAGCCAGCCTTTGGTAGCACCACAGCTGTTTTCTCCTTTGGTGCAGCCACCACCTCTGGTTTTGGAGCTACAACGCAAACCACCAGCAGTGGGACCAGTGGCTCAGTGTTTGGCAGCACGACTCCATCACCCTTCACGTTTGGGGCGTCGGCAGCCCCAGCTGGCAGTGGGGGCTTTGGGATCAATGTGGCTACCCCAGGCACCAGCTCCACCTCTGGAGCGTTTAGCTTTGGAGCTGGACAGAGCGGGACCACAGGCACTACCACCCCCTTTGGTGGGAGCTTAAATCAGAACACCTTGGGCACACCCAGCCAGAGCACACCCTTTGCCTTCAATGTGCCCAGCATGCCTGAGAACAAACCTGTGTTTGGAGGTAAGTGTGGGAACACACCTAGTCTTCTGGGCCAGGTGCTGTTTTAAGAGCAAGCACAGCCTCTGCTTTTAGGGAGCTTTCATTGTGGTGGTGAAAAGATAGACATTAAATATGTAAGTCAGTTAAATGTCAGGTAACAATAAATGTTTTGATAAGGTGTGTAATTAATGACTGGAAGAGCCATTGTGGATTAAGGTGGACAAGGAAGGCCTTTCTGAGGAAGTAAAAAAGTTAAGCTGAGAGTACATTTGTGACAAAAGAGGGCTGAGAGTATGGGATGAAGGAGGGAGTGTGTGTAGTGGGGGCAGAGGGAGAGTTCGAAAGAACGAGCATGCCTTGCAGGCACAGGGGACAGCTGGTGCAAAGGCCCAGGGCCAGGAACAAGTTGGCGTGTCCATGAGCAGAGAAAAGGCAGGCACAGCTGGGGGATAACCATGGAGGAAGTGCGCAAAGGAGCTGAGAAGCAGGTGGAGGTGAAGATCACTCATGGTCAGCACTTGGTGTTTGAGTTCTAAGTATTAAGGGAAATTGTAGAATTTTAAGCAGAAAAATGAAGTGGTCTTATCTGCCATGTGGAAGATGAATTTTGAGCCTAGTAGTTTCTGTTTTCTTCGTTAAGTATGAGAGAAGCTCTTGAGAAGTGAGTCAGGGTAGTATGTATAAAGAGAGGATGAAAGAAGAAAGCGTGATAGATTTGCCCGGCAGCTTTGTGGGTTGGAAAATTGTGATCAAAGTGAGGCCAGTCAGCATTGTGTGTTTTTCCCCAGCAGCATTCAGTTGTTGAGATGTAGACCTGAAATAAGTAGATAGCTGGCAAAACCCAGCCGTTGTAAACTCGAGCAAGCATGGCAGGAGGGGCGGTGGACCAGAGGCCTTGATGAGGTGGAGGAAATGCAGGAGGTGGGAGAACTAGAAAAAGTGAGCTGGAGGAAGATTGTGGTAGTGCTTGCAGTGAGATTTGGGAGCTGGAGCAGCTCCTGGTGGTGACAGGGTGGCCATAGATAGGAGTGGATGGCAGAGGTGGGCTAGGGGAAAGGCTCATCAAGGTGGCAAGGTTAGCGGGTAGAGAGGATCAGCAGTCATCCTCGCTGATGAGGTCACCAGGAGCGGTGATGGGGAGGGCCAGGGAGATGACAGTGAGCCAGGTGTCCTCTGTGAATGGAGGGGAGTGGCTGGGCAGTTGAAAGATGGCACTAACAAGGACAAGGCGCTGATTATAAGTCTGATGACCTGAACTTCAATGGAGTTGAGGTGTATGAGGGGGAAGATGCCTGTGCCTCCTTAGGCCCTGGGCCCTGTGCCAGTGAGGGAGAAGAGCCTGGCCTTGAGAGGGGACAAGCAGTATGGGGACAGGGCAGCCAGAACTCGGTTAGAGCAAGGCAAAGGGAAGGGAGTTTGCTAACGTTCCGGGGGGCACCATGAGAAGATTAGAGGCTGACAGGGCGGAGTGGTGCGGAGTTTGTGGCTTCTAGAGGGGAGGGGACAGGTAACCAGGGAGAAGCAACATAATGAGATTAGTCCTGATAGAAGATAGGTAACCTGGTCAAACTAGGAGGTGGGGGTCCCCTCTTCAGTGTTGACCAAGGGAACTCCTTGGTCCAACCTCTTACGTGACCAGGGAAGGCAGCACAAGGGGCTTTCTCTCTGCTGCAGCAGTGCCATTAGCAGACTGGGAGAAGGTAGGCTTGCCTGGAGCAGCAGGTGTTAAGACGTAGTATTTTACACAGTCCCTTTTGGAGCAGTAAGCCAGGAACAGTGGGGGCTGGGGGTTGGGTATCCTATGGGATATGCCCCTGCAGAGAACTAACCACCTACCTTGCTCCACTGCCTGCTATGATGCCCTCTGCTCATGGGTCTGGTCTCTACAGCTCTCTGCTATCTGCTGTCTCTTCATTCTAGGCACCTCCACTCCCACCTTTGGTCAGAACACCCCCACTGGAGTGGGCACATCGGGCAGCAGCCTCTCCTTTGGGGCATCCTCAACATCCACCCAAGGCTTTGTTGGAGTCGGACCCTTCGGTAAGCAGCAAGTCTCTGTTGCCAGCGAGACCTGCTTATCTCCTCTCCAAGGTGGGTTGGGGTGGATAGCAGTTTCCTGGCTCTCCAAGGCCCTATGAAGGTCAGGCTCGGTGTGGGTAAGCTGTGGTTGGGCTGGGAGTCCACCCAACCCAGGTAAAGGGGTTGACGGCAGAGATCAGAGAGGAGCCATCTTGGGTAGAAGTTCCCAGATCACTTGGGAAGCCAGGTAAAAATGGATTCGTGAGCCTCATTCTCAGACCTTCTCTGGGATTTTGCATTTTCAATAGGCCCCTTCTGCACAGTGCTGGTGCAGCTTGGGAAGCACCCAGTGTTCTATTATTGGCCTAACTTGCAGAGATTAGGGCACCTGGAGATGTTTTCTCAGGTAGCAGCTACCCTGATGAGACCTTGTTGAATCTTTCCAGGATCGGCGGCCCCTTCATTTTCCATTGGTGCGGGATCCAAGACCCCAGGGGCTCGACAGCGACTGCAGGCCCGAAGGCAGCACACCCGCAAAAAATAACCTTTGTCCCTTGACCCCGTTTCCCCCACCCTTTTCCCAAACCTGGACCGTGGCACCTGCTAGGAAGAGCCTTTGACCTTTCGAGTTCCATAAAGCAAATCTGCCCCAGATCTCTGGCTTCAGCCACCAGCAGGGTAGTGGTGGCCCTGGTGCCCCTTGCCTTCTCCTAGAGGAAGCACCAGCCTCAGGAAGGGGGAGACTGGGTACGGCAGGGCAGAGCCCAAGACCTTTACTTGAACAGTCCCACTGGTGAGGCTGGAGAACTAAGGAAACATCTGTACATACCGTTCACTCACTTCCCTGACTCTTGCTTAGTGTGTGACCATAGTCAGGCAGCCTCCCTTCCCACCTTTGCCCTGAGAGCCATCTTTGCTGGAGGGTGTAAGGTGCAGCCCACTTGGATCTCTGGTGTGCATTTGATGGGATTGGGGGAAATTGATTATCCCTAAAGCTTTTCCTTGCTTGGCTTGGCTGTAAGAATTGGTTCTCTTCCTCGGGTCCCTTTAGGGGACTCCTTCCCCATTTCTTGCTGCTTTGTCCCTCACTGGTTCCTTGCAGGATTTAATCCTTTTTAAATGATCTTGAATCTAGCTTTGCCTTGGAGACCCCAGTGGGTGCTGCTCCTGCCACTTTCCTCCTGTCAATTCTGAGTCAATGTTTCATCTCCAATCCTCTCTGCCAGTTTGGCCCCTAAAAGCTTGGTGGCTCAAGACTGTTAGCCTGGCAGAGCCAGGGGTGAGATACCTCGCTCCAGGAGGGAAAAGCTCTTGGAGCAGGCAGGACGCCCACCGCTGCTTTCAGCTGCCTCCTCCCCCACCTACCTGTTGGCCTCATTGGGCCCTTGTCTGCCTCTCTGGATTGTATGTTTCAAGCCTTGTCCTGTGTTATTTGTCTGATGCTCATGTCTATCGCTCTTTGAATCGAGTTTGGAGGAAGAATTGAATTGTATGAGTGGCGGCATGTTGGTAGTGCCGGACTTAACTGTTTCAAGTTTTCTGGGGCCTAGCTAATTGAATGTGGAAAGTAGCACCACTTTATGGCTATAAGTGCTGACTCCTGAATTTTCAAATGGTGTTTTGACTTTAAGGGCTGGCAGCCCAGGAGGGTGGGGCCCAGGGGAAGCGAAGACCTTCCCTCTGTATTTTTCCTCCACTTACCTGACCTCACTGGAGGCTAGATCACCCATAGTATCTGTTAGGAAACCTGAGTTAATGAACCATACTTTAAGGTTGCATCTTAGTTATTTTTCCCTAACAGGGCCCTCTCCAATCCACCCCCTTTTCTTCCTTTCCTTCCACAACCACATACCCCAGGCCCAAGAGCCTTGCTGCCATGCCCATCCTCTTTGGGAGAAGTATGAATGCGTGTGTCTAAATTAAAAGAAAAAATATTTAAACATTTTTTAACAAAATAAAAATTTATTTTTGTATTTAAGCTAAATTGCCTTTTAAATTCCTTCAAGCTTGGTTCATCGAGGTGGTTAAGTATAAACGCTATTGACTAGAAATTAGCTGTATAGTTAAGTTATGCCTGTGTGAAGAGGAGGCTCACATGCTGTCCCAGGCAGCTTTCCTGAGGGACTAGAGCTCCTTCCGGACACGTTATATAAAACGTAATTCTTATTTTATAAATAATGTGATGTAGATGTAACTGGTCCCCCCTCTCCCTTAGTGACTGAGGTTGAATGTTTTGTGGCTGGGGACTGCTCCTCCCCACCCCCCAGAAGAGCTCTGAAGTCCAACATGTTAATACTTGGCTGCATGTGGAGCTGAGGAAGGAGCCTAAACCTCAAGTCCCAAATACCTGTTAGGATTGGAGGGGTGGGGGTGGGGCGTGGGTCTAGAGATCAAGCTTCTACCTATACCTTACGTAAGGTAGATCCTCTCTTAGTTTTAGTACTCTGAGCTAGTTTACCTCAGTTCCGCAGGCAGGACAGTTGGCCCAGGAACCCCCTGAAGGAGGGCGTCCTGGCACAGTGTGAGTGAGTGTGTATGTGTACATGTGCGTGCACTGGACAGGAACGGGAGGCTGGGACTTTCCATTACAAATAAAGACTTAATTCCTGTTGAGTCTAGTTGGAATTTTTAGTATGAATGTGAGATTTTTTTTTTTCCTGCTTATGTCATTAAGAATAAAAAAAAAACTGTGATCTATCATGGGCCACGTTCTGCTTTTTATTTTAGTGGGCAGCACTTCTCTCGCCAGCAAGAACACAGGCCAGGGAGGGACCCAAAGGACTAGAAAATCCGCTCTATCTTTCTAGCTGCAGAAACAGGGTCACCAGTTAACCCCTACAGCAGGAAAAATAACCTTTCAAAACCCAAACTGCTGCCTGGGTATGAGGGTCCATGGGTTCTCAGGGGAGAGGAGGACTCGTGTCTTCATTTCCTACCAGGAAAGAGTCAAAGCTTTGAGCACCTGCTACGTGCCAGGCGGTATGCCAGCACCAGCTGCTGCTTTTCGCCATCTTTTCTTTCTCTTTGGGGTTGGACTGGGTGTAAGTTCTGGTGCCAGTGCTTCAGCCTGTGAGACTGAGCTAGAAGAAAAGTATAGAAGTTAGATGTGCCCCAGTCATCCAGCATCTTCCAAGCAGGCCCCCCACTCACTCACCTTGGGACCTCTACCCGTTCAATGACAGCAATGAAGAAGCCACCAGTGAGTGTGGTTTCAGGGGAGGCCCGGAGGCAGTGCTCAGCACCTGGGAAAGTGTTAAGGCCTCTGTGGGGCCAGGAGGGCAGGACAGGAACTAGCCTAAAAGAAGAAACAGCACAGACTCTGGGTACAAGAGAACAGCTCAGCTCCCTCTCATCAAGACCCTGGTGGACACCCACTACCTGAAGGCCCCTGGGTTCTGCTGCAGGGCATCTCGCACCACGTCTTCGTTCTCCTCTTGGCAAAGGGAACATGTAGAATAGACAAGGCGCTGCAAGGAGGGGAAAGTGAGCGCGTGGCATAGAGCTCGCTGCTGGAACCCTGCCAGGGCGCGCAAGCGTTCCTTGCTAGGTGTGCCTGCCCCCGACTCCTCCAGCTGTCTGGTCAGCATACCTAAGGAGAAGAGTGTTTTCATTACATAGCTTTCCAGTCTGCCTTATTTTGTACTGAAGTCTTCACTTCATAGATGAGAACTCAGTCCAGGCTCCCAACACTGTTAAAAAGTCACAACTAAGACCAAAACAAACTACCACTACTTCATCTCTAGGCCACTGTGGGCCTGCGAGGCCCTCAGCCACACTCTCTCCCCTTCTCACCAGAGCCACTACAGGAAGGATCCAGCAGGATGTAGTGGACCTGACGATAACGTGGGTCTGAGGGTGAGACTGCCAGGAAGTCCTCCTCAGCCAGCTCGCAGCAAGAGACTCCAGCCCGGGCCAGCAGAGTGGCCATAGATGCCAGCCGCTTGGCATCCAGGTCAAAGGCAAAGATCTTCCTGGGACAGAGGGCAAAGTGGGCGTGAGCTAAGAATTTATGGGGCACTGAGGGCCCATAGCTCTGACATATGCAACAATAACATGTACGTTAAAGTAAGGACACACAGGAAATAATATTTTAATGGCCTACAAGGGTCCAGGATCAGAGGTAACTGACTTGGGGACTCTGCCCCAAGGACTAAGGGATCCACATCTCACACCTGCAACCAACTGGGAACCTTAGCATGGGGCTAACACCACGAACTGCTCTAGGCAGGAAATAGTTAAGGGAAAGTGTCTTTTCAGGCTTCATTACCGATTGGAGAATACAGATCAGACCCCATCCCCTTCCTCCCCCTCTGGACTGTGGCACTCACCCTTGGTTCTTCAGAAGAGCAGCCAAGTGACTGGTCTTATTGCCTGGGGCAGCACATGCATCAATGACATGGGAGCCTGGCGGAGCAGCCAGCAGCATGGCTGGGAGACAGCTGGCCTGGCAGGGCACAGCAGTCAGGTAAACAGAGACCCCAGGCTGGTCCCTCCCCCCACATTCTCCCTTCTTCCACCCATCTTCCCTACCTTGTCTTGTAGAATGAAGTGACCAGCTTGGTACAGTGGATGTTCATGCAGATCTGTCTGGGCAGGAAACACAAGCAGCTCTGGTAACAAGGGATCCAGGAGAAAATGCTTCCCCTTGAGGGCCCTTAAGTCGTCGAGGCTACCAGGGAATAAGAACCATTAATTCAACATTTTCTGAATTCCTCCATGCCGGGCCCCATTTTAACTGTTTTTCACACAACAAATATTTGAAATGGCTATGAAGAAATAAGAAGACAGTGATAAGATAGAGGCAGCAGAATCAGTAATTAAGAGAATGGGTCCTCAGGCCAGACTGACTAGGTTCAGGACCCCACCTCTACCATTTACCAGCAGTGGGAGCATGGCCAAGTGATCTAATCTCCAGCCCCAATTTGCACTTCTGTAAAATGTTAGGTATCCTGAGAATTAAATGAGTTAATAAACTCAAAATACTTACTTGGCACAAATTAAGCTCTCAATAAATGTTAGCAATTACTACTGTTAAAGCACAACTTTGGAGAAAGGTTACTTTACAGGGGTGCAGGGGAGGTAAGGGCTGAGCTGATTCCTGATGGATGAGGAGTTGGTAATATGAAGAGCTTAGGTTAAGGCGACAGTCACTGTAACTCTGCAAAGGAGTATTGTCCATTCTGCCCAACCAACACAGAAACAGTCTGAGAGAGTCACATGCCTCAGTTCAGAAAGCTATCAAGTAGCAGAGCTGGAATTCAAACCCAAAGAAAGCTATTCTCTTCTATTCCACCCTGGTCTCCAAGGAAGAATATCTAAAACAGATTGGGGCAAAAGGAGAGCAGAGGCTCCTTCTCAGGACTGTCAAAGGACAAAACAGGAGGTAGGTGTGAGTCCAGTGGAAGTGGGGAACATCAGGGGAGGGACCAGCAACTGGCTAGAATACCCAGTGCACAGGGCACCATGCAGACGGGCCTGGAGAGGAGGTAGGGGGAACAGCATGATGGAGAGCTGGGAAAGGCTTTCAGCAGGGACGTAACAGTATCAGATCTGGTTTTAGATCTTTCTGCAGCCAACCACAAGGAGGAAAACACACCAAGATAGTCTGGAAGTGGGGAGACCAGTCTAGGGGGTTCTTTTACCCATCCTGATAGGAAATGATGAGTGCCTAAACCTAGGCAATGTCCAAGAGGACGAAAAGAAAGGAGTGCATTTGAGAAAGATGCTAAAGGTAGAGTAGTAAATGACTAGAGGGAGAGAAGGGAGGAATCTAGGATGATGCAGTTTCTGGCTGGACTGAATGGGTGGATGATGGTGATGTTTGTTATGTTAAAACAGGGGATGCATGAGTTGTAAAGTTTGAGATGGAAGATGATGAACTCAACTTGACATATGCAGCGATTGTGGTATCTGTGAGGCAGTTATATGAACCTGAGGAGGTAGGAGGACAAGAGAGAAGTGGATACTGGGAGACAAGAATCACCAGCGGGGAGGTAAGAGTTAAAGCTAGAGACAAAAATTGAGGAATACCTTAGAAGAATGTAGGATGGGACTCCCAGGACTAATCAGTGTTCAAAGGGATGGGAGGAAGACAGGCCTTGGAAAGAGATGGACAAACTGCTCGAAAGGCACGTAGGAAGAAAACCCAGAGAGTGCAGTCACAACCACCCAGTCTCTCTCTTCCCAGTGCCCCCAGACATCTCCCTAGATGAGGGCAGCCAGGCAGGGTTCTAAGCTCTCACCTGGAAGCCCGACCCTGGTAGGAGAAACCTTGTCTCTTGAAATAATCAACTACATCATCACAGCAGGTCTTGAGAGTGTTCACTCGCACAAATCGAGGCACCTGAGAGGCTGAGAAGCAATCAGTGGTAAGTGGGCAGGAACATGGCCCTCTCCTCTCCCCTACCCCGACAACTCCTTCCAGCTCACCTGAGCCAGGCCTGGATCCCACTTCCAACAGGTCCTCATTCCGGCTCACACCCCGATGAACCTTGAGCCTGGCCAACTCAGCCTTGAGCCTTGCCTGGTGCCGGCTCAGCAGAGGCTTCCATCGGCCTCCACCCCCTCGAAAGCCCTTTCCCAACAACAACTCATATACTAGCACCTGGGGATGGGGAAACAAAGAACAACAACAACAACAAAAACCCAGGCATTAATGCCTTAGAACATAGAGTGCTGGAGCTGGAAGGGCTAAACACACCACCTGTCCAGACAGTTAGAGGTAAAGGTAGGGTACCTTATCCAAGATCACACAAGTAATTAACAGCAGATAGAAAATTGGAACCTAGCATCTCAGTCCTGGACCTTTTCCCCATGGATGCTCACCAGAACAGCTGTGGACCCCAACTCACCTCCTTGCCAACATTACCCTTTTGTTTTCTTAAGAGTCTGTACCACTGCTACTTTGTACTTCTGTTCTTATTTAATCCTTCTCATCAACCTCGAAGTTAAAGCACTTTCACCCCTTCTCAATTCGTAACCCAGTCAGAGGCTGCTCAGTTTCTGATGAGCAACCTGGTAGCAGAGCTGGAACCAGGTTACACACCCCCTAACCCTCAGGGCTCTCTCCCCGGCCCCACCCCCGCGCCTGTCACCTTAGCCAAGTGTGGCCGCAGCTTCTTCTCAGCGCGAAGGAGGCCGGCGCTGGCGATCACGGCGTCCAGCACGGCGGAATAGCGCTGCGTCTCGCACACCAGCGCGTACAGCTGCTTCACGTTCTGCGCGGGGCCCAGGGGAGACACGCTGGGCCGGGGGCAGCGCTGACCCCCGCGCCGGACCCCGCCTCCCGCTCCCCGCTCCCCGCCCGGGTCGGCCCCACCCCGCCCTCACCCTTTTTGCCCCCCACTGCCTGTGCCCGGGCCCCGCTACCTGGAAGCCGCTGGAGTACACCAGCCCCTTGATGGAGCCCTGGCGGCTCTCCACGCCGGCCAGCACGGCTGCAGCAGCAGCATAGAGCGCCATACTCGCGTGCACCTTTACGGCTCCGTCGCAAAGCGCGCCCGGCTCTACGCCCGCCCGGATTTCCGGGGTCAAAGGTTACGGGCCTTCCGGGGCCCGTCTAAGTCCCCCAGAGGCGTGTCTCGGTTTATATCGTAACGGTGGTAAGGAGTGCGGCTTTGGGAGCCCGTTTCGCCATTTCTTCACTAGTTTTTCTGTGTTTATTTTCAAGTTTGCCAATTTGATGGGCAAATAATGGGATTTTACTGCTGTTTTAATTTGATTTCGTTATTGAGGTTGAATGTCTTCACAATTATTGGTCATATCCTCTGTTATCACATATTAATGTCTTTTGCTCAGCCTTCTACCGTCTGTCCCTTAGTGCCCTTTAGGTATTAACAACATATACCTCTTGTCTTAGGTATTGAGATTTTTAATGTGGTTTACAGTTGTTTTGGACAATATCTTTTCTTTTATGGTGTGTGCCTTTGGTGTCATGCTTGGAAGTCCTTTCACGACTGTAGACTATAGAAATCAGTTATGGCTTTTTTTTTTTTTTTTTTTTGCACAAACCTTTAATCCATTTATAATTCACTTTGGCATATGAGGAAAGGAAGGGCTCTGACTTTGTTTTCATATGGCTTGCCTTTTGTCCATTGATTGTAGTGATTCATTCGTAGGAACGTTTTCCCCAGCCTGAGCTCTGGGAGGACAGGAGTTGTGTGATACTTGTCTCTGTGTCCCCAGTACCTGTGTGGTTACTGGTACGTAA
Organism: Daubentonia madagascariensis; assembly: GCA_023783475.1. Taxonomy (NCBI): domain Eukaryota; kingdom Metazoa; phylum Chordata; class Mammalia; order Primates; family Daubentoniidae; genus Daubentonia; species Daubentonia madagascariensis. Next base: position 9,850,029 of record JAKFHU010000086.1, read on the forward strand.
TAGGTTGATTGAACAGAATGAATAAATCTGGTACACATGTATCTCAAGCATTCAAGTAGATAGGCCCCAGTGGAATAGAATATCCCAGCCTCTCTGCATTGCTAACAGCATATCAGCAAGCATTTTGCAAGAGGGTTGACTCTAGTCTGTATTAAAATTACTGAGTTGTTTAAAGCTTTAACCAACTCCTCTACCTCTAGGTTAATTAGTGATTTTTTAGTGGACCCCCACCCCCAATCAATTCCCATCACCTGTTTTATTTTCATCATAGCACCTATTCCATATATGGTTATCTTCTTATTTATGGTTTATCATCTGTCTCCCCAGCGCACTACGTGGGCAAAGACCTTGTCTGTCTTGACACTAATCTATCTCTACTTTCTAGACCAGTGTCTTTCTCACAATAAGGACCTAGTATAATAATATTAGTATCGTTTTTCTTCAGATCATATAAATCTTTTGCCTTTTACTAAAGATTTCTTTGGAGAGGAATAATTCTGAGTCTTAACCCAATTTTTTGAGGCCCTGTGTCTGCAGGGCTAGTGAAAAAGAAGAAAAGGACCTGTTATAATTAATAACAGTTGAGGGAGTGAATGACTGAATAAGCACAAATTGATGTGATGTTGGATGACCAGCTGTGCTGGAGTTGATTCATCCTGAAAGAGTCACCCCTCTTGCAGGTAAGTGGTAAACAAGTGTGGGTAGAAGTAGAATGGGGCCAAAGGTGATTGTTAGTTTGTTTAAATACTATTGCATGTCAAGGAGAAAGACCAACCAACCAGCTCTCTAGCAGAGTCTCATATGATGGGGTCTAGAAACTCTTGGCCACCTATCCAAAGGTGACTTCCAAATTGGGTCAGGACTCCTTTGGTTGCAAGTAACAGAAACCCAGCTAATTAAAGCAAACAAAAGAGGAAGGAGGGTTATTTACTTATAGAAGAAGGAAGTCCAAGAGGTTGGGGGATCAGGGCACTGACTTCAGTCATGGCTGGATCTAGGGGCTCAAATGTTATCAGCAAGCTTATAAATTAGAACCTGAACTTGTTTAGTTTTGTGTGTTTGTGTTTATTGTCTTATCTTCCTCTGCTATGTGTCCTCTGAAGGCTCATTCTTAGACAGGTGCTTTCTGTGTAATGATGCAGAAGGTCCCAGCAGCTCAAAGTAGATGTGGTCCACAATGCTTGCCCCAGTCTCTCCACTAGCACCCACATCAGTCCTAGAGTTAGGACTTGGACCACCCAGGCTCAGATCACACAGCTCAGGAGGAACAGCATGTATAAGGGCCCTAAAGCTAGAAAGCACATGTGGTATTTGGGTACCTGAAGTGGACCAATATGGCCAGATGCAGTAAGTGATATAGGTATAGTCCAGGGCCTCAAAAGCCACAATAAGGATTTCAGTCTTTATCTTGAGAGAAAAGGGAGTCCACTGAAGGGTTTTAAGTAGAGGAGTGATGTACTCAAATTGACTTCTTTAAAAGATCAGTCTGGCTACAATATCAGGATAGGACTAAGGAGACAGAGTGAAGGCAGGGAGACCAATGGAGGTTGTGACAGTCAGCTAGGCGAGAAGTGCTGGCCTGGACTGAGTTGGTGGCAGTGGAGCTGGGTTGAAGTTGGCAGTGTGACTGCTAAGAGTTAAATCCACAGAACTTGGTCAGGAGGAGGGACAGGTCAAGAATAACTCATAGGTTTCTGGTCTGGGCAGTCGACATAGTGGTGGCATGCCTCTTGGGAGGATAGGGAAGCCTGGTGTGATAGGCTGGGTAATGGCCACCCAGAGATAGCAAGTCCTAATTACTGGAGCCTAGAAATGTTACCTTCTATGGAAAAGATTTTATAGATGTGATTAAGAAGGATTTTGAGATAAGGAGATTATCCTGCATTATTTGGATAGGCCCTATATGGCATCGTAAGTGTCCTTATGAGGGAGGCAGAGGTAGAGTAGACCAACACATACAGGAGAGGAGAGGTGGCCATGTGAAAACGGAGGCAGAGATTGGAGTTATGCGGCCACAAGCCAAGAAACACCACAGAGTGTCGGCATCCACCCGTCCACCCAAAGCTGGAAGAAGAAAGGGGCAGATTTTCCCCGACAGTCTCCAGAGGGATCGTGGCCCCACCGTCATCTTGACCTTGGACTTCTGGCCTCCGGAACTGTGAGAGAGTACATTTCTGTTGTTCTAAGCCACCAAGTTTGTGGAAGTTTGTTATGGTGGCCACAGGAAACCTCAGCCACATGTTAAGTTTGGGGGATGGGGAAGCAGGAAGATCATGACACGCCTTTGACATCCAAGTGGAGCTGCCAAGTGGCTGGAGGCAAGGGGCAGGTCTACTGGAGAGTAAACTACTATAGAAGTAACAACTGAAGCTGTGGGTGTGGATGTGTAGACAACGGGAAGAGGAGCCATGAGGCCCTTGTACTTTCAAGCGGCCAGGAAGAGAGGATGAATCCTTGAAGGAGGCCTAGAAGAGGCAGGAGGAGATTCAGGTCTGTGTGGGAGCCAAGGGCTGCTGGTGGCACCTGCCCAGGTACCCTCAAACCCTCTTACCGTTCGGTGCGCCCAGTCTGACCTCCAGCAGCCAGGACCAGCATCTTGGTCAGAGGGCTTCCACCCTGCGGCTTCCAGAACCCACTCTGCCTGTGGGCATGGTGAGTCAGAAGGGCACAGGAATTGCTGCCCTCCACGGGCATTTGTTAAGCAGCGACTGATGGATGCAGAGATAGAGATGCTCAGCTCTCTCATTCATGGCCGAGAATAATCCCAAACCCCCATGGGATTAAGCTGCAGCGCCTGCCGTGGGGGCTGGTTTCATAATGCTCTCCTCTGCGCTGCCTCCCTCTCCCTGTGTCACCCGCCCACTTAACTCCCAAATAAACCTCATGGGCTGGGATCTTCATCACAGTCTGTTTCTCAGGGAACACAACTGAGACCTAAATGTTTTAGGAAGAAGGAAGGAAGCAAAAACAGCAGGTGCTGGAAGGTTAAGGAAGATGAGATGTAGAACTGTCCATTGGCTTTAGTGACTTGGGTATCTGCTAGGCCTCTTCTGTCCCACAGACATTAGTCATCCCACAGGGGAGGGTGGAGTGCCCATTTTAAGTTGTCACTACCGCCAGCAGTAAGAAATGGTTGGGAGAACGGGGCTGGGGTTGGAGTATTTATGTCCTTGGCCAGGATGCTCAATTTCTCATGACCATTTCAGTCATCACCCGGAAAGAAGTCCAATCCGAGAGGTTACCAAGTTGATGATTAAAAAACCATTACAGATGAAGGGCCTAACGGTGGAAACAAAGCAGAATACATTCAAAATTGTTATTGCCAGGCTTATACCTGTAATCCCAGCACTTTCGAAGGCTGAGTCAGGAGGATCACTTGAGGCCAGGAGTTCAAGACCAGCCTGGGCAACATAGTGAGACCCCCATCTCCACCAAAAAAAAAAAAAAAAAAAAACCACCGCCAACAAATTGTTACTACATGATGCTTCTAAGCCTAAAGTGGCAACCCTGTTACATATGCACCTTTTAGTAACTAAAACTCATGGCTGCGACCAGAGAGGGTGGCGATGTTGGCACTTATTTGAGATGTTTGGCCCTTGTTACCCAGTGCCCATGGCTCGGCTCAGGCAGCATTTCAAATATTTCTCCTTTGAATGGCAATGGCCTTTCTTCAGGACCTTGCCCATCCATGACCCCCTCTGCGTTATGTTGACTTCAGTCTCTGGCTTTTTATTATCTCTTATCCTCTAAAGTGACGCCATCCATTATGGGCCCCACTCACCCCACGTGGCTGAAAGGTGGCCGTTCCAAATTGAATGTGCCATGCGTGTAAAATACACCCTGAATTTTGAAGACTAGGCATGAAAAAAGTTGTAAAATGTAAAATACCGCATTAATAATTATTTGGATTGATTATATGTTGAAATGTATATTTTGGATGTATTGGGTTAAACTAGATATATTCTTAAAATATTTATTGTTCAAATTATTTTCACTTCTTTTTCCTAACTAAACTTTTTATTTTAGAACAGTTTTAGATTTACAGAAAAATTGCCAAGATAGTACAGAGAGTTCCCATATACCCTGCACCCAGGTTGTCCTATTTTTAACATCTTAAGTTAGTATGGTACAATTAATACACAAGTAGTAACACATTATTATGAACTAAAGTCCATACTTTATTCATATTGCCTTAGTTTTTACCTAATGTCATTTTTCCATTTCAGAATGTCATCCAGGACACCCTATTACATTTAGTTATCATGTCTCCTTAGGTTCCCCTGTGACGGTTCCTCAGATGTTCCTTGTTTTTTATGACCTTGACAGTTTTGAGGATTATGGGTCAGGAATTTTGTAGAATGTCTCTCAGTTGGGATTTTTCTGATGTCTTTCTCATGATGAGACTGGGCCTGCAGGTTCTGGGGAGGAAGACCCCAGAGGTAAAGTGCCCTTCTCACCACGTCGCGTCAAGTTACTCTTTGTTCCCTCTGTCCCTACTGTACTCTTTGGAAGGAAGTCACTTTGTGTAGCCCACGTTTACGGAGTGGGGAGTTGTGCTCCCTCCCTTAAGTGCAGGGTATTTACATACATTATTTGGAACTCTGCAAGATTTGTCTCTTCTTCCCTATTTCCTGCTTATTTATTCAATCATTTATATTAGTGTGGACTCATGGATATTTATTTTGTACTTTGGGTTATAATCCAGTGCTACTTTAGTATGTTGTGCAAATTGTTCCAGTCTTGGCCATAGGGAGTGTTTTCAGTTGTCCTTTTGACAGGCCCCTGTTATTGTAGGTTTTTGCGTGTTTCTGTTTGGTTTTGAACACTTCTTTACTTCCTGGCACCCACAACATATTCAGGGCTGATGTCATATGTTTCCTGCTCTAGCGCAAGAATTGGCCATTTCCCCAAGCAGCCCTGGGTCCTTTTATTGGAGAGTAGGGATAGATGTAAGGTCTGGGAGCTAGGTTACCTGTTCTTTTAACTGCTTTTAATGTGGCCATTAGAAAACTTAAGTTGTACATATGGCTCATGTATTTCTTTCGGACAGTGCTGGTTTAGGGTCTCCCCTATCCTAAGAATACCCTCCTTTAATTCCACCTCTCAAACTCATGACCCCCTTCTCTCCCCTTCCCCATCCAACTTTTAAAAAAGAGAATCAGCCATCATTGCCTTCACTTCCTCATCACGTGCTGTTACGACTCCCTATACTTCCACCCCACTCTGCTGAGATGGCCCCTGCAAGCCACCAACGTCTCCCAGGATCCCCCTCGGGCCTTTCTGCTGAGTCTGTGGATTCATACACCCTCTTTGCCGCAAAGCTCTCCCCTTTGGCTTCCATGACCTCCTCCTGGCCATACCCTCCCATCTCTCTGACCATTTCTAAGTCTCCTTGGCAACCTCGTCTGAGCTCCTCCTTGGCTGTGGTGTCCCATCCCCTGACCTCTTTCCCTCTGTCTGATATTTTCTCCCTGGGCAGACTCATGCACTCCCACACTGTCATTACTACAGAGTAATGTTCACACACAGGAAAGTAGCATCGATGGCCCTCCCTGTCGAGTCCCCAGCCCCCTCTCCAAGTCCAGTTGCAGCATCCCTTATCTAGACCCCAGAAGGCTCTGCTCTGCTAGTATCCTACTTCTTTCAGCTTAAAAGCCACCTCCACATGAAGAATTAACCGCTCTTACCTTTGCTTTTTCTGCATTGGATGTGTATCAGTTAAGATATTTAGGTTGCAAGGCACAAACACTAACTGGGGCTAGCCAAACCAAAGGGGGGATTTATCAGATGGGTACAGAAGGATGCCATTGTGTCTTCAGGGTCTGGCTGGAGGCAGAAAGGTGTACTCTAGTTGAGAGTTTAAAAAAGGGACTATTTAAAAAATACACCAGGCTTGGCTCCTGTCTGTAATCCTAACACTTTGGGAGGCCAAGGCAAGAGGATTGCTTGAGACCAGGAGTTCAAGACCAGCCTGAGAATTCCTGTCTCTACAAAAAATAGAAGTATTAGCTGAGCATGGTGGCATGTGCCTGTGGCCCCAACTACTTGGGAGGCTGAGGCAGGAGGATCGCTTGAGCTCAGGAGTTCAAGGCTGCAGTGAGCTATGATGATGCCACTGCGCTCCAGCCTGGGTAACAGAATGAGACTCTGTCTCAAAATAAAGAAAAAAGAAAAGAAAAGAAAAAGGTCAGAGTTAAGGGGACCTACAGGAGAGAGTGCGTAGTACTCAGGGCTGGCAAGGGCACAGGTACCACCACCAGGCCTGAAGGAATGCAGGAGAAGTGACAGAAAGGGAGGGCTGCGTAGCAGGAGCCTTTGGCAGAGGGAAGCTGCCAACCCATAGCCCAGCAGGCGGAAACCAGGAAAATAAGCACCTCAAACTCCCTCTTCTGCCCTGAAACTCCTGCCGGTGCCTCCTTCAGCTGAACCCAGCAGGAAGCCAAAAGGTTTTGCATTCCATGGGGGGGAGCAGTGCAGACACCCTCCCAGGACACAGCAGGTGGAGAGTGGGTACAGAAGGGCAACGCTCTCAGCCCAGTTATGGAATTAAAGGAAGAGCCAAATAACCACAAACTAGGTCTGCAAGGTCAAGCACACAGTGGCCAAGGCCAAGGCTAAGGCCTGACAGCTTCAGCTGATAAAGATACAACGAGCCACTTTTTGAACCAGTTTATTACTTGCGTAGCAGAAGGAAGAGTGGCCAAAGGTGCCGGCCCCACTGGTCCTTGTTGCACACACCAAAAAGGATGCCACAGAAGCAAAAGGGTCGTGAGTGCACGTGGGTCGTGGGGTAGCCTTTTGTGAGGGGCCGCTCTAGACTGCGGCTGAGCTGTTGGTCGTCTGCAGCTCTATTCTGAGGAAAGCACCTCATCACAATCCAGGGGGCCGTGTCTCATGGCGGCTTCCCACTGGGGAGAAGGAGGTGGGTGGAGATGGGCTTTTTTTTGTTGTTGTTGTTGAGGCAGGGTCTCACTCTGTCACCCTGGCTAGCTCACCGCAACCTCCAACTCCTGGGCTCAAGCGATCCTCCTGCCTCCGCCTCCTGAGTAGCTGGGACTACAGGTGTGCCACCATACCTGCCTAATTTTTCTATTTTTTGTAGAGACGGGGTCTTGCTCTTGCTCAGGCTGGTCTCGAGCTCCTGGCCTCAAGCAATCCTCCTGCCTTGGCCTCCCAAAGTGCTGGGATTACAGGCGTGAGCCACCGCACCCGGCCCGGAGATGGCCTTGAAGGAGATGGCCTTGAGGGAGATGGCCTTGAGGTGGCGCCTCACCAGTCTCCCATCCCTCAGATCACTGAGACAGGCTACGGTTCAAGCTGCGGCCTGTGCAAATTTGAGCCCGGGTGCCGGGGCGCAGCTGTCCCCCACAGGGACTCTCAGGCAGCCCCACGGACCTCAGCAGCACAGGCTGTGGGTCTCTCTGAAGCACCATGTCCCAGGTAACTGAGCCCCAGCCATTCTTTCCCTTCCAATTTTCAGATTCTTGGGCAAGAATTCACTTGTCCCAGCTTGGTCTGGGGTGGACACCTGCCATGTCAACTGTGAGCAGGGGCAGGTTCTCCATGGCCAGACGTGGCCTTCAGGCTCACTCCCTGTGCCAGGCAGTTTTCAGGGATAAGCTGCACCCCATGTCTGGCCCCTACTTACTTCTGCTTCACATAGTGTCATTTCTATCTCATCTACCTGAGAGGGGAATCAGAGAGGTCTTTGAGGACAGAGCAGTGATGGAGTGGTGATGTGACTCTAACCATAGACCAAGTGTGAAGGAAGTAGAAGCAAGATCTGGCCCCACCAGAGTTTATAAATGTATGTATGTATGTACGTACGTGTGAATGAGAGAGACAATGTGGAGTGCAGTGGTCTCACCATAGCTCACTGCAACCTCGAACTTCTGGGCTCAAGGGATCCTCCCACCTCAGCCTCCCAAGTAGCTGGGACTACAGGCATGTGCCATCATCATGCCCAGCTGATTTTCACTTTTTTTTTTTTAGAGACGGGGTCTCACTGCATTGCCCAGACTGGTCTCGAACTCCTGGCCTGAAGTGATCCTCCCGCCTCAGCTTCCCAAAGTGCTGGGATTACAGGCATGAGCCACCGCGCCTGCTAGAGCTGCTTTTAAAGACTCGCACATAGGGGGATCCACCATCTCATCTCACCACTGCCTGAGAAATGGCTTCTGTTCGATTGACTCTGGAACCGTGAGGAGCTGTGGATTCTACAGTGCCTGGTAAACAGTTCGCACCAGACTGACAAAGGGCTGCTGGTTTGTGGATGGCAGTTCCCAGGTGAACAGACAACATCCTGTTTGGAAAGCTGCTACTGTTTGAAGAAGAGTCAGGAAAAGCTTTTTCCTTTTGAGCTACTTACAGCTTAGAGAAATTGGAAAACCAAATCATGGTATTCCGAAGACTAGAGGCGATTCAACAAAGCCTGCAAATCCCCCTCATCTGGAATCCCACCGGCCCAATCTGTCTCCCGCTGCCAACGCACTGCTGCTAGTTATACAGTATCGAGCGCCCGCCCTCCAGGCCACCAGGCTCAGGGACCACTGCAGAGGAGGCGGGCGTGTGAGATTGTAAGAGCTGGATTGCAGGGTGGAGACTGGAGGCTAAAGGAACTCGATCTTGGATGCTGACCCACTATGTTGACATCAACCCCTGTTCCAGGTGCCTCTGATTCCTACTTTACCTACTGTTGCTGGAAATCCTGCCCTCAGGCACCATCACACGGCGCTATTGCCTCTCCCACTTCACTTGTCCTCCCCATTCCTGCCCTGTGGTACATAAGCCCTGGGTCTGGGGACAGTGGCAGCCATCCCCCTTCTGGTCTCACTGCCTCCCCAGACGTGGCCTCTGTTCGTAAGTCCCTATTAAATGTTTCTTCCTGAGGAAGAAAAAAAAGACTCACAAATGAAACAGTATGTATGTACAGCAACTAATATTTGCACATCATTTAAAGAGAAAGAAATAATGTCAAATATATTATCCTTAATAGCTGTAGAAACTTGACAATAAGGAAAAGTTGTATTGGGGGTGTGTCATCCTCACTTGGAAGAGTCGGCACGGAGAGCATGTTTGAAGGGACCGGGGGAGCTCAGCGTGTCCTGTGGGTGCCAAGGCCTGGCCCTGCTCACTCGGGCAGAAGTTAACAAATGCACCTCTGGCTGACTGGAAAAGGCTTGTGGTCCTTCTCCCTGCCATTAAATGTTCTAGAACACACCGGCGTGAAGACCTTCCCAAATAGTGAAGACGTCACCTTGGGACCCAGGGGAACCCCTCAGGTCCCCAGTGCCCTGCTGGGATGGGCCTGTGGGCAGGTGGGACCACGGCAGCCCTACAGCTTGGTGGGCTGCGGCGGGCCAAGGGGGTCAGGCTGGCCGGGAGGGGGCAACACCATGGGCAGGGAGTTGCTGCCCCTCTCGTGCCAGCACACGTCCAGTATCGGGTACAGCTTGCCCTGGAAGTCAGCCTGGAATGTGTAGAGCAGTCGCAGGTCATCAGGACGGTCGGCATCGAAGAAGGTGAGCTCTCCCTGCTCGTAGTGCAGGTAGAGTCCGATGCGGTGGGGGTGGCCCATCACGGGCAGGGGCGCCCGCGGGCAGCCAAAGGCCTCATACACCCGGCCCTCCTTTAGGCCAATCAGCCACACACCATGCTCTGGGGACTTGCTCAACTTGCCCTTGCGGCTGGCCGTGCCTTTGATGACCCCCAGGCGCCAGTCGCTCTTGCTGCCCACCACCACCTCCCAGTAGTGGCGGCCGCAGGAGAAGCCCTGGCTGGCTAGGACGCAAGTACTGTAGTCGAAGCCCTCGGGCTGGCTGGCACGCCGCTGGCCCAGGAGCCCACACTGCACCACTGTGTTGCCCTTGGAGAGCTCCAGGAGGGGGTGGGCGGTGGCAGGGTCCAGCTCGAGAGACTCTGGGGCTGGGAAGGAGATCAGGGAAGGCCTGTGGTTCAGCCGCTCGGCAGGCAGCAGACCCTGCCCAGGGGGGTAGTTGCAGGCCCTGAGCTCCTCAAGGAGAGGAACCGAGTCCACCCCAACTTTGTATCCCCAGGCCCTAGAAGGGGCCAGGCGCAGGGCTGCTCACTGAATGAATGAATGAATGATGCCCACAGGGTGGGAAAAATGGACACTGTGAGCCAAGGAATTCTGGTCAGGGGAAGGTGCAGGCCTGCCTGCCCAAGGTGGAGGTGCGGATGGAAGGACCGGGAAGACACCTGTCCTGTGTGCTCACAGCTCAGCCCTGAGGTTTTCTGGAGAATCCATAACAACTGCAAGTCTTATTTGCTAGCCCAGTCGGCCCACTCAAGGACAAACTATCCCAGCTGACCTTTCTGCTGGCTACCAGCTAATCAGTTTACCCCAAAAATGTGCAAACAAAATTCATTGTTCACTGACTACAATTTTCTTCCTCCGCCTCCCCTCTTTTCTTTTATATAAACCCTGTTTTTGCCTTTGGTGGATGACATCAGTTTGTTATTGATCTTCCTTATGTTCAAAACAGCAAGCCAATAATAAAGGAATTAATTAAATGTCTTTGTGTTACTTTTTGGCAGAGAGCACTAGCTACACACACACACACACACACGTACGTATATATACAAACTATGCAGCCCAGCCAGGGGGGTGTTAATAGCCCCTCTTTATAGATGACGAACCTGAGCTGCCCACCCTGGGTGCCCGCCCTCAGGAAGGAGGACTGGTTGGGGCCTCACCTGGCAGAACTTTTCGGAAGAGCCTCTTCCACACAGTCAGCTTCATGTCAGCCTGGTGGAGGCCTGGCTTGAAGGAGATGGGACTGAATGCGCCTTCCAGGGGCCGGGCCTGCTGCAGCTCTGCCCTGCAGGTGACAGTTCACAGTACAGGGGAGCTACTACCCTGTGGCTGTGGCCAGGTGGGGCCCTCATACCCTGTGGGAATCCACCCAGCTAAATCCATGGTTCAGGCCGTGCACTCACCATGCCTGTCACTCCCTCCCCTGCACACCCCTCCAGAGAGGACCTGCTTCCTTCCTAGAAGGGGAAACACTATAGCAGTGGTTCCCAAAGTGCAGGTCCGGGGACCAGCAGCATCAGCATGACCTGGGAACTGGTTAGAAATGCAGGTTCTTAGGTCCCACCCTGACCTGCCGATCAGAAACTGATTACTGAGGCCAAGCAGTCTGTTTAAATCAGCCCTTCAAGGGGTTCCAGTGCTAAAGTTTGAGAATAACTTCTCTATCTGGAGTGTTCCTGATCCCAGCCACAGGCTGCTCCAAACTGTGCCAGATTCTCTGTCCATACATTTAAACCCATGTCTCCTAACCACATTGTCCCTAAGCCTAAAAGCAATTTGAGGAAGCAAGGAGACTTCCACAGACAGGATCTGAGGGAAGCTCGGGAGCTGTAGGAATCGTTCGTTTGTTGGGACTAGAACACGGATCTGCTCCTGTCCCACAATCTGCAGAGCGCGCTTCAAGGTCCGTCATCCTGCCACTTCCCACCCCCGTCCCATTCCTCCCGGCATGCGACTCCACATCCCAGCCACACTGAACCTCTCACGGTAGCCCAAAGTCCACGCACACCTCACCCTTTCGCATGACTGTTCCCCACTCTGCTTGCTGGCAACCCCAGGTCCCTCCCCTGCTCAGCTGGCACACCTATGCACCTTTGCCAGTCCCCCAGTATCACCTCCTCCCCTGGTGTTTCTGTAGTTTGAATGAACTTCCGTTATTCTAGGTACCGACAGTGATGTAATCATAGTTCACCATCTGCCTCCCCACCAGTCTGTGAGACCCCGGAAGGCAGGGACGTGACTTTCCTCTGTTTTCCCTGGACTTGTTACAGCCAGATATGGGCAGCTGCCCCAGAGGCACTGGTTAAACCGAATGGAGGAACCAGTGGGGACAAGCTGCCTGTGCCCAAAGCTCTCCCCCTGCAGCTCCCTCCGAGGTTATTACCTGGAGGTCATGGAGTGGAACTTCTGGAAGACAAGAAAGAGGCAAGTTGAGGTTAGAGGGTGGCTCTGCGGAAGCCAGGGGCTGTTAGGAAGGGGAAGGCTCTGGAGGCCGGGACACGCCCTTGTCTGCTCACCTGGATGAACTCGTGGTGACTCTCATTACCAAACTGTTCCAGCACACGCTTGGCCTGGGCCAGCCGCTCCCGAGTGCCCTGGGCCTGCTCCAGCTGCATGTCCAGGGAGGCCACCAGGCCACGGGTGTGACCCTCTATCCCCTCCAGGCAGCGGGCCTTCTCCTCGTCTACCAGGTGGTGCAATTCCTGGAACTCACGGCGGATCACCCAGCTGAAGACATCGGACTCATTCTGAGACAGGGAAGGCTGGTCACAGCAGAGTCACAGCTGAGCTGCCTGGCTCTGGCTGGCCTCGGTGTCACCAGGGCCTCTCTTACTGGGCTGGCCCTGGCACCTGAGTCCCTGGGAAGGCCACATAGGCTGACACCTGCCAGGGAGTTTACACTGTACTTGGGGAGCTCTAGAGGTGGCCATGGGGGAGGGTGACCAGTGGCAGGGGAGAGGCTGGACCCCCAGCTCCCATTTCAGAGTGGCTCTGCTTTCGCCTCCTTTAACTATTAAATGTGCACATAAGATTTTGTTTTATCACAGGCTTCTGCAACTGAAAGAAATCTGACAGGCCCTAGGAGAGCAGGCTTTGGAGTGAGACAACCCAGAATTCCCTGTGGGACCCTGAGTTCTGCCTCTGTCAGACAGGGGCAAGACTGCCTCCCTCTCTGGGCTGGGGTGTACCTCCCAGTCCCCATGTGCCTCTCATTTAGGGAGATCAGACAGTGCGGGGGTGGGGGGGCTTTGGGCCTTTCCACGCCTGTGCTCCCGGGTACTGGGAGGGTAGCAGCAGGTTGTCAAGGTCAGGCAGACACAGCGGGCACGGGGGGAGTTGTGCCCATGCTTTGGGCTGTTTACGTCTGGGTCTCAAGTTCTGGGTTATCTCAGTCCCAAGGACATGGAGGACAAAAGCGGACGTGTCCTGACAACTGGATAGAATTCCTCTAAGAGGATTTGCACTTGCCACGTTCCACCCTGCAATGCCTGGAATTCTGCCTTTATATGGAAGGCATGGTTTTCTGTAAAGGACCAATTAGAACTGGGCTCTACTGGAAAGTGAAGGTGGCTGGCCCCAATGCAGGGAGCAGAGGGCAAGGACACTCACCACAATCCGGGTCCTGTTGTTCACCAGTTTGGCGATATGTTCATCCACCTTCTTCTGCTCCTGCTTGAGGTCGGAGATGAGGGCTGCGAGTTCCTCCTGGAGACAACAGGCCACGGCCCGTGAGCAGCTGGCCCCTTCACCCTCTCAGCTCCTTGGGAGTATCCCAGGGGCCACAAGCACTCCCAGGGGAACCAGGTGCAGATGAGAGCTACCCAGGTGCCTTTGACTCCAAAGTAGGTAACATTATTCAAGAATATTCCACATTAAGGGGTGGGCAGGCAGGAGGGGGGTGGAGGAGATGGGAAAACTCTCACTGAATGGGTGCGGGGTGCACAGTTTGGGGGATGTCCACAATTGTAGCTCTGACATGGACAGTGCATGGGCAATATATATAGCCAAAGTGTTGTACCCCCATAATATTCTGAAATTAAAAAAAAAAAAGAATACTCCACATTGACAGCAGAAGATCTCCACGACGTGGGAGAGATATGAAATGTTGTTACAGCCACCCAGAAGTCACCACACCGCATCTGAGAGTGACAGTAACCAATCTGAAGCCAACACTCCCTGTTGAATGCTGCCTGTACGGGACCTACCGGGTAAACTCTCTGGTTGCCAGCAGATCCAGAGTTAGGGGCAACTCTGATCAAAAGTCATTACAGAAAGGCTGGCCGCAAGTGAGGCTAATTCTGTGGTCAGTGGGGTCAGTGGTGCTCAGAGTGGCCCAGGTTAAACCTGGTGATTCCCCACTCCCTATAAACACCTGGATCCATCCCTGGTGGACTTGAACACAGCCTGGATTTGGGGCCTCCCCAAGCTGACATAAACACACTTCTCCTGGGCTGCCCTGGCCCCAAATCTGACCTTGCCTTGGGGATGCCAACCAGGGCCCCCTGGATCACCACCTAGCTCCACTACTTGACCAGAACTCCGCCAGTTTGTGCCCATGGAGCGTACAGAATCCTTGTTTTAGATTGTTCCCAAGCACAAGATAGCTGCAAGAGCCTTTCAGGGAGTTGAGTAAAGAATAAAGCAAGGCATACACAGGCCTTGCTCTGGGTAAGGAGGCATCAGAACATCTCACAGTGGCCTGAGATGGGCATAGCAATGGTCACCCTCTCAAGGCACAGGGATAGGACTAGTTCCTTCCCATCAACTGGGCCACAGTGGCCGGTGTGGTGGCTCATGCTTGTAATTCCAGCACTCTGGAAGGCTGAGGCAGGAGGATCGCTTGAGACCAGGAGTTTGAGACCAGCCTGGGCAACATAGCGAGATCCCATCTCTACAAAACAAAAACCAAAAAAAAACTGGGCCACAGTGAGAGGAACTAAATTATGCAAATGGATCCATCCATCAATCATGTATCTCAAGATCTCAATAACAGGAGGAAACAGGAATGCCTGAAAGGGAACAGATAAGCAATTGCACTCTGTGTTGTAGCACAGAGAAGAATCTTGGAATCATATAATAAAAACCCAAATCCAAAATGAGGACCCAAGCTGGGCCCCAGCTTCTGGGCCAGAAAGGATGGATGACCCCCAGCCTGTGTCTCACCTGGGCAGCACTTCTGCCAATAAAATGCAGGCTCATTTTCCTCACCCGGCAACTGGCTTCCTCCTTCCACACTCCCCTCACCTGCTCTTGCCAAGATAATCAGTTCTCACTGCTACACCTAGCAGCCTCTTCAGTCCTCGCAGATGTTTCACACAAGGGATCTCATTCGTAAGTGTTCTGTCCCTCTGACTGCCAGGAGGCCACACAGCCAGTGTTCCTGCTCCCTCTGTCCATTCTTTCTGTCCCCTTGTTGGGGTTCTCTCTTGCTCTACCCAAATCTTAAACCCTGGTGTTCCTTGGGGTCATCAGTGTCTTCCCTTGTCACTCTCCTTGGTCTTCTCCACTCCAGTGGCTTCTGTAAGTCACTCCACGTCTCTTGTCCTGAGCCCCAGTGCTGTCCTGGTATCCAGATCCCTTAGACCCAACTGCAGGCCCCGGCCCACGCAAGGGGAAGTTGCAGACCTGGGCGTCAAGCTTGCTGCCTCCCTCTCCCGCCTTCCCACACGCAGGGTTTTTTCTTCTCCATCTTCTAAATATCTCCCGAGTCTCTACCAGGCCTCCTTCCCAGTTCCCAGCTGCTTAGTTCCTGGCACCCTCATCTCCTGCTCTGTCCCTCAGCTTCATGCTACTCTCCACTGCAGGGATCTGATCATATCACCACCCTGCTTAGCCCACCCCCATCTCGCTCTCCCGCCAGCTCTATGGAAATGATTTCTGTGTCCTCCAGCAGGCCATCCTGTCTCTATGCCTGGATGCTTTTCCCCCTCTGCTTTTCCTATCAAGTCCTCCTTGTTGTGCAAGTCTCAGCTTAGCAGTCCACTTCCTCCAGGAAGCCATCCCTGACTACCTGTGACCATGCAGGACCCACATTCTAGGTGATCTCACTGTTGCCTGCGTTTAATCTTGACAGCAGCACCTGACACACAGACTGCCCCATCAGACCCCCTGGCAGGGCAAGCCTCTTCCCCACTACTGTCCCACAGGGACTAGTACGGCACCTGGCACATATTAGACGCCCAGGAAACATGTGAGGGTAGGAGGGGCTGCTGGGCAACCTAGCCAGCCCTGTGCACCTTTTCCACTTGTCTCCCAGGGCTGAAGGAGCAAAGAAATACTGCCCAGAGCAGTCCAGTCAGCCAAGAAACAGCCTGGAACAGGCTGTAGTGGGCCCCTCTGCCTTTCCTTTCCCTGCCTGCTCATTCTTCATGTTCACTTCCCGTCCCCACCCCAATCACAACATCAAGGACCCTCCTTCCTATAACAAGAACCCTTCCTGCCCTTTCTTAACCTATTGGCAGTGGAAAGAAAACTGGCCTTGCCTTGAGTCCTAGCTCTGCCACTAACAGGCTGTGTAACCTTGGAAAAGACTCTTGCTTTCTCTGAGCCTCAGGTCCCTCATTTGTAAAATACAGTAATAACCCCACCCTGCCTGCCTCGCAGAATTGTTCTAAGGAATAAATGAAATTGGGTAGCTGAAACAGCTTCATAAACCTCAGATCCACACAGTAAGATGGTGGTAATACTATTATTCATCTTGGGTAATGTTGCATGAGGGCAGGAATTTATTGATTCAACAAATACACTCTGCACATTTACCATGTGCAAGGCACGGCTCTAGGCACCGAAAGACACCAGGGAACAAAACAAAGTCCCTGCCCTCATGCACCAGAGAGTGCTGGCAAGGGAGTGCTCAAGGAACAAACCAGGACTGCAAAGAAAAGCAGGGGGAGGGGCTGGCAAGTGACACCAGGGGCTCTCCATCATGTGCAGTCCCTGGCACCTGGTTTGAGCAGTTGCTCAAAACGAAGAACGAATGAATGAGCCAGGACAGGGCTGGAGGGAAATCGAGGCCTGGCCCTGGTTTCCTGCTTTGCGCCAGGTGATGGCGCCAGAGAGCGCGAGGACCAGGCTCCGGGGCCACAGGCGCTGCCCCCCACTCCACGCCCCCCGGACCCCACGCCCCACCTTCATGTGGCTGTAGACTGTGGAGACCGGCGTGACCTGGTGGTGCTGGTGCGAGCCCAGCAGGCCGCAGAGGCCGCAGATGAGCTCCTGGTCCTTCTCACAGAACAGGCTGAGCGGGTTGCGGTGGTGCTCACAGACCTTGGGCTCTGGGTTCCCGGGGAGCCGCAGGGCTTCGATCACCCGGGCCAGGGAGACGTTGGGCGGGGAGCTGCTGCCGTCCACCGCCTGTCGGCACACGGGGCAGCGCAGCTCGGCGTCCCGGTGGCAGGAAAGGGAGACCAGGCAGCCCTTGCAGTAGGAGTGGCCGCACTGCAGCATCAGGGGCTCCTTGAAGACCTCCAGGCAGATGGGACACTGAAGCTGGTCCTCCAGCTTGGGCACGCTCACCTGCGAGGCCATCCACACTGCTGGGGCTGAAACACATGCAGCCACCCTCAATCCTGTCCCCTCCCGTCCCCCTGCCTGGCACTCGCCAGCTAGCCCCATCCCCAAGGAAACAATGCCACTCCCAGATTCTAGTCCTAACCCACTGTGACCCTGGGCCTCAGCTTCCCCATCTGTAAAACCAAAGGTTTAAATGAAAAATGGTACCTTGGAGATAACCTGATTCTACATTTTTTACTCAGATTTGGGGGCAAACAAGACCCCATCTGTGAGGTCATTTGGAGTGATACTAATGATGCAAGCTTCAGCCCCAGCAGGTGGCCAGACCTAGAACTGGACCCCCCAAACAAGCAAAGCTCCTTCCACCTCCTGGAGCAGTTCTCAAACTTTCCAGCAACTGCTGAAAGTAGAGTTGTAATAGAGATCGCAGAGCCCACCTTCGAAGATTCTGCTTCAGGGGGGTCTCTAGTGAAACCCAGAAATCAACATTTACAGTAGACAGCCCCAGGTAACTCTAGAGTGTCTGGGACCTAGAAGGCCTCCATCCTAATCTCCCACCACTCCCCTGTGAAAACCATCAGTGGGAGAGAAGCACCATGGCTGAAGTCAGCAGCCCCAGGAGAGCCCTGGCATCTGGATACCTGGTTTCTCGAGATCCAATGGGCCTCCTGCTGGGGCCTCAAGCCGGCATCACTGACTGGATCACACGGCCTTTTCTTCCTCCCAGGAGGGGACAGCAGGCACAGAGACCTGAGAAGTGCCACTGGACATCTGCTCCACTGCCCAGTCTCTGCCCCTTCTCTCCTCCCCTTTCCCAGCAACACCCCCGTGTCCCCAAGGTCACCCAGAATCAGGTGGAAACTGGGTCACATCACGGGACTGGGGAGGCAGCCTTTGCTGGGCCCGCTCTGATAACTGCGACATTCAGGTGCTGGCCTTGGCCAAAACAGGGGGAGGGGCAGAGACAGAGGGCCTGGGTACACCATCCACACCTCACCTGCCCCCAACAGGAGCAGACAGGTGCTGTAGCATATGCGCAATGGTTGTTTCTGAATCTCAACCTCTCTCTCTCTCTCTCTCTCTTTTAGAAATTTGAAGGTATTTTTACTTACTGAGATGTTTAAATTGAGGTATAACTTACATAAGTATACAACTCTCAACCACACAGTTTGATAAACATTTTACGTAAGTATACTTACTCTCAAGATCAAGATGTGGAATGTTTCCAGCACCCAGAAGCCTCCCTTGTGCCTCTTCCCAGTCAGAACCCCTAACAAGGAAAGCCACTATCCTGACTCAGCATCCTATTGTCATCATAGCATCACGTGGCCTGTTTTTGAATTTCACACACACAGAATCACAGAGAATGTACTCTTTTGTGTCAGGCCTCTTTCATTCAATATTACTGAATTATGAACTTTCAAAATGTGAAGTCTGTCAAGGTTTAGAAGCTCAATGGCTTTCTTTTATACAGTTAGTGAATATTATGGTCATAATATACTGCTAGGGTTTGAGTGTCTCCCAAATGTCATGTGTTGGAACCTTAATCCCCAGTGTGGCAGCAGTGAAAGGTGGTGGGTCATGAAGGCTCTGCCCTCAGGAATGAATTAGTCCATTAATGGGTTAATGGGCTGATGGCTATCATGGGAGTGGGACTGGTGGTCTCATGAGAAGAGGAAGAGATGCCTGAGCTGGCACGCTCAGTCTCTCACCATGTGATGCCCTGTGCTACCCTGGGACTCTGCACAGAGTCCCTAACTGCAAGAAGGCCCTCACCAGATGTAGTCCCTTGACCTCGGACTTCTCAGACTCCAGAACTGTAAGAAATAAATTCCTTTTCCTTATAAATTACCCAGTTTCAGGTATTCTATTATAAGCAACAGAAAACAAAGACATATACTATACGTATTACAGGGGTGTAGTGGGGAATTATTAATTGGAAAAGACAGGCATGGGAGTTTCAGGGGTGTTTAGAAACAGGGAGCTCTAG
Source organism: Daubentonia madagascariensis (assembly GCA_023783475.1). Lineage (NCBI taxonomy): Eukaryota > Metazoa > Chordata > Mammalia > Primates > Daubentoniidae > Daubentonia > Daubentonia madagascariensis. The sequence goes on from JAKFHU010000086.1 coordinate 9,869,087, forward strand.
AAGAGCTCAGTCCCAATCTGCCAGCGGGGTGAGGTCCCTACCCCAGTGACAAGAAAGGCCAAAGTCTGGCATAGGCAGGTAGAAAACTAGTTTTTGTTAATTCAACAAATATTGGTTGAGAACCTACTATGTGTCAAGCACCGAGCTGGGTACTAGGAATACAGTAGAGAAGAAAACAAAGTCCCTGTCCTTTTGGAGTTTATAATACAGCAGGGGTAGGAGTAGTATTAGGTCATAAATAAGCAATACAATAGTGTTAAATGCTATGCAGGGTGGTGAGAAAGGAGGAGATGCGGTGACAGGTGTGTGAGGTACCACTTTAGAAAGGGGCAGGGCAAAGTGTTTAAGGAGGGGACTGTTGAGCTGACACCTGAAGGACACAAGGAAGCCAGCCGCTGTGGGAGGCCAAGGCGGGAGGATCACTTGAGCCCAGCCTGGGCAACATGGTGAGACCCATCTCTACAGAAAGTGTAAAAACTAGCAAGCCATGGTAGCAAACGCCTGTAGTCCCAGCTACTCAGGAGGCTGAGGTGGGAGGATCACTTGAGTCAAGGAGTTCGAGGGTGCAGTGAGATATGATCATGCCACTGCACTCCAGCCTGGGTGACAGAGTGAGACCCTGTCTTAAAAAAAAAAAAAAAAGCAGCCAGCCACCTGAGAGGCTGCAGGAGGGCAGGCCAGGCAATGGGTCAGCAAGTGCAAAGGCCCTGGGGCTGAAACGAGCTTGGTACTTGTGATGTGCCAGTGAGGAGACCTGGATAGCGGGTGCCTACTGAGAGGGAAACCCAGGAGCTGAGGCCAGAGGAGTTGGCAGGGAGGGCCTGTCAAACACGGCAAAGGTTTGGATTTAACTTCAAGGGCAGTGGGAGCTATTAGAAGGCTTTAAGGCAAGGGAATATCATCTTATTTATATTTGTAAAAGATCACTCTGGCTGCTGTGTAAGATAATGAGTCACAGTTGCTTGAGCACCTGGGTGGATGTATATTGACACCAACCACTGATATTGAGGAGATGGAAGTGAAAAACTTAAATCGTAGAATCTAAAGTTAGATGCCTGAGGACATCCAGGTGGACAGGCTGAGTAGCTCAGTGGTTTGCAGACTTAGGCAAACAACAGAGTCACTTGGAGGGTTTGTTAAAACATCAATTGCTGGGCCCTGTCCCCAGAGTGCTATTTCAGTAGGGGGAATGGGCCCAAGAATGTGCGCTTCTAACAAGTTCCCAGGCAACACTGATGCTGCTGGTGTGGGGGCTGCACTTTAAGAACCACTGGAAAAGGCCATTCTCTGAAAAGGACACAAGAACCTGGAGCTCAGGAGAGGCCCTGGCTGGCCAGGTATCTACCACCTGTTTAAGTACATCACATATTTAAACCTGTGGGAATGGCTGGGGTCTCTTAGGAATTGCAAACAGAAAGGGTGAGGCTCTGAGGTTGCTAATGTTTAGAGAGAGGGAAGAGGAGGAGGATGGAGAAGGGACAGCCAGTGAGGCAGGAAGAACACCAGGAGAGTGTGGTGTCCAGGAAGCTGTGGTGGGCAGAATGGCCCCCCAGAGACATCCATGCCCTAATTACTGGAATCTGTGACTATGTTGCCTTACATGGCAAAAGGGACTTTGCATATGTAATTAAGATCACGGCCCTGAATTATCTGAATGGGCCCAATCTAATCACACGAGCCCTTAACAGTAGGGAATTTTCTCTGGCTAGAGTCAGAGAAAGATGCAGCAGGAGAGGAGGTGGGAGGAGCCAAGCATGAGGAGGATTCAATGCACTGTGGCCGGCTCTGAGAGGTAGGGGCCCATGTGCAAGGACCAGAGGGCAGCCTCTAGGAGCTAAGGGGGGGGGCCGAGGCTGAGAACTAGCACAGATGGGGAAAACTGGATGGGGATCTGGAATGAAAGGGAACCTTGAATGAATGGAAGCAGATTCTCCCCAGAGCATCCAGTAAATAACGCAGCCTTGCTGACACCTTGATTTTAGCCCAGTGAGCGTGGCCTTGGACTCCTAACCTACACAAACTGAGCTAGTAAGTAGGTGATGCTTTAAGCACCTAGCTTTGTGGTAATTTGTTACAACAGTGCTAGACAACTAATACAGAAGCCAAGAGAAAAAAGTGTTTAAAGGTCAGAGAGTTCAACTTTGTCAACTGCTGACAAGGGTCTGGTACCTGAGAACAAAGAGGTGTGTGATGGGCCAGGTGTGGTGGTTCACGTGTATAATCCTAGCACTCCAGCAGGCCAAGGTGGGTGTGGCGGCATGAGCCTGTAGTCCCAGCTACTCGGGAGGCTGAGGCAGGAGGATCGCTTGAGCCCAGGAGTTTGAGGTTGCAGTGAGCTGTGATGACGTCACTGCATTCTACCTGGGTCAACAGAGCGAGACTGTCTCAAAAAAAGAGGTGTGTGATAGATTTGGATTTGGCAGCAAGAGCAGTCCCAGGGACATGGTGCAGGGGGAGGTACTGGCAGGCTGAAAAGGTGGAGACAGTGATGGAAGAGGCCTTCGCAGACACCTTTTGAGGTTTTTCTGTGAAGAGCAGCAGTGCAGGCACCTGCAGTAGGAAGGAGCCTAGATAAAGGATGTAGACACTGGAGGAATGATCCAGAAGGCAAGACTGGTGCAGGAAGGAGGAGATACCCACAAAAGCCCTTGAGTAGGCAAGAGGGGAAGGATCCAGGGCATCGGAGGGTCAGATCGACGGTCATTCTTCCTTTACACCACGAGGGAGCAGGGGCAGCAGGGTTTGTGGGCTTGATGATGAGAAGAAGTGGGGAAACATCACTTGTCTCCCCGTCAGGAACTCGACAGTTTGATGTTCAAGTCCTATCTGGGCCTAAATTTCTCCAGAACGCAATAGAGGAGGGAAGGCGGATGAAGGTGGAGGTAACCCAAGGCTGGGAGGCCTGACCTGGCCAGTGGCAGGTGGCTCTGGTGTTCTGGCCAGTCATCTCCGTCCAATCGTGAGCTTCACCTGCTCCCTGTGCCGTCGGTCCCCGCCAGCGCCCCACCACATCCGCGCCACGTGCTCCCTCCAGTTCGGGAGGGCCCTGTCACGTGCTCTGCCCGCCCCTCCCCGTGCCCCATCGAGCCCCGCGCACCCCCTCACGTGCCCGCCCAGGCCCCGCCCACCGCGCCGCGCCGGGTGCTTCGGCAGTTACCGGCGCGCGAGGGCTGTTGGCGGCGGTTGGAGGGAGGCGAGGAGCGCCTGCCGGTGGCCCCGGGACGGAATGCTGCTGTCGGGAGGGGACTGCCGGGTATAAAGGGGCCTTCCGAACCTTCGCGAGCCACAGCTGGGGCGGGCACACAGCCATGGGGGGAAGCGCCTGGAACCAGGGAGTCCTGGAAGGGGATGACGCCCCCGGCCAGGTGAGGGCCCGGGGGCGCCGCTTCGGGGTGTGGACGCGGGGCAGGGGCTGGCTGGGGAGCGGCGGTGGCGGAATCGGGCGGGCGCGAGGCCCTGAGGTCTGCCCGTCTTTCGCTACCAGTCCCCGTACCAGCGGCTAAGTCAGAGGATGCTGGACATCTCTGGGGACCGGGGCGTGCTGAAGGATGTCATCCGAGAGGGTGCCGGAGACCTAGTGACGCCCGATGCTTCGGTGCTAGGTACGGCCAGTGGCCCCGCGGCGGACGGATTCGGGCTCCCTGTAATTGCACTTTCCTTTGGGGTGAGGGAGGCCACATTATCAAAAAAATTGAATTTTGGGGGGTTGGAAAGGCTTTGTTTGAGTTGGGGGTTGTAAGGGGAAAGCGAGGGACCCTCCCTCTCCCCTCTGCGTGATGTCTCTATGCGCAATGAACACCTGAAGGCGCCTCGTGGAAGTTCTTGAACGTCCAAGCCGGAAGGCAGCATCCCAAACGCGGAGGAAAGAGATCAGGGTGTGGCGGCTTAAGCTCGTCAACTTCCATTGTTTCTGCGTGATGATTAAAGAGACTCAATATTCTGGAGGTGTGGGTGTCTTTGGTCCATTTTCCTCACTTTCTGTCTTTCTGTCCTAGTGAAATATTCTGGATATCTGGAGCACATGGACAAGCCCTTCGATTCTAATTGCTTTAGGAAAATTCCTCGGTTGATGAAACTTGGAGAGGGTAAATGCAGATTAAGAGCTGGGAAAGCAGGGTTTGCTTGGGGAGGAGATGAGGCACGATGCCTTAGGATGGGAAAACTGTCCAGAGCACAGGTTCTTTGACTTGGTTTTTCTGAGGCTGGGTTTTGTAAAGCAGTTATGTTCTCTCCTGCATTCCCCTTGACACCTAGGAATTTAGAAGATGGCCTACCTGGCAGGGTTATCTTTGCATCCTGACTTAACCATTGGGTATTTTTCTTTGTTCATTTATTAAGTAAACATCTATCGAATGTTTGCTAACCACAATGCATGGTGAACAGAGAGGGTGCACTCAGAAAACCAGAATGTCTCTGCACTTAAGGACTTCACAGTATGGTGGAGGAAGGATTGATCTTGAATTTGACAACTAACCTGGTAGAATTGGATGAGTGCTGGGGAGGTGTAAGCAGTGTTGTGGGTGTGCTTAATGAAGGCACAATTAATTTCAGCTGGGAGGTTCAAGGAAGTCTTCTTGGAAGAGAGCATTTGAAATGAGCCCTAAAGATTGAATAAGATTTCAATCAGAGTAGAAGGTAGGCATGGGGTGAGGAGGAGGATATTGCGGGAAGAAGGAACTCTGTGACTGAGACACAGGATACTGCTGAGCCTGGAGAGGTTGGTTTGAGAATGGTGGTGGTGCTAGGAAGCAAGGCTGACCACAATGCAGGAAACTTGGAATATCACATGGAGCGGTTTAGACTTGAAGGGAGGATAAACTAATAGCAATAAACAGGATACTGAACAAGCTTCAACCACGGTCTTTGTCTTTTGTTCCAGATATTACGCTTTGGGGCATGGAGCTGGGCCTTCTGAGCATGCGGAGAGGAGAGTTGGCCAGGTTTCTGTTCAAACCGAACTATGCCTACGGAACTCTGGGGTGCCCTCCCCTGATCCCCCCAAACGCCACTGTCCTGTTTGAGATTGAGCTGCTTGACTTCCTAGATTCTGCCGAATCAGACAAGTTTTGTGCCCTCTCAGCTGTAAGTTCCAGAGCACCAGTGTCAGCACATTACAGAGGGATGGGTTTGTGGTTTTGGTAGTTTTCCTACATAGCCTACCTTGCTGGGGATTGTATGCCCTGGGTTCCACCCCAAGGCTCCTGTGCAGTGGAGGTGGGAGGGGAGTTCCTTCACTTCCTTAGTAATGGTTCTCGGGCATGGGTCAGCATGGTGCTGGGCTGAGGTAAGGCCGTGGGTTTGTTATGGATTAGCAGTCTGAGCTGATCATTCAGTCACCCGTTGTCTAGTTCTCCCTATAGGACAGTGAACATTTGCTTTTCAACATTAAGTTTGGTTTTCAGCAAGTCAGTCATTGCTAGGGTGACTGTGTAATTGATTGTTCAAGCCCAGGACACTTGAGAGTGAGAGGGGCTGTTAACTAGATAGGTTGCCCGGGACATCAGGTATAAACTGGGACCGCCGCAGGCAAACTGGGATATATGGTCATTGTCCTCATAACTTAAGTCTTGCCTTTTTTTTTTTTTTTTTGTAGCCTTTCACATAACCCTATCCCATACATACAGGCCTTCTAATCCCATCAGCAATCATACACACTGTTTTATCATGCTGCCTTGCACTGTTGTATGTGGCCTTAATGTCCATCCCAAGGTTTTATATTTATATATGGTGTCTCCCCAGCTAAACTGTCAGCACCCCAAGTGAGAGATTGCACCTTTTTCTCATCTTTCCATGAGGTAGAGGTTCTTGGAGATGCCTGGGTCCCACCTCTGGTGTGCTGACTTAGGATCTCTGGGGGTGGGGCCAAGACCAGAGAGGCTCTACAGGTGACTCTGGTATGTAGACAGGGTAGAGCGTCATGACCACAAAGACCACCAGGGCTCTGAGCAGACCGAGACCTCCTGAATGCTTGCTGGTAAAAATGGTGGTTGTGAGCCCCAGTTTCTGTGCTTGGCAAGTTCCATCAGTTTCTTATTCTATAGGAAACTGCTTCATCAGGGAACATCTCCAGAGGACTAGAGAAGTAGAGTTCTTTCTGGCTCTAGTTTGTAAAATGGGACCGGTTATAACACCCACGTGCTATGGCCTCTGTTGGGACTCAGAGATGACTATGCACATATAAGGCAGGAGACAAAAGTTCATAATCAAAAAGAAATTAACACTGTAATAACACTTCCATTGTGGCGTTATGGCTTTATGTCCTTGCTGGTTGTTCTTGTTTTTGGTCTTCAGGAGCAACAAGATCAATTTCCACTTCAGAAGGTCCTAAAAGTGGCAGCTACTGAACGGGAGTTTGGCAACTACCTTTTCCGCCAAAATCGTTTCTATAATGCTAAAGTGAGATATAAAAGGGTAAGTAAGAATGCTTTGAAAGTTAAGTGTAAGTTTAGATCCTATGTTTGCTTAAGAAACATAGACTTTATCTCTTTCCCTACTTCTCATGAGCAGCCATTAAGAAAAATCTCATTTAAAAAAAAATCTTCATGCCAAAGGGACAAGGCTGGGAGGAGAGACACATGGGGTTGGGAGGCATCTAGCAATATTCCGTGTTTTGATCTGGATGTTGGTTACATGGGTGTGTTTAGGTTGTGAAAATTTATCGAGCTATGCACTTATTTTTGTACGTACTTGTGTGTATATGTACTTCAATTAGATGCTTTTTAAAATTCCCATCCCACTGCTCTAAAACATAAAGTTTATTAATTTTAAATTCTCATCCTAGTGCTTATTAGGTCCTCTACCAACTGACTTCTCCACCCATCTGCCATCTTCATTTCACATCTCTCTGACAGTGGAGGTTATCTGACTCTCTGAGGCGATTCCAATCTCACCAGGCCTCCGATTGTGATATATCTTCTTGTGTAGGTTCTGTTGACTGCTGTTTTCTGTTTCCTTTGTGATTCACTCATTCAACAAATATTATGAGCACTTTCTGTGTGCCAAATTGTACTCTAGGTTCTGGATGCAAACAGGACAGAGTTTAGAGTCTGGGGGCATTCTGACTTTGTCTCATTTGCATACTGGGCCTAAACTATTCAGGATTTGCATTCAGCTGAATGAAATTAACAGAATCCTGAAAAAGAGTATCGTAAACTAGAAGAAGAATTTTGAAAGGAGGCAGTCCAAGGCTGGTATATAGCAGTCCATGCAGCCATCAGGGATCCACGTTCCTCTTTCTGTGTAGCCGCCCTTAAACGTGTCCTTATCTTTTTTCTGCCCAAGAAGGTCACTTAGTCTGCAGCATCACATGGTCATCTGGGCTAGATGAAGAGAAGGGAGAAGAGTATGATGTATGTGTTTGTTAAGAGCTTTCCAGAAGTCCCCCCAGTGGCTTCCTTTTGTATCTCATGGGGCAGACCCAAGTTATATAGATGCCCTTAGCTGTATGGGAAGCTGGGAAATGTAGTTTTTTAATTAGTACATTACTAGTTTGAGAGAAATGGGAGTTCTGTTAGGTGAAGGGGGAAATAGATATTAGGTAATAGGATGTGCCACATTTGGCTTGTGTCAGTATGCTCCAGAGAGAGAAAGGGGGGTGAGCATAGGCATGTGCATGTTTTCTTTTGGAATGTGACAAAATCAGGTTCCTAAACGTGGAAGTACAGATTTTGGTTCATGGTTAGGATGAATCATGGATACTGTTCCTTGTAAACCTTCTTGAGAATGAACCTGCTTGTTTGAAAATTTTCCCACAAAAAACACCACTTCATTCTTTCCACCCCCTAGTCCTTGTTTCCTAAGTCTGACCCTGAGGCCATCACTTTTTAATTGTACCTGCTGTTTCTCTGGTTTCTGACTTTACAGATGACACACTTCTGTTGCTCTTTTTGACGTTTTTGATTCCCATTATGGAAGATGAGGTTTTAGTTCTTATTGTCACTCTCCTGTTTTTCCAGTATTATTGTGTTATTAATATAATTTTAAAAATTAGTATTCAGGCCAGGCATGGGGGCTCATGCCTATAATCCCAGCGCTTTGGGATGCTGAGGCAGGAGGATCACTTGAGGCCAGGAGTTTGAGACCAGCCTGGGCAACATAACATAGTGAGACCCTGTCTCAAAAAAATAATTAACCCATGATGACAGTGGCTTAAAGAGCTTATTTCTCACTCATGTAAAAGGCTCACAGCATTCAAGCCAGGGCTGGCTGGTGGCTCTGCTCCACAGTGTCTTCAGGCAGCCAGGCCGCTTCTCATTTCTAGGGTGGAACTCTGGCCTTGTGGTCCAGGATGGTGGCTTTTGAGTTCTAGGTAGCAGAAGGGAATAATGGGCTGAGGGCATGTACAGACATACCCTTAAGGAAGGTTCCAGCCATATGACACTTCTACTGAATTGTTTTCTAGAATCTATTCTCCTGGCCTTGCCTAGCTTCAAGGAAGGCTAGCAAATATCTGTATTCTGGTTGTACATGTTCCTGGCAAAAATTCAGTTACTGTGGAAGAAAGAGAGAACAGCTGCTGAGGGGACAAGAGTCCACCTCTTCCTCAGAGGCTTTCCTCAGATGGCTTGGTGGTCCCCACACTTGGAATCCCAGCACTTCGAGAGGCTAAAGCAGGAGGATTGCTTGAGGCCAGGAGTTTGAGACCAGCCTGAGCAACACAGCGAGACGCTGTCTCCACAAAAAGTAGAAAAATTAGCTGGGCGTGGTGGCACATGCCTGTAGTCCCAGCTACTCAGGAGGCTGAGGTGAGAGGATCACTTGAGCCCAGGAGTTTGAGGTTGCAGTGAGCTATGATCACACCACTGCACTGTGTGTGTACTGCACTGCACCACGCAAAAAATTTTAAAAAAAAAGGCTGATTGGGAACTCCAAGTGCTTGGTGGGGCAGATTTCAGTGTGGTCAGATAACCCGCACGACAGAGTGATAGGTGTTTCCTCAGGGGCCATTCGCTCCTCCTCCTCCTGCCCAGGGTACGTGTCTAGCCCCCAGTATTCTGGGAGCTGGGCAGGGGAACAGGACAGAGGTTCTTACTATCTGTTACTGAGATTTTTCCTTTCATACCCATTACCAGTATGCCACCTTCCTGCCCTCGGATCCATCCTGTCCCTGAATCAAGAGGCTCTTTGGTTCCATTTCTCTGAAAAATAGACCTCCTGATTCCTGAGGTGGTGGCCATCTGGATGCATAGGGACAGAGAGTGGAAGGAACATTTGACCTGTCCTTCCTCCTTCAGCCCCACCTACCCCTGATAGCTCTCACTCCTGGTTCCCTCAGTTCCTAGGTCTCTTGGGGCTCTGAGCTGCAGACCATTCCCTTTTATTAATACATTGACACTGCTTTGCCAAGTCAGTCATTACACTGCCTCTGCTCTGCCACATCGGGTTTGTTGTTAAGCTGCCTCTTGTCCTGTGCCCTTGTTGGAGTATACCTTTCTTATTCTTTCAGGGTTAGGAGAGAGTAGAGGGTGTGTGTTAAGTCTGCTTTGCTCAGCTGGAAGTTTTGCATGTCTTTTCCTATTAGAAATTTCCTCAGTCTTTGGAGCAGGAGACTGACATTTATTGAGCACCACTGTGTTTCCAGCCTTTTGTTCAGCATTATGTGGGCCACATAAGTATCAGGCAGGGTTCTTGCTTTCAAGGGATTTTAATCTAGTTAGGAAGATAAAATGTAGCTCAAACAACTAACAGATATCTATGGTGTGAATATTTGTGTCCTCCCAAGATTCATATGTTGAAACCCAATCACTAAGGTGATGGTATTAGGAGGAGGGGATGAGGTCATGAGGGTGGAGCCCTCATGAATGGGATTAGTGCCTTTGTGAAAGTGAGCCCTCACCAGTGTCTTGGTCTTACATTTCCCAACCTCTAGAACTGAGAAATCTCTAGAATAGTTGGTTGTTTATAAGCCACCCACTTGATGGTGTTTTGTTACAGCAGCCCAAATGAACCAAGGTAAGTATTAATATTAATATCTAGTGCTGTAGCTTTTCAGAGAAGAGGAAGATTTTTGTGGACTGGAACAACTGGTAGAGGCTTCTTAGAGGAAATGGGGTTTTAGCTGAGTCTAGAGGGATGAAACGGCAGTTAGGGAAACAGGGAGGAATTAATTCTGGGCAGGAGAGAAGATTGAGCAAAGGTATGGAAGTGAGCGGAGCCTGTTCAGGGTGTAGTTGGTTAGATTTCTAGTTTGAAACAGGTTACATCTGAAGAATAGTAGGGTAATAGAGATGAGGTGGCCAGATTCAGGAAGATGTTGTGTACAGATGAATTTGGATTTGATGAAGTGGGCGGTGGGGAACCACTGAGTTAATAAACATAATATTTGGGGAAGAGGCAGTGGTCACAAGTCCCAGCTACTCAGGAGGCTGAGGTAGGAGGATCGCTTGAGCCTAGGAGTTTGAGGTTGCAGTGAGCTGTGATGATGCCACTGCACTCTAGCCCAGGCAACAGAGCAAGACCCTGTCTCAAGGAAAAAAAAAAAGATATAAAACTATTATGTACCCATAATAATTAAAAATTAGAAAAAAATTTTTAAATAAAGTATACAGTTCAGTGGCTTTTTGTATATTCACAGGGTTGTACAACCATCACCGCTATCCCAGAACGCTTTGATCACCCCAAAATGAAACTCCATGCCTGTTAGCAGTTACCATTCCCTCCATATCCCCAGCCCCTGGTAACCTCTGTTCTACATTGTTTCTATGGATTTGCCTATTCTCAACATTTCATGTAAATAGCATCATCAAATATGTGACCGTTTATGACTGGCCTCTTTCACTTAGCATAATGTTTTGAACGCTAATCTATGTTGTAGTGTGTACCAAACTTCATTCTTTTTTAAGGCTGCATAATATTCCATTGTATGATTCTGTTGCCTTTTATTTGCCCATCATTTGGTGGACATTGCAGTTGCTTTCACTTTTTGGTTATGAATAGTGCTGCTATGAACTTTTGTGTACAAGTTGTTGGGTGGACATATGTTTTCAGTTCTCTAGAGTATGTACCTAGAAGTGCAATTGCTGAGTCATATGGTAAGTCTGTTTAAATTTTTGAGGAGCTGCCAAACTTTTCTACAGCAGCTGCACCATTTTACATTCCCACCAGCAGTGTACAAGTGTTCTAACTTCTCCATATCCTCCCCAACACTTACTTTACATTTTAAAAATTATAGCCATCCTAGTGGGTGTGAAGTGGTATCTCATTGTGGTTTTGAGTTTCATTTTCCTGATGACTAATGACATTTGAGCATATTTTTATGGACTTAACCATTTGTACATCATTTTTGGAGAAATCTCTTTAAGTATTTTTGCACCTTTTAAATTGGATTATTTATCTTTGTATTGAGTTATAAAAGTTGTTTATATATTCTGGATGCTAGACCCTTATCAAATATATGATTTGAAAATATTTTCTGCCATTCTGTGGGTTTTCTTTTCACTTTCTTGGTAGTGTCCTTTGAAACACAAAAGTTTTAAATTTTGAAGTCCAGTTTTTTCTTTGGTTACTTGTGCTTTTGGTGTTGTATCGAAGAAACCATTGTCTGCCAAGGTCGCAAGGATTTACACCTGTGTGTTCTTCTAAGCGTCTTATAGTTTTAGCGCTTACTTTTATGTCTGTGATCCATTTTGAATTAACTTGTATATATGGTGTAAGGTAGGAGTCCAACTTCATTCTTTTGCATGTTGATAGCCAGGTGTCCCAGCACCATTTGTTGAAAAGACTATTCTTTTTCCCCCATTGAATGGTCTTGGCAACCTTGTTGAAAAAAATCAGTTGACTATAGATGTATGGATTTATTTCTGGACTTTTAATCTGAACTCTCAGTTCTGTTCCATTGATCTATATGTCTGTCTTTATGCCAGTACCACACTGGCTTAATTACTGTAGCTTTAGTAAGTTTTGAAATTAGGAAATATGAGTCTTCCAACTTTGTTCTTTTTCAAGAGTGTTTTGGCTTTTCAGAGTCCCTTGAATTTCCACATGAATTTTCTAATTAACTTGTCCATTTCTGCAAGAAAGGCTTCTGAAATTTTGATAATGGTTGCATTGAATCTGTCAATCAGTTTGGGAAATATTACCATCTTAACAATATTAAGTCTTCCGACCCATGCACATGAAATGTCTTTCCATTTATTTGGATCTTCTTTAATTTCTTTTAATAATATTTTGTAGTTTTCAATGTATAAATCTTACACTTACAAGTTTATTGCTACTTATTTTATTCTTTTTGATCCTATTGTAAATGGAGTTTTTTAAATTTCATTTTTGGATTGTTCATTGCTAGAGTATAGAAATACAGCTGACTTTTATATATTGGTCTTGTGTCCTGCAACTTTGCTGAACTCATTTTTAGCTCTTTTTTTGTGTGGATCCTTCAGGGTTTTATATATAAGATCATTACCCCTCTCGACCATCTGCCTTCCCTCTCTGCAGGCCTTGTTGCTTCTCCACCGACGAGCAGCACCCCTTGAAGAGCAGCACCTGGTGGAGGCTGCCAAGCTTCTCATTCTCCTGAACCTGTCCTTTACATACCTGAAGCTAGACCGGCCGACTATGGCCCTGCGCTATGGAGAGCAGGCTTTGATCATTGACCAAAAAAATGCCAAGGCCCTCTTCAGGTGTGGACAGGTGAGTTGGAGGGCAGGGACTTGGGAACAAACATCCAAGAAAAGGTAGCAGCAGTGCTCAACTCAGGTACTGCAAACATGCTACCTTTCCTAAGTATGTTTTTAAAACTCTGTCCTTTATGACAGGCCTGTCTTCTCATGACGGAATATCAGAAAGCACGAGATTTTCTAGTCCGAGCCCAGAAGGAAGAGCCCTTCAATCATGACATCAATAATGAGCTGAAGAAACTGGCCAGGTGAGACCTCTGTCTGCAGGAACAAGAACATAGGAGATGCGATGTGGCTGCAGTTCTGGTCTATCTACCTGGGTAAAGGACTGTCTGGGAATGTTGTCCAGAACATGTTATGAGGCAGCCCCTGCTAGAGCTGGTTTTCTGAATTGCTCAGTATGCTGAAACGGCAGTTCCCAGTGAGGAGGTCAGACAGACTGCCAAACTATGTATGTCTGGATCATTTTCCACCTTTCTCTTCCTCCCACCCTATTAATAAGCTACCCCTGGAAAGGTGTTCCAGTGCAATTTTTTTTTAAAGGGTCTTAAGTATTGTTCTGTTGCCGAGGGTGGAGTGCAGTGGCATGATCATAGCTCACTGCAGCCTCAAATTCCTAGGCTCAAGTGATCCTTCCACCTCAGCCTCCCGAGTAGCTGGGACTACAGGTGTGCACCACCATGCTTGGCTGATTTTTAAATTTTTTGTAGAGACAGAATCTCACTATGTTGCCCAGGCTGGTCTTGAACTCCTGGCCTCAAGTGATCCTCCTACCTCAGCCTCACAAAGTGCTGAGATTAGAGGTGTGAGCCACCAAGCCTGGCATATTTCTTCTGTATTGATGAGATTCTCTACTCCTCTTAACATTACATATTCAATCCAGATTGCTAGTTAAAGCTTTCTTGGCATTAAGAGTCTGAGATGTGTGCATCTCTTACATTTAGAACCAATGGTTACATGTCAGGCCTTTTAGGACCTTCCAGCAATTTCCTTTGTGGTATTTAGAAGTGTTCTATCAAGTTAGATGCAGAAATTTGGGCATCTGACCATTGTTTAGCAAGAAAAGGTCAAGATAGGCGAGAGGCTGCTGAGTTTGAGGGGTCACTTGGCAAGACGCAGCCTGGAGCATCACTGAGAGAGGCTCCCACCCGTCAAGGCTGCCATGTCCTCTCGTTATGGGCTTTCTGTCCAAGGGCTTCCTGAACAGCTCTTGGGAGCTTTCCCCATCTCCTCCACCTTTTCTGTGTCACTTCCACCCTCTCCTGATTCAGTTTAAGGCCTGCTGAATTTTCAGTGTTTCTGGATGTGAGTGGAGAATTCCAGCCACCAGATGTCACCTCGTACAAACACAGACCTTCTCTAACTAGTGTATATTCTCTCAACAGCTATTACAGGGACTATGTGGATAAAGAGAAAGAAATGTGTCACCGAATGTTTGCTCCTTGCGGAAATGGCTCTACCGTAGGAGAAAATTGAAGGTAATTGAAGGGCTGGGGTGGCAGACAGGCTTCAGGATTTTGTCCAGTGTAATAGAAGTACGTTGCTCTTCTTGGCCCCCCAGTGAACAGTGGCTGTGTACAACTGAGGATGGATGGGAGGGTTGGGAAAGTTTCTTGTTGCAGCTAATGACCCAGTTACAGTGCAGAATGCAAATACTGTGGGCCTTTTCATACATAAGATTACTCTTAGACAGTTCAGCCAGACCTGGAGTTTGAATTTATAGGTTTAGGGGGCCTTGACCTTTAAAACTTCCTAAAAATATTTTTTTCATGTTTTACGTTAAACTCTCCTTGAGGTAGCTTGGGACATGAAACTGAGTATAGTCATTAATGTGATGATTTAGCTGGGTTTTGAAGTGAAGTGTCAGGCTTTTCTTAATCTGTTTTTTCCTGAGAACTTGAAAGCCTTCAACCTCACTTTACCTCTAACACATTATTAAAAAAACAATGCAGGTGTCAAGGGGTGGGGATGGGCTATAGCTCTTAAATTCTGCTTACTATTAGAATTAGAGAATTGAAGATGCTGAAACCAACGGGGAGCAGAATCTAATGTTCTACCAAACACACACCTTGTGATTCAGCAGGCGCAGGGCAAGGTTTCCCCATGAGTACATGAGATAACCCTCCAGTCTGGTCTATTTAAGAAAATTAATGGAAACAAAATCACCTGCCTCAAACACCTGCTTAGCTGGGCAGATAACTCCACTCTCTTGAGAGAAGTTAAACAAGGAGTAACAAGAAAACAGCTGCTGAACGGGCTCATGGTGATAAATCTCTCCTTTGTTGCTACCTCCATCTCTCTACAAAAGAGGCTTGGGAGAAGGAGGCAGTGAAAAGACCTATTCATCCCAGGCATTCTCACAAATGGTCTATAAACTGCTGCTGTCTGCCCGGTCAGATGCAGCCAGTGAGCATCAGAAGTAAATGTTGCCTTCATCACTGACGCCAACCCTTTGACCCTGGCTTTCAGGTCTTTGGGGGTGGGGGGACTTTGGAGTCGTGTTTGCAGGTCTTCTGAACTGAGACATGAGCCAGAAGACTTCTCTAGTTTGCCTTCTGTTAATGTCCGGTGGAAACAGAGGACTGTTTGCTGGACGTTTTGGGCTGTGATCCGACAGGTCCTGCCATTAATAAAAATCCAGTTCTTCTGTGGTCCATCCTAAAACCAGGCTTGGGAAACCCAGCTAGGCAACAGTTTCCTTTTTGTTTTCTTTACCTCCTATTCTTTACTTTCTCTGTAAGACTTTGGAGGCTGATTTTTATTTTATTTTTTATTTTTTTATTTCAATAGACTTAGAGGGTACAAGTGTTTTTTGTTACGTGGATAAATTGTATAATACTAAAGGTCAGGGCTTTTAGTGTACCTGTCACCAAATAGTGTACATTGTACCTGATAGGTAGATTTTTATCCCTTACTTCCTGTCATCCTCCCTGCTTCTTAATTTCCAACGTCCTTCGTGTCTCTTTGCCCGTGTGTACCCTTCACTTAGCTCCCACTTACAAGTGAGCATGTGGTATTTGTTTTTCCATTCCTGAGATACTTCACTTAGGATAATGGCCTCTAGTTCCATCCAAGTTGCTGCAAAAGACATTACTTCGTTCCTTTTCATGGCTGAGTAGTGCTCCATGGTGTGTACACACACACATACCCCTGCCACGTTTTCTTTATCCACTCATCAGTTGATGGTCGATTCCATATCTTTGCAATTGTGAATTGTGCTGCAATAAACATTCAGGTGCAAGTGTCTTTTTTAATAAAATGACATCTTTTCCTTTGGGTAGATACCCAGTAGTGGGGTTGCTGGATCATATGGCAGGTCTACTTTTAGTTCTTTGAGGACCCTCCATACTATTTTCCATAAAGGTTATAATAGTTTACATTCCCACCAACAGTGTATGAGCATTCCCTTTTCACCCCATCCACACCAGCATCTATTGTTTTTTGACTTTTTAGTAATGGCCATTCTGACAGGAGTAAGGTGGTATCAGTTGGTTGTAGCTATATGGCTTTATTTCTGCGTTCTCTGTTCTGTTCCATTGATCTGTGTGTCTACTTTTATAACAGTACCATGCTGTAGTTGTTTACAATAGCCTTGTATAATTTGAAGTCAGGTCATGTGATGTGGAGGCTGATTTTTTAGATAGTTTCCCACATATTTCTAATTTGTGAGTTTGTCTTACCATCAGTAGTGACTGTGTTTGGGTCTAAAATGGCCACAATTGTCACATTCCCACTGCCATTGAGATCACAACATATTTTAGCTTTTGTGTCTTTGTTCATCCTGTTCCCATTTTTTTCTGTTGTACTTGCGGCCTAGTCAGTCATTAAAGACGCTAAAAACTTAATCATCTTGAATATCTAGTTTTAACTAGGACCATTTCCGCTTTTTTTCTTGTCTTCTTAGATGTTAGATATTACTGACTTGTAAGATTACTTATGGTGGAATGAGTTTTCTCTCAATTATATTCTCTAAGCCTCTGATTATGGTAGATTGAATTTTTTGAGATCAGAGAACACGTGTTTTTCATCTTTGTATTTTCTGGCATCTGGAACCATGCCTGGCACTTGATTGGTGCTCAGTACATGTTGGTTGGATCAAGTGTAAAACAGCCACAGCAGTAGACCAGCCTCTTGTAAAACATGTCTTCTGGGCTGGCTCTTATAATGACTGTCAGGACTCCTGTTATTGCCAGTGACAGAAGCCCATCTTTAGCGTCAGCCAAAAAAGATTTACAGAAGGGATCCTGGGAGTAGCTTGCAGAATTAAAGGAGGAGTTTAGGCAACGCTTGCACAGGTAGAGACCAGGCAGTTCTGAGGCCCTCAAGAACTCAGTCTCCCTCTGCTTCATTCTCTCCCACAGGGAGTGCCCAGGCATCCATGTTCACAGCTGTCTTTCTAATGGAGGGAGAGCTCTTCCTTACCCCGTGCCTCTCTCCCCTTCCTGTCCCACCTGTAACTCAGTTTGAAATATCCTGGGCAGGACCTTGACCTGGTTTGGGTATGTAGAACCCTGCAGAGTGTCTCTCTTTCCCAGCACCATACAGTAGGAATTGGGATAAGAATGACTGTCCAAGAGAAGGTGGCTGCTGTTTCCTAAAACCCAGGGAGTGGAGACATAATACACAGCAAGATGCCCGTCAAGGGTACCGGGATACTGTGGTGCTCACTGTTGTTGTGAGTGGAACTTCAGTCCTGCTGTGGTGGAGCAGGGGCCACTTCCAGTTCTGTGAATGAGGAGTCTATTGCAGCTCCTGGTGCTGGACGTGGAACAGTGGAAAGAACAGAGATGTCCATGGCTCTGGCATGGAGTCTCACTCCTTAGGGTTTCCAGAGGGCCAAAACATACACCTCTGGATGGGAGTGTTCTTTGGGATAATCTAAAGAGTCAAGATTAGGAGTCAATGCTTTAACTCACATATATCAGAAGACTTAGAGGTTTATAGCAAACCCCGAGTGCATATTTGATAAGCTGTTTTGAAACTGCTTTTCCTGTAGTTTGCAAAGCAGTGGAGTCAGTATTCCTATATTTGTTTATACCACATTAAAACTTTCATAAGTGGACATTTTTTAACTATCCCCATGGTAAGACTTTTTATTCACCATAGCTCCATCCGCAGTAGTAGTGATCTTATCAGGGGCACCAAAGAGCTTTTGTAACAGACACTACCATAGTTGGAAACACTTGGAGTGGCATTTAACATTTTTCTTCATTCTGTTTCTGTTGCCTTTCATCCCATCCTCAGTTAGAGTTTGCATTATGTTCTTCCTTCCCAGGATGCTGGTACCTGAGACCTTGCAATAGTTTTACTGTGTCTGGAAAAGACCTGTAAAGGGAGCTCTTATAGCTATTTTCAACCATATAAACGGTTAACATACGACAGGTGACATTTATTCTGTGGTTTCCAAAGATCAGGACCAGTAAATGGACACAATAGGAAGACAGAATTTGGCCTAATATGAGGATTTACTAATTAAATATCCTACCGTAAGTGACACTAAGTTCTCCCAACATTCAGAGCACACAATGAAAAGGTGCCACATTTGACTGCTTTTGGAGAATGGCCTTGGGGTAAGCGCCTGCTCCCAGGCTTCTCCACTGTGTCCCACAGAGGAGACAAAACCCAGGGGGTGGAGACGATACACAGCAAGATGCCCGTCGTGGGTGCTGGGATACTGTGGCACTCACTGAGCTCTCTTGAGAGCTGGTGCGGTCTCTGTTAGGGTTGTCTGAGCAGAGCTAGAGGGCCCCTGAGAGGTGGGTGATGTGTGGGATCAGATGGCCTTTCTGGTCCTTTTTTACTGGTCAGGCCCCTGCAGACTTTCAAGGCAGAGGGTAGCAGCTCCCATCCTCAAAGCACTTCTAGTAGAGATGAAATATGTCTTGTACTTACTAGCATTTTTTAAAAAATCACACAAGCAAAGGAAGTAGGTTCAAGGGCAGACAAAGATTTTGTTGCCTGCTGGTTCAGAACATACCAACCGCAAGGACTGTCCCGCGCCGCCATTGAGGGCCTTCCTTCATCGCTGACTCCTTCACCGTGCCTGTGGGGAGCCGGCTGTGCGCACTGTCCAGGTGCTGTGTGGCGTGTGGGGAGGAGTGCAGTACTAGTCTGCTGTTCTGACGAGAGCTGAGATTATCTGAGGGGGCTGAAGGGGCAGGGGGGGATACATTTGAAGTGGCAGGTGTCTGAGTGACAGGTGATGACAGCAGGAGCGGAAAGGAGGCAGGAAGGGAGGACACCGTCTGTCAAAAGAATTCTAGTGACAGCCCAGAACTTCCCTAAAGGAGGGTGACTGTAATACCCTAGGGTCTGAAAATGACCTATAGTTCCAATGCTATTTATTCTGGAAAAGAGAAGCTTTTAGTTGGTGTGTTAGCCATCTGTTGATGGAAAGAGGTAGCTGGGGTGGGGAACAGAATTAGGAGTCCAGGGACAGTCTCTGTGCACCCAGAGTGACCCAGGAAAGCTGCCCGAGGAGTGGGCAGGACTTGAGTGAGTGTCCGGTTACTTGGCAGGCCCGGCTGGACTGAGGGCAAAGGGCACGGTGACATCCACACCGTCAGCTTACCGAGGCATAGCTTTAATTCTTTTGCTTTTGGTTTGTCATATTTTATTTTTCTTCTAGATTGTTTTGATAGCATTTGTCACCATTTATTACTTTTTTAGCTTATTTTAAATAATTTTGATCCAAATTTTTATTAATCATATTTTAAATGCCAGGTATTCTTTTATATGTTTTATGGGGATTAATGTTTTTAATATAAGATCTTTATAATGTAGATATTATCTCCATTTTACAGATGATAAGTTAGGCATGAAGAAGCTAAGTAACTTGCCACGGTTGCATAGCTCATAAGTGGTAGAGCTAGAGAGTCAAGCCCTGGCAGTCTGGCCCAGGGCCACCAAGTTACAAAAACAATCAGTACAAAAGGGGAAACCAATTTCAACTTTTAACTTCTGGGTGTTCTTCCATATGGCTAAATATTATGTTTATATTGCCACTTCTTGATTTATCAGTTTGGACATGTATCTGTTGACTTCTTCCTATGATATGATATAATACCATCTCTTTCCTCCCTTATAGTTCTATTCCTACTTATAGACCCTCTATTAGATTATTATAATGAAAATAATACATACTCATACTGTGTTTTAAACTAAAGACAATATCTCTTATACTCTACTTTGTATGATAACAATATTATTAACTGAAAAACTAATGCTTTTTTTTTTTTTAAGAGCTCTTGTTTTTCCTGGAATTTCTAATTACCTTTTATTCATGGAGCTGTTTGTTTTTATCTTATCCTTATCTTTTTTTATAAAAATCTCTGTGGTACCATATAATCTATGAGTGCCCTTTCTTCTCAGGGCCCTCCCTCTTGGAAATCTCCACATTTGTGTAGCCGTCTGTACAGATTGTTCTGTAGGTGAATGCACAGCTGCCGTTCTAGGACTTCTTGCATCTCCCGGGTTGAATCCACTATTTCCTGGATCCCTTTTCTTGGTTTACTTCCTTGTTCTGACATTTTTGAGCAGCTTATGAAAATTGGAGATACAGGAGATAAATTACCTGAATCTCTGCATGTCCAAGAATTGATTTTATTAGGTCTTCACACTTGATTAAAAATATATAGCTGACATATAGCCAGGCATGGTGGTGTGTGCCTGCAGTCCCAGCAACTCGGGAGGTTGAGGCAGGAGGAACTGGAAGCCTGGGCAGCAAATCCTCCCCTCCTTTCTCTCTCTCCCCCTCTCTGTATGTATATATGTGTATATACATACATACATATATACACATACACACACACATAATATAGCTGGTTTAGGTTTTTAGAGTGAAAAGAACTTTCCCCCCCACTTAGTCCTTAGGTTAAAACCTCTCCCTCATTAGAAACTCTCCCCCTATTAGGATCTCCCCCCACTGGACTCTATCCCCTCACTCTTCCCCACACTCAGAGCTTACAGACCCTTCCTGCTAAGACCTTTTAACCTCCCCTGCTCAGACCTCTTCCCTCCTCACACCCGGCCCTGCCTTCAGGCCTCATTCCCCAACCCCCGTGTGGGGGGGTGGCGCTGCCTGCCCCAGGACTCATCTCCCCTGCAGTGCCATTTCTGAGAAATCTGCTTTTTCTTTCTGTAGGGAATCTTTTAGTATCTCTTTATTCTTGATTCATCTAAAATTTCACAGTAACATGTCCGGGTACCACCTGATGTTCAAGTCCTTTAAATAGGCATCTTAATTCTAGAGATTCAAGCTCTTAAGAGGTGAGAAATTCCTTTGTAATATTTCTTTAATCATGTCTTCCCCTTCTTTTCCCCTGTTGTCTTGTTCTGGGATACCTATTGGTTGGATGTTGGACCTCCTGCAGGGATCCTCTATTCTCTATGTCTGCCATCCCCAACCCCATTAGCGGTCCTGTTAGGAAACGGGCCATGCACCACCGCCTGAGCTCTGCACCCCCCCCATGACACCTCACCCCCACATCCCCAGTCCGTGGAAATGTCATCTTCCAGGAAACCGGTCCCTGGTGCCAAAAAGGTTGGGCACTGCTACTCTATGTCTCCTAAAAATTTTCTGTCATTTTCTCCCCCTTGGAAATGTACTTTGTCTTCCAACTCTCCCATTTTCATTTCGGCAATCAAAATTTTGAATCTAAGCTCTTGTGAGATTTCCCTTTTTCATAATATCCCACTTCCCCTGCTTTGTATTATGAAAAATCTCAAATTTACATAACTAAAGATAATAGTTTTAATGATTACTCCATGTACTCAACATCCAGGTTTAACAATTATCAATGTAAAGCCAGTGTTTTAATCTATGACCCCACCCATTTCTTCCCTATATAGGGGGGAAAAAAACACTATTTCCTTCTATACTGTCATTCAGTATTTCCAGAATACTTCACTTTTGACACCAGACAGTGGGGGGGGGGGTTCCCCATGCCAGCCACTTCACCACCAGCGGGGTGTCCTACAGTTCATTTCAATTCTAGCACAGACCTCACAGGTGAAGGGCTCAGTCCCACAAGACTGCTCCTACTTCAGACTCCAGTTACCAGTCCGGGTTGTCACCTGCACTTCTTACCAACTGGCTATAAATCAGAGGTTCCTAAAACTCCCTCCTTGGGTCAGTCGTTTACTGGAACAGCTCACAGAACTCAGAAACACCTACTTACATTTATCAGCTTATTTAAAAGGATACAGATGAAGAGGCACACAGGGCAGGGTATGCAGGAAGCGGGCAGAGCTCCTGTGCTCTCTCTGGGCGCACCCCCCTCCCAGCACCTCCAGGTGTGCAGCAACCCAGAAGCTCTCTGAACCCTGTTCTTTCAGGCACAATTGATTAAATTACTGGCCATTAGTGATTGGTTCAACCTTCAACCTCTCTCCTCACCCTAATCCCATGATGTGTTCCCCCTGCACCCAGCCCCTATCCTGCGGCTGTCCAGGAATCCCCTGCCACCAGTCATGTCAATAGCGTACAAAAACACATCACTTTGGAGATTCCAGGGGTTTTTTTGGAACTGTGTGCGGGAAACAGGTGGAGATCAAATGTATATTTCTTTCTATGTCATAGTCCATCCCTGGTCTCTGGCTACAGACCCCTTAACAGCAAAATAATGTACAACTCAAAAGATACTGGCATATTTCTGGAATCCTGTATAGTGTCATTAACGATTAGTTCAGTCCATCACCATATCATATGAAGATGTCTCCCAGAGTGAGGCTGTGCAGGTTTGCAGCCTTCCATTCGGTCTTGTCAGATTCCAGAAGCAGGAGTAGTCTTGGCAAACACTTCAGCCTTTCAAGCACATGGTATAATTGAGCTAAGAGATGTTATCACCTCTTGCTGTTAGCCTCTTTCAAGGTGTTAATATGATTTCCCTCATTATATAACTCATTTATTCATTCCTTTACCCTTAGCTACTGTTCTTTCTCTTCATTTATACCCAAATAATTCTATCTTTGGGAGGGACATTAAGTTCTGCCACTGTGCTAAACAGGTTGCAGACAGGCATAATAGTCTAGCAAGTACCTCCCACTAAGTCCACTGCTATTAAGATTAAGATACAGTAAGGTTACTTAGGTGCAGAACTAGTGGGCTGTTTTTCCCACCAGGTAATACGGCCGCATTCACTGTTAGCCCCAGTTTTGCCAGATGGGATGGAGGCACAACCCACCCCCATCAGGCCCTTAGGAACTCTGCTACAAGGTTTCTTAGGTATTATCCCTACTTCTAACACTTGTAGTTGCAGCCCTGGTCCTTTGACTGCTGCATCAGGCAGGTAAAAGAAAAAGAAAGTTAAGGTCATGTGGGGAAGAAAGAAAACAATTATAGTCTATGCCAGTGTCCTGCTCCCCAGACGAGGATTGCACAGTCACACTATCATCCCCACCCCCTTTCCCCACGTCCACCAGAAAAACAGAGGACTGTTTAGTGGGGACACTCCTTTAGTTGCACCCATGCGACTGGGTGAGTGCACACTTGTGAAGGTGTGGCAGCCAGCCCTTCATGCTTTTATCTCCCCACTGTTTTAGACAATCAGTGTTTTTTAATTTTCCATTCTAATTCTCTATCAAACTGTTACTCTGAGAAGGATATCTCTGCCCATTGTCGGACATTGTGGGCTATAAAGTGTTTCTTGGTCTGGAGAGATGACGGTTGGTCGTCTGAATTGGTGCAATATCTTTTGTTCTGGTTCTTTTATAGCACCTGAGTATGTGCATCTTCCTCCTGGTAACTCCGGAATCAGCATCTATTCCTGTCAAGACCCATTTGTAGCCACCCAGGGCTACCAGCGTTAGTCTGACTTGCCAGCTATGTCCAGGGTCTTCCCACTAGGGAATCTGTCCTATAGCCATCAGAAGTCTGTCTCTGTTACTGGCAGGCAGAACAGTTCTTATTGGCATTATGTACTGAGAGGGTGCAAAAGGAACACGTCTAGATTCAGCTCATTTCTGCATTACTGAAGCCCTGCTGCCCCATGTGCACTCATTTTCCAAAGCCAGGTGGCCACCTCAAGAGAGCACGTGAGGATATCTGCTTGTCCATTCTCGTTACCTTCTGAAGGGTTTTTTCCTGATGGGCATTCACATGCTCTGTTCTAATGCACCCCTCATATTCCCAGTGATTTCCATAGGGTGTGTCCCATACAGGAATCCCTTTAATAGGCCAGGTTTCCATTGCCCTCCTTCGTACCTGACCATGTAGCCAGCCATTGGCCACTGCCCATGGGAAAGACCCAAACACAGGGGTTTTCACACTGTTCAGTTCTTCCATCATCACTGGGAAAACAGCATGCAGTTCAGCCCACTGAGCTGGTTTGTTTTCACTTTCTTCGGTCAGGGTGGTGGCCTTCCAAATAGGATGTTGTCTGTTTACCCTCAACCTGCCATCCACAAACCATGCATCCCTTTTGTCAGCTGTTTACAGTGCACTAGTGACAGTAGAATCCGGTAGCTCCTCATGCTGTTCCAGAGTCAATTCTAGGAGAATAGAGGCTCTCTGATTGTGAGTGTTTCCTCCTTGCATTCCCCAGGTAGCGAGATCCCATATAAACCATTTAAATTCCCTATTCCAAAGTCCCAGTAGTTGTCACTGGGAGGTGCTTACAGTCTTTTGCCATAAGCCCTGTCTACACTCCACATAGGGGTTTTACGCAGAGAATTTGCCCCTACCAGCTTCTAGTCTACACTGTGTGGGTTTGGGCAGTCTTACTGGTTATCATTTAATGTGTCCAATTAATATTGTTTGAAGGGCAGTTTTACAGTGCTAGGTGGAAAAACATCGCCAGATACAATGTGTGTCCATCCCTATGGTACAATCAGGTAAAAGAGATATTTGACATAAAGCCTGTTCAGACATGCCAATTCTCCTACAAACTTTCACCTTAATTCCATCAACCCTTACATTCCTAACTATAGCTTCCATTAGGACTTTATTAACAGGTTTGGGTTTTACAATACTAGGTAGAAGAATTATTCCGCAGCCAGACATCATATCCATTCCCGTAAGATATTCTGGTAGAGGAGACACACCCCTTTATATAAAGCATGTTTAAACATTACAGCTCTCAGAATCCAAACATATGTTGTGTCATACTCTTACCCCTGGCCCTGCTGAGTTAACTTAAAGCACAGCTCAGTAATCCTGTCATTCCATCCACAAGGACTTTCCTAGGAAAGCTCTAAAAGATGTTTTCTTCTGTTCTCTCAAATGTTTGTTTTCTGCTTTTTTGCTTGGCTTTTCTTTTTTCCATGCTGTAGATTTTCCACAAATGCTTGGTTGCCATTTCACATTTAAGAAAGAAACAGTAGAAAAGTTGGCCAGTACCTCTCTATACCTGAGCCTTCTCAATGAACTCTTCCTAGGACTGAGCAGGGGGGATCCAACCAAAATTCTTTGGGATCCTTAAATACCAGAAGGAAGGGGCTTTGTGCTGAGTACAGCTCCTACACTAGCTTCCCTAATTTTCCTCAGATGGATTTTTCCCCCTAAAATAGCAGATACAAACGCTATATAATTTTAATCTGTATTTCACCAGTTTCTAGTGAAGAGCATTTTTGTGTGTATTAGCTATCCATATTCTTTATGGAAATTGCCTATTGTTCTCCTTTGCCCACTCTTAGGTTGTTTTTATCTATTGTAAGAACCTCTTTCTGCATGAGGGATGTTAATTAGGTGTCTTTTATGTAAATTCAAATATTTTCTCCCAGTTTTAATTTATTTTCATATTTACATAGTCACCTGTGTCACTCTTTCTTTGTGGTTTCTGGGATTCGTGTTATGCTTGTTTGGCCTGTGGGGGTGGGCAGAGTGAGCAGGAGTAAAGGGCTCGGGGTAAAGGGCTTCTTAACAGTTCTTCCCAGAGTCTAAGCATCATTTCTTGTCTATAGTGCTTTATCATGTCCATAAATACATTTAACTTTCCCAACATTCTTGTGAGGGAGAAATGATTATTTCAGTCTTACAAATTGAGGAAGGAATAAAGAGAATTAGGACCCTTTCCCTGTGTAGGTCTTTGTGCATATGTGTCAACAACTGTGACCATTTTCATTGGATTTGAAATGTAAACTCTGATGATATCTGAAGCTTGAAATACATTCGGCTGCTTTATTCAATTGGAGCATGACCCTTGAGTGTCCGTGGACTTTCATCCTTCTCTTAGGTGTTCAGGAATTCTCCCCCTTCTCTGCTTTTCATACTTAAGAGAAGCTGAAGCCTTTGGGCTATAGAATTAAGAGGATTGAGCCGTGTTGCTTGGCCAGCCTTGGGGAAAGAGTATTTTAACAGACTTTAAAAAAAAAGAAAAAAGGTTTTCTGGGAAGTCAGAGCAGCTCCCAGGAAACCCCAGTGGAAATAAAGGCTGGGCTGTGGAGCACATACTCCTGTTAGTGGAGATTCGGGAATTGAGTCCTGGTTCAGAGTTGGCCTGAAGTGAGTGCTGAAACAGCAGGCCCCTCGGAGCCTGGTGCCAACACTGAGGCCAGAGGTTCCCTTGTTCCAAAATAGCCTTCCTGTGTCCTGGCCGTACTGGTCACTGCCAGGAAACCCCAGGAGCGGATCAGCATCTCTCACAGTATGTGACTGGATCTAGATAGGGAATCTATTTGATCCCCTTCTTCCGAAAGAGATTAAGAACTCTCAAATCTAGTATTGAGTCTGGAAATATATTTTGTACATCTGGTTAGACTTGTCTGAATCCTGGATAAGTAATAACTTGTTTAAATGTATTTTTTGGAGAAAAATTTTTTTAAATGTATTTTTATAATTTTGTATATTATTAATTTTTCTGACTTTCTTTGCCTATGTCTCCATTTTTTTTTTCCCCTCAAAATGGAGTTGTATGTTCTCCAGGGTAACTGGCCAGCCAGGCATTCCCCTCTTGTCAGATGAAGGCCATGCCATTTTCCAGGAAAACTGCTAGACATAGTCTCTTGATCTTCTGGATATCTGTGAAATGCCTTTTCTCCCAGCTCAGGAGGTATCATTGAAGTCATCCCTTTGTTGTGTGACTATAAATACCTTTTAGGTTGGTACCTTTTCATTATACCCCTTCCTGGGAAAGCATTTCCCCTGGTAGAGTTTCTTTGGCCCCTTCACCTCTCTCCACATCCTCTCTTGGCAGCTATAATGGAATGGGCCCTAAACCTGCTTCCTACTGAGATTTACTTTAGTGGTTTCTGTGTTCTTTGTGAATGAGGTATCAATGAAGCCTAGTTAGTTAAATTCCAGGAGATAACTAGGTTCCTTTTTTTGATCTTCAAAATGAATAATCATGGAAATGCCCTTTATGATTCATTATGGAATTGAAAAATGGGAAATTTGGATTCTCAGGCTTAGCTCTCTTGCTGTGACATTAGCTAAGTTGTTTCACCTCTTTGGGCCTCAGTTTTCTCATCTGTAGGATGAAACAATCAGATCTTTAAGGGCACTAAGTAGTCCTTTAGGTTGTTCTCTATTAAGACCATCAGATGTCAACTTAGTCTGTCTTTAATTTCTTGGGTTCATTATTAGGTACATAAGCCCTGCCTCCAAGCATATATAACCCTAGATGCCAATTTGGATAAATAAGCATACAGGAAAATAGTGACAGAAGTGAGCCTAAGCAATAAGGAATGAGCATCAAGTACGTGTCTTAGTAACATCTGAGGGAGAAGACAAGGAGTCTCCCCTCTAGTTTTCTTGACTGCCCCGAGTTCTGTGGGGTGTTGGTCGTGCTCTCATGACTTTGGGTTGTAGCTGTTGTTGACTTTACTTTTGATGCTCCCCTGCACTCCAGAGCAGTCCCAGACCCAGGATGAAGCTGAGATGAACCAGGGTGAGCGTAAGAGTTTCATGAACCCAGAGACGGGTTTTCAAATCTAATAGATAACGGGAGTGGAGAGCTGTGAGCAAGAATCCTCTCTAGCACAGAGGACGGTTGTAAGCTCACAAGGTGAGGGGTGTGGTCTGCGCTGTTACTGTGACGGCACCCGCAGCAGTCAGTGTCGGCATCACAGCCTAAACAGAAAAGGCAGCCTGAGACAGACTGTTGAAGCAGGCCTCGGCTGCACGATTCTGTTTGGCATCTGAGGTCATAGACCTTCATTTTTCTGGTGAGCTGAATGTGGTGGCCATGAATGTGAGCAAATCTGTATTAGTTTTCTATTGCTTCTGTGAGAAATGGCCGGTGGAGGCCACCTACATTCCTTGGCTAGTGGCCCCTTCCTCCATCTTCAAAGGCAGCAGTATAGCATCTTCAAATGTCAGTCTCTGTCAGTCTCAGCCTCTGTGTCTTTGGGTCTCTCTCAGTCCCTCCTCCCGTCTGCTTCTGTCGTCATGTTGTCTTCTCTTTCACTACCCTTCCTGCCTCTCTTAGAAGGATCTTTCTGATGACATTGGGCCTACCAAGATAATCCAGGGTAATCCCCATTTCAAGATCCTTAATTTATTCACAGAGTCCCTCTTGCCTTGTATGGTAACATTTACAGGTTCTGGGAATTAGGACAAGGACATTTTTGGGGGGCATTTTCCTGTCTTCATACCCTCTTACATATCAGCATCTACTGGGAACTACACATCTCTCTAATGCAAAGGTAGCTCAGAACCATACATCCTAAACATTCTCACCTTAGTCCTTTCTATCCAGATGAGATCATCATAACAGCATTTTTCTAGAACATTTCCTTTTCCTTGTAGTAATCCCTCCTGGTGGTTGGGAGAGTAATGGATACAGATGTATCTTGTTTTATTGCTCTTCATTTTATTGCTCTATGCAGTTAGTGTGTTTTTTACAAATTAAAGGTTTGTTACAACCCTGCATCAACAAGTCTATTGGTGCCATTTTTCCAACAGCATGTGCTCACTTCGTGTCTCTGTGTCACATTTTGTTAATTCTTGCACTTTTTCATTATTATTTTATCTGTTATGGTTACCTGTAATCAGTGATCATTGATGTTACTATTGGAATTGTTTGGGGGTACCACGAACCACGGCCGTAGAAGATGGCAAACCTAGTGTTGTGTATTCTGACTGCTCCACTGACCAGCGATTCTGCCATTTCTCTCCCTCTCCTTGGGCTTCCCTATTCCCTGAGACACAATATTGAAATTAGGCCAGCTAATAACCCTACAATGGCCTCTAAGAGTTCAAGTAAAAGGAAGAGTTGTACATCTCTCATTTTAAGTCAAAAGCTGGAAATGATTAAGCTTAGTGAGAAAGGCTTGTCGAAAGCTGAGATAGGCCTAAAGGTAGGCCTCTTGTGCTAAACAGTTAGCTAAATTGTGAATGCAAAAGAAAAGTTCTTAAAGGAAATTAAATGTGCTACTCCAGTGAACACATGAATAATAAGAAAGCAAAACAGCCTTACTGCTGATACAGAGAAGTTCTAGCGTTCTGGATAGAAGACCAAACCAGCCATAACATTCTCTTATTCCAAAGCCTAAAGTAGAGCAAGGCCCTAACTCTATTCAATTCTCTGAAGGCCTAGAGAGGTGAACAAGCTGCAGAAGAAAAGTTTGGAGCTAACAGAGGTTGGTTCATGAGGTTTAAGGAAAAAAACTATCTCCATGACATAAAAGTGCAAGGTGAAGCAGCAAGTGCTGATGTAGAAGCTGCAGCAGATTATCCAGAAGATCTAATTAAGATAATTGATGAAGGTGGCTACATAAAACAGTAGATTTTCATCAGAGACAAAACAGCCTTATACTGAAGGAAGATGCCATCTAGGACTTTCATAGTCATAAAGGAGAAGTCTGTGCCTGGCTTTAAAGGACAGGCTGACTCTCTTGTAAGGAACTAATGTAGCTGGTGACTTGAAGCTCATTTACCATTCCAAAAATCTGAGGATCCTTAAGAATTATGCTGAATCTAGCTGGGTGCAGTGGCTCATGCCTGTAATCCCAGAGACTTGGGAGGTAAAGGCAGAGGATTGTGTGTGGCCAGGAGTTTGAGAACAGCCTGGACAATATAGCAAGACCCTATTTGTAGCAAACATTTTTTTTTTAATTAGCCAGGCATGGTGGCATGTACCTGTAGCCCAGCTGCTTGGGAGGCTGAGGCAGGAGGATCTCTTGAACCAAGGAATTTGAGGCTGCAGTGAGCAATGATCATGCCACTACACTCCAGCCTGGGTGACTGAGCGAGACCCTGTGTCTTAAGAAAAAAAATTATGCTAAATCTGCTCTGCCTATGCTCTATAAATGTAATAAAAAAACCTGGATGACAGCGCATCTGTTTACAGCGTGGTTTACTAAATATTTTAAGCCCACTGTTGAGACCTACTGCTCAGAAAAAAGATTCCTTTCAAAATATTACTGCTTATTGACAATGTACCTGGTCACCCAGGAGCTCTAATGGAGATATACAAGGAGATGAATGTTGTTTTCATGCCTACTGGTTTCTTACGGATGAGCAAAGAAAGTGATTTCTTGAGGTGGAATCTATTCCTGGTGAAGATGCTATGAACATTGTTGGCACAACAACAAAGGATTTAAACTGTTCCATGAACTTAGTTGATAAAGCAGCAGTGAGGATTGACTCCAATTTTGAAAGTTCTGTGGGTAAAATGCTATCAGACAGCATTGCATGCTACAGAGAAATCCTTCATGAAATCAATCAGTGCGGCAAACTTCACTGTCTTATTTTAAGAAGTTGGCACAGGGCCGGGCGTGGTGGCTCACGCCTGTAATCCTAGCACTCTGGGAGGCCGAGGCGGGAGGATCGCTTGAGCTCAGGAGTTCGAGACCAGCCTGAGCAAGAGTGAGACCCCGTCTTAAAAAAAAAAAAAAAAAAGTATAAATAAATAAATAAATAAATAAATAAATAAATAAAAAGAAGTTGGCACAGCCACCCAAACCTTCAGCAACCACCACCCTGATCAATCAGCAGCCATCAACAATCAAGGCAACACCCTCTACCAGTAAAGATTACAACTGGCTGAAGACTCAAATGACCATTAGCATTTTTTAGCAATAAAGTATTTTTAATTAAGTTATGTACTTTTTTAGACATAATGCTAAACTGCACACTTACTAGATTATAGTATAGTGTAAAGATAACTTTTATATGCACCCAAAACAAGCCAAAAAATTCACATGACCCACTTTATTGCAACATATCCTTTATTGTGGTGGTCTGGAACCAAACCCACAATATCTCTAAGATATGTCTGTGTGGGATGCAGACTGGAGCCAGGAGGCTCTGGCCATTCCCAGCCAAGAGAGAAGGGCCTCAACAAAGACAGTGGAGTGGAGAGGAGGGAGAAAATTCAGGGACTATTTTATTTTTTATTTTATTTTATTTTATTTTTGAGACAGAGTCTCACTCTGTTGCCCAGCCTAGAGTGCCGTGACATCAGCCTAGCTCACAGCAACCTCAAACCCTGGGGCTCAAGCGATCCTCCTGCCTCAGCCTCCCGAGTAGCTGGGACTACAGGTGCACCCCACCACACCCGGCTAATTTTTTCTATTTTTAGTAGAGACAGGGCCTCGCTCTTGCTCAGGCTGGTCTTGAACTCCTGACCTCATGCAATCCTCCCTCCTCGGCCTCCCAGAGTGTCAGGATTACAGGCGTGAGCCACTGCGCCTGGTCAAGGGACTATTCTAGATGGAAAAGTCACACAGTTTGGTGTTGGATAAGTCCAAATGAAGGGAAGGAATCAAGGACCCCAGGTTTCCAGCTTTGATGGCCGGGTCCACAGAGGTGCTGCCAACTGAGAGAGGCTTGGGACATCTATTTTTAGTTTTGGGCTTGTCAGACTTGAGGCACCTGCAGGACTTAGGTGGAGGTCACTAGCAGGCAGTTGGATATGAGTCTGGGGGTCAGAGAACAGGCCTGGCCAGAGAGAGGTGGGAGCCACAAGTACATACAGGGCAATGAACTCCAAGCATGGGAATGAGGTCACCACGGGAGGCATGGAGAGAGGAAGGCAGTAGGCCCAGGATGGACTTGGAGTGCTAACACGGAACTGAGAGAAGGGACCTGGAACCAGGAGAACGAGCCACCGTGAAAACCAGGAAACTGAAGTAGGGGCTCAATTGGGTCTCCTTGGTGGACTTCTGGGAAGCCTCTGAAGTAGTTGTGTCTACACGTTCCATGGCTCTCAGCTTCCTATGGGGTCTCTAGCACCAAAAAAGGTTAAAGAACCTCTAGAGGGTTGAATTTCAAAAATTAACCAGTCAAGATAAGGACTGAAAAATAATTCGCTGGGTTTTACAACGCACATCTGGATGCAAAGGCAAAGCTCAGCCTGCCCAGGACCTCCTGCAGGCTGGCTCAAACACAGGTTCCAGGGCCCTCCCAGAGAGGCTGGGTGAGCAGGTGATGTGGGCGCAGCTGGTCTGTGGACCCCCTAATGTAGGCTACTTCCTCAAGACATTTTCAGGGGAACAGGAGGAGGATGGTTAGATGGTAACTAGGAACATCACATATTAAGTAACGCAAACCTTGTTTTGAAACAATGGCGGCAGTTGGGGTGGCACTTTGGACCCTTCTTTGACTGTATGTCAAGGCACTGTGGCAACTGATAACTGAAAGAAGTGTGGCAGGGCCGTGCCACCCCCAAGCGGGGCCGGGACCTGTGAGTGCTCCTTTTCCATTCATGCCTGGAAATGGTGGGCTGCAGGAGACCATCAGCTGGCTGCGTGTTCCCAGCAGCCTGATGCCTGGCTCACAAGCAGAGGCAGGCCTTCTGTAACCACTGAGAAGTAATTGTACTCCCTGCAGAGGCATGTAGCCAAGGGAGGGGACAGAGAACTGGCCCAGAGGACCACCAGAGAGGCTGTGGGACTGCAACGGTCAGCCAGTATGAAGTGGGCCACCAGAGAGGCGACCTGAGGAGGCCCAGCAGTGAGACTCAGCCCTGAATGGCTGTCTGGCAGGGGGGCAGGAGTGGGAGGGGTGGATGGAGGAGACAGCCAGAGGACACAGCACCTGGCCGGCTGGCCAGAGTGTCACAGCAGTCTGAATAGGCAGGGCTCCAAATAAAACTCTTCTCCTTCGGTTGTAATTATTTGAGATACCCAGACTAGGTTCTTAAGATAGACTGTGAATACTGCATTTTGAGAAAGGGAACCAGTTAAATGGTTTCAGGGAAGGGCTATGAATCTCCACATTTATCATATAAAACCTTTTTTCATTTTCTGGGATTATTAAAGAGGGAGTTTTCATCAATTTTTTTAAAGGGCTGTGTGACCCATAAGAGGTTCCAGAGGTTTCTCACCAGGTGATGTTCATGGCTGACAGTCTACTTTGGTTTGCTATTGTGGAACATGGGGAAGTGCTGTGGGACAGGGCTGCAAGGCGGGGCTGGTATGTGACACCCACCACCCACCCACTGCCACCGTGGGAACGGAACGCTGCTAAGCCCTGAGTCTCAGCTCTTTGTCCTCAGATTTCCGACATAAACATCCTGGGCTCTGCTCTGCAGCTTCCAGCTCATGGTTCCAGGATTACATCACTCCTCTGTCTTCTCTGTTACATTTTCACACTCTTCTTTGATTACTGCTCATTATTTTGTGCTATTATTGTGGACACCGATCATATCATTGCTTGAGTTTCTAGTTCACAGTCACTCTGCCTTTTCCCGAGGCCTCAGGCTTATTCTCACTGGAAGCAGCTTGTTTAGTATTAATATATTCAGCTGGAGTCTGCCCTGTTGGACCTTTGTCTGTGTTCACTGCCTAAGTCTGACTTCCATTGTCTTTGTAGGTCTTTGGGCTTATCTTTCCTTGAGCCATGAATACGTGACAGCTTTTTTTCCTCTGGCTTTGCACCTCTCTGTGCTACGTGTGTTGGGTCTTCAAAATGAAGTATAAGCTTTTCTATTTTGGTGCGTTTTCATTTATGCTGAAGTGTTACTTTTTAATGGCTCCAATTCAACTAACTGAACCTGGTAAGATCCTGGTATCTGAAGGGATCTCGGAGGTTCTCTCTACCCACCTGCATTTATGCTCAGAGAATATTGATTATAGAGTCTAAAGTCATTTCATGGGACATAAACTAGATTGAAACTATTTTTCTTTTTTCACTTGATTATTATTAAACTTGTCATTATGGACATTTTCAAGCCTGCCCAAAAGTAAAAGGAATAGCATGATTACCTGCCCACATACTCATTACCCATCTTTGGCAATTAATCAGCTTTCTCATGTTCTGTTTCCTCTACCCAGCCTCCAGTTTTTTGGCAGCACTTAAATTATAGCAATGCTACATGCTTATAGTTTAAACCAAACAAGGAGGGGAGAGGACAGTAAAAGTTTCCTCAGCCCTATCCACTCTCAGAAGTAACCACTGTTGATGTTTCAGATGTATCCTTCCTGAAGTTTTTTTTTTTTTTTAATATTCAAGAATGTTAGTGTATATGTAATTTTCTCAAAAAGAATCATACATTTTGTACAAGAATATGTTTTTCAGTACATTTTGGATGTTTTCTAAGTTAGCACGTGAACTATTAATACCTCATTTTAAAGAAGTCACTGGGTAGCATTCCATCCTATAAGAGTGTCATAATATTTTTAACAATGATTAATAGAATATAATATAGCTATTAACCTCACACCTGAATTTTCCATGATATTTAAAAGTCGTATCACTGGGTTGTATAATATGTGTATCTTCCCCTGAACTACATATTGCTAAGTTGATCTCGCGAGTGGCTGTACCAATTTACCATCCCCTCCACACCTCTGCCGTCATTTGTATTGTTAGGCTTTTTAATCTTTGTCAATTTGTTGCATCTGAAATAGGATCTCATTACTAGCATTAGCAGATCTCTCATGAAGCTTCTTTTCACATGTTTACAGGGTGAGGTGTCCTTTCTGTAAATTGCCTGTTTCTCTGTAACCAAAACACCTGATTTTGTTGTTGTTTTGATAGTTGTATCGGTGGCGTCACTGAATGTACCAGGCATGTGATCATCACATGCAAGTAATAGTCATTTTGTCTTCTCTTTTCCCCAGTTTACATCTTTTTTTATTCAGAGCTTGTCTAATCGAGTAGGCTGGTGCTTCCAGAACAGTGTTAGATAGTAGCGATGGGTATGTACACCTCTCATGACTATAGTGGAGCTGCTGCTTGTTAACACCATCAAGCATGATGCTGGCTTTTGGTTGAGCTATATTCCTTTTGATCATGTTAAGGAAATTTTAGAGCAGAAGCATTCCTCTTAAGCAGAAGAACAGTTCTTCCCCTGAGAGAATGCATTGGTGAGACCATTTTGTAATGAAAGGCCTTTAAATTAAACTGAGTAGGAGGATCTGAGGCAAAAGGGAGCTAAACTTGCTCTTCATCATAAGCTAATGAGAGTTTCTTGTTTTCCTCAGGCTGCTTGATGCTTGAGAGGGAAGAGTTTGGGGGGAACCTTTGGACTTGGGAAGAAAGCAAAAAAGAGAGCCCAAAATTTCCCCGAAGAGGGGCAGAGAGGACCTAAGCAAGGTGGTGCTGAGATTAGTCAGGGGCTCCCAGGCTGCATGGGGCAGAGGCGGGGAGCTTTATGCAGGTTCGAGTTTGATCTGCTGGTACTTCCATTGCTGTTGAGTAGAGTTCAGATAGTGAGACTACTTATATGAGGGGCCTAATTCTACATTTTTGATGTTTAAATGTGTTTCCTTGATTGCTAGTGAAATTAAACGTCTTCTCATTTTTGTTGTCTATTTACATTTCCCTTTCTTAACTGACAAGTAGTGTCTTCTGTTTCCTTCTAATACTTTTCTATTATAGTTTTATTTTTGTGTTTAGATCTTTAAGTTATCAGCAGTTTATTTATATCCTTAATTTGAAGCATGGATCTAACTTTATTTTTATTCAGATGTCTGAACAGTTATACCCAAACCTTCCATTTAGTGACTTAAAATACCACATATTTTAAGTGACCAATGAGTTAAGTCGATCAAAAGTAGATTAAGTCATTCCTCACTTTAGTACTAGAATGACCCTTGCATGTTTGTGTATAGCAGGTTGTCATTAGTAGTGATATAATTAAATCCCATTCATAGTAGAATGATTACATCCTGCCACTTTAATGCTCTGGTGGGCCTCCCTCTTCTCTTACAGGGCATGGTTTCTTGAGTTCTGTTTTGGTTCACCAGTATGCCTGGACCTGAACACAAGTCCTGTTGGAACTCAAGCTGGCCAGCAGTTCCAAGTGATCAGAGGGAATGCCGAATTGGTTTTGTCCCCAAGCCTGGCCATTTGCATTAGACATTATTGTGAGATTGCTGCTAGCTCAGTGATTCTCCCTGACTTTGCCTGGGGTCAGATAGGAAAGTGCTTCTGATGTTTCTGCCCTCATGCATCCTGTGTGGTCGTGTCCACATCCAGCTACTCTGGCTCTGCCCAACCCATCCTGTTCAGGATGCCCAACAGAGTACAGCACATTCTTCCTGCTTCTGTATTGTGGTGGCCCTCATCCTTGTCAGGTGCTCCTCTTGGGCAGCTGTGCTTTCTCCCATTCAGTCCTCACTCTGATGGATGATGATCAACTCTGATAACTTGGGAGCTTGCTGTATCAGTTAGGGTGTCTTTAACTCAGGAACCCTGACCCACAGCTCTCCCCGTTGTTACACAGGAAGGATAGTGAGGCCCTACTGAGGATGAGGACATACCTCTGGAGTAGTGTGGTCTGGAGTCAAATCAAGGAAAGGGCCGGGTGTGTTGGCACATGCCTTTAATCCCAGCACTTTGGAAGGCCAAGGCAGGAGGATCACTTAAGCCCAGGAGTTCAAGACCAGCCTGGGCAACATAGCAAGACCCTGACTCTACAAAATTTAAAAATTAGCCAGTCATGGTGGCACACACCTGTCCCAGCTACTTGGGAGGCTGAGGCAGGAGGATTGCTTGAGCCCAGAAGTTCAAGGCTGCAGTGAGCTATGACTGAGCCATTGCACACCAGCCTGGGTGACAGTGTGACACCCTTTCTCTTCAAAAAAAAAAGGGGGGCTGGGGGGAAGGGAGCAGACAGACAAGCCTAGGACAGCATTTTCAGAAACTTGGCTGTGAGGGAGAGGAGGGGCGTGTGTGTATGTGTTGGGCAGGAGAGACATCAAATGCTGATGGCCCAACAGGGAGGGAGAGCTTTGTTTTTCAAGATATTTTTATTTATTGTGTCTAATCTCCCTCTAGGTTGTTAGCACACACAGGCAGAGGTTTTTTTGTGTGTGTTTTTATTCACTGTTGTATCCTTACCACCTAGAACAGTGGCTGGCACATAATAGGCACTCAGATATTTATTGAATTAACGTTGAAGCATGTAGAGTAATTTTATTTTTATGGAAATTAATTCAGGACTTTATGTTTGTTAATATGAAGCTTAGAAGCCATTCATATAGTTACATGTCACTGTTTTAAGGCTGTCTTGGGTGCTGCTTGTCACAGTATTTCTAGGCTTTACAGTTGACCCACTGACCCAGTTTGAGGTGTTTGTTGAATTTGATTAGCTCCCTTTCTGGACTTGATGTTATCCATCTAGCTGGTAGCTCCTTGCTGGGTGGAAAATAGAAGTGTTGAGCAGCAGATTGCCTGGACACCTGTGAAACACCACAGATGTCCCTCGTGCTGTTGACATTGGGCCAGTGGTGCTCTCTGGGTTGTATTTAAATAGATCATACATCTGCCTAGTTGTATGTTTAAGTCCATTTTTCTCCATCTGGCCCTCAGGAATATCACAGAGTGGTGTTTCTTATGCTCCTGTGTTCCTCATTCCTTATAGTAGTTGCTTCTTGAGGATGCCTAGATAATGCTGTTTTCTTCCACTGTAGTATAAACAATACATAAAAAGAAATGAGGTTAGGCTATTAGAATTAGAGCCTATTCTTGTTTTTATTTGCTATTGATAGATTATAATTCAATAATCCCCTCTCTTTCCTCTCTACCCCAACACACCAAAGGACCTAGCACCTAAGAGGGAGAAGAGGGAGTGGGGTATAAGGAACAGAACTCTCTCCAGTCAAACTGCCAGAGCCACAAATAGTGGGAGAGAAGTATGAGTAGAGGCTGAAGTTGAAGTTTTTGAAACAGTAGGGTCTTAAATATTAGAATGACAGTGTTCTAAAAAGTACTTGTTAATACAACTAATATTTCCATCTGCCAGTGATATCTTCTGAACTATTGTGGTTGCAACTGTTCTGTGCACATGACTTCGTGTTCCAGATTTTTCAGTATATGTTATTTTAAAAATTTGCTACTATGCTTCCATAACCAGTTTATTAAGGACTCTGATCTCATAAGGGTGAGATATGAAAAGTTTTCTTTCTTTCAATAACTGGTTGCCCAACTGTGCTGTAATGAACCTCAACCTGCTGGGCAGCAGATTGTTTAACAACATATTGGACAGATTCCATTTATGGAATCACTTATGCTTTTTAGAACACTGTCATTCTAATGACATTCTAGTTTTGTCTTAAGGCAAAACTTTAAGGAGCATCTCCTATCACCCCGCAGTTAAAAAACAAACAATAACAAATACGGCAGGCTTGTAGAACACTTTTGGACCACATCGTTTATTGTGCATTTGTATGATTCTACCAATTTTTATTTTA
This sequence comes from Daubentonia madagascariensis, assembly GCA_023783475.1. Classification (NCBI taxonomy): domain Eukaryota; kingdom Metazoa; phylum Chordata; class Mammalia; order Primates; family Daubentoniidae; genus Daubentonia; species Daubentonia madagascariensis. Next base: position 9,907,222 of record JAKFHU010000086.1, read on the forward strand.
CAATAATTTGTATTCATTCATCTTTCAACCTTATTATAGTTCAGGGTCATGAGTGGCTGGAGCCTGTCCTAGCAGCTCAGGGCACAAAGTAGGAACCAACCCTAGATAGGATGCCATTCCATTACTGAGTGCGCACGTGCACACACACTCTCACATTCGCAGTCACTCATACAGTCAGTTTACATATGCTAAATAACCTAATGCGCGCATTCTGGGGATGTGGAAGGAAACTGTGGTACTCAGAGAAAACCCATGCAGACATAGGGAGGGCATGCAAACTCCACACAGACAGTGGCCCCAGGTAGGAATTGATTTTTTTTTCTCATCTACGTTATAATGAAACATTGAATGAAATGACATTATTTGAGGATCTGCTATACCATAGTTTTCTGTTTGTCTATATCTGTCTTTTCTCTTCTCCTTCTTCCTTTTGGACTGAATTGTTTTGGTTTGTCTGTGTTGTGGGAGTTGTAGTGTTCCATTTTATCTCTCCTATTACAAACTTTACCATTGTAGGTTTTTTCTTTTTCTTAGTGCTTTCTCTACTACAATATGCAACTTTAACATACAGTCTAAATAATGTCATTGCTCTTCACATCTAACAGAAAAACCTCACAGTAGTATACTTCCATTTCTCTCCTTCTGTTTATCTATTGCCATGTAACAACCTACCCCAAAATTTAGTGTCTTAAAACAACAACCATTTTATTATATCTCATGATTTTTTAGGTTAGGAATTTGTGCAGAGCTTAACTGGTGATTGTTTTTCTCTATGTGGCATCAATTGAAATCACTTGGTGGCATTCACTTGACATATGAGCTGGGCTGGAGGGTCCAAGATGGCTTCACTCACATGATTTGGCACCTTGACAGGGATGGCTGGGCTTAGCTGGGACCATCAACTGCAGCCTACACATGGCCTCCCCAGTGTAACGATCTTAGTGTAGTCAGACTTACACGGCAGCTTGCGTCTGTGGTCTGAGGAATAAAGGGGAGAGGAAGTGTTGGAAAAGAGAAGAGCAGAACTGCCAGTCTTTGAGAGCCTGGGGCAGGATACTGGCTCAGTATCATCACTTCACCTTAGGGTATTGGGCAAAGCCGTCTCAGAGCCTGCCCAGATTGGGGGGAGGGGGTGTTCTTTGTGCTTTTGTTCTTATACCGTCTGTTTTCCACAAAGCAGCCAGAATAATCTTTTTTGAAATGGCATTTCTCTGTTCAGAACCTCCAGTGGCTTCCTGGTGCACTCAGAATGAACTCTGTGGTCCTTCCTTAGCCCTGCATAGGCCTGCCGACTTGCCGCTTGCTGTCACTCCAGTTTCCTTTCCTAACCTTCCTCCTGATTTCATGCCACCTTAACCACACTGGCTTCCTGGATGTTTCTGAAACACTCTAATCACATTTCTGACTCTTGGCCTTTGCATTGATATTCCTACAGCCCTGAAAGCTCTTCTCCTGACTACTCATAGAGCTCAGTCTACTTAAATGTCCCCTCATCAGAGAGGTCTTCCCTGGCTACGTTATTTCAAGTAGCAAGCACGTCATTCTGCATCCCCACATCCTGCTTACTTTTCTTCACGGCAGTCATTATATATCTGCTTATTCATCTCTTTAGCCCACTAAAAAGAGCTCCATGAGGGTGGTAACCTTGACATTTGTAAGCTGAATTTCACTGGTGCCATATTTTTATAAATTGTAATAAATAAAGGCCATTTAACAAAGGCTAAATGTGTACTGAAGCTTAACCAACAGAGTATCACAGTATCTATAGCACAAAAAAGCACTACTAGTACTAGATTTAAATGAGAAGCAAGATGCTGCCCCTGCACTGAGCCACCTGGTGCCACTGCCCAAGGGGAAAAGATGTCCCAGGCAGGTTTCTCTCCTCACCTCAGAAATTGCTCTTCTGCAATAAGGGAATTCTTATTTCAGAGTCCCTCCCCCTTGCCTCCCAAAAAACAATATGGCCCAGACAGCTGTTCACACCAGTATACAAGTGTTGGGAAAGGGTATATATAGCAAACACCCTTTGTGTACCAGTGTTTTACATGGGTCTAGAACCAGTGTTTGGCTCCAGGGAAATTAAAATTGGGGGATGATGGGCAAGCAGTAACTACAGAACTATAACTACAGAACTATAAATAGGTGGTTATAAAACTTTCACATGTGTGCTCTTCTTCAGATAACTGTCACATGTGGTCTTATAACAGCTCAGTTATTATCATTTACAGATGAGGAAATAAAGGATGTATGGCTTGTCCAGGAAATAGTGGAGCCCAGAAGTTGAACCCAGGCCTTCTGGTTCTAGATAAGTCCTACTGTGCCATCTCTGCTGTCAACATGCCCGTGTTGATCTGTCTGCAGGGCATGAAGCACATTATAGAGAGGGACAGAACTGTGCTGTGGCGCTACAGGAGAGACTTGTGTCCAGGCTTCTTGCTGGGTCACATTCTGAGGGGCTCAAGCTGCCCAGTGTTCATTACAGGGGTCTTGCATTTCCCTTTGAAAAGCAGCCACTTATGTTCAGCTCTTGGGGAGGGTTTTCCATGTCTTTAAGTGGTTAAGGAAATGTCACTCCCTGTGGAACAGTTGAGAAGACTAATAGCTTAAAGCCCTACCTGCATTCAGAAATTAGTCATTTATCTTTGAGCCTCATCTGAAAAATGAAATTAAACTGGATGATCTCTTAGGGTCCTTTCTATCCTGATTTTCTGAGATTGTGTCCTGTGTTCTTGATTTGACGTTTCAAAGCCACCGTATTAATTGGTAAGTTTCCCAGCTTACCAGTTAACATCTGTCTCCTGATTCCCGTCTAGTTGTCATTGGCCATGAACTGTCACTGTTCTTGGAACTGCAGACCCAGCACTGGATTGTGGTTCCCCCATGCATGTGACTGCACCGTGGTAGCTTCAGGCTGTGGTTGCTTATCATGGGAACTGCTGAGATCTATGGCATTTCTAACTGCTGTTTGATTCCTAGATTCTTCAGCTAACTACACACAAGAGGAGTGAGCTCTGGAGGTCTCCATCATTGCAGGGGCAGGCAGAAGAACTCCCCAGTGCCACTCGGTTACAGTGACCTGCCTGGAAGAGGGGCTGGAATTCCACAGCCCCTGTCATTGTCTCGTCTCTGACCAATGCTGCTGAAATGCGTTTTCACAGGTGCTGTTTCCGGTTTCACATTTTCATACACAGAGTAGGAGAACGTGTAGCTACTGACACTAGAACACTGCTAATTTTTTTAAGGCAGTTTTTTTGGTTTTTTAAAATAGAATTAGTCCTTGGTTTTTCTCCTGGTCACAACCAGCTGCTGATGTCCGTGGGTAAATACAAATAGAAATTGCTTTGTGTATTTTGTAGGGTTCTCTGTTTTGAAGACAGAATTATGTTACAAATATTTTTGTTGTAAATAAACACTTCCTTGTCCTAGCAAGATCCAGCATAAATTAATTGTGTGAACTCAACTAAATGTCTAATGACAGCAGGTGGGGTAGAGGGAAGCCATTTGCAAAGACCACCTGGATCAGCAAGAGTGGCAGTTGGGTTTGTTTTCTAGAGCAAGCGATTCTTTTTGATTTACCTAATAATAAAATGCTTACACACTTGGATTGGGGCTCCCTTGAAACCTGCTCCCTTCTGTGGGGAGCTGGTGCAAGACAAGTTAATTGGAAACCTTGACGTCTGCTGATCCTCCCATGCTTGGACACCCCGGAGCTCCCTGCCCGACACAGACCTCTGTGGTCTGGGGTCTCACTCCCCTGCAGGCCTTAGTGTCTCAACAAGTGTCCTGTGCTCCCTTCTGGGCTGAGGCAGGAGGTGCCCCCCCAGCCCTGCCCCCACCCCTCTTGGCTTGTTTTGCTTTGGCTTTTGCAGTCACCCACAGCTGTGCGTTCCCATCAGCCTATAAACATGCCCAGGCCTTTCCCACAACCCCCACACTGCCCTCAGATCCTTCCCCAACCCTGTGTCCTCACTCATCACCCTCCCTGACCTTTGCCATCCTTCTTGGCCAACCCTCTTCAAGAGTGTTGTCTACACTGGCTTTCTCCACTCTCACACCAGTTACTCCTCAGCCAGCTGCCTCCCCACCATCTCACCACCCACCTGCTCAGGCAGCCTGATCCAGCCGGCATCTCTTAGTACTGATTGGACCTGACTTTACTACTTTGAAACTTCCTCCTTCCCAAGAAACTGTCTTCCCTGAATTTCCAAGCTTCCAAGAGAATAATGCTCTTGGATTTCCTCATGCCCTTGGGAGGGCCGCCCTTTGGCTTTCCTCTTCTCTTTGTCCCCCTCCTACCACCACTTGAAAAAACTCTAGAGCATTTCAGATGACCCATTCAGACCATGGCTGAGTTGGAGGGCTGGGAACACTGCCTGACCCAGAGGCACCTGGCCTGCACCCCCACCTTCTAACACCTCACTTTCCAACCAAGTCCTAGGGGAGCAGGCTGGGCCTGCCTCTCTGCCTGGAGAAGAGGCCAGTGGAGTTGCTGGGGGACCAGCTACAAATAGGTCTCCCTGGGAGATCCCTGCCCCTCTTGCTGGTGGTTCCTTCTACCCATGCTGCTAGAGCGCCAGCCACAGGAGACTGGTTTTCTCAGGAGGCCATGAGGACCCTGTGGATGCTCCCTGAATCTGTACCCCCAGACCTCACAGCCTTGGCCTGGCTTCATCTGGCATCGGAAATCTCTTAGTCCCTCCAGATTCAGGAGGGCCCAGACCAAACCATCACCTCACCCCACACCACACTCTGCCCAGCCGCCTCTGCTGACCCCTGTGTCAGCAACCAGCATGATCACCTGCCCATCTGTCCTTCTGTACCCTTCTCCAATGTGCTCGTACAGCCGAAACAGTCTTTCTAAAAGTCAGCCCCACCATCCTTAAGAGGTGCTGTGGTTGTCTTCACACCTGGGTCTTAAGGACCTCCTCTGCCTCAGTTCTTGCCACTTGGCTCCGTGCCCTCAGCCCTACCTCCCACCCCTCAACACCACCTTTCCAGGCTTCTCCTTGGAAGAGGGTTGCTGAAGGGACTTCGGCAGAGGGCTGCTGTGATGAGATCAGTGTTTCAGGGAGTTACTCTCATAGTTTGAAGTTATTAAAAGTGTGAGAATACACTTCACCCTAGCAATTCTACTTGTAGTACTCTGTCCTTCAAAAACATTTACACTTGTGGACTAAGAGGATGTTTGTTGCACCATTGTTAGTGATATGATAAAGCTAGAAACAACTGTGAGTCCTTCAAAGGGACTTGGTGAAAGAAATCCCAGCATAGCTGTCCTGGGGAAAACTTTGAGGCTTTTATAGAGTAAGATAGTGGTCCCAGTCCAGTCGATGCCTTGGCCAAACGGGCCTGCCCCGCCTGCCGCATGTTGGCAGGATGGCCCACGAGCAAGTCTCCTGCTCGGCCAAGTGCTGTGACGGGCACTGGGAGTACCAGCATGTCATGTTACCCCCAGAGCTTTCCACACACACGGCCTCACCCCTCTGTCTGAAGAGGAGTGGAGACCTGGCGTCCAACAGAGTCTCGGCTGGCTCATTACATGAGCCGTGAGGCAGATGCCACATTCTGCCCTTGAGATGACCTCTTCCAGAAGATCAGCAAAATGAAGATCTGGGGACCGGCCATGAAATCTTTCTCAAATTTGAGGTGTGTGTTTAAGGAATATTCAGTGAATGCAGACCATTCATCATCGCTGTGCGATAAGTGCCCGTTTAACTTTATCTGTTAATAATAATATCGGTTAAACTTGGTATGTTGCACTAAAAAAGAGAATGAGGTAGAACACGGAGAGTAATACATGCAGCTTGAACATGCTATGTGTGTGAAGGACTGGAAGGGTCACTGCACAGACCAAGCGGTGGCCATACAGCATGGGCAGTAGAGGGAGGGTCCCACGTTCTTCCTGGCTGCTTCTGTACAACTTAAAGATGTATCCATATACTGTCAGTGTAATTAAAAAATTAGAGGGAAAACTACCTGGCTCCCGTGTAGACTGGAGGATGGGTTGGAGGGTAGCAGGAGCTGCTGCAGCAGCTGCCCTGTGAGGAACACTTAGTAGGAAGGCAAGCTGGTTCCCCCTTACCCACCACACGTGGGTCTGCGTGGGACAGTGGTGGCTTCTGTTCCTGCCAGGGAGACACATGATCCCTAAAGAACAAGGAAACTGGCTCCAGAAAAGAACTTGTAAGAAGCCCCTGACTCAGGCATCAGCACATGGCACTGAAGTCCAGCCACATCAGTTTGTTCTTAGTAAACCACTTTTCACCTGAGTGGATTTGGGGGTTTTAGTCCCCCTTTTAAGCTCTGGTGCAGAAGACAGAGTTAATGATGCTGCGGGGTCCCGGCATAACATCATCTCTGGTGCATGCAGACCCTCCTGTTTCAGTATTTATTCATGTCCTCTTGTCTCCAGACCCCTCCCATCAGCAGCATGCTCGTGTGCATCTTAGTGTGTTCTTACAAAATGTGTCTGCTGTGGGTGTCATGCAGCCAGCCTCCCCAAGGCCTCCTGGATGGTGCCATTATGGGTAATGACTGCTGCTCCTGCAGTAGGGCCTCACAGCAGGGCTGCAGTTTGTTCCCCCAGCAACACTGGAGGCCACCAACAGCGTCTGTACTTACCAAGGACAGGAAAGGCTGGCTTAGCTTCAGAAACTCATCAGAGCCAGGACTTAGTGGCTGCCTTTCCTGCTCACCTGGGTGACAGTAGGACTGTTGGCTTAGGGCCCCTGGCTCTCCAGCCCCTCCCTGGGAGCCTTTCCTTGCTCCACCCCTCCCACCAGTGGAATCTTGATGGTCATTTCAGAGGGAAGGGCATTGAGGCCCTGGGACTTGCCCCAGGTGACAAAGGTAGAACCGAGGTAGACCCCGGTTCCAACTTGGGTTTGTGGGCTCTTTCCATCAGGCTCTCGAGGAGCTCCCCTCACTCCACCCAAGGCCAGTTTCTGTCTCCTGAAAGAGGATTTGAGCTCACAAGGGCCTGGTTGACGCTTGCTGTGCAAATTGGGCAATAGATGGCGACATAACCCTCTCCATGCTTTCTGGGCAAACTTAGTAGCCCCAGGGGAACTTTAATGCCCACCTCGCCTCTGCCAGTGGCCTGGGCTTGTGTGCCAGGGCAGCTGCTGAGAAGGGCACTCAGCCTCTTTCTGCGACCCAACTGCCAAACCCCTTCCCCAGGAAAGGGTGTTGGGCCCGCCTTGCCCTCCAAGAGTGGGGAAAAGCAGAGGTGTAATCAGCCCTAAACACTGCGCGGCAGGTGCCTGAGGAAATGCTCCAGGCAGAGCAGCAGGAGCAGAAGCCTGGAGCACCTGAGGAAGATGGCAGCCAGGACCATCCCGGGGGCTGTGTCAGGCTGAGGGCTCCTCTGTCCCCAGTGAAAACCAGTCCTGGAGGCGCCTTCTGTCACTGGCTCAAGAGCTGGGCTGGCTGGAGGGAAGAGGCTGAGCTCTTTCCTGGCACGTGCTCTATCTGACCTGGTTAAGGCGCTTACCTCAACGTAAGTGCTTTGACCAACTCAGTCATGATAATGTCAAAACAATGGTGAGCAATCAGACTTAATCCAAAGCATAGACTAAGCAAAAATGCCTCCTCTGTGTGTGTGTGCATGTGTGTGTTTGCAGGCATGTGCATGTTTTTGGCGTAGGAGGCAAACATTCTAGAAAGAGAAATGTCAGCAGATAAATAACAATATAGTATGATATAAATATTATAATAAACTAAAAAGATTTCTTATAAATGTGATATTCTTAATTTACAACCCTTCAAACTAAAAGTGCAAGTGACGTGGGGAGACTTGAGGCAAATCTCAGTGTTCCCCCATCCCGCTCCCTCTTCCCAGCTCCCTCCTGCTGAGTGTGCCCTCACCCCTCTGGTCCAGGCAGAGCTGCCCTTCCAGGGAGAAGGAACATTTAAACCCAGACAAGTCACCATCCGCAAAGGGAAAGGGCTTGGGGGGTGATGGTGAGCTTGGTAGCTGCTCTTGGAGAAATCCAGAAAACAAGAAGAGCAGCAGGAGGCAGACTCCAGACAAATGACTACTTTGGAAAAGGAGCCACATGGCATTGCATAAGGAGCCCCAAACTTACTCCTGCCGGGTGGCTCTGCCCCAGAGGCCCTGCAGTGACCCTGTGAGGCCTATGCCAGGGGGAGCTGCTGCTCACTCTGTGCTGGGTACACAGTGGGTGCTCAATGAATGCTAACTGAATCTGAACCCTAATTCCTGATGCTGAACTTCCTGTTGGTTTCTAACACCATTTTGAGGCAAGTTATGAGATGGATAAGTAAGTGGAGGTATGCTGGGGCCACCGCCTATCCTTGGAAAACAGGCTTACCAAACTGTTTGTCATTACTGGAAGGACCCCTGCATAAGGAGAGACCCCCACACAGAGTGGACCTCAGCACCTCAGCATAAGAAAAGTGAAAGCCTTTCTCTCCACCTGCCCCTGAGCCCACGCCCCTGAGCCAGACACTGTCCTGCTGTCCCCATTCCACTCATCCTGTGGTCTCTGAGGCCTTGGGCTTCAGGTCTTTAAGTCCCTTGTCCCCACCCCTGCTCTTCTTTTCTCTGCCCTGCCTGGATGGGATGCTAACGCCGCCTTATCTTGATTACTGCACACTGTCCCCGCGGCCTCCCCTCTCTACCTGCTAGCCCTGTCCTACCCTGGCTGAAAGTCCTTCAGTTGCTCCCAGGAGGCTTTGAGATAAAGTTCAAACTCCCTAATTTAGCACAGGAGCACGGCCCCTGCAGCTTCTCTCTTGTGGTTCCTGATGTCCACACCGGTCCTCCCCTCTGCCTCCCTGTGTGCTGCTCACTCCACCTGGACCACATCCCTGTGCCTTTTCCCAGCTGAGCAGAACACGTGCAGGACCCCAAGCCTAATGTGACAGGATCTGGGAGCCAAGACACATGAGTCCCCAGGTCACCATCAACTACCCCGACAGTCATGGAAAAGGGTCATTTGGCACAAGAGTGAATTTCCCTTTCCCCAAGCCAAATAAAACCACAGAAACTCTCCTCTTTGCTTGATGTTAAAATATTTCTTTCTCATGATTTTAAAAAATCATTTTAATTTCCTAATGCAAAAACCACATATATAATAAGATAGTTAAAAGTATTAATACATGCACAAGCCCAAAGAGAAAAAAACAGCTTAAGCTCCTCCTCTTCCAGGCAGCCTTCCCTGACCACCCTGACATGGCTGCCTCTATGGTGCCCAGAACCCTCGTCCCCATCACACCATGGATTCTGGATGATCTGGCTGGACTTTCCCAGGCTGGGAGCTCCTTGAGGGCAGGAACAATATTTTACTTGACTTGAAATCTTCATTCCCCAGCACAGTCTGATAGACTGGAGCCCTGGTTTGTTGAAGGATTAAATGGATCTCAACAAGGCTTTTTGACCACATGCCTTATGAAATCCTTATGGGCAAGACAGAATAACAATACAGAAGAGGTGGCTTGTGCTGAGGTCTGCATTGGTCTGCTGTGCGGAGGAAATCTGGTTTAGGACCCTTAATGAAAAAGGGAAAAGACAAACCTGGGGTGACTGTGAGCTCTACATGAGCCACAGGGTGCAGCAGTGGCTGAAAGGGCAGGGCAGTGCCAGTGGCAGGGGATGGGGGCTGGAGATAGTGCCCCACCAAGGCAGGAGGGGCCCCTGAATTGTGCCAGGTCACACCCCCAACACCCAGGCGGGTCTGCAGACTGCAGTGCTGAGAACAGTCCCCAGCCCAGGGAAGAGCCCAGAGGGCACGTGGAACAAAGTCATGCTCCATGACTGTTTTTCTCCCCCTGGGATGACGGGGCCACATCCCTCCATGCTGTCTGTGAACGTGTAATTCGATGAGGTCGTTGGGTGCACCCTGCACATTGCCAGACACACAGTGGGTGTCGGCAGAGCCCTAGTGGCCTCAAAAAGCAACCATTTGGATAGAAACTCAGTGAGGGCTTAAACCTTAGTCATTAAGATTTGTCAGAAAAATCAGAGTTGGTTGGGAGGACTGAGGCCCTCAGCAATGTCAGCCACCTTTTCTGTGGCCCCTAACCAATTCGGGTCCCCAGCCCAGTTTAGAGAAGGGGCCATCACAGGGTCATGCACTGGCCCTACACCTCTCCTCAGGCTGGGCACCTCCAATCCCAGTGCACAGGGCCCTGCTTCTAGGACGCTGGAAGGTCGGCTCACCCACCCTGCTCACATTGGGAGCGTAAGGCAGGTGCCTAGATTGCCAAGCCCGGTGTGGCCACAGCCGATAGCTCGCCCATCAATAGCACAGTGTTCTGAGCCATACAAAGAGCGTCACTCAAACTGGTGGAGTAGATGTAAAAGTCACCACGGTGCGTTTCCAACCTCAGAATTACTCAGCAGCCCTTTCATGCATCACTGGCTCCTTTCTGATTCCATGAGGAGGCCCCTCCCAGCTTCGCCCTTGCTTCTCAGGTGCCCCTTCCCTTCCTCTGCCATCACCATCCTCAACCTCCATGCGCGGCCCATCCGTCCTTCCAAATGTGACACTCCTTCAAGCCTGCCTCCTTTCATCCAGAACCAGACCCGTCTGTCTATTCATTTATGTCTTGAAAATGTAACCCATTCACACGATTCAAAATTGATGTCCAACAAATACCCTGCCTCTCATCCTTGCCCCTCGCTGAGTCCTAGTCCCACCTCGCTGGTGGCAATTTCTGTTATGCCTCCAGGAGAGAACGATTTTCACAAGAGGATATCTTCATATGTTCTTCCTCCTTTTTAAAAAAATGGAGATATCATTCATACACCATGAATTTCACTATTTTAAGGTGTACAAATTCAGTGAGGTTTTTTTAGCATATTCATGAAGTTGTGCAACCATCACCCTATCTAATTCCAGAATATTTTCATCACCTCAAAAAGAAACGCCAAACCCACAGCAGTCACTCCCCACACTCCTGTCCCCCAGGTTCTGACAATCACTAATCTACTTTCTGCCACTGGATTTGCCTATTCTGGATAGTTCTTATAAATGGAATCATAGAACATGTAGCCTTTTGTGTCTGGCTTCTTTCACTTAGCATGTTTTCGAGGTTCATCCATGTTGTAGCATGGATCAATCAATATGTAATTCCTGTTTATGGCTGAATGATACTGCATTGTGTGGATCTACCTACCGCTTTTGTTTATCCATTCGTCGATGGACATTTGGTTTTTTTCCACTTTTTGGCTGTTACAGCTAATGCTTCTGTGAACATTCATGTATTTTTAAAATTTAAACATCCATTTTCAATTATTTTGGGTCTATACTTAGGAATGGAATCGTTGGGTCATATTCCTGGGTAACTTTTTGAGAAGCTGCTGTACTGTTTTCCACAGCAGCTGCACCATTTTACGTTCCCACCACCAGTGTATGAAGGTTCCAATTTCTCCACATCCTCACCAATACGTCTTATTATCTATCTTTTTTATTAATGCCATCCTAGTGGGTGTGAAGTGGTATCTCGTTGTGGTTTTGATTTGCATTTCCTAATGAAATGAAGTGGAACATCTTTTCATGTGCTTATTGGCCTTTTGTATATCTGCCTTGGAGAAATGTCTTTTTAGATCTTTGTCCCATTTTTTAATTGGGCTATTTGTCTTTTTATCATGGAGTTGTAAGAGTTCTTATATATTCTAGAAACTAGTCCCATATCAGATTTATAATTTACAAAAATTACTCTCTTGTGATTGTCTTTTTACATTCTTGATGGTATCCTTTGAAGCACAAACATTTTAAATTTTTATGAAGTCCAAGTTTGTCTGTTTTTCCTTTGTTGCTTGTGCTGTTGGTGTCTTATCTAAGAAACCATTGCCAAATCCAGGGTCATAAAGATTTATCCCCTTGTGTTTTTCAAAGAGTTCTATAGCCTTAGCTCTTATATTTAGGTTTTTGATCCTTTTGAGTTAATTTTTGTGTATGTTATAAAGTAAGGGCCCAACTTTATTCTTTTACATGTGTACACCCAGTTTCTCAGCAATATTTATAGAAGGAGACTATTCAAAACCCATTGGATAGTGTTGGCACTCCTGTTGCAAATCAACTGACCATAAATGTATGGGTTTATTTCTGGACTCTCAATTCTATTTCAGTGATCCCTGTGTCTATTCTATGCCAGTACCACACAGTTTTGATTACTGTAACTTTGTAGTAAGTTTTTAAAATCAGGAATTGTGAGTCCTCCAACTTTGTTCTTCTTTTTCAATTTTGTTTCAGCTATTCTGTTTTCCTTGCTTTTTTCCATATGAATTTTAGGATAAACCTGTCATTTTCTACAAAAAAGGCAGCTGGGATTTTGATAGGCATTGCTTTAAATCTGTAGACCACTTTGAGGAGTGTTGCCATTTTGACAATATTAAGTCTTCTAATCCATGAACATGAATTTCTTCCCATTTATTTAAGTCTTCTTTAATTTCGCTCAGTAATGTTTTTTAGTTTTCCTACAAGTTTTTAGGCCTGGCCACTTTTTGTTAAACCCAAATTTGCCAGGCCTTTGGGCCAAGTTGTCTGCACAGGCTCTCTCAGCTTCTTCCCCATCAGTGGTTGCCTCTTGGCCCATTACTGTCAGACTCTTCTGATCTAGGCCCCCAGGGACCCCTTAGTTACCTGTCCAATGGGTACCTTCCTTCTAGAAAGAAGTCCTCTTTCCATAGACCTCTGAAATCATGCCCCACTTTTGAACAATCCTTTCTTAAAATTCCTTCCCATGTCACTTTCACAAACCACTCTCCTGTTCTTTTGTCTTCTTCACTGACCTTTCTCCTCTTCCTCCTCTCCCTCTTCCTCTGACAGTCCCTCAAATGTTGGGGTTCTGTCCTTGGTCATCTTTTCTTCCACATGGATGATTCATCTTTAAACTCCTTGACTCCCAAGGCCTCAGCCTCCATCTTTACCTCAGAGCTTCCCAAACCTCCTCCTCCATCCCCACCCTCCCTGGACCTTATCTCGGTACCCCCAGGGGCCTTGGGACCATCCCTTCCTGGTCCATCCTGGGTAACCTGGGCCCCCTCTCACTTTCCTGAGGTTGGTTAGTGGTTGGTTAGTGGTTACCATGCTTGACTCCTCTCTCACTCTTACTTCCCAAATCTCACTGGTCACATCCTGTGGCTTCTACCTCCTAAATATTCAAAAAGCAGATCTAAAGAGGCATATGGCAGGCTCCTTCCTCCATGTGACTCTGCACATGGGGGAGCAAGATGGGAGTGCAGCCACCAAGCCCACAGCACCAAGAGCCCAAGTGTCCAATGGCCTGGGGTCGGTGCAGGCCTAAGGACAGGGAGGGGTTCCTGTAGAAAGTGCCTCAGGGGAGGAGGACACACACTGAGCTTCAAAGGACTGAATCAGCAGAGAGGAGAGGGGAGCACTGGAGGCACACTGCACTGTGCAGACGCCAAGTGCGGGGTTCAGGAGCAGTTGGTCGTCAGGTGAAGTGGGAGGGAGGGGGAGAGTGCAGGTGGGAGAGTGGCTGTGTTCTGAGGTGACTCAGCTGCAAGTTCATCCCCATCCCTTACTGCCTGTGTGACCTGGGATGTGGCACTTCATACTGAAGCCTCAGTTTCCTTATCTGACACCCACGATATGGTGGGATCACCTGCAGTCATTATTGTGAAAGTCCTTTGTAAACGGTGAGGTGCTGCACAGGTGTAAGGGGTCCCAAGGACAGACAGGGAAGCAGGCTGCACATTGCAAAGGCCACCAATACCAAGTACAAGGGTTCAGGCTTTATTTTACAGGTAGTGGTGAGGGTGTTAGGTGGGACTCTCGATTCCAAGGGACAGAACTGGCTCAGACAAACAGAGAATGGACTGGTTGCTGTCATGGGCGGTCCAGAGTGGCTCTGTCTGCAGGCACAGCTGGCTCCTAGGGAGCAAGGATGACTTCCCTGTCTCTGGGTTTTCCTCTCTTGCCCGTCACTGGCTGCATCTCATTTCTGCTTCCCTCTGTGATCCTCCTTGCTTCTCCCTGCAGCAGGCTTCCTTCTGGGTCCAGTGCGCGGACTGTTAGACAGCCTCAGCCTCACCCTTCCAAGTACTGAGACCCAGACTCTCACTGTAGGCTTCTGGGGAAAATCCCAGGGAAGGCTTTGATTGGCTTAGCTTGGGTGGCTGCTCATCCCTGAACCAGTCAGACGGTGGGCGGTGTTCCCTGATTGGCCAGCTGGGTTAGCACCCGCCTCTGTATTGGGGCGGGAGCCAGTGCGGAGTCCCGGAATTGGGCCTGGGGCTGGCGGGGCCAGGCTGCGCCCCGGCGACCTGGGCATTCCGAGCACAGATGACTCCTCCGTGAGCGGCCGCGCCCTGGAGAGGGGCGACGGGCAGAGGTGGGCAGCGTCCCGGGAGGGAAGCCCTGGCCTGGAGTGAGGGAGGGTCCTGCGAAGGAAGGGCCGCCAGCTGCAGGCCTCAGCCGCACAGGCGCCTGCGGCGTGGAGGAAGGACTGGACTGCGCCCGTTTTTCCGGTGAGGTTAAGTGACTTTCCCAACATTATGGGGGTTAGAGGCCCCGGGTGGCAAACCATTAGGCCACCCAGCCCCCAGGGGGATTTCCATGGGGAGCCAGCGCCGGGCGTCCAGGCCGAGTGGTGGGACCAGGGGCGCTTTCTTCGTCCCTGACACGTGCAGGGTGGGGGGCTCGCGCCGGCCCAGGGGCTGCAGGAGGGACACAGCCCTTGCCGGGGGTTTGGGCCTGACAAGCCCTGGGTATCGCCTGCGGAATGTCAGCGGAGGGACGACCCGGGCGCGCTTCCCGGAGGAGGTGGCCTCGAGCCCACTGAGCACCCACGGTGCGCCGGGGGCCGGGAGAGGACCAGCGGCCCAGGAGCGGGGACACCTTCCCAGCCCCCACCTGGGGGCTCCGGGGCGCGCAGGGGACCCTCGCGCGCCCCTGCTGGGCGCTCTCCCCGCCCAGCCCGGGTCCCCGCCGCCCTGCCGCGGCGATTCCAGCGCGTCAGCAGAGCGGAAACGCGGAGGGGCGCCAGCGGGGCGGGCGGGGACGCGGCCTGGCAGCGCGGCCGGCGCTCCGCGGGTTCGGGTCCGCCCGCGTTTGTGTTGGCAGCGGCCCGCGGCGCGCGGCCGGGCGGATGAAAGGGCCCTCTGTCTGCGCCCGAGCCGCCCCGCTCGCCTTTCACTCTTAATATAATCTTCACTTCATTTTTAACCCAGCAGAGGTTCTCTTGGAATTTTTCCCCTTCTTCCAAAAATACATGTGCGTGTGTGTGTGTTTGCAAAAGGACCTTCCCGGTGAAGGTCGAGATTGTCCCTGGGAAGGAAAGTGAGAAACCCGAGGCAGAGCGGCCGTGAGACAGAAATGCTTTTCTTCCTGTGCAGAGGCCTCCGCCGGGGTAGCCGCCGCCGCTGAGGGTCCTCCATCCCGCCCGTGGGCTGGGGGAGCAGGATGGGGGTCCTCCACACCCCCACCCCAGGATGAATGGGCTGTTTGGAAATCGGAGTCAGTGGGGAGGGTTGGGTGCCTCCTCGAGGGGTGCCTGCCCAGAGCTGGCCAGCGTACGCTGTGATCAGGTGTGGCCTCCTGCCAGCGGATAGGAAAGAGACAGCACCCCGGTGCCCCCGGTTGTGCTCGGGGAGAGACGGTATTCTGGACTGAGAGACGGTATTTTGGACTGATGCCAGCGTGTGGTCTTAAAACAGCCTGCAGGAGTGTCTGGAAACTCATCACAAGCCAGCCCTCCTTTCACCTGGCTGGACAGAGGAGTGTTACACCTAAGGGAATTTTCCAGGTTATACCAACGCTGGCGTTTGGAGAGACCCCACCTCAAGCATCACAGGCCCAGAGCTTTCCATACATGTTCGCAGGCAAGTCTCTTGTGGCCCTGGGAGTCAGGTGTGATTAGCCATACAGAAGGGAAAAAGAAGGCTCAGAGAAGCTAAGTAACTTGCCCCAAGTTGCAGAGCATGAGGGTGCTAGGGCAGGAACGAAGAAACAGGTGGTGGGAAGGCCAGGTTCTCCACTCTGGATCCATGGTTTTCCAACTGTGTTCTGCAGAGCTTCTGTTCACAGTGAGGGTCCTGAAATGTATGATTCTAACTTTTTTAAAAAAAATTAATTTGTATATATATTTGGACTTCTGTTTTGAGCAATATGATAAATGAGATAACCCAAAACCATCCTACTCTAAACGTCTAGGAAATCTGGGTTAAAAACAACAACAAACAAACACCAACAGCATTGTCTTAAATTAAGAAACAAAGGGAAATCTCCAAGAGCAGAAATGAAGAGAGTGCCGAGCATATGTTGACCACAGCTACCCTAATGGGGGGAGGAGTTGGGGTGAAGGCAGGTTGTCAACCTGGGTGATCCAGAGAAGGTGCCATCTTGGACCCATCCAAAGTAGAGATTGAAACAGAGACCCCAGCTGAAAGGGCCCATCCAAGCTACACCCTCATTAAAACAATGTGCCAGACGGGGAATACCTTTACACACAGACAGACAAGAAAGAAATTTGTCTTTCTCATCCGGGGCTGGTGGAATTTTTTTTAAAAATCTCTCCTGCGGGTTTGTTATCGTGGGCTGGTGCTCATACAAGTTTTAGATTCAAATGGACTCTACCCTTTAAATCCTAAACCTGAGAGATTAACATAAATATTGATCCTAGGCTAGTGATACCTGTGGGGCTCCCACTGATAAAGCCCTGCTGAACCAGTGTGCACAGTGCACAGAAGGAAACAATCAGCCATGATCAAAACTCAAGAGGTACACAAACAGCAGAATAAACACCCAAGAGCAATCTGATGGAGACTATGAAATAAGGTTGCAGTGGCTCACACCTATAATTTCAGCACTCTGGGAGGCCAAGGCCAGTGGATTGCTTGAGCCCAGGAGTTCAAAGTTACAGTGGGCTATGGTCTTGCCACTACACTCAGTCTGGGCAACAGAGCAAGACCTTGTCTCTAAAAAAAATTTTTTTAATTAAAAAAAAGACAGACTATGAAATAAGTAGGTTTAAAATGACAAAACAAGTCAAAAACATAAGAGAGAAAACTGACACTATGAAAAAAAAGATTTGAGAAAAATCAAATAGAACTTATAGAAATAAATAATATAATCATTTAAATTAAACATTCAGTGATGGTTAAACACCAAATTGGCCATAGCTAAAGAGAACTTTAGTGAACTAGAAGACAGATCTGAGATAATTTCTCTACAGGGGAGTACAGAGTTAAAAACAAACAAACAGTAACCATGAAGGGAGTATGGTAGATTGCATGCAAAATTGGCCAGAGTTATTCCAAAATTATTCTACTCTAATCCCAGAGTTTATTCTCTAAACCACTATCATGTATAGGCCACAAATACAAAGGTGTAATAAATATCACTTTCTTAATTTTACAAAATTTAGTTTCCCTCCACGTGATTTTGAAGCTTCTACCATCAAGAAATAGAGTCTTTCCCCCATCCCTTTGCAACTTGTTTGACCAATAGAATGTGGCAGAAGTGATGTTGGTTTCCAAGCCTTGGCCTCAAGAGGCTTTGCATAATTCCACTCACTCTTGCGAAACCCTTAGTGAATATGCCCAGACAAGCCTGCTGGAGAATGAGAGACTATGTGAAACAAACAAGATGCCAGCTGAGGTCATCCTAGACCAGCCATCACCCTGCTGACCTGGAAGCTGCCTGCATATGCATGACTCTGGCTCATCCAAGACTAGAGTCTAGACCAATCAATGACACACAGAATCACGAGCTAAATAAATTGTTATTATTTCAGCTAATACATTTTGTGGTGATTTGTTATGCAGCAAAAGCTTACTGATACAGAGAATAGAATGAGAGGTTCAACATACATCTACAAGGAGTTCCATGTGGGAGAGAGTAGGCAAATGATGGAGAAGACATATTCAAAGAGATGATGTCTACAAAATCCCAGCTTCTGTGAAAAATAAAAATCCTAGGTTTCAAAAAGTACTGGTTCCTTGGAAGACAAGGGGATTTCCAAGAAAAAATAAGTAAATAAATAAAAACAAAAAAGTAATGGTTCCAGGTGAGATAAATATAAATAAATCCACACACAGACACATCACTGTGAAACTGCCAAACACCATAAAGAAGATCTTAAAGGCAATCGGAAAGAAAAGACGGATTGCCTTCAAAGAAACAGCAATTACACTGCCATTAGATTCAACAATGGCAACATCAGAAGTCAGAAGACTATCATATAAAGAAAATGTGGTATATATACACAATGGAATACTATTCAGCCTTTAAAAAAAAGGAATTGCTGTCTTTTGTGACAACATGGATAAACCTGGAGGACAGGTTAAGTGAAATAAGCCAGGCACAGAAAAACAAATACCACATGATCTCACTTATATGTAAAATTTTAAAAAGTAGAACTCATAGAAGCATAGAGTAGAATAGTGGTTACCACGGGCTGGGGGTGGGGGAAGGATTGGGGAGATGTTAGTGAAAGAATACAAAATTTGGCCAGGCACAGTGGCTCACACCTGTAATCCTGGCACTGTGGGAGGCCAAGCCAGGGGGATTGCTTGAGCTCAGGAGTTCAAGACCAATCTGAGCAAGAGTGAGACCCTGTCTCTACTAAAAATAGAAAAATTAGCTGGGCATTGTGGCATGCGCCTGTAATCCCAGCTACTCGGGAGGCTGAGGCAGAAGGATCACTTGACCCAGGAGTTTGAGGTTGCAGTGAGTGACGATGATGCCACTGAACTCTAGCCAGGGCAACAGAGCGGGACTATATCTCCAAAAAAAAAAAAAAAAGAGAGAGAGAGAATACAAAATTTCAGTTATCCTGCAGTCATGAGCATCTGGAATAAATAAATAAATAAATAAAATTTCAGTTAGAAGGAATAAGTTCAAGAGATGTACAGCATGGTGACTAGTTAATAACAATGTAATGTACACTTGAAAATTACTAAGATAGTAGATTTTAAATGTTCTTACCACAAAAAATGATAAATATGTGAGGTAAAGGGTATGTTATTAGCTTGGTTAAAGTATTCTACAATATATACATATTTCAAAATGTACACTATAAATATATACAATTTTGTCAATTAAATAAAGGAATATATAAAATAAGGCTATCTTGAAGAATGTCTTCAAAGTGCTAAAAGACAGTAAGACTGAACCTGGAATTATTTATTACTGAAGAGCCAGGGTAAAAATAAGGTTATTTTTTTGACAGAGACTGAGAGAATTTACTACTAACAGACCTTGGCTGAAAAAAATATTAAAATACTAATAGATGTCCTTTAAGAAGGAAATTTAATAAAAATAATTACAAATATTCATATAGCTCTTAACTATGCATCAGGCACTGTTATAAGTCCTTTATATACATGAACTCATTTTAATCTTCATAACAACCATATGAGGTAGGTTTTATTATTTATCACCATTTTATGGATGAGTAAAATATGACAGGGAAAGATAAGTAACTTGTTCAGTTCACATAGTTAGTAAAATATGGAGCTGGAGTTTAAATCCAGGCAGTATGACAGTATGAACTTACCACTCATTTTATATATACATTATATACATGTTATTATATAACACATGTATTTATTTGTGTATATGTGTGTGTATGTGTGTGTGTATGCTATATCCTTTAGAGCCCAGGGAAAGGGGTGAGAAGAAGGAAGCAATGGTAGACAAAAAATACAAATAAAAATGAGTAAACATGTGACTAAATCTAACAATAACAATAACCAATTTTGGAGTATTAAAAGATGCAATTAAAATATTGAACACCAGTAGATGACTAAGTTCCTTGTATCAGTCAAGAGAGTAGATATACACTGTAAACATTGTTAATTCAAGTGTACAAGTTAAAAATTTTAAAGTAATCTATAAAGAAAATAAAATGGCATGTTTAACTTCCAAAGCAGTATCTGGAGTGGGGGCTAGGAAGAAGAGAAAACAGAAAATTTAACCAATCTCATGGAAGACAGAAAAGGGGAACAAAGAAACAGAGAAAAACAAAGACATAAGTAGTACAATCCAAAACATATAATTATTCACAATAAATGTAAATGGACAAAAATCATAGGTTAAAGAGAGTGATAGAGTAAATAGTTAAACAAAAGTCAGACACATAAATATTAGGATACAGAAATATTGGAAATAAAGGAAAGACAAAACTTATGCTAGGTAAATTCTAACCCAAAGAAAGGTGGTGTAGCCATATTAATATTAGTTAAAATGGACTTTGAGTTTCTGTTTCTGGATAACATGGAGGAACACACTCCACCCCATCTCTCCCACAAAATGTAGCTGTAAAACATGGGCAGATTGTATTTGAAGATGTAATAACTGGACACTTCCCAAATTTAGCAAAAGATATAAATCTAGAAATTCAATAAGCTAAGTAAATCATGAACAGGATAAACCTAAAGAGTTACACACTCAGACACATTCTAATTAAACTGTTGAAGACTAAACAAAAAATTATGAGAGCAGCCAGAGGAAAAAACATGCATTATTAGAGGAGAACAACAATTCAAATAGCTCTAAATTTCTCATGAGAAACCATTGGGGCTAAAAGGAAGTGGGACAACACTTTTAAAGTGCAGAAAGAAAAGAACTGTCAACCATAATTCTGTATTCAGTGAGAATATCCTTTAGGAATTAAGGTGAAATGAAGATATTCTCAGATGAAGAAAAAGTAAAACAATTTGTTCCCAGCAGACTGCCTCTAAAATAATTACTAAAGGAAGTTCTTCAGGCAGAAGGGAAATAATACCAGAAGGAAATTTGGAGTATCAGGATTAATGGAAAAGCAACAGAAATGGTAAACTGGGCAAATATAATAGATTATTCTTCTCTTAACTTTTTAAAACTAAGTTTTGTGCTTGAAAACAAATTTTATCACACAGTTTGGTATGATTTTCAATGTATGTTGATGTAATATATGACAACTACATAAAGTGGGGAGGTTACAAGGGAGTTAAGTGGTAGTAAGGTTTCTACATTTCACTTGAAATGGTAAAATATTGACTCTAAGCAGGCTCTGAAAAGTTGAGTATATTGTGCTCCCTAGACCAACCACTAAAAAAAACTATACAAAGAGATAGAGTCAAAAACATAATAGAAAGCTGGGCACAGTGGCTCATGCCTATAGTCCCAGCTACTCAGGAGGCTGACGCGGTAGGATTGCTTGAGTGCAGGAGTTCAAGTCCAGCCTGGACAACATAGCGAGACCCCATTTCTTTAAAAATAAAAAAAGTAAGAAAACTGCAATAGAAAAAATGAAATACTAAAAATATTCAGATGACCAAAAAGAAGTCAGGAAAGGGGAAGTAGAGAAACTTTAAAAAGAAGGAACAAAGAGAAAATAAATAATAAAATGGTAGACCTAAATTCAAACATGTCAATAATTACATTAAATGTAGATGGTCTAAATACATCAATTAAAAGAGAGAGATTGTCAGAAAGGATAAAAACAAGACAAAATAAAGCAGGACCCAACTGCATGCTATCTACAGAAAATTCATTTCAAATGTAATGCTATAAATAGGGTAAAAGTAAAAGGATGGAAAAAAATATATACCATGAAAAAAAATCAAAAGAAAGCTGGAGTGGCTATGTTAATATCAGACAAAGTAGACTTCAGAGCAAAGAAAATTACAAGGGGCATTAGCTATGAAAGTGCTAGAAAGAGAAAGAAAAAGAAAATTACAAGGGGCAAAGAGGGAAGCTATAGAATGATAAAAGAGTCAATTTGCCAAGAAGACAAAGCAATCCTAAATGTGTATGCACCTAACAAAAGAGTTCCAAGATACATGAAGCAAAAGCTGACAAGAATAAAAGGAGATATAGGAAAATCCACAAGTATAGTTAGAGACTACAGCACTTCTTTCTCACTAAGTAATAGTATTAATATACAGAAAATCAGGAAGACCATTGAAGAACTGAACAATCCCATCCACCAACTAGATCTAAGTGACATTTATAAAATATTCCATTCAGTTATGAGATGAATTAGAAAAAATAAATAAATAAAATAAAATACTCCACCCAACAATGGCAGAGTATACATTCTTTTCAAGTGCCCATGGAACATTCACCAGGATAGACTATATCCAGAGTTCTAAAACTAACCTTTACAATGTGAAAGAAGTGAAATTGTACAAAGTATGTTCTCTGACTGTAGTGGACTTAAACTAGGCATCAATAACAAAATGATGACAGGAAAATATCCAAACCCTTGGAAATTAAACAGCACACTCCTAAATAACCCATGGGTCTGAACGCTTCTAACTCATTCTGTGAGGCCACTATTACCCTGATACCAAAGTTGGATAAAGACAGACAAGAAAAGGAAACTACAGACTAATATCATTTATGAATATAGGTACAAAAATCTTCAACAAAATACTAGCAAACCAAATCCAGCAACGTATAAAAAGGATTATAAACATGCTTACATGGGATTTATCCCAGAAATGCAAGGGTGGTTCAGCATACAAAAATCAGTAAATATAACACATCATATCAATGGCATATAAAACAAAAACTAAGCCAGACGCAGGAGGCTGAGGCGGGAGGATCGCTTGACCCCATGAGGTTGAGGCTACAGTGAGCTATGATTGTGCCACTGCACTCCAACCTGGGCAGCAGAGTGAGACCCCAACACTAAGACAAAAGAAACCATGATCATCTCAATAGATATAAGAAAAGCATTTGACAAAATCCAATGTCCTTTCATGATAAAAACACACAACGAGCTATGACTAGAAGGGAACTATGAGAAGGAATCTATGAAAAACCAGCAGCTAACATCATATTTAATGGTGAAAGACTTAAAGATTTTCCACTAGATCAAGCACCCCAACATAGCTTCCCTCTTAAAAAAAAAAGAAAAGAAAAAAGGATGTTAACAAGAAAAGATGTTTACTCTCACTACTTCTATTCAACATTGTACTGGAGGGTCTAGCCAGGGCATTTAGGCAACAAAAAAGAAATAAAAGTTACCAAGATTGGAAAGGAAGAAATAAAACTTTCTTTATTTGTATATGTTTAAAAAAATGTAAATTATTAACAAAATAACTATTAGAGCTAATAAATGAGTTTAGCAAAGTTGCAGGATAAATATACAAAAATTAGTTATACACTATCAATGAACAATTTGTAAATGAAATTAGGAAAACAATCCATTTACAACAGTATCAAAAAGAATAAAATGTTTAGGAATAAATTTAACCAAAGCAGTGTTAGACTTTATACACTAAAACTACAAAATACTATTGAAAGAAATTAAAAATTTAAATACATAGACAGCCCATGTTCATGGATTGGAAGACTTAATATTGTTAAAATGGCAATACTCCCCAAATTGATCTACAGATCCAATGCCTACCAAAATTCCAACCACCTTTCATCAAAAATAAACAAGCTGATCCTAAAATTATATGGAAATGCATGGAACCTAGAATGGCCAAAATAATTGAAAAAGATGGACAAAGTTGGAGGACTCATATTTTCTGATTTTAAAACTTATTGCAAAGCAACAGTAATCAAAACAGTGTGGTAATGGCACAAGGATAGACATATAGATTAATGGAATACAGTGAGAGTTTAGAAATAAACCTATGTGGTTATGATCATCTGGTCTTTGACAAGGGTGACAAGACCATCCAATGGGAAAAAATAGTCTTTTCAACAAATGATGCTAGAGCAACTGGATAATAACATGCAAAAGAATGAATTTGGACTCTTACCTTATACAAAAATTAAGTGAAAATTAATCAAAGACCTGAATGCAAGAGCTAAAGTTATAAAATCCTTAGAAGAAAACATGGAGATAAATCTTCATGACCTTGGATTTGGTAATGGTTTTTTAGATATGAGACCAAAAGCATGGCCAGCAAAAGAAAAAATTAGATAAATTGGACTTCATAAAAATTTTAAAATGGAGGGGTACAGTGGTTCATGCCTGTAATCCTAGCACTCTGGGAGGCCAAAGCAGGAGGATTGCTTGAGGTCAGGAGTTTGAGACCAGCCTGAGCAAGAATGAGACCCTGTCTCTACCAAAGATAGAAAAAAAATTAGCAAGGCCTGGTGGCATGTGCCTATAGTCCCAGCTACTCAGGAGGCTGAGGCAGGAGAATCACTTGAGCCCAGGAGTTTGAGGTTGCTGTGAGCTACGATGATGCCACTACACTCTAGCCCAGGCAGGCAACAGAGCAAGACTGTCTCAAAAGAAAAAAAAAAAAAAGTAAAACCTTTTGTGTTTCAAAAGACAAGAAATTGAAAAGCCAACTGACAGAATAGGAGGAAAACTTGGCCAATCATAAATCTGATCTGGATTAGTTTCCAGAATATATAAAGAACTCCTACAACTCAACAACAAAAAGACAAATAATCCAATTTAAAAATGGGCAAAGGGTTTGAATAGACATTTCTCCAAAGAAGATATAGAAATGGCCAATAAGTACATGATAAAATGCTCAACATCATTAGTCAGTAGGGAAATGAAAATCAAAACTACAATGAGATACTACTTCACACCCACTAGAAGGGTTATAATAATAATTTTTTAAAAAAACCAGAAAATGGCAGGGTGCGGTGGCTCATGCCTGTAATCCTAGCACTCTGAGAAGCCAAGGCGGGAGGATCCCTTGAGGTCAGGAGTTTGAGACCAGCCTCAGTGAAACTGAGACCCCCGTCTCTACTAAAAATTAGTCAGGTGTGGTGATGCGTGCCTGTAGTCCCAGCTACTCGGGAGGCTGAGGCAGGAGGATCACTTCAGCCCAGGAGTTTGAGGTTGCTGTGAACTAGGCTGACACCACGGTACTCTAGCCAGGGTGATAGAGCAAGGCTCTGTCTCAAAAAAAAAAAAAAAAAAAAAAAACCCAGAAAATAACAAGTGCAGGCAAGGATGTGGAAAAATTGGAACCCTCATACCTTGCTATCAAAATGCAAATGGTGGGGCCACAGTGGAAAATAGTTTGGCAGTTCCTAACAATTTAAAAAGAATTACAACATGACCCAGCAATCCCACTCTTAGTATATCTCCAAGATAATTGAAAACATATATCCACACAAAAACTCGTACATAAATGTTCATAATAGCATTATTCATAAGAACCAAAAATTGGAAGCAAAACTGATGCCTGAAGAAATAGAAAAGCTCAATAGACCTATAAACATTATGTTGAATTGCTGGTTTCACATCTTCAAAAATAAAACAAGTTTAGGTGGATTTTTAGTTGTGTTCTTCCAAATATTCAAGGAACCTAAAATACTAATCATTAACAAAATATTCTGGAGAAGAAAAAAAGAGGGAGTGCTTAGGAATTCATTTAATAGGGCTAATAAAGTATTGAACCCAGCACCAGACAAGAACAGAAGGAAAAAAAGAAATTATATATGTCCCTCTTAATAACATGTTATACATACAAAAATCCTAAGTAAACTTAGTGAATTAAATCTAGTAATGTTTGTTTTTAATTGGGACATTGTGATCAGTTATAAATTACACAAAGTATACAACTATGGTACAAAATTAGAAAAATCTGTTAATATAATTCACCATTATTACCAGATTAAAGGAGAAAAACGATATGATCCTCTCAACAAATGCAGGAAACACTCTTGATAAAATAACAGCCATTTGTGTTTTTTGAAAATGTCAGTAAATTACAAATACAAGGGTATTTCCTTAATCTTAGACTGCTAAATATCCCCCTAAATCTGTTCACCCCTTCTTCACTGGCAATAGAATTTTTAGCTGGGCACCAGGACTGCCAGCATAAGAACTGAATTTCCCAGCTTGTGTAGGCTGTGGCATATAAGAGCACATGTCCAGGAGCCTTCCTTAGCAAATAGTTGGTGTGCATCCTTTAGGCCTCTTTCTCACCCTTTCCTACATCATTCTATGTAGAAATCAGAGGCTGCCCTGGACAGTGAGGACAAAAGTCACACAATAAGAGCTTTGAACTTGAAGAAGCTTGAGTCTCTGGGGACTTCATGTAGAAGAGATATCATATTAGCCCCTGGTTGCCTACATCTAAACTCTTTTGTCAAAGAGAAATAAGTGTCTATCTTATTTGTCACTGTTATTTGGGAGTTTTCTGTTACAGCTGAAATTAACCCTAAATGGACACAACCTGATAAAGGATATCTACCAGAAGCCTGAAGCAATTATTATACTTGATAGTAAAACATTAGAAACATTACTTTTAAAATCAAGCCAGCACAGTTGCTCACATCTGTAATCCCAGCATTTTGAGAGGCCAAAGGTGGGAGGATTGCTTGAGACCAGGAATTTGAGGCCAGCCTGGGCAACATAGCGAGACCCCATCTCTACGAAAAATAACCAAAACTAGCAAGGCGTGGTGTCCTGTGCCTGTAGTCCCAGCTACTTGGGACACTGGGGCAGAAGGATAACTTGGGCCCAGGAGTTTGAGGTTACAATGAGCTATGACTGCACCATTGTGCTTCAGGCTGGGCAACAGAGCAAAACCCTATCACTAAAATATGTGCATATATATTTATATTTAATATTTAGTATATATATATTCTTAGCTATTTACAAATGATTAACATGCATATGAAAAAAAATTTTTTAGCGATGAGGGTCTCACTATGTTGTCCAGGCTGTCAAATGTATTTTATACCAAATGTTTACACATTTGTGATCACCTAAGCAAAACTTATGATTAAGGTTAATTAAATAAATAATGATTATTATAAGTAAACCTTATAAACTTGACACTATAAAAAGTATACTACTATTGGTAGAATAATACTTCCATCTGTTTTGTGTATTGAGAATACCATACAAAAATACCTTTAAAATCTTACTAGGAATTGCATCATAAAACAGTTTTATTAAGATATAATTCATATATAATACAATTTATAGTGTATAATTAGTTTTTAGTGTATTCACAGATAGGTACAACATTACCACAGTCAACTTTAGAACATTTCATCACCTTAAAAAACAAAACAAAAAATTCTTGTTATTGCTCTTCTATCTCCCTTCTCTCCTGGACTTAAGTAAAATCTAATCTACTTTGTGTTTTCTATAGATTTGTCTATTCTGAACATTTCACATAAATAATATCATACAATACGTAGCCTTTTGTGACTTGCTTCCTTCACTTAGCATAATGTCTTCAAGGCTTATCCAAGTTGTAGCTTGTATTAGTACTTCTTTCCTTTTTATGGCTGAATAATATCTCACTGTATGGATATACTGAATTTTGTTTATCATTTCTTCAGTTGATGGTTTATTCCCACCAATAAAAGGTGGTTTATTTCCACCTTTTGGATATTATAAGTGATGCTGCTATGGACATTAATGTACAAGTATTTTTATGGACATATGTTTTAATTTATCTTGGGCATATTCCTAGGAGTGGAATTGCTGGACCATGTTCTAACTTAATGTTTAACCATTTAAAGAACAGCCAGTCTGTTTTTCAAAAACACTGCACCATTTTATAGTCCCATCAATGGTGCATGAGGGTGCTGATTTCTCCATATCCTTGTCCAACATTTGTTATTATCTGACTTTTTGATTATCGCCATCCTAACGGTGTGAAATAGTATCTCGTTGTGGGTTTGATTTGCATTTCCCTGGTGGCTAATGATGTTGGGCATCTTTTCATGTGCTTATTAGCCATTTGTGTATGTCCTTTGGAGAAATACCTATTCAAATTCTTTGCCCATTTTTAAATTGGATTATTTGTCTTTTTGTTGTTGAGTTGTAAGAGGTCTTTATATATTCTAGATATAAATATATACAAATGTATCTAGAATTATGAAGAACACATATCTAGAATATATCTACAATATATGTATCTGGAACATATAAAGAACTCTTACAACTCAATAATAACATATATCCTTTCAGATATATTATTTGCAAAAATTTTCCCCCATTACATGTGTTGTCTTTTCTTTTTTTTTTTTTTGAAACAGTCTCACTCTGTCACCCTGGCTAGAGTGCAGTGACATCATGATAGCTCACTGCAACCTCCAACTCCTGGGTTCAAGTGATCCTCCTGCCTCAGCCTCCTGAGTAGCTGGGACTACAGACATGTGCCACCACACCCAGCTAATTTCTTCTATTTTTGGTAGAGACAGGGTCTTGCTCTTGCTCAGACTGGATCTTTTCATTTTCTTGATGGTGACCTTTGAACCTCAAAAGTTTCTAATTTTGATGAAGTCCCATTTATCTATTTTTTCTTTTGTTGCTTATGCTTTTGGTGTCATATCTAAGAAACCATTTACGATGTCATTTCTTCAAGAAGAAAAAAAAAAGAAACCATTGCCTAGTCAGTCATGGATATTTATCCCTATGTTTTCTTTCTAAGAGGTTTATAGTTTTAGCTCTCATATTTGGGTCTTTGATACATTTTGAATTAACTTTTGTATATGACATGGGGTAAGAATCCAACTACAATCTTTTGCACATGGCTCTTTAGTTGTCCCAGCACCAGCACCACTTGTTGCAATGACTGTTCTTTCCCTATTGAATCATCTTGGAATCCTTGTCAAAAATCAGTTGACCATAGATACATGTGTTTATTTCTAGACTTTCAATTCTACTCTATTGATCTATATGTCTGTCCTTATGCTAATACCACACTGTCTTGATTACTTTACTTTAGAGTAAGTTTTGTAATCAGAAAGTATGACTTCCCTAACTTTGTTCTTCTTTTTCAATTATTTTGGCCATTTTGGATTTCTTGTACTTCCATATAATTTTAGAGTCATCTTCTAAAATTTCTGGAAAAAAAGGGGGGCAATTTCCATTTCTGGAAAAAAGGGGGGGGAATTTAAGTTTTGATAGAGATTGCATGGAATCTTTAAATCAATTTTAAAATATTAAGTCTCCTAAACCATCACTTTAAAATATTATTCTGAATTTCTTTATTTGTTCCTGTGGATTCAAGTTACTACCTTGAGTAATTTTCTTCACTCAGTACAGCTTTGCTCCTTTGTGCTGTTATTGTCAAATACATTACATTCCATATGTTATAGGCCCAACAATACCTAATATGCATACTGTTTTATACTTCTGCTTTTTAAATCAGTTAAGATAAGAAAGAAGAAGGAATGTGACTTTATACTGTCTTTTATAATTACGTAATTATCTTTACTGATTTTGTTTCATTTCATTTTTTTATGTGAATGGCTGGGGTCACTTGTGTCAATCTGAATAACTTCCTTCAGTATAAGTTAGGTATGATAGCAACAAATTATCTCAGTTTTTGCTTATTTGGGAATGTATTTTGCCTTCATTTTTGACAGATAATTTGCTGGCTATAGGATTCTTGGTTGACAGGTTTTTTTCCTTAGCACATTTTGAATGTGTTATCCCAGTGCCTTTTAGCCTCCATTGTTCCTGATAAGAAGTCAGCTGTCATTCTTGAGGTTCCCTTGTAAGTGATGAGTTGTTTTCTTCTTTCTGTTTTCAAGATTTTCTCTTGGTCTTTGGCTTTCAGTATTTTTATTCTGATGTATCTGTTTGTGGATTTCTTTATCCTATTTAGAGTTTATTGGGCTTCCTGAATGTGTAAATTAGTGTTTTTCAATAAATTTGGAACATTTTCAGTTCTTTCTTTAAATGTTTTTTGTGTTCCTTTCTCTCTCTCCTCTCTTTCTGGTACTCCCATTACACATATAATGGTGTGCTCAATGATGTCCCATGTTTCTCTGAGGCTCTGTTCATTTTTCTTCACATTAAAAAAAATCTCTGTTCTTCAGATTGCATAATCTCTATCAATCTACTTCAAGTTCACTAATTGTTTCTTCTGCCAGCTTAAATCCACTGTTGTGCCTCTAGTGAATTTTCCATTTCAGTTATTGTACTTTTTAACTCCTGAATTTCCATTTGGTTCTCTTTTATAATTTCTATCTCTGTATTGATATTCTCTACTTGATGCAACTTTGTCGCCATATGTTCCTTTACTTCTTTTATCATAGTTTCCTTTAGTTCTTTTAGCATATTTATAATGGCTACTTTGAAATAGTTGTCTGTTAAATCTGACATCTGATCACTCTCACAGGCAGTTTCTCTTAGCTGATTTTTTCCTGGTGTATGGGTCATACTCTCCTATTTCTTTGTATGTCTCATGTTTTGTTGGAAAATTTTAGATAATATAGTACAGAATCTCAGTACTGATGCCCTACTTCCCAGAGCTTATTTTTTTGTTTGCTCATTTATTTGTTTAATGACTGGATGGACATTTTAGCATAGTCTATTCCACCCTCTTCCCTCCTTAGCATGTCACCCTGGGGTGACAGTGGTTTGGGAAGGGCTCTATTTGACTGTCTCTTTTTCTGACCACACCTACCTGTTAAGCTCCATTAATTGTTGGCTGTTTGCTCTACTGTTCTTAACCTTGGCCTGGGGCATAAATTGTCCCACAGACTAATCCAATCAAATTCAGGCTCATTTGAAGGAAAAGGACCCAAGATCAGTGTTTGAGATTTGTTCTGATCCCAAGAGGGCTCCTCTCAGCTGTCTCTTTCCCTGGTTCTCTCCAGAAAACTAGCCAGACTACAGTTGCGCCTACATGTCTAATGATTCTACCAATCTCCTTCCAATTGTCTTTCACCACTACCTGTCCTGTTTTTGAAAGCACCCTTAGGCTTCAACCTTTCCACGTTCTGTTGCCAGTGAAATGAGTTTCTTTGGGAAGAGATTTGGAACTCTCTGTGCTATGGCCTGCCTCACCCCTGGGCAAAATCTCTGTGTCATGGCTCTGAAGCTGGGATGGGGCAATCCATGATTCTCTCTGAATGTCCCTCCTGCTTTAGGAGCTGAGTGCTCAGTGGAAGAGGCAGGCAGTAGCCTCAGGTCTTCTTGGCTTGCCCCTCCCTCCAGTGAACCTCTGTCTTACAAGCCAGAGCAAGGAACTAAAGGCCACAGCATTCTTGGTGGTACAATGCCCAGGGTAGAGTGAGGGCTGGGTGCAAAAAGGGAGCTCCCACCTCTCAGCCACACTTGCCCAGAACAATGCCTCGCCTACTGCTGAGGCAGGACGAGAAATTCTTATTTCCTGCCCCTTGTGGGTAGAAAGGCTTCCTACTGGGAACTAGAGGGGAGGGGACCTCTGTGTCTTGGCTGTCAGGTAGAATTTCCATCTTGTTGAGCTCAGGGGGTGGGGAATGGGTCTTAGTTTAAATACCACAGACTCTCAATGTTCTTACTAAATTTTAGTAGATTTTCTTGAATAAATGTTTATGCATCATTTTCTATGACTTTAGGACCATTTCCAAAGGGTGCCTGAGTGCTGTGGTGAGCTTTCCACCCCCAGCAGACAAGTAGTGTGAGGAAGAAATATTCCTTTGCTGTTTTAAGCCACTGAAAGTAGGGGATTTTTGTTACCATAGCAAATCTAGTTCAGTGGTCCTTAAACTTGAGCATGTATTAGAAACATCTAGAAGGCTTGTTAAAACAGAGCTCTGGGTGCCACCCCTGGAGTTTCCGATTCAGCAGATCTGAGTTGGTGCCTGAGAATTCACATTTCTGGTAAGTTCCCAGGGGAAGTTAATGCTGCCCATCCAGAGACCACACTTTGAGAACCACTGCTCCCACCCATCCTCTCTGATATTGGGGGATAAAATAATAGTACAATAGTGTTTACCACATAAGACAGTTACAAGTTATTATTGCATTAAGACCTGCAAAGCATTTTGAATAGTCTCTGGCACATGGGCAGCCTTAGTATTATTATGTTCCAAGGTTTTCTTAATATCAAAATGCTCTCCAGCTTTTTCAGTTTTAATACTATTAATATTTGCCCTTTAACTGAGAGAATGCAGATGACTAGACTTTCTAGCATTTTCAGCTGTCTCTTTTATTACTTCTTGATCCCCTTATAGCTCAGACCAATTGCAGAGGACAGATAGTTGTCCAGACAGAATTGTTAACTGGACACCACACTCTTCCTAATTTTTCTAAGTCAGCATGCTCCCCCCTATACACCTGAAGTGAGCTCCATCTCTCTCTGCACACAAGAGCACAGAGGCTTTGTGACTGCAGCTCTCTCTATTCCCATCAGGGCTGGGTTAGGTGTTTTCTTTGTTGGTGAACTGACAGACCCAGGGCAAGCACCTTCCCTGCAGTGCTAATGGGAAGGAAGACAAAGGTAAACAACTGTCAAATGTCTTCCTTGTGAGCAGATTGCATAAAGGGGAAAGATAAAAACTAAGCCACGTCAGGCAGAAGGGATGTCCTGTTTTCTGCTGGATCCTACACCCTTCTTCCAGGTGCATAAGGAAGCTGTCACTTGAAGTCCAAGAAGAAATGGGCTGGGGAGAAGGTAAGAGTGGATCCCTTTGAACTTAGAAGAGGGGAAACATGCTGGGGCTGCCATGGGTTATGTTGTGACACTTCAAACTTTGATGCTTAGTATCTTGCCATAATCCTCCCAGTGTCCCCTGTGACGTCCTTGGGCCAGGCACTAATGGTCATAATAGCCAACATTTTACGCCTTGTGCCATTAACTCATTTAAGCATTCCAACAGCAAAGCAGGTACCATTATTACCTCTTCTTTGTAGATGGGGGAACTGAAGCAGAGAGTGGTTAAGGTATATTGTCCAAAGTCACACAGCTAGTTAAGAGTCAGAGCCAGGATTTGAACCCAGATAGTTCTAGAGTCTCTGCTGTAACCCCATTACTGTGGCGCTGTGGTGTTCCCTGGAATGTAAGTGCCACGTGGACAGGGGCCTCATCCGTCCTGCCCCCTGCTCTACCCCGGCCCAGGAATAATGCCTTCCCCAGAAGAGGTACTCCATGAACACTTGTAGAATGAATGAGACAATTCCCAGTTTGGATCTGTGCTCATCAAGTATTGGTTGCCCAAAGGAAGCTCAGAGAAGAGGAGCTTCTCCGAAGTCTTCTGGGGTGTGGTGTGGCCAGAACCACTGCTCAGGTCTAATTAGATGAATTAAGTGCCTGCACCCTCTGCCAGGGCAAGAGCCTCTCCCCTCAGTGCCCAGGGCATGGCAAGGTTCTGCCAGGCAGAGGCTGCTGCCCAGGAAGAGGGCCAGGATCCAGGGAGGGTAGAGAGGGCAGCCTGCCACCCGCTGGCCTGGCCAAGGCTGGACATCCCGGACATCACAGGAGAGGGACGCTGAAGGTAGCTCTGGGATAATACTGAGCTTGGACACAAGAAGGAATTTGGAGTTTTCCACCATGATCTAGACCATGAGTTGTGGTCAGAGAGACCCCAGTTCAAATCCTGCTGTGTGTAAGTAGGGATAATAGCTGCTACAAAGTGTGTTGTGCAGATTGAATGAATGTGCTAGTGAACAGCACCTGGCAGGTCCTTTCCCACCAGCCCCTCCCAGACCTGACCCAGGGCCTCATTCCCCCAGAAGGCCACCCTCCCACCCCAATGGGGGGGGTGTCCCAGAGAAAGCCTGGGACCCTGGAGAACCGGGCAGCCAGGGCAGGGTACAATTGTGCCCCAAATAGGTCACTTTTCCAGCCGGTCACTCTTTCCCACAGTTGCTGACCCAGAGACAGCTGGAAAACAGGCTGGCCCAAGGGAGGGGCAGAGGGAGGGCAGTGAGGAATGGCCTTGAGCCTGTCCTGCCTCCCACCTCCCCGGGCTCCAGTTCGGGGGGTGTCTCAGAGTAGGAGTGGGGAGGCCTGGGCTTAAGGCAGGGACAGTGGCTCTCAGAGCTAGGGGGGCTTGTTTAAAATGTAGCTCTGCCCCCACCCCCAGAGAGTCCAGGTCTTGGGGGGCCTGAGGTGGGCCCTAGAATCTGCATTGTAGGGAGCTCCCCCAATGACCCTGCTGCAGGCCTGTTGCACTGGCTGAGGGGTCTCCTCCCAGCTCAGCCCTAGCTCAGGGTCACCCTGAGGTCCTCCTTCCCCTTCTGCCTCAGTCTCACCTGTGATCAGACAACGGAAGGCCTAATGGTGCTCTAGGATGCTGATTTGGGGCTTCGGGTAAAGTCCCCCCACCTCCATGTCACAGTCCTTCATTCCTCACCCGCTGCCAGGCCCTGACCCTTTCTCCACCTCAACTTAGCCCAAGGACATGTACTGTCCCCTCTGCAGCTGGCCTGAGCCGGCCCGAGTCAGCAGTCTGCGCCGTGGGACCCAGCAGCTGTCTAGGGGCACCCCCCTCTTGGGAGATGAGGGGCAGGCAGCAAGCCTGGCGCCTGGTGAGGAGGAGGAGGTGGAAACTTGGTGCGGATGGTCAAACGAGGCGTGACCAGAGGGTGGGGCCTGGGGGGAGGAGGGGTTGGCCAGGCTAGCTCTGTTCCATGCACAAGCATGTGCACGGTGCCACGTGGCTATTTTTACTCCTGCCAAGGAAATAGCATGATTTATGTGAGGCCTGGTCCTCAGCTGTGTTATAAATCACGGCCCATACTTTGCTACTTGAAGAAATAGCCTGTCTGGTGGCCTCTCTCCTGCCTCCCTCCCTGCCTCATGCTGCCCTGTGAACATGTGACCTTCTCGGGGAGTCCCCACTGCTGGGCCCAGCTCTCCTCAGTCCCCAGGCCTCAGTGTGAGTGAGTTTATCAGATGCTTTCAGGAGCAACAGTCATGTGGGAGCAGCCCTGACTTGGAGAAGAGGAGAGAGGCTTTGGATTTGAGGGTCACGCTTCCCTCGAGGGACAGGTCTGGGTAACAGGAAGCAGGGGCACAGGCAGGCTGGGGGGATAAGAACAACTTCCTCTTTCCCCAGGTGTGCGCAATAGGCCCCGGCCCCCTCCCGGAAAGCAGCCAGGTGAGGACAGGGCTCTGCGCCCAGGCCTGGCTCCTGCCCTGCCCCGCCCCACCCCTCCCTTCAGCTGCAGAAGGGCAGGGGTGCTGGCCAGGGAAGGACCCCAGCCCCAGGAGCACCAATCTCACCTACTGGGCTTACATGGTCTTGGACAAGTCCCTTAACTTCCCTGACCCTCAGTTTTTTCTTCTGAAAATAGGCATAAAGATGTATCCGTGTGGGTTGATGTGTGTGAAATTCAGGCTCAAATGACAAGGGATATTTTCAGGGCAGGCAGCCCCTGTCTGACATGACCCTCTCCTCTGAGGAACCCTGGTCCCTCATCCATGAAGTGGGAGCACAACCGCACAAGACCAGGTCCCCACCCCTGCTATGCCCGGAGCTCCTGCAGTTTACAGCTCCTTCATTCGCAGGAGGCAGA
The DNA here is from genome assembly GCA_023783475.1 of Daubentonia madagascariensis. NCBI lineage: Eukaryota > Metazoa > Chordata > Mammalia > Primates > Daubentoniidae > Daubentonia > Daubentonia madagascariensis. Next base: position 9,942,334 of record JAKFHU010000086.1, read on the forward strand.
GACGATTCAATGCAGCCTCTTGTCCGGAGAGGTGGGTTTTCAAACCCAGCTGATCAAAGGCCAGGATTGTCCTTCATAGACACTTGGAGCTAACAGGGTCCTTGGAGTTCATCTGATCTTACCAGTCAGCCATTGCACAATGATGCTGCATAACAAACCACTGGAAAACCCAGGAGCTTACAACAACAAGCATTTATTTCTTGCTCATGCTTCTGCCAGCAGCTGGGCTTGCTCCCAGCCAGGGTTGGGTCCAGGCCTGTGCCACACGTCTCTACCTTCCCTGGGCTGGCAGGGTAAGGAGGGGCCGGAGCGTGTGCTTCCCCAGGCCAAAGGCGGGAGGCCAGGAGGGCCAGCCCAAAGGCACAAGCACATTGCAAACCTCTGCTCACCTCATCTGCTCACATCCCATTAGCCAAACCAAGTCACCTGGCCAAGGCCAACATAAACAGGTGGCGGCTTGCACTCCTCCCAGAGAGGGGAGTTTGTGGGAAGGGCGTGGAGGTCGCTGAACAATAATCTAGTTTTCCAATAATCGAATTAACTGATTTTCCAACTGCTCCCCATACAATGACAGGGATTCCTGGAGATGCTGTGGGGGAAGAGGGCAGGGGAAGGGGCAGACAGACAAGGCATCCTGGCTCCAGCCAGAGCCTTGGAGCTTTTGTCTTTAAGGTGAGGAGTGGGGGGAGATGCTTAATTATTCGTGTGCTTTCCTCCTTTGCATTTCTGAGCCATGCCCTTTGCTGCCCAGCCTGGGGAAGACCAGGATCTGTTCCAGAGGGAGCACAAAGAGGAAGAAGCAACAGTACTGGATTTCTGAGGTTCAAAGGTGCCATTTTGCCACAGTGACGAAGAGCAGACTTAAGGCCAGGGCCTCCCACGTCAGTTTACCAAGGTCCAGGCTTGCAATTGAGCTAGCATAGAGTTTATCTTGAGAAAATAATCCAGACCAGAAGAAGAAGGGACAGGGGACTTCCACTTTCTAGACTCTGGGATTTGTGGGAGAGGAAGCAGACTGAATTTGGGGTCCCAGTTTGGATGTCCCCATCTGGGCTTCTGCCGGGAGGGGCAGTTGTGAAGGATCAGTGGAGGGGGGCCCCGGGACAGGGGGCTCTCTTGTCCTCCGGGAACCCATGGAGGAGACCCTCGCAGGCTGCTGTGCGGTCCTGGGCCCAGCACATCAAAGCAGACGCGGGGCCGGCATGGCCAGGCAGGGGACCCCCTGGGCGAGAGCTCTCCAAGGCCCCTCACGGCGGGGTTAAAAGCCAGCCATGGAGGCAGCTATGGGGGTGAGGTGCTGCCTGGGCAGAGGACGGGAAGGGTGGACACCAGGCCTGGGCCCTGGGGACTGGCGAACACCAGCAGGTGCAGGTCCTGGGTAAGCATGAAGCTGGGACCCTCCACCCCTCAATCCTTCCCCATATCCGGTCACCATCTCTGGGGGAGAAGTGTGTGAGAGGGGTGGTTTTCAGAGAGACCCAGAGCCACTGCAAGGCACTTCGTAAGTGACCAGCTAAGACATGCAGGATTTCCCTGTGCACCCCACATTGATGCAGCCCACACCCTGCCGCCGCCAGCACCCTCCTCCCCACAAACAAGTCTGAGCAGTTCCCTCTCTTGCTTTGTGTTCGTGGCCATCCCATTGCCCGTGGGGCCGGGCCCACTCCATGGCCCTCCCTGACTCCACTGCAGCTCTGCAGTCCTGCTCCCCACCCCACAGCTGGCCGCGGCCACACTGGGGTTGGCAGAGACTTCTGGTTGTCCCTCAATATCTCTCCTTCCCTCCTTCCATGGTATTTGAGTTTTGGGTGGGCATGTGACCACCCAGAATAATCTCTTGGTTGTCCTTGCAGCTGGGTGGCTAGGAACCAATGCTGGCCAATGGATTATAAACAGAAGTGCAGAAGTGTCGCCTGCCAGCCTCTGAAAGTCTTCCCACAACACACCCACCTACGCCCTTTACCCGCTTCTTCTTCGCCTCTTCCTCCATGCCACTGCCTGGAATGTGGGTGTGATGGCTGGGACTCTAGCTGCCACCTTGGAACAAGAGGTCAAAAACCATATTCCAGGGGTGTGTGGTGACCTGCAGAGTCTGGGTCTTGAGATATTCTTGGACATGAGCCACCACGCCCTTCCTGCCTACCTCTGGACTTGGTGAGAGAAAGAGAGAGAAAGCAGGGGAGAGAAGCTTCTCTCTTGTTGAAGCCACTGCTGTTTCATGTCTCTGTAAATAACACGCCAAGCTCCCTGTGCCCAGAGTGTGCCATGTTCCCTCACACCTCCAGGTCTCTGCACATGCTTTTCTCTTTTTCTGGAATGTCTTTTCCTCTGTTCCCACCACCACCCAACAGTCTGAAAAACTCCATTTATCCTTAAAAACTCATCTTCTCTGTGAAGCCTGCCCAAACTGTCATAGACAGAGCTAGGTGCTCCCCATGGTGGGCCCCCCACTTTGGTTCACCCCCTGTTGTCAGTGCCATTGAGAGGCTTGTCTCTCCAGCCAAGCAAACTCAGGGTGGACCAGGGGGCCACACACCTGGGCTGTGCCGACACTGTGTTGGGCGGTGGGAGCCCCAGCAGGAGCTGCCACTGTCTCCTCAGGAGGGCTCTGGGGGGAAGTTCTGGACAGAGAAGACCAAGGCCCTCAGACGGGCAGTGGCAATGGGCTGGGTGTCAGTGGGGAGGGGAGGGAAGGCTGCAGCAGGGAAGCATGGATTCTGCTCCCCAGAACCTTCTACCGCCCGGCTCTTCTATAGCTCAGGCATTATCACTGCAGCCGTGGGAAGGGCCCTCCAGTGAGCCCATCTCTGTGGGCACTGTCTGGCCGGGGCTCCCTCCGAAGCAGGGATACTATCCAAGTGGTGGCCTCCAGTCCCTGGGGTCTAACCCCTCCTGGGTGCTCGATGCTTCCTTGGCCTCTTCCTTCTCTTTGTGCCCAGAGAGGAGCCCCCACCCTGAGGACTGGGCCTTGCACTGAGGGGAAAGGGGCAGGGCCCGGCCACCGATGGTGGGTGCCTGGTGTCCGGCCTCAGCAAGCCACACGTGGTCCCGACTTCAGACTGCTCTAAAGGTATCCATGTGTGGCTGGGTTAAAGTCACTATGCCAGAGAGAAAATCCATCTGTCCCTAAAATTTCGCTTATACTGCCTGGTTCTTGCAGAGTGACTAGTTGAGCAAATGAATTGGGTCCGATGAGGTTGTTTGGTCGCAATGAACAGATGGGGTCAGGAGATTTACTGGAGGTGGGGCCCACAGGAAGGGCTGACCTGGGCAGGGAGTCACGGACTCCTGGGTCTCTAGACATGAACTGCTAGCTGGGGGAAGTGTCAGCCCTGCAAGGAAGACAAGAAGGGAGGAGGGACAGGAGGGACAGGAGGGGGTGGGGGCTGAAAGAATCCTGTTCCAGCCATGTCACATGTGGGATGTGTGGGGTCATCTGTCAGATATGCAATCGGTTGTCAGAACTCAGAGGGGACGTCAGGCGAGAGATGAGAGTTTGGCAGCCGGGCATACGGATGAGAGAGTCACTGCCACAGATGAAAGAGCAGTGCTGCCTTCTAAGCATGTAGAAAGTCTCGGAGAAGTTGAGGCATGCCCACAAAGTCAAGGTCAGGGAGGCAAGCGCCTTCTCAGAGGACTCCAGATGTGAGCTCCCCGTGGGCAGGGACCTTGTCACCCTGGTGGTACCTGGTGCCTCACAGCACTCCCTGGATATTTTGAAATGACTGGATGGATGCCAAGGCTGGTTCGGGCAGGGTGGGTGTGCACTGACACATGGAGGAGGCAGGGGTGTTCCGAGAGGTGCAGGGCCCAGCCCAGGAGCTGAGGCCGGGGCCCTGGGGCTGCTGCCAGGCAATGTCCCCCTGCCCCTGCAGAAGCCTGACAGCCCAGGAGGGGCTGGCAGGAGCCCAGGAGGCTGTGAGGGACAGCAAGGTGGCCAGGGTGTGTGACCAGAAGAAGAAATGCAGGGAGGAGCACTCAGGTGTCTCCATGGGCCTGGACTTTGAGTCCACCCCCAGTCCTTGGCTGTGTGCAGGGTCCTCAGCTTCAGAACCTCGTCGTAAACCCAGGCGATGCTTCTGCCACTGCCAAGGTGTTGGGAGGATCAAGTGGGATCACTATAAATGGTGCCTGGTGCACTGTCTGGCACACAGTAGGTGCTCAACAAGTACCTATCCACCTTCATTCTCTTGGCTGAAGGGACGCTGACCCACCTTCTCTGCAGGTCCTGCTCAGACACCCCAGGACACTCAAAGCTGCAGGATGCCCTGGGCCTGCCCCCACCTGCCCCCCCCCGCCCCTCCCAAGGAGCCTCCTGGACCCCCCAGGTGGAGCTGACCACCCCTCCCCCACCCCAATGTCCCTGTTGGCATGAGACACACTTTGCTATAGTGCATACTTCCTTTAAAGGAGAAAAAAAAAAAAATTAGCAGAAACCATCCCAAACTCCCATGGGACCTGAGTCTGGAAAACACCCACTTAAGACACAAAAGCCTTAGTTTATAGAAATGTATGTAATTGCAGAGGATTACTGGAAACCAGATTTCTCATTGTACCCAATGACAGCCTCTATAAAAGTTATCATTGAAATGAAAATTAAAAATTTAAATTCTCAAGGAATTTGATGATCTCTCCAAATACACCCCCAGACCCCCCTTTGAGAAACATCCCCCCACCCACACACAGCAAGCCCCTCAGGCTGGGGCCACCTCGGTGTGTATAGTCCAGGACAGAGCAAGCACTTGACAAGTGTTGATGGGATGAGTAAGTAGAGAAAGGAAAGATTTGGGGTGCAGGGAGCCGGGGGACAGAGACAAATGCAAAATGTGGGTTCAGAAGGTGCCTGCCCTGCAGGCCGTGGAGGAATCTCCGTGGGCACGGATGGGGGCGGGGGGGTGTAAGGGGCATGTGTCTGGCCCCCTCCCTTCTCTGAGCCCCTCTCATGCCCCCCTGGAGGGGGGAAGGGCCTGGTGGAGGGGTGGGGGGATGGGGGGGTCGGTCTGAAACCTCAGCCCTGGAGGGAGCCAAGGGTCTTATCCCACTCACTTGCCTCATTTTATAGACAAGAAAGCCAAGTTCCAGGGAGAAGCTTCTTCCCGGGCCCTGGGAACTAGCAGAAGACCTGGCTGGGACAGGCTGAGTCCCCCACTCCCAAATTCAGGGGCCTGCTGGGCGCCTGCTGGAATTCTCACCGCTGATCATGAGAAGGTGATGGCCCCCTCCAGCAGCTCCCTGGGCCAGGGGAGGTGGAGAGTGAGGCCAGGCAGCAGGGACGAGGGACACCAGGCCCTCCAGGCAGGCCCTTCTGGAGCCCACGTCTGCAGCTGGAGGTTCATTTCCTTCCTGAAGCCCCAGCCCTCCAAGGTGGCACAGCTGGGACAGGAGCCCAGGGAATTGTCATCCACCCCAGAGCCCTTTCCGCCTGTCAGCTGCCGTCCTGTCTCCCCCACCTTCAGGGGTCGGTGACTCCTGGGCTTCCTCCCTGGGGGCAGCCCTGGAGCAGAGTGGCCAACACCTTCAAGTCCAGGGGTCAATAAAACTTGGAGGGTGGGGGCTCAGCTTCCCCGTCCCCAGCCCTGTGGCCACATAGCATCTATGGCTATGGGGTCAGGGTGGGGGGAAGGAAAAGCCCAACACCCCCTTTCCACGCCAGGCCCCAACTCCTCTGTATTTGTTTATTTACCTTGGAAAAGGCCCCACGGCCCAGGCAGGAAATGGGCCAATTCCAGGAGGCTGGGCTGGGGAACAAGGAGCCACATTGTGCTCCCTGCCCGCGGCTCCCCACCCCGGGCCTGCCGCGGGAGCCCAGAGAGGGGGATCTGCGTGGGGGCCAGGCAGGAAGGAGGCGTGGGCCGGGGGCTGCCAGTGCTCCGAGCCAGCCCGCCCATGAAAGGGCTTCTGTGCGGGGGCGGCATGGGGGACTGCAGCTCCCTGCCCCACCTGGGAGTAGACAGAGGCCGAGCAAGGGGGCAGACAGGACTTAGGCTGGGGACGGCCCCTGGCCATGGCCCAGGGCCCACCTGGTACCAACCTGCAAGCCCAGGGTGGAAGGAAGAGACCCTGGGCCCCCAGCTCCCCGTGCCCAGATCCCACCCCTCGGCGGGGGAACATCCTGCCCTCGGCCTCCTTCCCTGGTCTCAACTCCTGCCAGGTAGCCGGTCCCTCGCCTGGAGGCTGGAGGCCAGAGAGCCCTGTGGTCAGAGCCCTGCCCTGGCTGCCGAGGCCCAGGCTGGCGTTGGGGCTTGATGTCATCACAGGGGCGGCTTGAGGACGGCTGACCAGCCCCCCAACCCTGGACTCTGCTGACAGGGTAATGTCCATATGGGCTGATCATTCATTCATTCATTCCGCACAAGGCTCCCTGTCTGTTGATGCGCACCCATGTCCTCTCCACTCCTGACCCCTGACTTACAGCAACAGCCTCTTCCAATCCTTCCTCTCCTGGTTTTCAGAGTTAAATGCAGATCTGATATGTCACCCCCATCTCTGAAGGTCTCCAAGGGCTTCCTGCTACTTTCTGGGTAAAGACCTGCAGGGTCCCCCCCCACCTCCCCAAAGGCCCCGTGCCCCTCCACTTCCCAGTGGGCTCTGCAGGTCCCAGCCTCCAACACCAGGCTGCTTTTGGTTTCCAAGGACTGGGTGTGGGGAGGGAAGTGGGGGGTGGTCAGAGGTGAGGTGGATTTTTCCCACCCAGCACTCAGGGAGGCTTTGGGATGGACATGAGTCCAATAGGCCTCAGAACTGGGATGAAGACCTGGGACTAGGGACGTGCACAGCATTCACCTTGTTTCTTCCACAGTGGCCCCTTCTCAGCTGAAATACTCGGGGCATCCCTCTCTCCCCTCAACCCTGCTTCCATTTTCCTCAAAGCCTGATGTCACATTGCATATGTTTTATCTAGGGTTTGTCTCCCTAACCATTGGCTCCACTGGCAGGGACCAGGGCTGTGTCCCCAAACGTGGGTCACAGTCGGTGCTCAGTAAATATGTGCTGGGTAAAGGGAGGGGGGGACTCTTGCTTTTTCACTTTTTGCTTCATATGTTTCATATACCTTTTCCTTTTTTTTTTTGGAAACAGAATGTCACTCTGTCACCCTGGCTGGAGTGCAGTGGCATCATCGTAGCTCACTGCAGCCTCAAACTCCTGGGCTCAAGCGATCCCCCTGCCTCAGCCTCCCAAATAGCTGGGACTACAGGCACGCGCCACCACGCCCGGCTAATTTTTTTATTGCTTGTAGAGATGAGGTCTCGCTCTTGCTCAGGCTGGTCTCAAACTCCTGAGCTCAAGCCATCCTCCCGCCTCGGCCTCCCAGAGTGCTAGGATTACAGGCGTGAGCCACCCCACTGGCCTACCTTTTCCTTTTTAAATAGTAAAATGTAACACACAGGAAATGGCACAAGACAGAAGTGTTCAAATTAAAACTTATTAAATGAACACCTGTGTGACCGCCACCCAGCCAATCCCTAGCTGCCTGCCCCTTCCCAATCCTAACCACCCACCACCCTGACCGCCACATCCTGACGAGTATGATGATCACCTGTTTGCATTTCTCTACTGTTCCTCTTAAACACCAATCTAGTTTCGTTTTGCCTGTTTCCAAACTTTACATAAGTGAATAGGATGTATTTTGTGGGGCCTGGCTTTTCTCACTCAACATTGTGATTTAAAGATTAACTATACTGGAGCACATAGCTATCATTCTTGCATTTTTGTTGCTCTGCATACTCTTACTCATATACTTTAAGAAGTTTTTTTCAGCCTGAGAAAAAGCAAGACCCCCGTCTCTACAAAAAATTTAAAAATTAGCCAGGCATAGTGGCCTGTGCCTGTAGGCCCAGCTACTCAGGAGGGTGAGGCAGGAGGATCGCTTGAGCCCAGGAGTTTGAGGCTGCAGTGAGCGATGATGACACCACTGCACTCTAGCCCGGGGGACAGAGCGAGACCCTGTCCCAAAAAGAAAAAAAAAAGTTTGTTTTTTTTTAAACTGTGAAACAAGAACAGGATGCTATAAAAAAAGAAATATAGAGAACAATAAAGGCCTCCTACAAATTAAAAATATGGTAGTTAAAAGTAAATAACTATATAAATAAATAAAAGAAGAAATACAAGGTTGGAAGATAAAGATAAGGACATTTCCCAGAAAGGAACTAAAAAGATAAAGATGTAGATGTTAAAAAGAAAAGAAAATTAGAACTCAATCCAAGAGGCCCAATATTTGCCTAATGGGAATTCCAGAAAGAGGACATAGGGAATACAAAAGGGAAGAAATTATCACAGAAGTAAGTCAAGAGCATTTCCTGGAACTGAAAGGCATGTGTGTCCAGATTGAAAGGGATCGAGGAGGTCTGCCATCCTGGAGGTGAAGAGACCACCCGGGTTAGGACACTGAGAACGAACACAAGAACCTAGACCAGGCGCGGTGGCTCAAGCCTGTAATCCCAGCACTTAGGGAGGCCGAGGCGGGACGATTGCTTGAGGCCAGGAGTTGAAGACCATCCTGGGCCACACAGTGAGACCCCATGTGACTCATTTTTTCAATATTTGCTTTATTGCAGTGGTCTAGAACAGAATCAGCAATATCTCCGAGGTATGTAAGCCCAGCAGTTGGAGGCTGCAATGAGCTATGATCACACCACTGTACTCCAGCCTGGGAGACAGAGTGAGACCTTGTCTCTAAAAATAATAATAATAAAGAAAAGACATGTAAGACTCTGCCACTTGGCTCAGCAGGGCCATTCTGGCCATAACAATGTAAAACACTAAATATTAATTCAATCAAAGTTTGTGGCATAACGACATTAGGAAGTTGGAAAAGGGAAAGCTGTGAGCACCAAAGCCTCATACCTAAAACTCTGTGTGTCCCATGACCCAACAATTCAGACCTGGGTTTAACCCAGCAGATGTGTCTACTGAAAGGCAAGTTCAAGAAAGTTCACAGTAGCTTTGTTCATGATAGCCCCAGACTGGAAACCACCCCGATGTCCGTCAACAAGAGAGTGGATAAACAAACCTGCTGTGTCCGTGCAATGGAATACTACTCAGCAATGACAGTGAACGAACTACAGATACATGCAACCACAGGGATGAATCACAGAGAATATGGTCATCAAAAGACCCCAGAGACAAGAGTAGGTACCGTCTGATTCCACTTATATGACATTTGGGGATGGTAGCAGTAAGGACAGCAGCGTGTCTCAGGGTGTTGGCTGGAAATGTGCAAGAAGGAGCCTTCTGGGGTGATGGCCACGATCTGTGTCTTGATCTGGGGGGGCTGTTACAGGGGTGTGTTCACTTTGTCAAAAATTCACCAAGCTGAACACTTAAGATTTATACATTTTAATGTAAACTATACCTCAATAAAAAAGAAATATACATAATAGATGCATGTATTACTTTCGTTAAAAGTTGATTATAAATAAAAGCATCCTAATTTTATTCATTTGCAAGCGGGTACATGAGCCCATGTCTGTAAATGTCTTGGGGGACACGCACCCAACTCCCAACAGAGGTCCCTTCCAGAGAAGGGGGGGATAGGGGTGTGAAGAGTGCGGGTTTTCCCTTTTTATTATTTAAACTTGTATATACTGTAGTTTAAAGTTTGTACAGAGCATAATGCTTATTTTTAAATATATGTGATTATAAATTATATGTATATTATCTTTCTCTTTAAAAAGACTAAGAACATACTGGCACAAGAACAGAGACATAGACCAATGGAACGGGACTGAGAACCCAAATATAAAACCAATGTCATACTGTCATCTTATCTTTGACAAATTCCACAAAAACATACACTGGGGAAAAGATTCCCTATTCAATAAATGGTGCTGGGAAAACTGGATGGCCACATGTAGAAGACTGAAACTAGACCCACACCTCTCACCTCTCACAAAAATCAACTCACAATGGATAACCGATTTAAACCTAAGACGTGATACCATAAGAATTCTCGAAGAAAACGTTGGAAAAACTCTTATGGACATTGGCCTAGGCAAAGAATTTATGAAGAAGACCCCCAAAGCAATCACAGCAGCAGCAAAAATAAATACATGGGACCTGATCAAATTAAAAAGCTTCTGCACAGCCAAGGAAACTATCACTAGAGTGAACAGACAACCTACAGAATGGGAGAAAATATTTGCATGCTACACATCTGATAAAGGGCTGATAACCAGAATCTATACAGAACTTAGGAAAATCAACAAGAAAAAATCAAACAACCCCATTAAAAAATGGGCAAAGGACATGAACAGAAACTTTTCAAAAGAAGACAGAATAATGGCCAATAAGCATTTAAAAAATTGCTCAACTTCTCTAATCATCAGGGAAATGCAAATCAAAACCACAATGAGATATCACTTAACTCCAGTGAGATTGGCTCATATCAAAAAGTCCCCAAACAACAAATGTTGGTGGGGATGCGGACAGATAGGAACACTCATACACTGCTGGTGGGACTGCAAATTAGTACAACTTCTATGGAAAGTAATATGGAGATACCTCAAAGAATTAAAAGTAGAATTACCATTTGACCCAGCAATCCCACTACTGGGTATTTACCCAAAGGAAAAAAAGACATTTTATAATAAAGACATCTGCTCACGAATGTTTATAGCAGCACAATTCACAATTGCAAAGATGTGGAAACAACCCAGGTGCCCATCAATACACGAGTGGATTAATAAAATGTGGTATATGTATACCATGGAGTATTACTCAGCAATAAGGAACAATAGTGAATTAACACATCTGGTATTATCCTGGTTGGAGCTAGAACCCATTCTTCGAAGCGAAGTGTCACAGGATTGGAAAAACAAGCACCACTGGTACTCACCATCAAATTGGTACTAACTGATCAACACCTACATCACACAGGGCAATAATATTCATCAGGGGGCGGGCAGGCGGGAGGGGGGTGGAGGGGATGGGAAAAACTCTCACTGAATGGATGTGGGGAGCACAGTTTGGGGGACATCCACGATTGTAGCCCTGACACGGGCAGTGCATGGGCAATGTATATAGCCAAAGTGGTGTACCCCCATAATGTTCTGAAATAAAATAAAATAAAATAAAAAAGAATAAGAACAAAAGCAACAGTGACAAAGGGTGCAGCCGGCAGAGGGACCATCCCAAGCACAGGCAGAGCCAAGTGCAGGTCTGGCTGTTGTGTTTGGGGTGGGTGAGGGTCACAAGTGTTGGGACCCTGGGCTCTGTGAGTGGGGGTGGGGGAGGGACAACTGATCACCAAGGTCCAGCAAGGCATGGATCGCCAAGCCAAGCCATTTAGGTCTGACCCTACAGAAGGTGAGAGCCAGTGAAGGCTTTGGAGCAGAGTAGATGTGGTGCATCAGGACAATCTGGCCTCCCCTAGCAGGCCACTGGGGTCAAGGGACAGGGGAGTGGCCTCCAGGTGGCTTAGCCCATCCAGACAGGGAAGGAGGCCCTGAGCATAGAGTCCTGGCGATTTTTCATCTGCCGAGGATGTAGGAAAGCTGTCAGGGCTCTGTGGGCCTTATCTCCCACTTCTCCCTAGGTGCAGGGGAGAAGGAAGGAACTCCAGACAAGAACTGTCCGTGCCACGCCCGCCTGGGCAAGCGCGCCTCTCTGCAGGAGGCACTGAAGCTGCGTCAGACGACAACGAGGGCCACCTATCCAGCATGCACAGTGGCCACCACGCCCAGAGCACACAATGCTCTCAGGGCCCACCAGAATGCTTTCATTTCTTTTAAAATCAGAAGGAAAAAACATTAACTTTTAGGCCAAAAATGTTTTCATATATAATATTAATAGATTCATCTTTCACCAATGCAGTCATAAAATACAATTTTAATTTTTTTTTAATGGAAAAGGGGGCCCAGGAAGGCAAAAGTGCCTAAGGCTCATGAAAGTCAAAATGATGACAACGGGGCTTTGAATGACAACCTGAGACATTAGTTGACTCCAGAGTCATGGCAGACCCTGAATAGAGAATACGTGTGTGTGTGTGTGTGTGTGTGTGTGTGTGTGTGGGAGAGAGAGAGAGAGAGAGAGAGAGAGAGTGTCGGAGGAGTGTGGGAAGTTGACAGGAAATGGAGGGACGCTTCCCTGTGAACCAACAGTAATTATGACGTCAGGGGCATGTGTGGAGTCCCCGCCCCGCCAGGCACTGTGCCAAGACCAGAACCTGCATGTCATCAAATTCTCTCGGCAACCCCGTAACATTGGCCCCACCAGAATATTCCTTTTACAGCTGAGACAACTACGGCGCAGAGAGGATTGACAGACGGTCTAAACTGACACAGTTGTGGCACACGGTTTGAACCCGGGCAGCTGACTGCAGAGCCTGCTCTCTCTCAGCCACTCTGTAACGTGGCTTCCCAGGGCCCGAACACCTCAAAGGCACACCTGAGGTTTTTCCTGCATGCGCACCTGAGGAAATGGTGATAGAGGTGACAGAAAAAGGCCAGGCAAGGTGGCTCATGCCTGTAATCCCAGCACTTTGGGAGGCTCAGGCGGGAGGATCGCTTGAGGCCAGGAGTTTGAGTCCAGCCTGGGCAACATAGAGAGACCCCATCTCTTAAAAAAAAAAGTTATAGAAAAAGACATGCAGGTGTTGGGGAGAGGGGGGTGCTGTCCTTTCTCCTCACACCAACACCTGTGAAGGACATGCTGCCTGCCTGTGGCAGCCGGTGCAGCCCTGTGGATGAGAGAGCTGAATAACGTTCCAGACACACGGACGGCTGTGGAGGCAGGAAAGCAAGTGTCCTGGTCTGGCGGGAGGACCAAAGAGAGAGGCCAAGGCGGAGACGCAGGTAGGGCACTGGCTTGGGGTCGGAGGCCTGGGTTCCAGCTCCACCTCTCAGGTTCCCCAAGACTCAGTTTCTTCATCTGTAAAACAGGGGCAAACGTGGTCATGGGTATGAGAGGGCCTTGCAGGGAATAGGGACTGTTGGACGGTTTGTGATCAGAGCTGGTGAAGCAGCAGCGACCATGCAGCTCTGTGGGCAGAGAGGGCAGCACTTGGGCCAACTTTGGAGGGAAACCAAGAAGGGCCAGGAGGCGAGCAGAGGCCAAGCCGCCGAAAAACCATCCAGGCCTGGTGGGATCTCAGGGGCCACCTTGCGGGGGCCTGGGAAAGGCCACTGGGGCTGGGCTGCACCCCCAGGGCCCGGCCCCACAGGCCCACTACTGCCCACTCTGGCCACAGCCCTGGGTCCGCAGCTCACGGCACATGGCAGGCGGGAAAAGGGACAAAGAGGAGCGAGTGGTCCAAGAGGGAGGAAGGTGCCAGGAGCACTGGGAGGAGGCAAGTGGACCACAGAACTATGATGGCTGTGAAGTTAGCAGATTGAGGACCCAGATCATCAACTTCCCCTCAGGGTGTCCAACTCTCACTTCCAGCAGGGGATGATAATAAGTTAGACCCAGCCCCTGCCCTTGGGGGCAGGGGGAGGGGAGGTGACAGGGCAGGTTGGGTGGGTGTGTCCTGGAGGAGGTGATGGAGCCCTGGGGAGGGAACAGCCTGGGCACTTGCAGGTGCAGAGGCCCCGAGGGGGCTGGGCTGCAGGTTTGGGTCCCTCCCAAGGTAGGTGGGCTGGAGTGCAGATGAGGGGTGGTGAGGTACGACCAGGAGAAACGCAGGGGCCACGGGGAGCCCCTGGGAGGCCGGATCTGCGATTTGCTGGTGCAAGGAGAAAGAAGGGCACTGCTTGGAGGCTGAGCAGGCCCCACAGGGGTGACCTGGAGACAAGTGTGTATCTGCAGCTCTTTTCCAGCTCCTGCTGCCGCTCAGACCAGGCTGGGAGAACCTTGAGGTGGGGCTGGGGGCAGGGAGCTGCACCCACCCTGGAGATGTCCTGCCACCAGCCACAAGTCAGGGGCCAGAGTAAGAGCAAGGGAGGCAGGGACCCTTACCCAGGCCCTGCAGCCCCACCCCGCAGCCGACATCACTGGTGCAAGGTGCAGGGCATGGCAAAGGGCTGTCCGCCCGGGCACCAGGGGCTTATCCCACCTGGGCCTGGGGCAGGGCGGGAGAGGCTGCCGGTAGCGACTAGGAGGCCCACGCCCTTTCCTGCACACGCCCCCCAAGGAGGACGCGGCGTGCAGTGCCTAAAGGCCACAGCTCCACCTGGCAGCCTTGCTGGGCTCCTGCCATCGCACCTTGAGCCAGGCTCCTGCCCTGGCCGCAGTGGCCGGGCTGGGGCTGGGGCCGGGCCAGCCGAGCAGGGCAGAGGAGGCCCCGAACACCGGGCAGGGGCGGGCAGGGTGCGGCTGGGCCCCGGGGGACCAGCTCAGCCCGGAGAGGGGGGTCCCCGACCCAGGGCAACGGCCGGGGCTGGCAGGGCCGCCCGCGTGTCCGAGCTCGGCCCGGCGGGCAGGGCGGCGGCGGCTGGGGCTATTTTTCTACCCTCGGCCCATGCTGAATTTCCCTCCGAGTTGGGTAAATAAGCAGCAGGTTCCAACGTCAACGAAACAGGAGCTCGCCCCGCAGCACAAAAGCGGCTTTCAGCTGCGGCCCGCGCCTCGGGCGCGTCCCCGGCCGGGTTCCCCCGGAGAGCCGCTGCCCTGCCCGTCCGTCTGCCCCGAAACCTCCCCGGCCCGGCCCCGAGCCCAGGGCCCCCCGCAGTGCGGGCGCCGCCCACCCGTGTGCCTCCGACCCGTACTCCCTCCAGGACTTGTCCCCTTTTCTGAGCCCCACCTGCCGTCGCAGAGCCCGTGCTGGTCCTTTGCCTCCGCAGCGCTGTGTACAGACCGTGTACATTAGCACTCCCTCCCTTGGAACCTTCTCTGGCTCCCCATTGCCCAGGGGTAAATCCTGGCTTTAGACCTCACTGCAGCCCCAGCGGGCTGCTTCCTTTGTCTCACCAATGCTTTTGCAAAGGCTGGTCCCTCTGTCGAGAACACCCTTCCCTCTCTTAGGCCTGGCTCCCACTGGCTTTGAGACTAAGCCCATGCACCACCCTCGACAGGGCCCCCACAGCTCCCCTCTCTAATCACAGGCATCAGCGGATTTCAGGATGGTCACTGTTCTGTCTGTGACTCCAGCTGACTGTGAGCCACCTCAGGGCAAGAGCTGCATCTTGTTTGCTTGTGTCCCCAGTACCCAGCCCAGTCTGTCTGTGTGCTGTGGGGGGCGCAAAGGTGCCATTGCCTGGCACAGAGTAAGTACTCAGTTAATGTCTGCTATTAAAAAGTCACATAAAATCACACTAACATTCCATTTATATAAAACAAATGCTAACTAGTGGGGAGAGAGGGCACAAGAAAACTTTCAGGGTGATGAATATACTCATTACCTTTAAAAAAAAAAATTCTGGCATTATCACTTGCCCTTAGTCAAGTTGCCTCAACCCTCTCTAAGCCTCAATTTCCTCATCTAAAAATTAGAATAAATAATAATCACTTCATAAAGCATTATGAAGATTAAATGAGATGCAAATTAATACTTAAAAAATGGTAGTTATTATTAAGCTCATTTCACACTATACTGTAGCATGTACAATATACATTAACATGTTATTAACATTATTATAGTTATGAACTTTTTATTTTTTTCTTTTTAAATTTTGGGGGTATATTATATTTGTACATATTTATGGGGTACAAGTGAAATTTTGTTACATGTATAGAATGTGTAATGATCAAGTCAGGGTATTTAGGGTTTCCAGGTATTAACATTTTTTTCTAATAGAGATGAGGTCTCCCTGTGTTACCCAGGCTAGTTTTGAACTCTGGCCTCAAGTGATCCTCCCGCCTCAGCCTCCCAAGTAGCTGGGATTACAGGAGTGCGCCACTGCACAATATTTGCATCTTAACTGGAAGATATTCATTATCTGGATCAATCGTGGTGATGATTTCCCAAGTATATCCATGTGTCAAAACTCATCAAATTATACACTTTAAATATGTACAGTTTATTGTATAACATCAATAATGTACCTCAATAATGCTGTGAAAAAAATATTCCCACACCCATTGACCCAACATCCCAAGTTCTCAAACGCTGTGTGGTATAGAAATAAAAGCACTAGTACATTTAGGGGTCAGCAAACTTTTTCTATAAAGATGGTAAATAGGAAAAATAAGCACCACATGTACTCAACATTAAATTGGTACTAACTGATCAACACTTACGTGCACATATGGAAGTAACATTCATCGGGTGTTGGGCAGGTGGGGGGGGTGAAGGGGATGGGTAATGGTTGCGGTGCCCACTATCTGGGGGATGGGCACGCTTGTAGCTCTGACTCTGACTGCAAAGGCAATATATGTAACCAAAGTGTTTGTACCCCATAATATTCTGAAATTAAAAAAGAAACTTAAAAAAAAGATGGTAAATATTTTTGGCTTTGCAGGCTATGTGGTCTCTATCACAACTTCTGAGCTCTGTTGCATTAGTTCAAAAGCAACCATAGACTATATACATAAACCAATGAGCATGGCTGTGTCCCAATAAAACTTTATTTACAAAAACAGGCAGCAAGCCAGATTTGGCCTTTTGGCCACAGTTTACTAACCATGAGTATAGATGTATATACTTGTGTATCTGTGTGGGTGATATAGCTCTTAACAGAAACAACCTAAATGTCTATCCACAGGAGATTAGCTGAATAATTTATAATAAATACACACTGTGGAAATAAAAATGGCTATTAAAAAGAACAAGTTGTATCCTTGTGTGTTGACACTGACATTCATGATAGATTTTTTCAAATATTTTATTATGAAAATTTAAAAATATACAGAAGAGTTGAAAAAATGTATAGTGAGCATCTGAATGCCCACCAATTCTACCACTGACACTTTGCTATTCTTATTTTTATTACATATCCATGTATCTACCCATGATGGATTTTTAGGTGAGAAAAATGAGATATAATGTGTACAGTATTAATTCTATTTTAGTAAAGAACAGATAAGTAAAGACTGCACTATATGTATATATGTGTTTGTGAAATCTAGGAAAAAAGTATCAAGAGAGATGCCTGAATTCTTAATACTGGTTACCTCAGGGCTAAGATTGTAAGAGGAGGGAGAGAAAATTATTTTATTTCTCTGCTCATCTCTAATGTTGAATTCCTTGTGAAAACTGTCAAAGCCCTAATAAGGAATTTTTAAAATTCTTCTCTAATGAGAATGGAACAAACAGTCTAGTGCAGCCCTTGACATCTCCATAAAGGGAAACTGAGTCAGAACTAGGGCTCATTCCCAGAGCCCCACGCAGGGTCTTACCCGGCCCTGCCCCAGGCAGGTGTGCACACACAGCAGCGGCCAGGCACCTGCATGGACCTTGTGTGCACATATACACAAACAGCCACACACACGGGCCGGTGCCCACCTTCCACAGGGACACACTTGGGTTCTGCCCCGCCCCAGGGAGCAGGTGTGTCGGTGGACCCGCTGGGTGTTCCATTACCACCAACAGCCTCTCCTGTGGGGTGGCCCGGGCACCTGGAGGAGGTGCAGATGGTCCTCCTGGTCCCTGCTTACTCACACAGATACCTCTGTCCCCCAGAGTCCAATAAACACACTTTCCCCAACCTCAGGCCCCACTTGCATTCAGCCTGTTCCAGAAGGATCTATGGCCTCCGTCTCATTTCGACATTCTTTCCACACAACAAACACAGGAGTCTACTCCAGGCCAGATGCCAAGACACTGAGGAGCACGGCCATGTCCCTGGCCTCCAGAAGCCCCCAGGCTCATGCGGAGACAGGCACAGGTGCAGGGTGGTGGCTGCAGGCACGGAGGTGAGGCAGGGCGGGAGTGGTCCTGGAGGAGACAGTGTCAGAGCTGAGTTGGGGAGGGAGGGAGGGAAGGGCCTGCCCTTAAGGGGGCAGTATGAATTTGGTGAGGGGTGAGTGGTAAACACAGTCTGGGAGGGTGGGGAGGTTGGAAAGGGGGACACAGGCCAGGAGGGTGTCCCTTTCCACATATGCAAGGCAACTGGTTGGCCCCAGCCAAGGCCCCCCGGGAAGGGTGGCATCTCCCGGGAGGAGGAGCTTGGGGGCTCCATCCCCACCTCGCCTGGCTCTGGCCCCTCTGCGCAGCTGAGCAGGGCTGGGGAGGTGCATTGATGTTGACCTCCCTCCTCCCCTCCCCTCTGGTCCTCCTCATAGTCTCCCTTTCAGTGAGGGCCTTGGGTATTGTTCCTCCTTTGTAAAGAAGGGGATCGGGTGACAAAGCCGGGTGGGTGGGCAGGAGGCCCCAGAGGCCCTTCCTCTCCCAGGCCGCATCTGCTCAGGGGCGGGGCTCTTCCACCCCCCACCTCTGGCTTCCCAGGAGTGGCCGTTGCCATGGTGACAGTCCTGGCATCCTATGGCCCTGGGGCACCTTGCCCACCACGGCTGCCAGAGCAAGGGCCCCCAGCTCCTCTCCACCCAGGCACAGGGTGGGGGCACTCAAACCCCGGCTCCTGGGCCAGCCCCAGCAGGGGCCGTCGCCAGCAGCCTGGCTTCCACGACCCTCGGCCAGCAGAGGGGCTGCTCCAGAGCACCACCTCCCACAGACGCCCCGAGCAGGCTCAGAAGGCATGGCCATGGGGCACTATCGTCCATGTGTCTAGGCCACTGCCAGGCCTTTGAGCAGCTGCTGGGGATGGACAGAGAGGTCACAGTGTATGGGGCCTACAGGGCAGAGCCTCCAGCCCAGGCCGGGGCAGACGGGGGCTGCCCTGGGGGGTGACGCTTGCGTATGGGATGCTGGGGCGCTGGACAGAACAGAAGAGGAGGAGGAAGGCCTTCTGGGCTGGGCCACAGCCCAGGCAAAGGGCTGAGGGTGACTTTGGAGGGTGCTTCTGAGGAGTGAGGGTGGGGTGTGGGGCGTGGCGGGAAATGAGGCAGGTGGGGGCTCTGGCTGGAAGGGCTTCCGCTGCCACCCCAGGAGCACCAGCTTCGCTCTGGGCAGCCGCGGTGACATTTTGGGAAGCTCCACTACCCTGCCCAGGTGGTCAAAGCTGAGTCCTCTTTTCACGGGTACCACACTCCTGCCCGTGCCTCCTTGGGACGTTCAGGACCTTGCAGCGGCACCTCTCAAGGCTCATATGTGTACCGTGTGCTGGACACAGGGCTGGCTGCACCTCCACAGGTGCCCATCTGCTGGGTCCTCCCGGACAGCCAGGGGCTGGGTGTGTGCCCAAGATGGCGTCCCCCTTTCCCGGTCCCTTCTTGGTCCCTATTCTAAGGGCAGCTGAGCACTAATTACAGGATGTGTGGGAGATGATGGCCCCATTTTCTCACCATCACCACCACCACTCCCACCTGCATCCCCGCTACAGGCCAGGCTCTACAGCAGGCAGGTGTTGGCCAAGCTGGGCCGGCTGGGCAGGTGCCCTGCCTCTGGTGGTGGTGACAGGCAACCTCATGCAGTGGAAGAGCCTGAATGCCAACCCTGACCCTTAGAGCTGCATAATCCTAGCTGGGCAAATGCCTTGAGTTTTCTGAGCCTCAATTTCTCATCTGTAAAATGGGTACAAGATTTCCTTGTAAGACTTGTGAGGGTTGAAAGGTCACCGTAAAATGCCTGGCCCAGGGCCTGCTTGGCTCACAGTAGGTCCTCAGTCAGTTTCCCAGCCTCCCTGCAGTTCCAGGTCATTGTCTGAGCATCCCAGAGCAGTTACTGGGGTGCCTGGCCCTGTGCTGAGTGCTCAGGTGGAGTCTGAGCCTGAGTCCTCCAGGTATTTCTAGACCAGGGGAATGGGACAGATGGGGGGAGAGGGGTGGCAGTCTCTGAGGGGTCCCAGAGCAGAGCTCCTTGGGTGGCCTGCCAGTGGCACTTGGGTTTCACCCACAGAGCTACTGGGGAACCATGGCAGTTTCTAAGCAGGTCTCAGAGGTCTTAAGGGAGGAACCGTAGAGAGAGGTGAGAGGTGATAACACCCCTTCTGAGGAGAGCATGGTGGCCTTGTGAAATGAGTATGGGGTCTGGAGTCAATCACAAATGGAACACTTAGTAGGGCTATGCCCTTGGGTACGTCATTCCTCTCTGAGCCTCAGTTTCCCCATCTGGGAAATGGGGATAGTGCAGCATTCCTGGATTACTGAGAAGATACAATGAGGTCAAGCACTCAGCCTGATCGATCGGCCGCAGTTGCACAATGTATGAGTTATTAATTTTTTAACAGGATTATCCGCCCCCTTTACAGAAAAGGAAGCTGAGGCTCAGCGAGAAGGCCCAAAGTCACATACAACCAGAGAAGAGGCAGAGGCTGCATTTGAACAGTCACTGAGTACAAGCCAAGGCTTCCCAGGCGTGAAGGCTTCAGAAATGATAAAACGAGGTGACCCAGTGTGGGCGTGTGGGCGGGGGACACAGACTGATCTTCCTGCAGACAGTCCCGTCGTGAGGAGAAGTAGAGCAGCAAGAGAAGGGGAAGAACCGAGTGGAAACGTAAGCTGAGCTGGCAGCCGACGTCGCACAGATACTCCGCCCGGCCAGACCGACCCCTGCGGGCGCCCCAGCGTGGGTGCGAGACGCGGCGCCTTTAAAGCCCGGCGGGGGGCGTGCCCGGCGCGCGGAGACCCCGCCCCTGGGCGGGCCCTTCGGGAGCCCCGCCCCGGGGGCTGGTAGCAGCGGCCCCGGGAGGCTGCGCCGGCTCCGGCTCAGCGGCGGCTCCAGTGGCGGCGGTGGTGGCGGCTCGGCGGGCTCGGCACCTCCTGTCCCTCGGGCGGCTTCCTGCGCGCTGCCCAGGACGCCCAGTGGCGCCCGGACACACGTGGGCGGCTCGGCGATGGCCCGCGCCCGGCGACGTGGCGGGCAAGCACGGGGGCGCGGGACAGCGCGGCCCGAGTGAGTCGGGGCCGCGCTCCCGCCCTCGGCCCGGGCTGCCCGGGATGGCCGTGCCGCCGCTCCGCCGGGCGCTGCTGCTGTGGCAGCTGCTGGCGGCGGCCGGCGCGGCGCTGGAGATCGGCCGCTTCGACCCGGAGCGCGGGCGCGGGCCGGCGCCGTGCCAGGCGGTGGACATCCCCATGTGCCGCGGCATCGGCTACAACCTGACCCGCATGCCCAACCTGCTGGGCCACACGTCGCAGGGCGAGGCGGCCGCCGAGCTGGCCGAGTTCGCACCGCTCGTGCAGTACGGCTGCCACAGCCACCTGCGCTTCTTCCTGTGCTCGCTCTACGCGCCCATGTGCACCGACCAGGTCTCGACGCCCATCCCCGCCTGCCGGCCCATGTGCGAGCAGGCCCGCCTGCGCTGCGCGCCCATCATGGAGCAGTTCAACTTCGGCTGGCCGGACTCGCTCGACTGCGCCCGGCTACCCACGCGCAACGACCCGCACGCGCTCTGCATGGAGGCGCCCGAGAACGCCACGGCCGGCCCCGCCGAGCCCCACAAGGGCCTGGGCATGCTGCCCGTGGCGCCGCGGCCCGCGCGGCCCCCCGGCGACGCGGGCCCGGGCTCGGGCGGCGGCGGCACCTGCGAGAACCCGGAGAAGTTCCAGTACGTGGAGAAGAGCCGCTCCTGCGCGCCGCGCTGCGGGCCGGGCGTCGAGGTGTTCTGGTCGCGGCGCGACAAGGACTTCGCGCTCGTCTGGATGGCCGTGTGGTCGGCGCTGTGCTTCTTCTCCACGGCCTTCACCGTGCTCACCTTCCTGCTGGAGCCCCACCGCTTCCAGTACCCCGAGCGCCCCATCATCTTCCTCTCCATGTGCTACAACGTCTACTCGCTGGCCTTCCTCATCCGCGCAGTGGCCGGGGCCCAGAGCGTGGCCTGCGACCAGGAGGCGGGCGCGCTCTACGTGATCCAGGAGGGCCTGGAGAACACGGGCTGCACCCTCGTCTTCCTGCTGCTCTACTACTTCGGCATGGCCAGCTCGCTGTGGTGGGTGGTTCTGACGCTCACCTGGTTCCTGGCGGCCGGCAAGAAATGGGGCCACGAGGCCATTGAGGCCCACGGCAGCTACTTCCACATGGCGGCCTGGGGCTTGCCGGCGCTCAAGACCATCGTCATCCTGACGCTGCGCAAGGTGGCCGGGGATGAGCTGACCGGGCTCTGCTACGTGGCCAGCATGGATGCAGCTGCGCTCACAGGCTTCGTCCTGGTGCCCCTCTCCTGCTACCTGGTGCTAGGCACCAGCTTCCTCCTGACTGGCTTCGTGGCCCTCTTCCATATCCGCAAGATCATGAAGACGGGGGGTACCAACACGGAGAAGCTGGAGAAGCTCATGGTCAAGATTGGGGTCTTCTCCATCCTCTACACGGTGCCTGCCACCTGCGTCATTGTTTGCTACGTCTATGAACGCCTCAACATGGACTTCTGGCGCCTTCGAGCCACAGAGCAGCCATGCACAGCAGCCACCATACCCGGAGGCCGCAGGGACTGCTCGCTGCCAGAGGGCTCAGTGCCCACTGTGGCTGTCTTTATGCTCAAAATTTTCATGTCGCTGGTGGTGGGCATCACCAGTGGTGTCTGGGTGTGGAGCTCCAAGACTTTCCAGACCTGGCAGAGTCTGTGCCACCGCAAGATGGCAGCTGGCCGGGCTAGGGCCAAGGCCTGCCGGGCCCCTGGGGGATATGGCCGTGGCATGCACTGCCACTATAAGGCCCCCACCGTGGTCTTGCACATGACTAAGACAGACCCCTCCCTGGAGAACCCCACACACCTCTAGCGACACAGGCCTGGCTCATGGTGGCTGCTGCACCCTCCTTTCCCTCCCTGCCCCTCCCCCCAGAGACAGCTGACTAGCAGCTGCCCAGCTGTCAAGGTCAGGCAAGTGAGTACGAGGGGGCTGAGAACCAGGGTGGGGACCCAGTGAGGTTCATGCCCTGTCCCGCCGCATTCGAGGGGGTGGGCCTGAGTCCCCACAGGGTCCTGGGACAGGGTGTGGAGAGGAGGGGGCAAAAGGGGGTATGGTCCAGCAGGAGTTTATTTAATGATGTAATTTATTGTTGCGTTTCTCTGGAAGCTGTGACTGGAATAAACCCCGTGTGGCACTGCTGAGTCCTCTCTGGTGGGGAAGGGGGAAGGTAGGAGGGTGAGGGTCCTGCGGGAGGAAGTCCCCTGGAGCAGCTGTGCTTTGCAGGAGTCCCAGTCGCTGTGAGTGTGTGTTTTTCCCTCTCGCCTGTCTCTGAGGCCTGAGTTCTGTGCTTCCACAGTGAGACTGGGATGCCTGCTGGACACTCAGGGAATCCCCTGGGATGACACTGCCACCTCTGGCCTGCTTGGGGCTGTGGGTGATTTTTCCTTCTCTCAGAACTTGCTGTCCTCATTGGTGTGGAAAGTGAGGGCGTCAGCCTGTGTCAACGTTGTCTTGAAGGCCCCCTCCCTAGAGCCTGCAGAGGCTGGAGGCTGACCGTCCTCATTGCCTTGGAAGACTGCTGGTGTGTCCATCTCCCTCCTTGGGGCCCTGGTCAGGGCACCCCACCCGACTCCATCATGTCTCTAGGTTGGGTGGAGATGGGGCCAGACGGGTATGTGGGCATCTTGGTAGCAAACAAGGGCTCGGAGATGGGGAGCCCTTAAGTATAGTGGGAATTGGGCCCCTAGCTCCTAAAGTTGAGAGATTGGAGGTGCTGATGCAGCGGTGAGAACAGGGCAGTCTGGGGTGCACATAGCTCCACACCAGGGCAGTTTGCAGATGCGTGTGTGGGAGATGGAGAGAGGTACTGTGTGTAGCCACGTGCTGGGACCTGCTCGGTCTCTGCCCACTGTAAGATAGTTGAATGTATGTGGCCATTCCGGGACCCTTATCAGCTGGGGATCAGACGCCAGGGCCCCATCTTGGCCACTGTGGCTCCAGCCAGGTGAGGGTCTTGGTTACTGTCCCTGGGTGCCTACTCCACACAGCTGGCATTCATAGTCAGTGCCAGGAGGCCCCAAGGGTCCAGCCCGCTGCCAGCTTCATGTTAGAGCCAAGGGGAGGCCCCCAGGAGGGGAGAGCTCATGTGCCCAAGATCAAGAGTAGGGCTGAACCCCAAACCCAGGGCCTCTCAGGCCCGAGCTGCGTGCCCAGCACCAACTGCCAATCCCACAGGAACAAGAAAGCAAGCTGAGGAGAATCAAACAGGCTGAGTCAAGCTCCCAGAAGACAGGTCCGTCATGGTTTGGGGGGGGTGGTTAGGGCTTGTTTCTCACAAGGAGCAGTACTGACCCCCAGGGTACCCGTGTAGCCCTTACTTAGGCAGTTCCTTGCATGGGGAACACCCTTCCCATCTAAATCCTTCTCTTCTGGAGGAGCACATATTAAGTCCCCAAGAACCTTTGACCAACAAAGCCAGGTGACCCTAATTCCTTGTGATGCCTCATGTGAGGTCTTCGAGGGAGAAACAGAGTAAGCGGGTAACAGTTACGCTGGGAGGGGAGGGCAGGGGCTGCACTGAGCTGGGCCCACAGGCCAGGTCTGCGTGGGATGGAAGGAAGGTGCTGAGGGCCTGACCAGGGCAGGGGGGCTGGAGCCAAAGGAGAGGATTCCAGAGACCTGGGAGGAAAAAGGCAAGTGGGGTGTGTGGGGCAAGGGTGAGCACCAAAGGGCGCCAGTTTGCCCTCCCTTGCAGTGGCTACGTCCCGCTCAGCAGAAACAAGCCCAGTGGCTGGCTTCCAGGGCAACTGGGGCGGGAAAGGTTGGGAAGCGCAGAAGGAGCAGGGCAGAGTCAGGACAGGCCCCAAGGGAGCTCTGCTTTGAGGCCAGGACTTTGGCAGGGGGTGTGCCTCAGCCCTGGGAGACACTATGGAAAGTCCCACACCCTGGAGGAAAAGGAGGAAGGAAACAGGAGTCCCCAGCTTGATCCTCCTTCTCCCCATTTTACAGACGGGAGGGAAATGTTTGGAGGGCTTGGCTGGCTCAGGCTCACACAGCCAGGCAGCCTGAGGCCAAGCTGGGAACTGAACTGTCTGCCTCCAGAGCTTGTGTGATTTCTACACCATGGATTCAGCTGGGTCCAGTGTGGGGAATGGAAAGGTGTACAACTTAGGGAGGTGACGTCCAGAGAAGCTTGGCCAGAGTGGGTGGGGGAGGGGACATACCCCTCCCACAGCTGAACCTCCCCCCACCCCAAAAAAGGACATTCCAGATCTAAACAAAAATACCTCAGAACCCAACACCTGCTGGCATGTGCATCGTGTGCCCCAGACCCCTTCCTTCCCTAGTGGCCTTGGTGCCTGGCATTTGGATCTTCATAGTGCAGCATCAGACACATCCACGTGTCCCTTGGTAGGCTGAGCCTGTCCTGTGGGTCTGAGCCTTGTGCATGGTAGGGGCCTGAATTAACAGAACTTAGCCCTGACCTCAGTTGATATTACTTCCAGGGAAGTAACTCAGATTTCCTAGGCATCGGCAGGGCTGATTGTGACTGCAGGCAGACTGGGGAGAGCCCCCAAGGGAGTCAGGAGATGTTCTTCCTCCCAGGAATTTGCAACACTCAAGGAAGAAGCTTCTGGACTCAGGGCAGTCCTCAGTGTAAAAAGGCCTTACAGCCTAGGGTATGGGTTAGGAGAGGGTTGGTAACAGAAGGTCACCCTCCTCCCACCTGGCTTGAGTTTCTCACTCAGTATCCTGCTAGAGATGCCCCATCTCCCAGCAAGCTGGAAGAGGTGCCCCCTCAGAGAGCGGCTACTTGGGAATCAAGATACCACCTCACTGCCACTGAAGTCCACTGACCCTGTTGTTTGTCCCCCTGCCACCCCACAGGATTTGAGAAGAGAGATGAGTGTACACGACAGAGGACAGGTCTTGGTGGATTCCCAGAAGTAATGATTCAGACCTCTGTCCTCAGAAATGTTCTCATGTCCCCATTTGCAATAATCAACAAAGTGAGTAGCTTCCCCCATGCCCATACCCTGGGGAGTGAGGGAGCAGGGAGGTACTGCTGAGACATCAATAGGACCAAATACAGACCCCAGAGGAGGTGACGTCTCCCCCAGGCACTATCCTAGTGTATGCCTAGGAAACTCACCTGAGGAGCAGGACTTCACAGATGTGGGCTGGCAGCCCCGAGCACCACGGTCATCATATAAAAAATGCTCAGAGGTAGCACAGCTCTCTTCTCCAGAGCTGGAGGGCTACAGTGGATGAGCTGGTCGAGTCCAACTTGCCACTGGGGCCAGCCTGCTTCCTCCAGGCAGGACTAGAAATCCGTGCCAGTGCTCAGCCCAGCACTGGCTCAAAGCCCACACTCACCAAGGCCACAAAAGGAGTCAATGGCAGAACCTGCACCCAGGGCTTAAGTCACTCCTTAGATTTGCTCTTCCTGTTCTACCTTACACTATCCTGGTTCAGCTGGTCAGGTGGTGGCAGTTTCATTTCACAGTAAATGGGATCACAGCAGTGGCTCAGCAAGATCTTTGTTATTCCACAGGCAGGTTTGCTGCCCAGCAGTAACCTACTCAAACCAACCACTCTCTAGAATTGTTAAAGATCAGCACATGGGAGTTTTCTTACTTTTCACTCGTTCTGCTTATGTTTGAAATTTCCCTTGAAAAATGTTTTAAACTGTCAGGAGTTTCCCCAAAATTAAAGGACCACATAAGTTCTCACAGTGAAGCCTTAAAATACTTTTCCCCCCTAATTCCTAGTTTCAAATGAAGTTTTTGGGGTTTTAGACAAACACAAGGCCAGGAGAGGCTTGAAGATCATGCTTCGTTTACACCGAGGGCATCAGAAATGTCTCCTAGGAACTAAGAAATGCAGCAGATGGATCTGACCTGTAGTTAAAAAGACTTAAGTGAGAGGTCCTCTGGCTCCGGAAGCCAAACCTTCACAAAGGAACTGGCTCCAAGAGTCGATGGGAAAGCAACACTTATGACTGCACTATCCACTACCACCCAAGAGCACAAAGAAAGATCCACCAGAATTGTTTCTTCTTTATAAACACAAGTACATAATGTTTATTTGAAATTCCAATTTATTACAAGTTCACCCTTTAATGGGGCCCTTCCTCCTTAAAGACAATTTTAAAAACAACAAACAATTCAGGTGTCACTAAAGTGGGAACATAGGAATCTCACTATTAACAAGAGCAGACTGGATCTAGGATAAGGCAGGGGAGGATGGTGGTGGCTGGAATCATGAAATTGTAGTATCAGTGCTAACTCCATGCCTGTAGGAGAAGGGATGGTAAACCTATCCACCAGCCACTGGAGCAAATCCCCAAAGTCCTTGCATGAGGAAGGGGAGAGACAGGGACCACACCTTGCAGTTTAATATTAAGAGGCTTTATTCTCAAGTTCTAGGAGTTCCAATCCCCTTGGTGGACTTCTTTTCCTTTAATTTAAACAGGTACAGAAGAGCTTAGGTGCTCAAATTTTCCAAATTCAAAGTTGATAGAAAAGAAAATTAAACCCTGTTTTGTACTTTTATCAAAATCTGTCATAAAAGGGAAGGACTACAAAGTTTTGCCTAAATATAACAACTAGCGCTAGACTTGTGGGAAAGGGTGCTGTGAGCTTCTCTCCCACTCCCTCCTCCCACCCCTACTGACACTGTCCACTGAAATATCCAGGTTCTCACAGAGTTCCACGTCTGAGGCCAGAATGGGCATGGGAGGAGGCAGACACAGACAGAGGAGGCAGAAACAGCCACCTTGGTAGGAGGAGGGAACACCCCCCCCCGCCCCCAAAGAGATGCCACTGCTTGCCATGATGAGCCTCCAACCCAGCTTCTCTGCGGCAGAGTGGATGGGCTGGGGGAGAGGATGGGGGGAAAGTAAAGCAAACACGTTATCATATAAACTGTACTGTACATGTGCCAAAGCAAGATGACAGGAATATCTTACAAGATGGTCTTTATACAATATCACTGCTGAAACAAGCAACTTTTAATAACTAGAAAAGTCAATTTAAAAAAAATTAAACATTTAAATTCTTCCTGCTTTTCTTCTGCTCCCCTAAGAGCTTGTCTGGTATGTGGGTGGGCTGGGCTCCAACACCCCTCTGGCCAGATCCAAAGTCAAGGTTATATGCATGATTATAAGCAGGACTCCAGTCTCTAAGTGAAGTGCCTTAAGTTTTTTTTGTTTTTTTGAGGGGGTGAGGTGAAGTGGGAGTTGGGGGAGGGTTGTCACAAAGAAGGGGAGGGATATTCAGGAATGGCTCCAGGACATGTCCCTTTACTCTGCCAAGATCAACTCAAAAGACCACAACTGTTTCATGATGCTGGTGAATACAGAATTCTGTATGGCACTCACTGATACCGTCACCTGAGTGGGAGAGGGAGGAAGAGATAGAGTATGGGCTTAAAGAAGCAAAACTGTATATAAATACAGATTTAAAAAAAAAAAGTCAACACCACCTCTCCAATTGGCCTGATCACCCTTGATCCTGCAATATAATACAGCAATCCCTCCCCTGGAGACCAGAGGGGCTTGGCACTGTTGTGGGAGCCAGAGAGGGAGGGAGCTTAGGAAAGAAGGAAGGAACAGGAACTGGGTTCACCCGAAAAGCTACACCCTTGGACTCTTCCTGAAAACTCACAGAAGGGAGGGTTACGGACCTCTTCTGCCCACAATATTTCTGGGCAAAGACCAATCCAGTATCAGGCTCCCCAAAGAGCTTTGCTTGAATGAGGCCCTGTGGGGAATTTTAAAAAACAGCACAAGCTTGGGATGACAGGCATTTCTGGACTCCCTGTGACCTCTTCCCTTCCAAGTTCTCAATCCTCCTCTCTTGCCTCCTTCCCACCCTCCCTCACTATCTCCCGAGCTCCCTTACCAGGGCCCTGCCTCTCTATTTCTTCTGTCTTCGTCCCCTGGACAGTCCAATGGGCTCTGGCTCACTGTCCCCTTCATCTTCAGCAAGTCGATCGGGAAACTTCTTGCGTTTCCTACGGACATATGGGTGGCCAGGAAGGTGTTTATGCAACAGAGCCACCAGACACTGTTCTGTCTTCACCATGCAGTTTAGCACATGGCTGCCGCGGCAGTTGTAAAGCTCAGCATTAGTAAACACTTGCTTCATGTCAGTAAGAAACTCCTGCACAGAGCGGTAGCTCCCACAGGAACATTTGTTCTGCATTGTCTGAAAGTCCATGGGATGGGTGATCACATCATAGTAGTCCTCAGCCTCATCTCTGGTCACAGGCTCCCTGTGGAGAAGAACCAAATGGAATTATGTGCATAGCCTTGGCTGCAACTGAGAAACCTGGGTGTCCAACACCCAGCCCCAGAATACCTGTGCCTGCTGCAACCGGCCAACTGGCAAGCACAGAGAAGGTGTGTTCACTTTGTACTGAGAGCTGTCACTACCAGTTTCAGAAAGCTAATTCCCCTGCCATTGAAACATGTCCAGAAATGAAAGGGGTCAGGGTAGTCCCATGGGGCTCAGGTGAGAGCTCCCTCAGTCAGCTGCCTTTTTGGAATGCTCTTAGAACCTACCAGATTGGTCCTATCCCCTGTGCTTGAGAGGACAGCTCACCTGAAGGGCCAGCTGAAGCGGTACTTCACGATCTTGTGCAGGATCTCTTCACACTTCTGCAGCTCCAGGCTTTGCCTCCGGGAGCTCCGCTTGGTCTGAAGCACCTGGTGCCAAAGAAAGAGGAACATTATTACATGTGCAAGAGAGGAAGAAGAGTGGAGAAGGCAGAAAATGTGTATATCTGCTCAAAGAAAAGAAAAGAAAAAGTGAGTTCAACCATTTCCTTGGAGCAGAAAGGGTCACGTATCCTGACATTCAAATCAGGGAGCACTCTGAGCACAGGAGGCAGGCATTTTCCCATCTGTCCACTTGCCTCCTCCCTGGTGGATAGTGATCAAAGCAGCGGAGGGCAGGCAGCAGTTGCTGTATTAACAGCAGTCCTGCTAGAGGTCGCTTGGAGAGGACCACTGTCAACAGGACACTAGCCCTCTGAAAATAAATGGACCTGGGATTACAGTGATACCGTGGTTGGGCATCAACAAGCAACTGCAGAGAGCCATACGGGCCATGTGGACCCCCAGCAGCCAATTCTGTGGGGGGTACGGTGTCTCTGGGAAGAATAGCAAGGGATCCAATTCACTTCTGGGCTCTTCTGCTGCAGACACATGGGAACTAAACGCCTAAGGTGAAGAGGGGTGGGCCCTCCCTTCCAGGTGGCCATACAAAGCTGTGACTCACAGCAGTAGGAGCCACAGAGTAGACAGGTTAGGGCTGGGCAAACAGAAGCATCTTTTAATGCTCCCTGATCTCCCCTAATGGCTTGCTTTATGCCCCTCAACCCAATTTGATCTGTCAAACCAAGTACATTTTCAAGAGCTTCTTTTTTGTTCTTTAAAGCTCAAGTGAGATCTAAAACAAAACTACTAAAATTACATTGGTTAAGGAGCAGAGGGGAGCAAAATGTCTCTCCCATAACAACTGTCGACCCAACAGTAAGTGAGGCTCCAACATTGCTGACATTCCCATGACGAAGACCCAGCCCCTCTGAGTCCACTGGAGACACATGGATACTATTTTAAAATCCTTAATAAGTTGCAGGCTGCCTGCTAACTAGAGACAACGTTTGCAGGCTACAGCAGGGGAATGCCGGACATAGCTGTTCCTGGAGGGCCTGCTGCCTCTGTCTGCCTCCAGGCCCACCCATTTGCCTCACCAGCCTCCCAAGTTAGGCAGGACGAAGGAGCGGGGAGGCTCCCATCTGTTGCCTGATGAATTCCTAATGCTGGGGTGGTGGGGAATAAGAAACAGAAAGGTTAGAGGGAGGATGGTAAATAATTCTTACCAGCTCATCAACCTCAGCGTCATCCACAGGTGGTGCCTTTGACCGAGACCTCCTGGTAGGATGCGGCTTCTTACCAGGTCTTCGGCCTGGCCTTGCTGCAGGGAGGATGACAGTCTGCTTGCCCCGGAGGGTCTTTCGAGGTCTCACTGAAACAAAACACACAGATTCAGAACCGAACAACTGAGGACGAAGGGAGTATCTTTGGAATGGGGGAAAGGGATGGGGAGAACATTTGAGCAAGGAAAGCAACGGTTTCCTTTGGATATAAGGTGCTCTTGCTGTTTTCCACCTGTCCTACCTAACAGGACACTAAAAGGCAGCAGCAGTAAATGAAAAAATAGGTACCTTTCATCAACTGCCAAAGACCTTTCAGAATGCCAGTTACTTCAGTACGTCTATCCTCTGTCCCCACCCTGTACAGTTACTCCCAGCAATGAGGCACTTGAAGGACGTCAATTATAAATTGACTCGGGAGTAGAAGCCATTTGCTAACAGATCAGCCTGGATTTCCTACAGGCTCAGCCTGAGAGAGTGTATATATTTACATGTGAGATGAAATTTGACTGTAAAACAGACCCTGTTTCATAATCCCCAGAGTTAGCCTACACCTACACTCACCATCACAATCTTCAAAAAAAGCTGATACTTACGTGAAGGGCCACAAAACTTCCTCACTGAATCCAATTTAGGGCTAGCCCTAGTCCTACTTTCTTGCACTTCTGAAAACCATAGACAGTGGGCTAGACCCTTCCATAAGAGCCCTGCCCAGGATCCCCAAAGAGAGAGTAAAGAATACAAAGACACTGAGACTACTTATGTCTCAGGTTTACAACAGGTGCTCAATGTCAGGCAAACCAACATTCCTCAGTAAGTACTCAGAGAGCAATGCTCCATAAGGATTAGCTCAAGGCTTCTCCATGGCCTTTCCAACACCCTGGATGGTGGGGAGATGTTTGGACAGATCTACAGGTAGAGCGAGGCAGTGATACACAGAATCAATAAACAACGCCTTACATTCTTTTTCTGAACTATGACAACAACTTCCTTGGCTATTTTAGGGTCTCTAGCTCAAGACCAGGCTAGTAAGAAAGGATAAGAAGCTGATGCTCAGGTGCTAGGCCCTTGAGTTGCACTAGGGAAGCACATCTTTGCTGGTCTGAAAGGTGGAGAAGACAAAGGGCTCTGAAGTACCAAATACTTCCTAGATCCTTTTGGTAGACAGAAGACCTAGAAACCTAGAGAGGAAATGATTCTTTGGAAAGAGAGCAACGATGTGGAAGTATAATAGAAAAGCAATCACTAGCTTGAAAATAAACAGAATTAACGCACTGCTATATTCAGAATCTGTTCCCAGACAAATGTGCACCCAAGTTATGACTCTGGCCAATTGAGGATGGTCTTCTTGAATGTAGGACTAATGGGTCATTTGTTCACTTATCCTGGGATACCTGAAAAATCATGCCTAGTGAACAAACAAAAGGAACCCTATGAGAATGGGAGAGATTAAGGTGTCCCAAATTACACCCCTGGAGTATAGAGGAGGAAAGTGGGAGGATGGGAGCCCAAAGCCCTTAGATTTTGGCAGCTTCACTGCAGTAAGAGATTGGTCATGCCAGACATCCTCTCTCTCCTTACATAAATAAGATCATTCAGAGCTTCTATCATCCTGGGAACTGTACTCTGTCTTCAAAAGCTCACAACAAAACCTTGATCTGTGGTCTTTTTTCTACTCATCTACAAAGAAAAGTATATTTTGGAAAGAGAGAGGCTGTTAAAAGGCTGGGCTGCAGGACCTAGCCATGAAAATGACAAGGCATGAGAGAATCAGAGTCGATGTGGTGAGCATAAATGGTGATGACTTTTTTCCGACTGGAATCTAGTGAGAACAGATCTGAACCCTCCTAACATGCATACACTTAAGCCATGGAAAAACCAGTCTTCCCTTTTCAAACTAGCAAAGCTATAGCCCCGCACACTACAGGGAGGAGAAAAATCACTATAACCAGAGAGAAAAACAAAAAAAAAACCACTGTCTGAAAGCAGTGCTGCACCAACAGCCAAAAGAACTGTTAGGAGATGGCAACAAGCCTAGATCTTCCTCACCCATCATCCCCGTATGCTAAGGGGTTCAGAACCAGCAGCCTTGTCATAAACATACTTGGAACCTTGAATTCTACTAACTCTTACAGAAAGTGAGTCTGCCATAGGGTGATGTGCATGAGATCAAGCCATCTTCCTCCTCCTGCTAGGCAGGAGGTTAAACGGCATCTTGACACCTCATTTAAACACACAGCAACTGAGTCACCCCACAGCCACAACCTGAGAGAAAAGGAAAACAGCAAGATAGCCACAGTGAGTAACTGCTGCCAACCCAGCCTTTCCAACCCAGTTTGGAAGACCATGAGGTTAACTACAAAGGCAAACGGAATACTCACATCGCAAACCAGCCACCTCATAATCTTCCTCTTCCTCCTCATCTTCCTCTTCTTCCTCTGAATCAGTCTCATCATCTTCACTGTCCTCAGAGGCAGACTCTTCAGTATAATTCCTGTGAGAAGGAAAAACACCACATACGGACACAGTTCTAACCCAAAGTGGTCCCAAGAAGAGCTAAAGTCCCACAGGGATCCCAGCAGCCTTCTCCTCTTCACAGACTAGGTAATTTCATGATAAAAGGAGGGAACCTGAATCTAAACCAGAAAAGTTTTTCACAAAATGAAAAACTAAGCTTCAACAGCATGCTTCCCTCTACCAGGCCTCAAAGGGCTTGGACAAGACACCAATGGCAATGGAAATCAAGGTCAAAATGCAACCCTACCCCTCCCCACACAAAACAATACAAAACACCATTACTTCTGTCTCACAAAAAGAGCCAGATAATGTAACATTTCAGGTACTAAGCTGTCCCCAACTCCGGGGTGGACTGGAAGGATAAACAGAGCCCAGACAGGTGTTACTCCACCTTGATGGCCCCCTTCCAGGAGCTGAAACAGCTTGCAGATGACTGTAACATCAAAGCAGTGGTAATCCCAGCTCAGAACAGCTGGTGCAAAGCCCCACCATTTCAGAGCAACATGCCTCATCTCTCTAAGTGTAGCTGGAATGGAGTGAGAAATAACCAAGTAATACTGTTAAGGTGGGGTCAGGATCAAACAGCTCTGCCCTTTAAAAGAGAGACCAAGCCAGAGTGCCTATAAGCTGCCCTTTTATAACCTCAAATTTCAATGTGGAAAGCAACAGTATTAACTTGATAAATATTAGGTCTCCCCTCTTTATAAGGTCCTGTGTTTGGCCCTAGTGAGATTCAAGTAAAGAACAAAGCACCACCCCTCTACTCTCAGGGCATTAATAATCTCATGGGAGACAGCAGTTAGTGTATAAAATTAACCGTAAAGACAAGATGCATGACCAAAATACTGTCTCAGAGAATGAAAGCCCAGCTAGAACACAGAGAAGAAACAATTAATTCTAAGGATGTAAGGGACTTTTCAAAAGAGCAGTGAAATTTTAGCTAGGCCATGGGCAGTTTACCCAATTGGGAGTTCTGGGCAGAGAGAATAAGCACAAGAGGCAAGCATGAGCAATACAGCCTGCAACAGGCACACAAACACAGGAACTAGGGCTCATAAAAACCTAGGCTAGTGTCGTATAAGAGTCTCAAAAGTTAGGCTAGGGAGTGCAGACTTTATTGTAGAGGTTAACAGAGAGATTGGAATTTTTTCCCCCCCCCCAAGAGATGGGGTCTCACTCTGTCACCCAGCCTGGAGTACAGTGGTGCAATCATAACTCACTGCAACCTCGAACTCTTGGGCTCAAGTGATCCGGCTAATTTTTAAAAACAAATTTTTGTAGAGACATAGTGTCTCGCCATGTTGCCTAGGCTGGTCTCAAACTCCTGGCCTCAAGCAATCCTCCCACCTCGGCCTCCCAAAGTGCTGGGATCATAGGCGTTAGCCACTGTGCCTGACCAGACTCGAAGCTTTTGAATAGGAAAGTGAGCAGATCTTTGCCTTATACATATTATTCTGATATCACCACAATAACTAGATGGATAAGAGGGGAAAAGATAGGACATAAGGAAGAAGAGTTGGGACATCGTGAAAGGAGCCCAGGTGAGAGATGTAGGAGTGACAAATGATAGTAGGGACCATGGAGAATGGAGAGCAGGAGACGGAATCATTAGACATCTGGGCACTGGATTGATAACGTGGCAAATTAATGAATATGTATAATGAGGGTAGTTCCATGTCCAAGTTGACATCGAAGTTCTTATCATGACAGGGAAAGAAAACAGTAGGTATAGGTAAGGAAGGCAATGAGTTCGGTTGAAGATTTTTAGCAGTGGGTGGTCACAGCAGTAATCATGTAGACATAGGAAGTGGGTAATGTAGAGGCAAAAGGCAGAGGGAGATACAGCATTACTTGAGAAGATACAGTCAAGAAGAAAGAATGTGGCTGGCAATGAAAACTAGAAGTGTCAACATTAAGCTAAAATTAGATGAGAATCCTTTGAGCTCCTTTTGAAGTATAGTAAATGATCAGGTTCTGCATTGAAAAGATGAACTTAAAGCACCTTAGAATCATTCAGTTTGAATAACTGAAGCTTAACTATAACAGCTATTTATTCATTCAATTATTTTTAAAAGAAAAAATTCTCACCTGCCACGGGAGTTACGCCTGGCAGTAGCAGGCTGGCAAGCTGGGCACTGCCACTCACCATCTGGTACTTCATAAAGGGCTGGCCTCAGACAAAACAGGTGGAAGGCTTTATTACACTCGTCACACAAGATCAATTTGTCATCCTCACCTGCAAAGAGATACAGTCATGTAGCATTGTCGGGAGTGCAGCAAGAGTCAATGAGCTGCAAGAAAGAGCTGCTCATCCTTAACTAATGCCATAGAAGAACACACATTCTAGCACAGCACCACCTGAGTTTTTGTAAAAAATGCAGTCATTTTCTGAAAAGAAATGTAACATAAACTAGACTACAGATAATTTAGGAATCAGGTCTAACTTATATCCCAGAATCTACTCAGGGCTATGAGAGGACAATTAACATTTACTAAGAGGCAGCAAAAACTAAGTGACAGCAGGAAATTCCACACACCCTCCACCCCCACAAACACTTCAACTCATGTGTGATATGGCTCCCTTAAGTCATGTGATTTTCTTACATTTGAAAATGCACTGAGAATCAACATGGTCATCTCCTCTCTCTAACCTTCATTCTGAATCAGTTTTACAGCAATTCAATGACTTTATATAGACCTTTTCATCCCCAGAAATTAAACCCTAACCTAATTCATAAAATAGCATTAGCCACTGAGAAGTCAATCACACCATGATTTTAGCCATGAAGTTCCTTTTGCATACACGAGATTTTGAAAGATGTCAGCATTTAGCAGTCCTAACTGCTTTGCTCCGTAGGACTCAGTGCTAAAACAACCAAGCCCGAGCATTCTTCAAAATGTACATAGACTACCCCCTTTGGAACCACATCTATCTTACTTCACAGATGACTAAAGTTCTGAGATAATAAAGATTCAAAATTTTCGATTAACTAATTTTGTTCTCTATAGAAAACGTGAAGACTAAGAAGATCAACCGCTCCTGCTTTAGGCTCTAAATTGAGGCCTAACGGGCCTGCTCTCACTTGCTGGCACGTGATATCAAAAACTTTTTACAGACCTTCAGGAGGAAGTGAAATCCATCCCACCACGCTTAAAATCTGTGTACACAAAACTCTTTTAGGTAGAAATGAAGATCTTGGGAATGGATATCCCAGTTTCTAATACACCCAGATTAGCAAATTTGATCTAAATATACCTTTCTTTCGACAAACTTTGCACCTAGCATTTTCTGCTGACATATCCCACTTGATACAAGCATCAAGCATCCCAAGTAGAACATGCATCCTGGAAAAAGTTTGAGCTTCACGGATTGCTGTCTTCCATTTTTCCAGTGCAGATGCAACCTAAACACAGACCAAACAAGGCCAACATTACTACAATGATCTCAAAGACATTGAGAAAAGACTAGGAACAGGCAAAGATAAGAGAGAATTCTGACATTTGCCTCCTAGAACTTCACCAGTCTAATCCATTTATCTTACAGAAAAAAATCAAGGCTCCAAAAGGTTAAAAAAACTTGCCAAAGGTCACACGAAGATTAATGGGAAGGAGGGAGGAATGACTATGGACAGGTCTCTTCTAGTGAAATTCACTTAAAGATACAGTACCATTTAAAAGTAGAAACATCTGTGTGCTGTCCATGGCTAGAATGCAACAATTTTATGCGGCTCATAAAACTTCGTTTACAAGATTATCAATTTCTGCACTAATCCCTGCCACAGTCCTAGATTACAGGGCCTAGAAATGGTAAACAATATCTATGAAAGCATTCTACAACACTTAAAATTATTAAGTACCTAATACACAATATTCCTCTTGACTTTATCACCAACTTCTAACTAAAGTAAAATTTTTATTCTCGGGGATTAGCCTGACTTCATTCTGGACAATTACTCTCAGCATAACCTGCACTGCCTCCTCCCATCTTCAGAAAATGCAAATTAATCCAGTATTAGTCCAAGTTAGTATGGGGGGAAATATAATTAGGAATTTCAGTGATAAACATGACCCTCTTTCCCCTGTAAAATATACATTTTAAGGAGGAAGAGAAATGTCATTTCAAGTTAATTCATTTGCATGACTGTTCCCTTAATCAAAAGGTGAATTTTTGTTAATGTTTTCAAAGCATTTCTAGCCTAAATGATTAGGTAAGTATCTGTGTGAACAAATGCCTATTTAGGGGTATCAGTCTTAGCCAGAAAAATACAACACAGACGGACGTGGCAAAGCTCAGGCAATACACTAGAAGCTGGGAGACCAGGTTATCTTAGGATCATCAACTACGTAGAAGTCCTGTTGCTTAAGTAAGTCATGACTCAAACTAAATTAAGTTAGCAATGGCCAGCCTTGCTACTTGTACAACTCTGCTAGCTCTAGCTACAATTGGCTACCACACCACCACCAATCCAATACCACAGCTGGATTTCACTGTCCTTCCCTAGACAAAGAGGTCCATTTGAAATAATGGACCTCTTTAAAGGAAAAGCCAGTTATCCTGGAGGGCAATAGGCTTTAAAACAGAGCTGCCAAGGGACAAAGACAGTTGGCCCAGCTCTGAAGTTGGATACTACACACTGACTATGGTGTTAAGTTTGGAGGTGGGGGCTCGGGGGGTCGGGTGGGGGAGAGAACAAAGGCTAGTGGAGAACATGCAGCCTTGGGGCCACATGTGGCCTTCTGGACCCTTGAGTGCGGCCCTTTGACTGAATCCAAATTTTATAGAACAAATCCTCTCCAATCTCTGCTGCAGATATTTCAACATCTGCTTTGAAAAAAACACAATTTCCTTCCTTCCTTCTCCAGAGCTGCTCAGTAAGATCTAAAGTCCACAATCACAGCTGCCTTGTTGTCTTCTCCCCTGATATAATGGAGAGCTGACATATAAGTACTAGAAGTTCTTTTATTAAAAGAATAACCCAGGCCAGGTGTGGTGGCTCACACCTATAATCATAGCACTTTGGAAGGCTGAGGCAGGAGGATCACTTGACACTAGGAGTTTGAGACCAACCTGAGCAACATAGAGAGACCCTGTCTCTAAAAAAAAAAAAAAAAAAAAATAGAAAAATTAGCTGGGCATTGGTGGCACATGCCTGTAGCTCTAGCTACTCAGGAGGCTGAGGCAGAAAGACTGCTTGAACCCAGAAGTTTGAGGCTGCAGTGAGCTATGACGATGCCACTGAACTCTAGCCCAGGCAACAGCAAGACCCTATTTCAAAAAATAAAATAATAAAATAATAACCCAAATCTTTTCAATGGAATATAAATTTAAGAATTTTAGGTTCAGTTGTTCTTTTTAAGAGTGCTTGGCCAGGCACAGTGGCTCACACTCGTAATCCCTGCACTTTGGGAGGCAGAGGCGGGAGGATTGCTTGAAGCCAGGAGTTCAAGATGGAATTCGAGACTCCATCTCTACAAAAATTTAAAAATTAGCTGGGCATGGTGGCACAACCTGTAGTCCCAGCTACTCAAGCGACTTGAGGTGGAAGAATTTCTTGAGCCCAGAAGTTCAAGGTTACAGTGAGCTATGATCACGTCACTGCACTACAGCCTGGGCAACAGAGCTAGACCTTGTCTCTAACAAACAAAGCAAAAAAAAAAACTAGCAATAAAAAACACAAGTGCTTACTGAGAACTGGCAGGGAATGTCTACACGTGGGCTTTGCTGTCCTCTAGTGGAAAGTCAAATGTAGTGCACACAGCTCTGAAGAAAACAGTCCCA
Source organism: Daubentonia madagascariensis (assembly GCA_023783475.1). Lineage (NCBI taxonomy): Eukaryota > Metazoa > Chordata > Mammalia > Primates > Daubentoniidae > Daubentonia > Daubentonia madagascariensis. The sequence continues at coordinate 9,981,287 of JAKFHU010000086.1, forward strand.
TCTGTATATAGTACTGCTTTTTACTTAATTATTTCCTATAAATTATAAAAACTGAGCACCCAATAGCTAGCTCATCTGGCCTCATTAAAAATTTTTTTTAAACTTGAGATCTTGGAAATAAGCTTATTTAATCTTAGTTTAGTTTTTTTTTTTTTTAACAGATTTTAAATAGTATCAAACTATGTGGCCTTTTGTGACTGGCTTCTTTCACTGAGCATGTTTCTAGGTTCACTCATGAAGCATGCAACAATACTTGATTTCCATTTTATTGCTGAACAATATTCCACCAAATAGATATTTCACAGTTAGTTTATCAATTCATCAGCTGACAGACATCTGGGTTGTTTCCATATTTTGGCTATTGAGAATAATGTTGCTATGAATGTTCACATAATATTTTTGTTAGTTTACTTGGGAAGAAAGTTTGCTCAAGGTCTCAGCAATTTAGGGCCATGTCTCCATTCCCAATCCAGTGCTCTTGGTATTATACATACTGGATAAACATTAGGATCCTGTTATATCCACTGAGTTGTGCACTTAAACTAGCCTAGACCCCAACAAGCTTCTAATTTTGAAGACAAAAACATTACCCACTCAAGATTTGAGAGAATATCCTCTCACTGCACAAAATTCCTAACAGTCCAGCACATTAAAAGACAAAAACAAAACAAAACAAAACAAAAAAGTCTACCATATTCAAAGCTGTGTTTTTAAAAATGGAAAAACAGTATTAAGATAAAGTTTTCCCATTCAACACTGGTGGCCTCCTGCAAAAACCCTCTGTCCTGCAGTGCTGGTGGGAGTCCAGACACACTATATTCTGGTAGGAAATTCCAGTCTTCTGATGGTTTGACTCATGAACTGGTACAAAAGCCATACATATTCAGTATCCAGATAAAATCTATCATTAGTTGAAAATGTCCTAAGACACACGACAGGTTTACTTGGGGGAGGAGGGATTAAGCCTCATCCTAAGTCAAGGAGCACCTGTAATCAGGTTGTCAGGACAAATGCAACCAAAGGTAAACAGAGTTAAACAAAACCCAGGATTTTGCCAAATTATACACCATCTTTTCCATTTAATTCAAGAAAATAAAATAGGCATTAAGTATTTGAGATCATCCACTATTACAAAAAAGGGATTTGAGAGATAATCTATTTTTATAAGTAAGAAAACTGAAGCCCAGATTAGAGACTGATACAAGCTTATGCAACAGCCTAGTGCCAGTTGCAAAAACCCTGGCCCTTGCTAAGTGGAAACATTCAAAGCAAAGGGCAGTGGAAAATTTCAGAGCTGTGGTAAAGTTGACCTCTGGTAGGGAACTTCAGGGCATAATGCCGTTTTAATGCAGAACATTGTTGAACTACTTAGTAGGCAACCTAATTGATTTTCCGAGAAACTCTTCCATGCTTTCCATTTATGTACTATGTGTCTGGACCTGCAAAGTGCTCATATTTTCCTCCCCAACTAAGCTAAGAACAAGTCTCATGTGACAAGCTAAAAAGAGGTTACTTTACTGTGGGATTCAGTACTCAAAGGGAGGTTAATGAGAATCCTACAGAGACTAGTTAGTTCTCAATGAGAAGAAAACATTGCTGCAGGAAAAGAAATGGCAAGGACAGATGTGATTCTTGGAAAGATCACATCAAGAAAGAGACTCTTCTGTATAGACCTTGAGTTACAACAAAACTCATGCAGCATTTAGCAAGACTAAAAATTATGCCTAATGAGAAGAGATGTAGCAAAGGAGACTAGTTAACTGTCTTAGACATCTTAGATATCTTAGACATCATCTATCTAGGTTACCTACACACAATATAGCTATTTAAAAGAAATACAGAGAAAGGTGAGACCTAAATCCCAGCAAGATAATGACTTATGTGTGAAGTCTCTGAGCCTAAATCATGAATTAAACCTTTATCTAAACTGAATTTTCATTCTCTGCCCTGCTTTCCTCTTACCCAAAATGATCTTGGCCTCATGAAGAAACATAGGGGGGAACATGACAACTACAAATATTTGAGCTTTAGAAAGGAGAATAGACTCATTCTATGTTTTGATAAGAACCAGTTGTCACTGACAAAGAGGCCAATTTCAGTTCAATCTGAAAAGGTCTATGCTGCCCTTCCCATGATCTGATTAATTCATACTTATCCCTCAAATCCCAGCTTCTATGTTATCTCCTCGGGAAAGCTTTCTCTAATTTGCCCTGGGTATCCCTCCACAGGTGAGCCTGAGTAGTGCTCTTTCTCATCAGTACTTGTCATACTACTATAACCATCCCCTGTCTCTGTCTCTCACACTCAAACTGAGTTCCTTGAAGGCAAGGACTTGAGGGTTTTACTCATTTCTATAAAACCTCCAGACTTAGCAGTGACTGGCACAGGCAGACCTTTGCAAGATGCTTATGAAAGGAAGGCAAGAAGGGAGGGAGAGAGGGAAATCTAATTAGGGACAAGGGCTGGGCATGGTGGCTCACATCTATAATCCCGGCACTTTGGGAGGCTGAGGTGGGAGGATTGCTTGATGCCAGGGAGTTCAAGACCAGCCTGGGCAACATAGCTGAGACCCTGTCTCTACAAAAAACCAGAAAAATTAGCTGGGAGTCGTGACTCACACCTGTAGTAAAAAGGATTGCTGAGCCAAAAGGATTGCTTGAGCCCAGGAGTTTAAGGTTGTAGTGGGCCATGATGATGCTACTGCACTCCAGCCTAGGAGGGAGACTGTCTCAAAAAAAAACAAACCAAAAAACAAACAAAAACCCCAAAAAACAGATGAATAGATAAACAAAATGTGGTACATATATATGGTATAATAAGAAATATATCTGATCTTTGTCCCCATTCTAAAACTCTTGGAATTTCCAGATAGGGGTGTCTTTTGTTATTCAAAGGAATCCTTTAGGATCACACCTGAGTTTATGCTATTGAGATGACTTAGAGTGGAGCCCCACGATAGCCCCAGGATGGGGGACTGCTCACCACAAAGACAAAGTGACCAGAGGGCTGGAACTTTCGGCTGTACCTATAAGCTCCTGAAAGGGGGGAGGCGGAAACCTGGAGACTAAGCTCTATAAAACTTCTTGAACAAGATTTGATGAGTTTCCAGGTTGGTGAACATACCCAGAAGCTAGGATGGTGAAGTGTTCAGATAGAGTATGAAAGCTCCATGCACCCCACCTCCACCTCCACTCCATACCTTGGTCCTCTTACATCTGGCTGTTCCTGAGTTATTCCTTTACAATAAACCGGTAAACCTAAGTAAAATGTTTTCCTGAGTTCTATGCGGCATTCTAGCAAATTATCAAACCTGAGGCGGTCATGGGAACCCTCAATTTACAGCTGGTACCAAGTGACAGTCTTGTGGGACTGAGCCCTTTAACTTGTGGGAACTGACACAAACTCCAAGTAGATTGTGGCAGAATTGAATTGAATTGTAGGACTAATTGAAGTTGGCAGAGAATTCAAGAATTGCTTAGTGTGAAAAAAAAACTCACATATTTGGTGCCAGAAGTGTTGTGTGTGAAACTGTTTTCTTTTAACATACAATGGAATATTACTCAGCCTTAAAAAGAAAGGAAATTCTGGCATTTACTACAACATGAATGAACCTTGAAGACATTATGCTCAAGTGAAATAAGCTAGTCTCAAAAGGACACATATTATATGATTCCACTTATATGAAGTACCCAGAGTAGTCAAATTCATAAAGACAGAAAGAATATGGTGGTAGCCAGGGGCTGGGGGAAGGAGGAAATGAGAAGTTAGAGGTTAATGGGCAGTTTCAGTTTGAGAAGATGAAAAGGTTTTGGAGATGGATGGTGGTGACAGTTGCAGAACAACGTGAAAATGCCACAAAACTGTACACATAAAAATGGTAAATTGTATGCTGTGCATATTTTACCACAATTAAAAAAATATTTAAAAACCACCACCACTTTTTTTACAAAAGCGAACCAAGCTCTGGTAAGGGGGAGGGACACACCCACTCTGACCATCATCCACAATCCTAGAGGCAGGGCTATGCTCCACAGACCAGTTTGAAAACCACAAGTTTAGTGGAAAGTGGCTTAAAAAAAAATGGAACACTGGCTCAGAGCACAGTGCTTACAATAACTAAAAAGTATAGGGTTAGAATATTTTAAAATCAAATCACACTCATCTACACAATCATAAATGGTAACTTCAATAACTGAATACCTTTGCTTCCTCTGCCATTTTTTTCTCTTCATCCACTTCCTCAGTTTTTGCTGAATCTTCGCTCTGCAGTTTTCTTCTCTTTTGCTTGGGAGCCATGAAGCCTTGGAGAAATTTCTTTATGACACTGGCCTGAAGGGCAATCACACACTCACCAAAATCCTTCAGTTTCTCTAATGAAATGACCTACAGGGAATGATTTTAAACTAGATTGAGAGACGGCCAAGAGAAAAATGAAAGGAGCCCATCCTCAACTAAATGCAAAACAACCTATACTCAAGTATCAACAGAGCCATATAACATTAACTGTGTTCCTCAGTTCACTGGATGGCTTATGCATTCAAACGTACTTGGCTACTTCCATTTCCCCAGTGAAGAGACTGATGAATACTGAAATTTCCTCTACTTAAGGGAGTTACATAATTCATTCACTACCTACTATGTGCAAGCTATAGTCTTAATGCACAAACTGAAAAAGAGAATCAAAATTTACTGACTTTCTGGCTTACTGTGTCAGGTAATATGCTTTACACACTTGATCTCCTTTTAAGCCTCACATCTATCTTATGGATGAGGAAACAGAAGCGAAATCACTTCATAAAAATCATGCTCCCAGCTGGGCACAGTGGTACATTCCTGTACACGCAGTTACTCAGGAGGCTGAGGCAGGAGGATCTCTAAAGCCCACGAGTTTAAGGCTATAGTGCACAATGATCATGCTTGTAAATAGCCACTGCATTTCAGCTTGGGCAACATACTGAGACCCATCTCTTTAAAAAATTTTTTTAAAATAGAAATAAAAAACAAAAAAATAAAAATTATGTTCCTAAACACTGCACATAATGTCTTGTCAGTCACACAAGACATGCCAATTAAAAGCTACCATTTCATAACCATAAAGAAAACAAAGAAAAATAATGATAACTCGGTGTCAGCAAGATGTAGGCCTGGATTTGGCACAGACTAGGCAATTAATAAATATTTGCTAAACAAAAATGTAAATGTGTAATGTTTGAAACTGGCAAAATCCTTTGGGTTGAATAATTCTTTAAAATATCATTAAGAACCATAAAGATATTTAAATTCTTTTTTCCAGGAAACGTACCAAGAATGTATCACCAGACTAATTTTTAAAAACTGCATATGCAACATGCATATGTACTTTGCTGATTCTAATAGCAAAGAAATAGAAACACAGACTAAGAAAAAGAGACGAGAAGTAGTCATAAATTAGGAAAAAATGGGGGAAAGGATACAACTGCTCATAAAAAAATTACACAATTATAATTTGAAAAGATCCACAAATATTAACATGTCTGAAATTACTTGGACTTAATGATTTAAAATCAGTAAAAAAAAAAACCACTCTACAATAATAACTGATGGATGGTATTTTCCAGTCTTCTCTCCAGCTTTGATACCTAAACCTACCTAATGTGGAGGCATGGGATCTCTTGAGAAGTTTACCTATACCACTTAAGGGTCCTTCTGAGCAGTAAGAGGGACTATAAACAGGCCCATTGGACAATATGAGTGATGCCCAACATAAATATAAGTCTACTGAGCTGTGAATGGGCAAAAGCAGGATACACAAGCATGTTCCACACTTGAAAGCACAGGAATCCCAAGCAAAAAATATGCTAAATGATGCTATGTGACTATGGCTCACAACCAGTTTTCATTCACCTTAGTAGAAAAGCTCTTTCCAAACAAAAGGTTTTGAGCCAACTATTTGGTTTTTCTGGATACCAGCAAAAGATGACAGAGAAAAAATATATGGACATAAAGAATTTTGGGTTCTATACACGTCTTCCAAGACAAACCCAAACATGATTTCCAGGGTCATCTTGGGGAGTCAACGAACAGTGTCAGGTAACAACTCCAAATTGAGTTTTTCCATGAGTAACAGCTTTGAAAGGGTGTTTTCTTATATTCTTACCCGGGCTTCAAATTCTGATGTTTCTTCCACATATCCAAGCCCTCCTTTTTGTAACCTTGTTGCAACTTCAATGAGATCACTACGAAGAAAGTTTAAGAGCTCTTGGTTGCCATCACAGGATTTTAGACCCAAATTTGGCTTCCGAGCCAGATGAATAGAGTGAATAATGTCCTGGTACCTAGGTGGGGAAAGAGAAAGGGGGAATAAAGGAACATTTGAAGATGTTCTTTAAATTTCAATTACTTGAATGACATGTTTTCTTTCTAGAAGACTTATTAGATCTTTTTCATCTCTCCTTGGTGTTTTTCAATAGTCTCATCAGAGATGTTTCTTGCACAAAATTTCAAATTCCTTATTTCTTGATTCATTCTAAAACTACATTTATTTTCTTCTGTGTTGATAATTCCAGGATCTGAAGTATATTGCTTTTCTTAGCACTCATTCACAGTGCCTGGTTTGTGTATTTTGTGACTTTTTCACCATAAGTTTATTGGAATTTTATCCGTGGGAATTCTTTGAGGCCAGGTTTGAAGTTGTACTCCTCCAGACAGAATGTGTGTTTGCTTATGTCAATTGGAAGGAATTGCTACCAACCTGGGATGACTTTAAATCACCTGCTTAGAATTCTTCACAACATAAAGAAATAGGAATTTGAGTACAAAACCTACAAAAAGATCTTCAGAAGAGCTCGCCTTCACATTAGAAATTAACCCTTTGAGGCCCTAGCAATAAAGACTTCTATTAAGATTCTATCCTGAGTGGGCCATATGTGGTTTTTTATGTTGTGGAACCATCACAACTATCTAATTCTAAAACATTTTCATCACTCCAAAAAGAAATCTCATACATGTTAAACACTAATCCACATTCCGTCTCTATGGAATGGCCTACTCTGGATGTTTCATATAAACGGAATCATACAACACGTGGCCTCTTATGTCCGGCTTCTTTCACTTAGCATGATATTTTCTAGGTTCGTCCACATTGTAGTACACCTCAGTACTCCATTCCTTTTTGTGGCTAAATAATAACTCATCATTTGGATATATCACATTTTGTTCACCTATCCATCAGCTGACAGGCATTTACATTGCTTCCACTTTTTGGCTATTCTGGATATTGACAGAACATTTCGAACACCACCCCACCTGGGACTGCATTTGCAAGGCTGTCTCACTACAATGAGGCTCACAGCTTGGTGCATGGCATACATTACCCACTGAATAATCCTGCTACCCTGTATAAAGATGGTACATTTTTCAAAATAATTATGATGTGCCAAAAAAATACCAAAGCAACACGAATATAAAAGGGTTATAGACATTTAAAATATTTTACTTTAACAGATAAGCCAAAAAAACCCAAAAAACAAAGAAGAAAGAAAAGAAAAAAAGAAAACCTCAGTTATTTATATCTAATGCTGAAGAGAAACAACACATAAGGAGTGAGGATCAAGATGGAAATCCTTACCTCTTTTCTAGTCTCTCTTTAAGCTGACTTTCTCTTATTCCCTGAGGGTGAAGACAGTTTAGCAACTCATCCAGTTCCTTTTGACTATCACATAAAAACCTGTTGGGGAAACACAGACCTGGTAACTCTGAAGAAAAAAGTCAAAATCAAATACTAAATAAGGGATCTAGGGTTAGTAGGGGGAGTTGGGAGAGCAGAATTCCAAACCTATTCACAGTGTAATATCTAAAAATAGAATAAATAATTTACTATTTCCATGAGGCCTTATGTTAACTTTATCCTACGACATTGGGGCCAATGTTTCCTACTAGAATATAAAATGAAACAAATTTTATAAAGTTAATTAGCACACTTGTCCCTACACCTTCAAAGAGTAAACCTGTAAAAAAAATTAAGATGAAATGTCATTAAGCCAAAGGCGATCATGGAACGCAGTTAATGCAGTCACAAAGTAGAAGGGATCCTCTCAAAACCTAGCTCCCTGCCAAAAAGCAGAATTGCACACAAAAGACTAATGGCTATGCATACAATTTTCATTCTTTATTTAATAAAATTTAATTAGTGAATTAATTTATTTTATATATATTTACATATAAACTATAAATTATTAAATTACTACAAAAACAAAGATTAAGGAAAATCCTAAATACTTCTATTCCCAGATTCAAGAGCATTTCCACTACTATCTAAGATCTATCATATAATACACAAAGTTACATTACAGAAGGAAAAAAATCAAAATTCCAAACTTTAGAAAAACAAGTATCTTCTTAACAAAAAAGTCAGGTCTGCTAAAGCAATGAGTTTTGATATCCAAAATATCACAGTCATACAAAATGTCCTTAACAGATAATTAATTCACTGATGTCACTATATTAAATATTTTCTTAACCTTTAAAAGGGTAAAGAAAGAGCAACCAGATGAATGCTCACATTACCATAGGTTCTGTCCTTGTTTAGGTATGGTAGTCTCTACAGCAATTTCTGTTGCTGGTCCATGTTGTGTGTTCATGCTTGCATTTTTGCCTAAGTTTGCTTTCTTACCTAAGAAAAAGTTACATAGTAGGTTGAATATAGTAAATATAGTAAAAAAAAAACCATAGTAAATACAGTTTCCAACCTGAGCAGTACCCAGCGCCAAACTCAAAAACTAATAACACAGAGGCTTCCTATTAAATATATTCACATGTATAAAAGATGCTACTTTCTCTTAAATATCTTAAATTAGGTGGGCGCGGTAGTGCATGCCTGAAGTCCCAGCTACTCAGGAGGCTGAGGCAGGAGAAATCAGTGAGCCCAGGAGTTTGAGGCCAGGCTGGGCAACATAGTGAGATCTCACCTCAAAAAAAAAAGGTATCTTAAACACAGTATGTACAGCTCAAACTTTAAGAGTACAACTACTTAGAATGAAGAGGAATGAGTAAATAACTTTCTGTTAAAGCAAATAAAGAATTTACTCCTTTTACATGATGTTAAGAGCAAAGGCACCTGTGAAACGGTGGTAAGTAGGCTATATAAACTACTACAGACTTATCCTTGGAGGCTTCTAATGTCAAATAATACTATTAACTTTTTTGTAAATTAGTTCCTACATACTAATACCTGATCTTAATACAGATATATCTTAAGCAAATTTATCAAAGCCTATTTTAGGGCATCACACTATTTGAGGCCTTACCTAATACTACAATTGGTTCTCTCCTTTGCTCCCATTCTCTCCCCCAAAACCTACAGCATCTTCTCTGTAATACTAACACATAGCCTTACTTAGTCTTTTCAGTTGGGAAATTTTAAAGAGACACTGTCATTCCAGAACTGGAAAACATGCAGTAACACCCACCAGGATGCTCTAGAAGTGAAGGGATTTGGATGCTCAATGTTCTGTCAGGGGGCTGTAACTGCGTAGCCCTAATTTCCAAGGACTGCCACTTGGCTTTCGAAACACATAAAATAACCATCCCTCATTCCACTGAAATCTCTCCCAAGTCTACAGATCCTGACTGCACAGTTACTGCTCTCAAACATAACTGCCTCACCTCAGTATATATAAAGTCTACCAAAACTAGATTTTTTAAACTAAGTGACATAATCTATGCTCAATATAATTCAACATGAAAACACCTTAAATTTGAAGTTTTTGGCTACATTTTAAAAATTAGTAGTTTTCTTATTTAACAATTTTGCAAGTTTCAAGTTTGGGTTAGGAGTTTCTATAAAATGAAGAACCACGTTAAAAAAATGATTTCTCAAAGGAACACAATAATCTAGTATTAAAGAAACGATTTTTACTAGGTTATAGAAAGTAGAACCAGAAGGAAGCTTGTACATTTGAAAGCCACCATAAGTTTGTCCCCTGGGTTAAAAATTTCGGTTGGGGTGACCTCGGAGAACAACAAAACCTACGAATGATTTTAACCTAGAGGATCATCTAATCCAGTGGATCTTAAGAGGGAACAATGTTGCCTCCCAGGGAACATTTGGCAATGTCTGGAGACATACATGTTTTTCACTACTAGCATCCAATGGGTAGAGGTCCGGGGTCCTCCTAAATATCCTACAACGCACAGGACAGTTCCCATTACAAACACCCAAAATGTCAGTAACATTGAGGTTGAGAACGCCTGTTCTAACCCAGGCATCTTGTGTTTTAAATTTAAAAAAAATTTTTTTAATTTCTTTCTTAAAATATATTCAATATATGTATACTTCTAGAAAAAACATGAATATATATATATTCAGAAAAGTATACTTTTGTAATTTTACAAACTGAACACTCCAATGCAATCAACATGGAGATCAAGCAAAAGAACATTATCAGTGCCCCTATATGACCTCTTCTCAGTCACTTTAGATACATGCTGTTTCTCCTCACAAGAATTTTAGTTAAATGACATTTAGGACCTTATCTGTCTTGTTTGCTGCTATATCCCTGGCACATGAAAAACCGTTTGAAAAGTAAGAAAGGCTCCATAAATACTAAATAAATGAATTTAAAAAGTAGAGGAAAAGGACATATAACTCTCCCTTCTCGGCCCTCTTTCTTCAATTTCAGCCCTCGAGGCACCTACAAAGAGGTTTCCAAGGGATAAAGTTTGAAAACAGCTCCTATAAAATCTAATACCCAAACATCTTAATATAAGCTCTTTATCTTCTCACACTATGCCTGGAACAAAGTTGGTAATCAGTTTCTTTTTTTTGTTGTTAAGACAGAGTCTTACTCTGTCGCCCTGGGTAGAGTGTAATGGTATCATTGTAGCTCACTGCAACCTCAAACCCCTGGGCTCAAGGGATCCTCCTGCCTCAGCCTCCCAAGTAGCTGGGACTACAGGCACATGCCACAATGCCCAGCTAATTTTTCTATTTTTAGTAGAGATGGGGTCTCACTCTTGCTCAGGCTGGTTTCAAACTCCTGAGCTCAAGCAATCTTCCCGCCTCAGCCTGCCAGAGTGCTAGGATTACAGGCATGAGCCACTGTGCCCAGCCCAAAGTTGGTAATCAAATGTTAGTTTCTCTCCTTCTCTTTATGCATTTCATATCCACCTACCTCACTCAAATACATCTAGCTAAGAAGGCAATAAAGAAATTCTGCAAATGAAAAAGGTGACAGAGGAAAGGCAGTCCTTAATGTTGAGTCTACTTGAGTAGGGTAAATAACTAGTATATATACTCACTGCGAGGACAGTAGTCCTCATCAGGGGAGTCTGCATGGTCTTTGCGGTGATGATTGAATCGGTAGTCAATGCTGTCATGTACCCAGCCCTTTTCAATGAATAATCCTGGAACTTCATCTGAGAAGAGCCAGTATCTACAAATCACAACCATGTATTAATAAGATAATGGACTGCAGGATGATTTTACTGTTGGAAATAACTATAGATTATCACTGAGCATTCATATCCACAGCTGACAGAATTCCTTCTTTGTTCTGAACTCCAGACAAACATTGTAAGGTAAAGCAAAAGATACCAAAATTCTTGGAATTTGAGACTAGTTTAATGTTTCTAATTTTTATAACTTCTAATATTTCTCTATCTTTAGGTTCCACACAATGTATACATTTAAAATATATTACCATTTTTAAAGACCTCTGTTTGGATTACATTTCACCTAACACCATAATTTAAGCATTATTTGTGTTATCTTCAAGGACAGGAGCATGTCTTAACTTTGTGACCCCAGCATTTGACATAGTTAATATTCAACAAATGTGTGATGAGAATTGGAAAATTGAACAGGAATGCTTGTCTATTCTTAGTACTTTGGATAGTTTCATAACTAATAACATATAATAGTCCTGTAAGATAACAAAAATTAAGTTTAGTAACTTACCTATTATGGTTTCGATCTGTACCAATAGGTGTCCTGCGCATGACTAGCTTTGCCTTGGCGATCCCTTCCTGGAAAGCCTTCTCAGCAGCAGCTTTGTGCTTCCGTATTCGTTCTTCTTCAGCTTCACGTTCTAGTTTCACTGTTAAAGATAAAAAGACTCAATCAGACTTTTTCCTAGTAAATCCCACTCACAAATTAAATAAGACATAGAACAAAAAGTTGCTGGTATAAAGCAGATGTTCATCAAATGTCAGTTTCCTTCTCCTAATTCTAATCTGTTATAAGAAATGACATGTAAGGCAGCAATTTCTATCTGGTCTTCCCATACTCCTCCAATTCTCGTCAAGTCTTATCCCTCAACTCAATGCAAAATCTCTTATCTCCAAAATTTGGCTTCCTATATTAAACACTCCTGAAGAAATATTCGTAACAATTCATAAATGGGACTAACTGAAACATCTTCTGACATGTGCACTCACAGGATATTCAAAAAGATCAGGATAAATAAAAGTAGTAAAATAGCTATTTTGACATAAAATATATTTCAATCCTGAGGAACCTGACAGTAATTCAGCCTAATAGCCTTGGATGAGAAGAAAAAAGAACTAAGAAAGCAAGGGCAGGGAAGCAATCATGGTTAATAACAATTATTATACACTGAATACCATTTGTCTTTATTATTCATTATTCAGTGAGTTATTATAGTTAATGATGAAAAAAATTAATTAATTTATTTCTGATCACTCATTAAATGGGTTTATTCTATTCAAATGGAAATTTCCCTCAACAACAAAAACAGCCCAGTAATCTTGCCTTTTGAGGTTTTTTCCCACAACTGCTACTTTAAGGTATAGAGCACTGTTTACAATGCCAGAATTTCTAACCCTGATCATCTACAGATGACAACATCTATAATATGGTGAGAATCTGGAAAATGCATCTATCTAAAGATGTTACTTTAAAAATTTAAGATAAATCCCACGTATTTAAAACTAACATGGCATTTGTTACCTTTGATAAATAAACCATTTTCTAGCCTGAATGGAACTGTATGTTTGCAACAATGGTTGTAGTACAGAACAGTACAAAGGTAAATGATAAAGAGACACAGAGTAATGGCCCAGTTACAATCAAGGAAAAGCTTATATCATGAGGCTACAAACAAACAAAAACAAATCAACTTAGGTTAAGTCACCAAAAGAAAACCAAGTTTAGTTTCAGAGGTTACAGCACTAAACTAGATATCTGAAGACCTGAACTCTAAATCAAATACTGACCTTGGTAAAATATTAATATTCTGTCCTTTGTTTCTATACAAATAATAGCATCTTCATTTCTCCTATGTTAAGATAAATATAAAACATAGAGGAACACTTCAGAAATTCAAGCAGAAATTATTACATTTCAGGTAAAACACAGCTGAAGTGTGATATATGTAAAGTTAACCTACATGCTGATTTATTGGGAATGCAGTTATACTTTCCTTATAGGTCTTTAAAATGAAAAGCACATAGTATATACACATATTCATGCACAGTATGCAAATATGTATAAAAACATTTCAATGGCTTTAAGCAGTGTAAACTAAAATCTGTTTTAAAAGAAACATGTTTTCTGATGAAAGAACTATTCAAATAAGAAGGTTGTTTGACTTAATCTAAAATCTCCAACACGTAAGAATAATTCTAGGTATCTACCTGTCTAATACTTAGCATCAGACTTTGACAAATAAATGGTCATCTTTTATTTTATAAGCTAGAAACTTGCATGAGATTGGGAACTATAACAGTGACCAATATAGTTTAGTCTTAAAGACAAAAAGAACTATAAGAAAAATCTGAATCTAAATATTTTTTTTTCCTTAAGAGAGGGGGTCTTGCTCTGTCACCCAGGCTGGAGTACAGTGGCATGATCATAGCTCACTATAGTCTCCTGGGCTCTAGTGATCCTCCTGCCTTAGCCTCCCAAACAGCTGGGACTACAGGCACATGCCACCATACCCAGTTAAATTTTAGATTTATTGTTCATAACTAAATGGATATAGCAATTCTGAAACTAATTGTGTGTACATTGCAAGATTAATCCAATAAGTACCCATTGTAAGATTAATCCAATATTGATACTGATTGGTGCTAGGTTTCTCATGATGCAAGAAGGGAGATACAAATCCAGAATGAAGGATGGCAAGGAAGAACTCTTGGATGTCAAGATTTATTTAGGAATAAATTTAATAAAAGAAGTACAAAATTTATACTCTGAAAACTACAAAACATTAATAGAAATTAAAGGAGATCTATATAAATAGAAAAAAAAAATCTCACGTCCATGGATCCGGATCAGAAGACTTAACATAGTTAAGATGGCAATACTCCCAAAACTGACCTACAAAATTGATCCAAAGTTGAATCAAGAGATTTAACACAATCTCTATCAGAATCCGAGATGGTCTCTTTATAGAAATTGACACAGCTGATTCTAAGATTCATATGGAATTGCATTAAACCTAGAATAGTCAAAACAATCCTGAAAAGGAACAAGTTGGAAGACTCGCACTTCTCCATTTCAAAACTTACCACAAAGCCAAGTAATCAAGACAGTGCGGTACTAGCATAAAGATAAACATACAGATCAATGGAATAGAATTCAGAGTCCAGAAATAAACCAACATGTGTATAGTCAGATGATTTTTGACAAGGGTGCCAAGACCATTCAATGGGGAAAGGTTAGTCTTTTCAACAAATGATACCAAGACAACTAGACAGGCATGTGTGAGGGAATAAAGCTGGACTCTTACCTTAGACTATAAAAATTAACTCAATGAATCAAAGACCTAAATGTAAGAGCTAAAGCCACACGACATTTAGAATAAAACATAGGAGTAAATCTTCATGACCTTGGATTTGGCAATGAATTCTCAGATACAACACGAAATCTATCAGCAACAAAAGAAAAAATAGATAAACTGCACCTTACCAAAATTAAAAACTTTTGTGTTTCATATGATACTATCAAGAAAGTGAAAGGACAGCATATAAAATGGGTGAAAATATTTGCAGACCATATACCTGATAGGGAGTTGTATCTGGAATATATAAAGAACTCTTACAACTTCGGGTGTGGTGACTCACACCTGTAATCCTAGCACCCTGGGAGGCCAAGGCAGGAGCACTGCTTGAGCTCAGGAGTTCGAGACCAGCCTGGGTAACAGTGAGACCCCGTCGCTACTAAAAATAGAAAAATTAGCCAGGCCTTACAGCGCGTGACTGTAGTCCCAGCTACTCGGGAGGCTGAAGAAGGAAGACCGCTTGAGCCCAGGAGTCTGAGATTGCAGTGAGCTATTATGACACCACTGCACTCTACCCAGGGTGACAGAACGAGACTCTGTCTCAAAAAAAAAAAAAAAAAAGATAAATAACTTAATTTAATAACGGGCAAAAGATCTGAATTAACACTTCTCCAAAGATATACAAATGGCCAACAGACACATGGAAAGATGCTCAACATCATTAGCTAGCAAGGAAATGCACATCAAAACCACAACGAGATACCAATTCACACCCACTGGGATGGCTATAATTAAAAAGTCAGATAATAACAAGTGCTGGTGAGGATGCAAAAAAATCAGAACCCTCATACATTGCCATGGAAGTGTAAAATTAGGCAGCCACTTTGGAAAACAGACTGGTAGTTTCTCAAATGGTTAAATATGACCACATGACCCAACCATTCCATTCCTAGGTATTTACCTGAGAGAAATGAAAATATGTGTCTACACAAAAACTTGTACACAAATGTTTACAGCAGCATTATTCGTATTAACCAAAAGGTAGAAACAACCTAAATGTCTATCAACTAATGAATGATAAACAGAATGTGGTATGTCCAAACAACAGAACATTATTCAGCCATAAAAAGGAATGAAGTATTGATACATGCCACAAGATGGATGACACTTAAAAACATGCTAAAGGCAAAAAAGCCAGAATAAAAGGCCACATATCGTATGATTCCATTTATATGAACTATCCAGAATAGGTAAGTCCATAGAGACAGAAAGCAGATTGGTGGTTGCCAGGAACTGGGAACAGGGGAACAGAGTGACATGTGTTTTCTTTTGGAAATGTTTTGGAACTAAACAGAGATGGGTCTTTGTGACTGGCTTTTTTCACTTAGCATAAATGTTTTACATGCTACAACATGACTGAACTTTGAAAACATTATGCTAAGTTAAAGAAGCCAGTCACAAGACTACATATTTATTATATGATTACATTTATAAGTAAGTCTGTAGAGATAGAAAAAAAAAGTAAACTGGTGGTTGCTTTGGGCTGGGGAGGATAGGCAGATGGGGTGATGATAGCTAAAGGGCATGGAGTTTCTTTCTGAGGTGATAAAAACATTACAAAATTTTGTAATGGTACTGTGGTAATGGTTACACATATCTGTGAATATATTTTTAAAATATTGAATTGTACACAATAAATGAATTGCATGTGAATTATTTAATAAAGCTGTTTTTTAAAAGTTCAGATTTGATGGTGCCATCAAAGCCCAAAATTTTTAAATTCTTAAATTATAACAGGGGCCAGGTGTGGTAGCTCACACCTGTAATTCTAACACTTTAGGAGGCTGAGGCGAGAGGATCGCCTGAGGTCAGGAGTTTGAGACCAGCCTGAGCACGAGTGAGACCCCACCTCTACTAAAAATAGAAAAATGAGAGGAGGATGGGGGTGGGGAAAAAAGAAAGAAAGAAAAGTAGCCAGGCAGCACACGCCTGTAGTCCCAGCTACTCAGGAGGCTGAGGCAGGAGGGTTGCTTGAGCCCAGGAGTTTGAGGTTGCAGTGAGCTGTGATGATGCCACTGCACTCAGCCTGGGTGACAGAGCAAGACCCTGTCTCAAAGAAAAAAAAGAAGAAGAAGAAGAAAAAAAAAAAAAAAAAATAATATATATATAAATAAATAAATAAAATAGAGGCAAGATTACTACCCGAGTTGGTGACTGTGCTAGGGGCTTCAAATACTTTGTCATTCACCTGTTACAACAATCTTACCAAGCATATGGGGAAGGTGAGGCATGGATAACTAACTTTCCCAAAGCAATACTATACAGCTAAATCAGACCTAGGATTTGAACCCAGGTCAGCCAACTCCCAAGTTGTGTGTTGTTTCTACTATGCCTACTTGTGGATTTGGTTCATTACTAAACCCAGAAAAGATGCCACATCACATTAACTTACTATTAACTGAAGAATGCCAGGCTGAACACTCCTGATAAAATATTACATACCTAGTAGATGCTGGGTTATTACATACAGAAATAAGTAAACAGTTACAACAACTACAGACCCTACCATTACCTTAGTAGTTTCCTTTCTGTTACAACTTCTGAAGGGATTCCCCTTTAATCTCAGCATGAAATTTTACCTTTCATTTCTCTTTCCTGGATTTCCCGTTCCTTCTTAGCTTGAATGGCAAGAAGCCTTCTGCTCTTCACAGCACTAATCATGTCTTCAGCTTCTGTATCTACTTGGGGCTCAAACTTCACAATTTCTTTTTTCCTATCAGTTTTGCCTAACCCATTCTCCTCTTTTCCATTTTCTTTGTTTTTGGCTTCCATTTCTTTTCGTTTCTGTTTCTCTGCTCTCTTCTTATCATTTTCTTCCTTCAACACAGCAAGCCGCTCCTTCCACAACTCTGCAGACATCTGCTGTCTGGTCTCCATGTGGTCTTGTACCGAGTATGTCATGAGGATCCGGTGGCACAGTGCTGTCAAGATCTGTAGCTTCTCTTCTGAGGTTAACTCAAAAAATTCAGAGGTCTCCAGCTTCTCTAGGAACTCATCTTGTACCTCATTGTCCTCAAATGGTGCTGAATCTTTATTGTCATCTATGTCTGAGCCCTCACTTTCCTCTTGAACATCAGATCTGCGCAAGCAGAGGCGTACCAGCTCTGAAACAGAATGAAGAGTCAGGGGGATTTCTGACAGCTTCATTCCCAATTCACCATAGTCTTCTGCTATTTCATCTTGTAGTAAGGTCTGTAAGAGGATGACCAACACTCTATTCAGGTATAAGAAGCCACCTTTATCTGCACTCAAGGCTTCCATAAGGGACACAGCAGTAATAGGATACTGAGCATCTGGTAAGAGCAGCCCAGAATAACAACTCAAGAATTCCACCACCATGGCCACATCCCCAAAGAGCGTGTTGGGCAGCCCTTCAGGGGTATCCACCAATCTAAATGCTGGAAGGTTTTTGCCAGTTAATTCTTGGTCCTCATACCGCTTCTGTTTTTCTAATTTCTCAAGCATTTCTTTCTCTCTCCGCTCTTTGGCTTTTTCCTTCAACTTTTCTTTCAGCTCCTCTCGTTTCTTTTTCAAATATTCTTTCCGCTGCTCTTCAGACATAGAGGCCCACCTCTTTTTGTGCTCTAGAAGCTCATAGCGTTTTTGAACAATACTTCGCAATTCTTCTGGGAGACGAGCTCTATCTTCACTAGAGAGAAGACGAGCCGTTTTGGAGATAACACAAGACAGGGCACTCTTCTTGTCCTCCCTGTCTTTGTTTTCTTTGTAGTAGGCAATTAGGTGTAGTGCAGCAGGAGGCAGATGTTTATGAGGTTTACTAGAGGACCTAGGTGTACCCCCAGAATTCCGTGGGGCTCGTGTCATCTTCTGTGTGCCTTTGGCCATATCCAACAAAGTCATCTGCTTCATTTTGGTTTTAGGAGTCTTCAATCCCTTTTTGGGGGATTTGGAATTCCCTGTGGATTTCTGTCCATTCAGGATGCCTTTGCTTCTGCCCTTTGCCTTCAAAGGTTTGTCACTGTGTTTCCCTGGTTTCTTGGCAGGTGGGCCTTTTTTGGGAATGTGAAAGTTAGCATTAAGCTTGTTGGGTGACATCATCTTCATTACTTCTTCCAGATGTTCTTCTGGAGATTTGGAATTCTTTGAGTTCTTTACTTTGAGTGGCGACCCATTCAATGATTTCTTCAAGTGTACATGACACCATAACTTAGGATTTAGTGGTGAACTCAGAGAAGAGTTGTCTGTTTTAGATTTCTTTGAGGGTTTCCTGTCTGGGGATCCAGTATTCTTCCTCTTAGTAGAAGGGTTCAGAGTCATATACTAGAATTTAAGAATAGGAGCAAAATTAATTTTAAAAGCTACTTAACAAAGCCATATTTAAGCATATTAAAAGCCCTCTTCCCCAGCTATTCAGGTAAAACTACATATTCATTTCTCATGATAGATACTGTGCCCCTGAAAAAACAAAGACATGAATGTTAGCTAATGTTTTCTGCCATATCAATATAAAATTCTCTTGATAACCAGACTTAAAAATCTATACTCTAATATTAGACGTTTTTGCTATGTACCTAGTTCTCTGTTTATACATACATTAGAGGTTCTTAAATATTTTAATGAAATCTGTAAACTCTTTCCCCAGAAACAACACATAAAAAACTATGCACACAATTTCAGAGAGCCCATCCATGGACCCCAGATTAAAGATATCTGATCTAGAAAATGGCAATATCTGAGGAGTTTAAAAAGTACTGTTCTTGAAACAAGACTGATTTTCATCCTTTCAATGTTTGTTCCAATCCAGGACATTCTATGCTTTTAAGTAGACAGTATAATGTTTAAATGTTTTTGCCTAAACTCTAAGGCATATTTTATTAAAAGTATCAGTGAGTATAACAACATAAATACTGCTCACAGATAAGGAAACCTCCTACCTTTAGCCCACTGGTGTCTCAAACTCCTCTTTGTCCTCTCCCCATATTTCAAGAACTCAGTCCCATGAATACATTATTAACTATAAGCTCTCTAAATTCTCATTAATTTAATATAATTCTTTCTTTGAACATACCCATATATCTTTCAAATTCACTCCCTCTAGGTTCCCCAACTCCACAATCCTTCAATCTCAACCAGGACCTTAAATCCATTAATTTTATCACATTTTTACTACCCCTCACCCCCTTGCCCTTCTTTACCCAGATTAAATTCAAGTCAATCATGATAATCAATCTCACAAAAACCTACAGTTTCCTTGTCTCTCTTGTTCTATTACATTTACTCGGGAAACCACAACCCTGATTAACTCACATCTATTTGCTCCTGGCCTGCACATGTTCAGCTTAAACATGGCTAGAATTAAAAATACAACAATGGTGAGTGGTCTCAAGATAAATTCATTGCCAGGCACCTCAAATGGGTCCTCAACAAGGCCCAGCAATGTTCCCTTAGTCCATTTGTGTTCCCACTCTCCTGGATACACATCTTCCCCTGTCTGCTCAAACCTTTCATGCCCCATACTCATCATATAAAACTAGCTAGCAAGTAAGAACCCAGTCCATTTGTCATGATACCACCACTGTTTCTCTGTTTAAATGTGTATTTAAAAAAAAAAAAACAAACCTGTGATTGTAATGCTTTGAAGCATATAATTCCAAAGAAAAAGGCCCAGCGGCTAAAACTCAAATTAAATGAAATAACAAAAGCAATGCTAAAGTACAGACCATTTCAGAAAAAAATCATCGTTTCAAGTGATTAGGAAAAAGACTAGATAACCTTCAGAGTACTTGATTTCTATTACCAAAAGCAGCTAAGCACCTCAATGGCACTTAGAAACTGGATGAACTTAACTTCAGGTTAAGTGGAAGGAACTAACCTGAGAAGAGCAACACATAAAGAAGCAGTCTGCAGACAGCAGGCAGGACAGGCTAGTGTTAAGATGAGACTGCAGGCAAAAAAACAGCTAGAGACTACTGAATATGAAATTATGAGCCCCTAAAAAAATGCTACAGGGAAATGGCTAGGATGAAATAAATCCCAGAGGTAACACAGAACATCTATGCCCCCGTTAGGAGAAAAGCACATAGCTTTAATAAATTTAATAAACTGTAATATAATGCCAATTAAGATTTAAACATTGAAGTACAACCTTAGGTAGATTAAAAAAAAAAAAAAAAGCAAAAAGAAGATTGAAACAATGAGGAAATAATTACCAGAGAAACAAACTCACAGAACCAAGGCAACACAAGAGGTAGAAGTACAGCCTGCACTGAGTGAATAGACCATACTTAACAAATCCCTTTTCTGGCTAGGTTCTCTAACTTTGAAGACCAATCTGCCTTTTAAGAATTACAGGCAACTGCAGGTTATTGTTCCTTTGGTGGACTGTTTTTGTTGCCTGATTAAAATTCAGTGTGTTGTTCCCCAATAATCATCCTGAGGATGGGGCTGACAAAGAGGTTTCACAGCTTTACAGAATATAAACTCTATCCATGACTCAGGGGATACTTTCCACAGATACAGTATTTCCCAGTTCCAGTTCCCTAGAACTAAATTTGAAAATGTTAGAAAGAGTAAGCAAAGATAATTTATTTAAGATTCCATTCTTCTCATGCATAGTAACACTATCAGTACTTCAAAGAGAACAATATTTCAGAGATACCCGATAAATCACAGAGCAAGACACATCACGACCCTGGCAGGAATTAAAAACAAATGTGTGCCCCACAAAAGCTAATCCTCTTTAACAAGCCTTGGAAAACCTTCAGAGTATAGATAAACAGATTCTAATGCTCAGAATAACAGGTTACATATTTAAAGTTATCCTAAAATGAAATTTATCACTAAAAAGATTAATGTGAGACTAAATTTCATTTTTAGCATATTAAATAGATATCTTTTAATAAGTCTATTATAACTGGGACACTTCTTAATTTACTAATTTCTATCTTTTTTTAAAAAAATCATTCAAATTTAGCATAAGGTTCTTTAAACTTCTTCCACTTGGAAGCATGATATTATGAAGAAATTATACAAGAAAGAGGTGGGATGGCTAAGCCACGAGAGGGTCCAGCAGTTTATTTTTATTTATAAGGTGTGTTTTCTTGCCAAGCCACACCATGTAACTTTTTTTCCTTAAAAATGAAAGAAATGAACTCACCCAACCCCCTCCCAATAGGCCGGCTCCCCGCGTAAGCAGTCCTTCAGTAACTGGATCATCTCAGCATGGGGCATGCTGGCAGTCCCAGCCAAATGGGAGCCGGCATGGCTGGACTCAGGGGGATCTGAAAAAAGTATAAAACCACTTATGTGCTAAGGGTTTCCCCTATCCCCCACTCAGCACAATTAACATCCTAGGGTTAATTAAATAGGGAGGGCGATTAGAAGAATCTATCTGGACACCTGGATTAGCAATATTATAATTGGTAAAGGTTCTTCCTAATTGCTAAACAGGAAAAAATGTTAACGAATGTCTCAGCAACATGGGAGGCTAAAAGAAATACAGAGTGTATACATTCTACATTTGTTCCTGTCACCTGGAACATACCACCACCACAAATATCTACCTGAAAGAAGTCACATGTCTTGATAAAAATAAGATAAAAGAAATTATTTGTAATAGCTCGTTCCAATGCTGAATTTAACCTAATATCAGTAAGCAACAAAACCCCAAATTAGAAAATTGTCACAACCTACATTCTGATTCTTATTTCACTCTTCTCAACCACCCAAGGCAACATGTTAGAAATCTGAGGGCACCATTAACGTAACAGGCTTGTGAAGGCTTCAATCTCCACATGTCTTTACCAACAAATGTGCAAATTATGTTACTATAAAATATTTTTAAAGTGTTTTGAAAATAATATAATTTATCTTTTATTTGGAGACAGAGTCTCGCTCTGTTGCCCAAGCTAGAGTGCAGTGCATCATAGCTCAGTGCAACCTCAAACTCCTGGACTCAAGCGTTCCTCCAGCCTCAGCCTCCTGAGTAGCTGGGACTACAGGCACGCGCCACCATGCCCAGCTAATTTTTCTATTTTTTGTGGAGGCAGGTGTCTCACTATGTTGCTCAGGCTGGTCTCAAACAATCCTCCCACCTTGGCCTCCCAAAGTGCTAGGATTACAGGCGTGAGCCACCTCACCCAGCCCTAATATAATTTATCTTTTAACACATTAACTGCCCTGTGAGTTGTATTTAACTCATGCTAATTTTGAGCCCGGGACCTCGTGAAGCAAATGTAACTCACATGTCTCCTTACTTTTACCCTTATGAACTATTTTTCAAGTTGCATATAGCTCACGCATAGAAAACAATAACAAATAAAATTTTTCATTAAATTAGAAAGGATTATTTTGTTTTCGAAGTTTTTATTCTATTTTTGTAATAAAACACCCTGGCCCCAGGGAAAACTTTTTTTCCTAACGTGGCAGTCAATGTGTTAAAATACTTCTGCTCTAATCTCTAACTCATAAAAAAACCTCTTAGCTAAACTTCATCTAAATAAAGAAAAATCTTCAGGCTATGAACACTTACTTGAAACATCAGTTATTATGACAAGAAACATGTTTTAAAACATACAACATCTACTAATAATGAGACAAAATTACATCATGTGCCTTCTGATACGATCTACTAAGAAGAATGTACCAATTCTATGGTATTTCTATCAAATATTTATAATCTAAATCTAAT
The DNA here is from genome assembly GCA_023783475.1 of Daubentonia madagascariensis. Taxonomy (NCBI): domain Eukaryota; kingdom Metazoa; phylum Chordata; class Mammalia; order Primates; family Daubentoniidae; genus Daubentonia; species Daubentonia madagascariensis. Next base: position 10,004,717 of record JAKFHU010000086.1, read on the forward strand.
GAGGAAATAAACCAAAACTGAAAACCATCCTATAAAATAAATAACTGGCTCGTATTATTTCAGAATGTCATGGTTTTGAAAGACAAAGAAAAGCTGAGAAACAGTCTCAGATGAGAAGAGATGAAAGAGACAAGTAAATGCAAAACACGACACCACACTGGATCCTACTAACACCAAAACAAATTTTTGTGGCTAAAAGGAGATTATTGAACAACTAGCAAAATTTGAATACGAACTGTAGATTTGAAGAAAATAGAATTGTTTCAATTTTGTGTATTTGGGTCAAATAAAATATATTATTAAAATTAATGTCATTTTTCAAACTTTCAAAAAAAGAATTGTTTCAATTCTAATTTCTTGATTTTGATTAACTGTACTACAGTTACGTTAGAAAATATCCTTATTTTTTTTTTTTTTTAAGAAATATATATTCAAGTGTTTTGTAAAATGGCATCCTGCCTGGCAACTTACTTGGCTCAGAACAAATAATTTGTATGTGTGTAAAGACAGAAAATGATAAAACAAATATGATCAATGTTAACATTTGAGGAGCCTAATTGAAGAGTACATGGAAATTCTTTATATTAATGTATTTTGTCAACTTCTCTATATAAGATTATTTAAAATAAAATGTTTTTTAAAATGTGGTAAGAACAATGCTAAATTAGTCCAAATTGTTTCAGAATTCCAAATGTCTTAAAAAGTGTTATTTTCTTCTTAAATCTCTATCCAAAGGCTTCCCTACTAGGATATATCCTATCAGTCCAAAAGTCCAAACATCACAGAGAAACTAGCAAAACACTAGGGCTACAATGTATTACAAGACAGGAAAGGAGCTACTAAGATGGCAGATTTCATCTTAGATGACAGTTATCTCACCATCCAATTGCCTCGTGAGATATTCATCAGGCCTACACAAATTTATAGTATCTCTAAAACCCAAATGTCAGTAGCATTTTCTCCTCAACGAATGGAACTTCTTCAGGAAATACATTAAATACCCATGTGCAACGTACTATGCTAAACATCACAAGATATAAAATGAGTAAGATAGTTCTCATTCTCAGGTAATTTACATTCTAGAAAGAGTTTATAAGACCACAAACACATTCATTATCATCATACTAGGCCCTGCTCAGGTTAACACTCCAAAATTCCAGTATCTCTAAATAATCTTCCTCTCTCCCCGCTAGGGTCTCCCCATCAGTCCTTTCCTAAAACTATTGCTCACAACTTGCTTTCTCTCTCCAGGCCTCATCTCTCTACACAATAAATGTACTGAGCAGCCTGGTAGAACATTAAATTCTACAAAAACCAAAGAGAAGACAAAGAGAGAAAATATCCCATGCCTTTGGGATGGGTGGGTCATATGTGATCAACTTTAATCCTCAATACATTATTTTAAATTTCCTTTAGATGAAGAATCCAAAGTAATGTTTTACAGTCTACTTATCCGTGCTCTTTATTACGTTGTACCCTGGCTAAGAAACCAAAAGTTCTTTTAGACAACTAATTTTACAAATACGAAAAACACAGCTTATACGCAAAACACAGGAGACAACCACTGAAATTTCAAATAGTTAGTACTGGGTAGTAAGAAATTATTGTTTAACGTAGGGAAAATAGATAATAAAGACAAGTATATGCCCTTAATTTTGTAGACTGGTATTTTACACAAGCCTTAATTTTTCTTACTAAGTAATCACTGCCTTCCTATAGCAGTTTAATCTAATCAAACTTGCACTTCCTACTCTCAATCTGAATTATAGCTAAATTTCATAAAATTAATAATTTAAATCCTCATTAGAAATTTTGGTAGTAGCCAATTTCTTCAGAAATTGCCTTTCAGGATTTAAGTTCCTAGAACTCTAGTCTCTGGCTCCTACAAAAGGTGTGGATCAGCTTTTTTGTCCTAATAAACCTGAAAGATCTTTTACCCATAAATAATAGTCTTTTATGTTATTCACATACTTGAATCACTAAACTAAAATACATTAATAGATGGCCGTAAGATTTAAAAAGAAGAAAATATTTAAGGACTAAAATGATCCAAGAGTCTAAAACCCATTCAGAGATGACTTTATACATAGGGTTCTCACATAGTTATGATAGTAATCTCCTGTAACCACCACGGAAAGCCATATCATGATTCCAAAACTCTTGGCAATGAAATGACAGTGAACTCAAATTTCCCCTCGGTACATAAAAACATTTAAGAAAAAATTTAGGTTTACTATAGTTCCCTAGAAAACTTAGTCCTGATCTAGAAAAAGCCAATTAATTCCTAAATTTTGCTTTTTTAAGCAAATAATAAAAATTTAAAGAGCTTAATGGAAGATGGCACTTCATCTTGCTGGTCTAGAACAAGAAAATCTGCTAAATGCTAACTACGGTTGGGAGTCTTTACCAACGTTTTGAAGAATTAAAATTACTTTTGAATATTATTTTGTCAGCATAATCTACCTAAGATAACTGAAGTAATTGAGTTGTTATAACTTAAGATGTCTTTATTTGTTCATAATTAAAAGGAACGGGGAAAAAAATCCTGGAAGTCTGACATAGTTTTAATGGATCAACAGCCCTTTCCTGGCCCTGTTCTGTTCCAGAGACCAAGATGAAAATATCAGACAGTATGCTAATAAGTTAAATTTTAAAAACTTATTGAATAAACCCTGAGATGAAAAAGACAATCAGCAGTCTTGTCTTTCTGTTGGTTCTAATTAGACTAGGCCTGAGATTCCCATCTACAATATAAGATCAATATACACCCCATATGACTTCACAAAAATGTTCTCAAGATCAGATGAGACGATTAAAGAAAAAAAAACGCTTAATTGTTGTCAAGAGAAAAATGCTAGGTTTTCTACTAACCTGTCACACAAAGTAATACTCATTCCAGGTTCTTTTCAAGGCTGCCAGTATATCTGATCATCTTGTCTGACATACAAAATCAATTCTCATTTTTAGGAATCAGTTCACAAAGTATTTTTTGTATTTATACCATACCTCATTCCAAAAAGTATCTGGGCAAAAAAGCACATGTATGTATTTTTTCTTTTTTTTAGTTATGCAAGCATAGTAAAAAATAAATTGAACTAGGAGAGATATTCAATATGGCCTCTCCCTTACCAACCCTACATCACAACCTATATGAAACAGATGTATCTGAAAATTTTTTAATTCATTATCTGATGTTACAGTTCAAAATGTGCTATAAATCTAATCCTACTGGAGCCACTAAAGCTGAGGTCCCCAACCCCCGGGCAACAGCCCAGTACCAGTCTGTGGCCTGTTAGGAAATGGGCCACATATCACCACCTGAGGTCCGCACCACCTCCCCCCAACCCATTACATCCCACCCCCAACCCTCAGTCCGTGGAAAAACTGTCTTCCATGAAACCGGTCCCTGGTGCCAAGAAGGTTGGGGACCACTGCACTAAAGAAAATAAGCTCATCTAATAGTGCTTTATCTTGCTGTCCAAAAATTAATAGTAACCTTACCTTGTACGGATCAAGTAAAAAGTCACTGAACTTGCTGGGCAGGGAGTATTTCTTCACCAATTCATCTTCTACCACCCAAGGTGCATTTTCACCAGTACCAGCCCGTAAAGCATTATGCCGTATAAAGTATCGAAGTATCTCCTTATTTGGTGGGCGCTCTGTACGAATCAAGCTGTCTGCTGGCACATTGCTGATGATCTAGGTAACAAATATAAATAACTCACTACTGGGGTAAAAAACAATTAACCAATGAGAACAAAAATTTGTGTTCTCTCCAGAAAAATCACAGTTCTATCTATAAAAATAGGGCTATAAATTAGATAGAAGAAAATGTAGACTAATTTTCAGAGACAGAATGTCAATTTAAAGGTATCCCTAGGCAATTTTTCAATATGTACCAAAGTCCTAAAAATGTGTGTACCCTTTCAACCAAGAATTCCTCTTGTTGAGACTTTATCATAGGAAGTAAATGGACAAAGTCATCATCAACTGCTAATAATAGCAAAAAAGGGGGAAGGACTATTACCTAAAGGTACATCAATAAGACATTTTAAAAATCAAAATACGTACATACGACAGACACTTTGCAGTCATAAGAAAAAAAGGTTTCTCAATCAGGACAAATTCATCAGAATCATCTACTAGGGTGCTATTTACAAGCAGATGCTAGGGCCTCACCACAAACTTAATGAAGCATAAGAATTTCCGGCAGTAGAGTTTCAGAATCTACATACTTAATAAGCATCTCTGGTGACTATCACATACACTAAAATTTGAGAATACCTCTTTGGAAGTAAATTTAATGACATTATAGATGCTTAACAAAAAAAGCAAATTACATGAATATTCCTGCCAGGTGTGCTGACTCATGCCTGTAATCCTAGCACTCTGGGAGGCCAAGGCGGGAGGATTGCTTGAGGTCAGGAGTTGGAGACCAGCCTGAACAAGAGCGAGACCCTGCCTCTACCAAAAATAGAAAAAATTAGCCAGGTATGGTGGCACACACCTGCAGTCCCAGCTACTCAGGAGGCTGAGGCAGGAGGATCACTTGAGCCCAGGAGTTTGAGGTTGCAGTGAGCTATGATCATGCCATTGCACTCTACCCAGGGCGACAGAACAAGACTGTCTCAAAAAAAAAAAAAAAAAAAAAAAAAAGAATATTCCTACTTGTAAAAGTCATTTAAGAGCTAACCACCATTAACCACACCTATATTCACCAGTTACCATTGAGTGTGGGACTAGATATCATTTCTTTTTTTCTTATTTGCATTTTCTATCTTCCTATAACCAATACTTACTATATATGAACAAAACAGTTTATGCTCATCGATAAGAATATAAATGACAACTAAAGAAGTGGTTGAGACTTCTTAGTATGTTTTAACTAGCACTACCTTACTGAATGAGAGGTAAGAAACTTAGTGAAAAATTGTATTTAACAACATCCAATTTTCAAATATAAAAAAATCTTAACAATCCAGCCACATCTTATAGTCATTAACCACAAAACAAAGGAGTCAGAATGGAGTAAGACTTGTCAACATTCTGAGGTAGGAAACAAACAACATAAATAAAGAGGCAAAAGATCTGGATTATAATCCTTCCTGATCTCATTTACTAAATTAGGAACTTTGACAGTTATTAAACTTCTCAGGTCTTAGCTGTTTCTTCTATTAAACGGTTATGCCTGAAGACAAATGTCCAACTGGCTTCCACACCTGTGCCCTAACCTACTTCTTTCCAGTTAGAAGCAGTAAGATTCTATGCATACAGGTGTAGGAGTACCTAAAAGTAATATACCATATTTCTTAGAATCTAAGATGTAATCAATGAAATACATTATGTTATATAACACGAAAAAAAATCCTTGCCAATTGATCTTAAGATAAATCGTGACTCTGGACACTTTACATGTTAAAAAAATATAAAAACTGAACATTTTATAATCATTAAAATATATTACTAAGTTATTTAAGGGTATTTGCTGTTGTGAGTTATTAGCTTGCAACTTTACAAGACTTCCTGTAGAAGCACCAATTATAGAGTTGACTCAACTTCTGAACTTAATCATATTACAAAAATGACTGCTCTCCTTTTAATTGGGAAGAGCTATTTCCTTGGAAAGCTCATAACTGCTGCGAACAGGTTCCTATTTTTCAACTGAGTTTGCAGCTCAAATGTAAATTACTCTTACACCCTAGTAATTCCTATAAAAAAGAGGAAAAGCATGATATCCGCCAGGAAAGAAAATATAATTTAACTTCAAATCATAATTACTACGATGGGAAAACCACCCAGAATCTGTTGTACAAAGACTTTCATGTACATTTTTCCTTAGCATATCTTCTCCAAGAAAACCAACCCTATGATATTTTCTTAAACATATATATAAGAGGTTTAATATAAACTGTCAACTAACCTTATCTTCACTTTGTAGTTTCACATCATATTTGTGAGGCAGAAATTTTGGAGGAGCCCATTTCCTTTCTCCTTTTTTTAATGAAGTAGGAAGTTTTCGTGGAGATCTACGTGCTCTGTCATCTAGTCAAATCAATAGACAATCAGTGAAAAACATAATTGTTTTAATTCTAGTCATTCATTCAGTAACAATAATCTTACTAAACACCTACTCTGCACCAGGCACTGGGTGATGTAGCACAAAGATGAATTATAATGTCTTTAACGTCAAGGAGCTAAAATTTATAGGGGAAGTCAACAAGCTAAAAACTACAATACAATGTGGTAAATAATAGAGGTTGGTAAAGAAAAATACTATGAGAGTACAGAGAAGGAATACCTAACTTAGTCTAGAAGGTAGGCAGGAAAAACCTAAAAAGAATATTACTCATTCAGATTACAAACAATGAAGTATGGCTGAATATGACGTATAGCATAATAAAAAATAAGACTAAAAAAAGTAAGCCAAAGCCAGATTATAAAGGGCATTGTATACCACTTACAGAGATTGGAATTTGTCTTGTGAGCACTAGGGAACCACAGGAAGATTTCTGGTCTAACTAACTAGATCCACATTTTGGAAAGACCACTAGTGTGAAAATACCAAAATAAGAAAATTTTAGCAGTGAGAAGATGAAAAAAATGGGAAGGTGAGACTGAAGGTAAGGAAATCAGAAGTTACAATGCTAAACATCTGAATTGACATACCTGGAATGGAGAAGGAAAGAGATTCAAGAGGTATTTAGGAGACAGACTTGGTGACCAACTAGATGTGGGAATGTTAAAGGTTTCCAAGTTTTCTGCCTTAGAGACTGAGCCAATTGTGGGCCAAGTAAGAGAATGTGAAGAGAATAGCAGGGTTCTTGTTTACTTGTCTTGGGAGACAAGAAGAGATCAATTCACCTTCAGGGGTGTTGAATTTGAGTTGCCTGGAGGACTCACAACTGAGCATTAGGTCTGGAGTTAAGAAGTCTGACCTAGGCTTGAGAATCATTAGCCTACATACAGGTAAGAGTATAAACTGTGGGCATGGATGAGATACAAGACGTTGTGTAGATTGAAAAATATAAAGAAAGCAAAGTATATAACCCCATGAAAAAAATCTAAGGAATGGCAGGGAAAAAAAGGAGGTAAAGAAACAGAACACTTGGAGACCCATGAGACAGTGGTTATCAAAGTAAAAGACATGAGACTGACCAATAGTGTTAAATGTAACAGAAAATTAAAACACAGGTGGGGCACGGTGGCTCATGCCTGCAATCCTAGCACTCTGGGAGGCTGAGGCAGGAGGATTGCTTGAGGCCAGGAGTTCGAGACCAGCCTGAGCAAAAGTGAGAGCCCATTGCTACCAAAAATAGACAAATTAGCCGGGCATGGTGGTGCACACCTGTAGCCCCAGCTACTCGGGAGGCAGAGGCAGGAGGATCTCTCGATCCCAGAAGTTTGAGGTTGCTGTGAGCTATGATGACACCACTGCACTCTACCTGGGGCGACAGAGCGAGACTCAGTCTCAAAAGAAAATTAAAGCACAGACTAAGAAGAAATCTCTGCAGCTGGCAATTAGGAGGTCACCTATAATCTTATTAGGAATTGTTTCAGGAGTGAAGCAACAGAAGTTAGACCACAATAGCATAATGAATAAACTGACAGTCAGAAAATGGAAATAACATTCTTAAGAATATTAGCTTGAATGAATAAGACAGAAAAAAAAGAATCAAGGGAGGATGGGTTATTCTCTTTAGAAAATGGGACTTTGTTTATAAGTTGAGAAGAACCTTGTCAGAGAGCTGAAAACACTGCAGAGTAGAATAATAAAAGTTAACCCAAGTCCTTAAGAAGAGGGAATAGAATCCAAAGCACAAGTGTCTTGGCCAAAAGGAAAGACAGTCCCCTTCTAAGACGGAGGAAGAATACAGAAATTTATGAGGAGGTTAAGAACACAAAACTGAAAAGTTCCTGCCCAAAAAATTGTTTTTTCCCCATAAAGTAGAAGGCAAGGTCATCTGGTGAGAAAATAGCATGTATATTGGAATTTGTCTATCATATTCGTATGGAAATTCTAATCAATTTTCCCCAGGAAACATTTGGAATATGTCATAACATTAATTTCTCACCCCACCTACCACCTGCCTGTTTCCACATACTAACAATAACTTATAACCCCCAAATTAAAACCTAAACTTAGGCACAGAACCCACTAAAAAAAAAAGTCAAAGCCTAAAACTTGGGGTTCCTGGTACACTATGCTTCAGGTATAAAACTAGTAATATATCACTAGTATTTCAATGATCTGATTCTAGAAAAAAAGTGTTAGATGACATATCATCAGCCAACTCCTAACCAAAACATCCTAACCAAAACATTTCTCAACTTCAAGGAATTGTAAGTAATATCCATACTATAAAACTTCAGTATCAAAAGGAAGAGAGAAACTGGAAAATATAGACATTAACATTCATAAAACAGAGCAGAAAACAAAACTGAAGTATCAACAACTGGGGTGGGCCAGCTACAGTGACAGTCTCAAGGTTCTTTCAGACTACAGTAAGTCCCTCTAAAACCATCTGCACGTGTCCAAAACATCTAGAGACACAAGATAGGATGGGAGACAGACAACATAACATTCTAAGGCAGCATTCTAATCTAAAGTCTGTAATAGTTAAATAATGAGGTAAAATTATTTGATCCTCTAATAGTCACGGGGCTGGGGGAGTGGTGGGGATCAATATACACCAAACACTGTGCACTCATATTTCTGGAGACAAAGGAATCTAGTACAGTCAAATTCCTTATTTAACACAGACCTTTTTTTAAAAAATGAAGGCCTCATAGGCTGAATAATTTTCCCAGTGGGCAAAGTCTCAGTTCTTCAAATTTCAAAACATTGTTAGTCTCCAGGTCCCTAAAAATTACTTTTAGACATCAGTGTTTCAGAATTCTAGCAGCTCCCCATCTGAGAGGGACTTAGATTACACAATATAGACAGAAGGAAGTACAGTTGACCCTTGAATTGCACAGGGGTTAAGGGTGACCCCCAGTGCAGTCAAAAATCCACATACAACTTTTGACTCCCCAAAAACTTTACTACTAAAAGCCTACTGTTGACTGGAAGCTTTACTGATATCAAAAGTCGACTTGCACATATTTTGTATGTTAAATGTATGATATATTGCATGGCAGGAGCTGCTTCTCCTGTTATCTTGACATTAAACCAAACCTTTCTAAAATGGTCAAACGACCCTTTGCTGGCATTAAATTCTCCGGCTTTAGATCCTTCATCTTCCTTTTTGCTTTAAATTATCATGACTGCTTTTCCTCAAATCATATTAGAGTCTATAGATATGCCTTTCTTATAGGAGTCCTGCACCCATACAAAAGCTGCATTTTCAATATGAGATAAAAGGGTATTCTGCAAAAGTGCAAGGTTTTCATGCCTGCTGGTGTGGCTGCAGCAGTAACTTCGCAAATTTCCTTTTCTTTTTTTTTCTTACAGTGGTCCTTACACTGGATTCATTTATCTTGAAAGGGGGCAACTCCAGCAGCAGACCTCAATCTACAGTACGTATCAAGTAATTCAACTTTTCTGTATATTGTCATGACTTTTCTCTGCTTCCTGGGAGCACTTCCAGCATCACTGGTGGCACTTTGTATGGGTCCCGTGATGTTATTCAAGGTTTAAGCTACTGCACTAAACATGATAAAAAGTATATGAGAACTTCAAGAGATAAGCAATTTACTGGCCAAATGAATTGCTCACTTGGAGATGATGAGCATCACATGAAGTTTTAAGCAGATACTGGCAACATCTGAGTTCACGGTAATAGCAACAGCAGGCTGCTATGAAATTATTATAGTACAATATGTACTAAAGACAGTTTTATGCAGCTATTTAATACTGCACCTTTACATTTGTTTACATCTCTCTACTGCAAATGGCACCATGTATGATCTGTGTTTGTGTGCATAAATTTTGATAAGGTTTAACTTTTTATAATAGATTTGTGTAAATTTTATGGTAGTAAATAAAACAGTATTAACATATATTTTATGCATTCATGACATACATAACTTTTTCTTAATTTTTCGATATTTCTAGGCTACACAGTTAATCTACAAGTTTTTTCAAATTGTTGAAAATCTCCAAAAAATTTTCCAAAATATTCATTGAAAAAAACCCATGCATACATGGACTCATGCAGTTTAAACCCATGTTGTTCAAGGGTCAACTGTATCTTAAAACCACCCCATTGGCTTGCAATAGGGATGAGAATAATTTGCCCTTCCTATCTTAATCATCCCCCTACACACATATGTACATATTTTCCACTTTAAGAGAAAAGGAAAACAAGTTTCTTTGCCATCTTGAGTAGCTAGGAATGTACACATAGATTTCTAAGCAACTAGAGGAAATGACTTCCCTGAGTAATTGATCTCAATTACTTAGGAAGATTTAACTCTTGATTTACTTTATGGATATTTTAGTTGTCTTTCTGAGTCGTAAATGAACAAAATCATGTCACTGAAAAAACCTGAGTACACACTTAGCTGCTAGAGAACTCTAAAAGATTTGTGTATAATAAAATAAATAGGGTCTCATAACTCACTAAGGAGAGCTAGCATCATACATACTAATACTGTCTCTCCTTCCTTCATCCTCTTTTACAACTGCCTCCTTCTTCTGATGGTCCTGAGCAATTTGACTGGAATTCTCCTTGTCACTTGATGGAGAATCACAGGCACCATCAGACTTCTTCTCAGTGGCCTCTTCATCCACTTTCTCTAAAGGATGAATCTTCACAATCTTCACCTTGAGCATTTTCTCCTTCCCAACCTACGTAAGGGAGACAGGAGAGAAAACCAGAGATAATAAATAAGAACTAGAAACCAAAGACAATGTTTAGAACATCTGATCCAATATACATGCCTCCTCACCTAACAAAAATTTACTGAAATTAAAATATCCAAGTACAGTGAATTTTTTTCAACTTTATTTTTCAGACTTCTAGATTGAACTTATATCCTAAAAAATAAAATGATCACAACCTAGTTCATAAATCATGTACCAATATACTAAGACCAAATGGCAATCATTGCACTAGCCTGAAATATGCATGGTTTGAAAATTTCCATTTTTTTAAAAAAAAATCAAATATGCACAGATAGCCAATTGTTCTAGAAACATTTGTTGAAAAAACTATCCTTTCTACACTTATTTACCTTTCTACCTCTATCAAAAATCAGTTGTGTATGTGTGTGTCTATTTCTGAATGCTAGTCCAGAAAAGCCATTTATCTATTTGTCTTAATCCAGAATCTTCAAATTAAGGCTTGAAATCAGATAGTATTAGATCTCTTACTTTGTTGTTCTTTTTCAAAGTTGTTTTGGCTAGGTTCTTTGCACCTCCAAATCAATTTTACAATCAGCTGGGCAATTCCTACAAAAAAAGCTGTTGGGATTTTAATGCAATTGTGTTAAGTCTACACATCAATTTGGGAAGAACTGGTATCTTTTTTTTTTTTTTTTTTTTTTTTAAACAAAAAGAGACGGGGTCTTGCTCTTCCTCAGGCTGGTCTCAAACTCCTGAGCTCAAGTGATCCTCCCGCCTCGGCCTCCCAGAGTGCTAGGATTACAGGTGTGAGCCACCGTGCCCGGCCAAGAACTGATATCTTAATGATGAGTTTTATGACCCATGAACAAAGTATCTCTACATTTATTTAGGTCTTAATTTTTCTCAGCAATGTTTTGAAATTTTTACTGTACAGGTCTTGCACATCTTTTGTCAGATTTACCCCAAGTACAGTAATCCCCCCTTATCCACAGGGGGATACGTTCCAAGACTCCTAGCAGATGCCTGAAATCATGGATAATGCCAAACTCTATATGTACCATGCATGAATTTCTTTTTCCTTCTTCACAATTTCACAGATAGAAAAATGTTCTTACATTTTTCTCAGCAACCTCAGCATATCCCAGCAACCTCAGCAACCCAGCAACCTCAGCATACAATTTTTTTTCTTTCCTTATTAAATCCAGAACTTTTATCTTTTCACTTAAAGGAAGCACTTTACTGCTTCTCTTTGGCATATTGCCAGCATCACTACTCTTGCACTTTGAGGCCATTATTGAGTAAAATAAGGGTTAGTTGAAAACCAGTGACAGCTGACCTGAAAACTGAGATGGGTATTAGGTGACCAACTGGGGGGTAGCATATGCAGTGAATATGCCGAAAAGGGATGATTCATGTCCCAGGCTGGACAAAGTAAAACTGCACAAGATTTCACACTACTTAAAAGAGCTTGCAAGAACTTATGAACTGTTTACTTCTGGAATTTTCCATTTAATATTTTCAGACAGCGATTTTACCACTGGTCCCTGAAACAGTGGAAGGCTAAACCGTGGATAAAGAGGGACTACTATATTTCATGTTTTTGACAGTACTGTAAATGGTACCAATTTTTAAAATTTCAATTTCCAATTATTTGTTGCTAGTATATAGAAAGACATACTGATTTTTGTATGTTGATCTTGTATCCTGCAACCCTGCTAAATTCATTTCTTCGTTCTAGTAGTTTTACTGATAGATTCCATCAGACGTTCCACACAATCATGTTATCTACAAATAATTTTACTTTTTCCTTTCAAATCTGGATGCCTTTTAATTATTTTTATTGATAAACTACACCGGCTAGAACCTTCAGTACAATATTAGAGTGGGAGAGCAGACATCCCATCTTGACCTTAGGGTGCAAGCATTTACCACTAGGTATGGTATTAGCTGAAGATTATTTGTAAATACCCTTTATCAGGTCGAAGGACTTCTTTAAATTCATAATATGCTAAGAGTTTTTATTAGTAGTTGATGTTGGATTTCATCAAATGCTTTTTGTGTCTATTAAAATTATCACATGGTTTTCCTTCTTGTTTATTAACAAGAATTACATTGACTTAAAAGTGTTAAGCCAACTTTGCATTCCTAGGATAGACCCACTTGGCCATGGTGTATTATCATTTAAATATAGTGTTGAATTTTATTTGCTAAAATCTTTATTAGAATTTTTATATCTATGTTCACAAGGGAGTTTTCTGAACACAGATATAGATTTTTCTTAGTTTGTAGTTTTTTTCTTGTGACGTGCTTTTATGATTTTGATATCAGGGTAATGCTGGCCTTGTAAAGTAAGTGGGAAAGTATTTCCTCCTTTTCTATTTTCTTGAAGCATTTGTAGAGAACTTGTATTATTTCTTCCTTAAATGTTTGGTAGAATTCACCAGTGACAACATTTGGGCCTGGAGTTTTCTGTGTGGGAAGATTCTAACTACAAATTCAATTTCCTTAATAGATATAGGGCTATTAAATTTTCTACTACTTCTTGAGTTTTGGTACTTTGTGTCCTTCAAGGAATAGGTCCACTTATTTAATATGTCAACCTTATAAAGGTGTTCCTAATATTCCCTTAGTATTCGTCAGTATCTGTAAGCCTGTAGTGATGTTGCCTAATTCTTCATATTGGTTAATTCGTGTCTTTTTTCCTAAGAGTTTGGCTAGAGATATATCAATTTGATTGATTTTGTCAAATTACCAGCTTTCGATTTCATTGATTTTCCCTGTTTGTTTTCCTGTTTTCTATTTCATTGATTTCTCCTCTGATCTTTACCACCTCCTTTCTTCTGTTTACTCTGGGTTTAATTTGCTCTTCTTTTTCTGACTTCTTAAGGTAGAAACCAAGGTCAATGATCTCAGATCTTTCTTTTTTTCTAATGTAGGTATTTAGTGCTATACACTTCTCCTAAGCACTGCTTTTAGCAGCATCCCACAAGTTCTAATATATTGTGTTTTCATTTTTGTTCAGATGAAAATATTTTCTGATTTTCCTTTTGACTTATTCTTTAATCCTTGAGTAAGTCAAAGAGGTATAATTTAGTTTCCAATTATTTGCAGATTTCCAGATATCTGTTATGAATTTCTAATTTAATTCCATTTTGGTCAGCGTATATACTTTGGATGACTTGAATCTTTTAAAATTTACTGATACTTTTTTATGGCCTAGAGGATGGCCTCCACTTGGTGAAGACGCACTTGAAAGGAATATGTATTCTGCTGTCAGGTGAAATGTTTTATGATGACAATTAGGTCAAATTGGTTGGTAGTGTTCAAGTTTTCTATATTCTTGCTGACTTTCTACTTTTTCTATCAGTTGAGAAGGGGAGGTGTTGAAATGTCTAACTATAAATGTGATTTGTCTATTTCTCCTTGCAGTTCTATTCAATTTTGTTTTATGTATTTTGAAGCTCTATTATTAGGTGAGCAAACATTAAGGACTGCTATGGTCTATACATACAACGAAATAATACTCAGCAATAAAAAGGAATGACCTTTGATACATGCAACAACAGGGATGCATCTTAAAATAACTATGCTGAGTGAAAGAAGCCAGACAGAAAAAGAATACACAATGATTCCATTTATACAAAACTCTAGAAAATGCAAACTAATCTATAGCGACAAAAAACAGGTCAGTGGTGGAGTAGAAAAAAGAGGTAGGAGGGAGAGATTACAGAAGAGCATCAGTACACTTTTGGGTGTTAAGAGTGTGTTCACTACCTTGATTACAGTAAGAGTTTCACGGGTGTATGTATCAAACCTTATCAAACTGTACTTTTTTTTTCTGAGACAAGGTCTCACTCTGACTCCTAGGCTAGAGAGTAGCCTGATCATATGTTACTGCAGCCTTGAACTCCTGGCCTCAAGCGATCCTCCTGCCTCAGCTTCCCAAGTAGCTGGGACTACAGGCACACACCGAGCCTGGCTAATTTTTAAAATTTTTTTGTAGAGATGGGGTCTTGCTATGTTGCTCAAGCTGGTCTCAAACTCCTGGCCTAAAGTGATCCTCCCACCTTGGCCTCCCAAAATGCTGGGATTACAGGTGTGAACCACCACACCTGGCCATAAACTGTACATTTTAAATATGTATGGTACATCAATAAAGCTATTTTTAAATTAACTATAGTGTCTCTATCTTGTATCCAAACCCCTCAATTCTGAAAAGTGAAAGCTGGCATCATACCAACAGTTTCACAGCTGAAAAGCAACAACACTGATCTGAAACCCAGGTGTTCTGATTTGAAGTTCCATGATTTTTTTTCACTGTAACACCTAATGGACTGGTCTTACATTGATTTGAAAGTTTTAGGTTGGCCAGTAATTCTCTGTGGATTTGAATGTACTACACATTAGGATCATCCTTGAAATCTCCTTTTGCTTAACCTCCACATCCAGCTAATCACTATGTTCTCTCCACTACCAATATGTCTCCAACCTATCCACTTTTCTTCAATGCCACGGCCATCACCCTAATGAATTCTCACCTGGACCACTATATTAGCCCCCAAATCCACTCACCTGACTCTTCCAATAAATTTCTTCATATTGCAGCCAAAGTCAGCTTTTAGAAACAGTTAAACCCTGCAAAGGTTCTCCAATGCTCAAAAAGAGTTCAAACTATGACATAACCTTTGAGGTCCTGTACAAATCCAGCCCGTACTCACCTCATACCACCATTCCCACCACCTCTCTCTTCCTTCATCCTTGATCTCATTATACACTCTAGCCACACTGATTTTCTCTCTGTTCTTCCCATACAGTGGTTCTCCCAGTACAATAAAGCGGCAATTTTTTTATACCCCCCACCCTTTCCCAGGACATCTGGCAATGTCTGATTTTCACAACTGAAGGGTTACTAATGGCATCTAGTGGGCAGAGGCCAGGCATGCTGCTAAATGTCCTATAATGTACAGGACAGCCCCCCACTACAAAGAATAGTCTGGCCCAAAATAATACCAAGTTTGAGAAGCCCTGTTGCTGAGCATTAAAGTTTCCTTTTGCCTAAGGATTTTTACACATTCTGTTCTCTACCTCCCGAAATACTCAATGTCTCCCTTCCCATGCTATATCCTACTCAACCTTTAGGCCTCACCTTAAGTGTCACTTCCTCAGAGGAGCTTTACCTGACTACCACCAATTTTGAGTCTAAGCTAGATCCCCCTAAGCTAGATCCCCTATTTATAAACTCTCATAAATACCCTGTGTTCTTCTTAAATGATTCTCCTCATCACTGTGAAATCCTCGAAAACAACTGTGGATTTTGGTCACCACTGTTTGTCCTGAATCCAAAATATCCTCTCTGCACAGCAGTCATCAATAAATACCTGGGATAAAAAACTGAATATGGCCTGTGAGGCAATGTTTGTGGCACCCTTCCCATATCCACCACATACACTACTTTATACTTTCACACATTAGAGCATACAAAATGAACATCTGTGTACCGCCACGCAGGCTAAAGTACTGAACATTAACAGTACCTCAGAAACCCCCGGTGAGCCTACCCTCTTCCCTCACAGACTAACAGGCATTCTGAGCTATCTAGTTTTGCTTGTTTTGAGCCTTCTATAAATGGAATCACACTGTGTTCTCCTGTGACTCCTTTCAAGTTTACTTTTTTTTTTCCTGCTATAGAGTATTCCATGCCTTAACAATTACTTATCCATTCAACTGCTGATGGATATTTGGGTTATTTCCTCTTTGGACTACTATGAACAATACTGCTATGAATATTCTTCCACAAGTCTCCTGGGGCAAAATTAAGAGGGCAAATACTGGCCAGGCCCGTAATCCTAGCACTTTGGGAGGCCAAGGCAGGAGAACTGCTTGAGGCCAGGAGTTTAAGACCAGCCTGAGCAAAAGCAAGACACCGTCTCTACAAAAAATAGAAAAATTAGTTGGGTGTGGTGGCATGCACTGTAGTCCCAGCCACTTGGGAGGCTAAGGCAGGAGAATCACTTAAGCCCAGGAATGCAAGGCTGCAGTGAGCTATGATGATGCCACTGTACTCTAGCCCAAGCAACAGAGCAAGACCCTGTCTCAAAAAGAAAAAAAAAAAGAGAGAGTAAATACTCAAGAATAAAATCCTTAGTCAAAGAGTATGTGCAACACTCAATTGTATTCAGCAATGCCAAGTGTTTACCAAAACAACTGCGCTATTTACACCATTAGCAGTGAATGAGCAGTTCTACTTTCCTGTCAAAACTTGGCAGTGACTCTTTTTTTATTAATCTGAGGTGTACAGATTATCTCACCATGGTTTTGATTTGATTTCATGGATTGCTAATGAGCTTAAACATCTTTTCATAAGTTTATAACCTCCCTAATATCTCCTCCCTTTCCTTAAACCTTTCTTCTTCATCTTGTAGATGTGTGCAGAATATTTTCTTTTTGCCACGTCAAATCCATCTCCATTCTTCTCTACCTTGCTCTGTGCTTAAATAGGCTGACCTTTGTAGCCTACACCAAAGGCCTCCCTTGACCTTTAGATTCTGGTGAGTTCAGTCCACGGGAAACATTAGCAGAAAATCAGATGGTAGAAGAAAAGTGTTGCTGGGGTGCTTATTTCCCTAAATGCCCTAGCAAGTTGGTATATCTCACTACCAAAGTACTCTTCAACAACTATAGCTATGCTCTTCCTGTATACACTCTCTACCCTTGCTTCCTTGGAATTTAGAAATGGAAAAGTCACCCCACTGTTGATAGCTATGAAGTACTTAACCTTTCCTTGTTAAGTTTTCCTTGACCCCCGATCAGACTACTGTCTATTGTCAACAGTCCTTTTATTAAACTCAATTCAATTACACCATTTAAGTATGCTATCTGTTTCCTGCCAGGACAATGACTGATATAAAGTATGTGATTAAAACCCACTGGCAATCACAGACATTACAAATAAAAAAAGTAGTAGCTAGGAGATATGGAATCAGAGTAAATCAGTAAAACAACAAGGAAAGGACTTTGGAACCAGACAGACATAAGACAAAAGTTTGAATCTTTGTCCCATCTCTTACTGGCTATTGTAGCACATACTATTGTTGAACTGGCTACCTAAGCCATTCCCCTCCCTCTTCTCTTGCCAGCCTCTTTTGAGGCTTTAAAAAAAGGAAAAAGAAAAAGGAACACTCATTCTATGGTATAGAATGAGGCGGTACCTAGTTTAAAAAAAAAAGGAAAAAAGGAAAAAAAAAATAGGCAGATATTCATTTTCTCAGCACTCCCTGCAGCTAAGGGTGGTTATGTAAGCCAGGGTCTAGCTAGTAACATGTAAAGCTAAAGGAGAAGCTTTATCTTTCATGCTTCTGGAAAAATTTTCTTACCCTGCTTACATAAGTATTTCCTCACTCTGAACATAGTCACAATTTCACAACCAAGAGGCAATAAAGCTAAGGAACAGGCTGGGCACACAGCTCACACCTGTAGTCCCAGCTACTTGGGAGGCTGAGGCAGGAGGATCCCTTGAGCCCAGAAGTTTGAGGTTGCAGTGATGATGCCACTGCACTCTAGCCCAAGCAACAGAACAAGACCCTGTCTCAAAAAAAAAAAAAACAAAAAGCTAAGGAACAAAACTCAACACAGTGAGAAGAACAGAACAGAAAGACAGAGTCTAAGTCCTTGACAATATTACTCAGCCTCTATACTGAACTTGGAACTGCCTACTTCTGAGACTTATGTGAGATAATCAAATGTCCTCATTGCTTAAGCCAGTGCTATTCAAAGTGTCCTCTCCCACCTTGGTGTGACATCATCACCACCCTCCTGCAGCTTGTTAGAACTGCAAAATCTTAGGCCCCACCCTAGATCTCCCGAACTCTCAGGGGATTGGCCCAAGAATGTATTTTCAGGAGTTCCCTAAGTAATTTTATTTAGGCTAAAGTTTGAGAAGTACCGGCCACTATTATTCAGATATTTTATCACATACAGCTGAAAGCACTCATAACAGATACATATCAACCTGAACAAGGTATTCAAATGTCTGAGCCTGTCTACCACCTCAAGATTTCTGTGCAGATTCTCCAAGAATTATGTAAAGCAACTAGTTCAGTACCCAGTATATACAGATATTTAACAAATGTCAGTTCCCTTTCTCCTGAATCTTACTTTAAGTTTTCAAAAGATTATAAAGGGATTTGCTTTAGTGTTAGGTATCACTTTCATAATCACTATCCTTTAGCTATTTCGGCTGGAAAATTTAAAAACAAATTTAAGTAGGAAAAAAAAAGTCAACTCTCTTACAATTATAGTGAAGACTTGGATTAAACATATCTGATCCAGTCTGCTCCTGGATCTAAGGCAAAAAAAAAAAAAAAAAAAGACAGAAACAAAAAAAAAGTCTTTTAAACAAAATTACAAAACCAAAAAAAGCTAAGATAACAGAATGATCACAAAAGGATCAAAAAGAGAAAGCAAGGGCAGCACCTTGGCACACAGTATAGTGATTGTCACAATATTAAACATTTGGTTCTAAAATTTGGTCCTTATAATACTCAATAGTTAGTAAAGCAGGCTTCAAATATAACATGATTTTACACATACAGAAATGTGTTCTGTAATCTATCTTGGAGGCTCCAATTCTGACAGTAAGTCAAATCACAGGAAAAAAAACAGGCACTTACCTCAAAGTCACACTCTTCTCCCACAGCATATTTGGTCATGATCTCCAACCAAGCAGTATCTACTAACTTCTCTAAGGAGGCTGTGTTATGGTGAACCATTTCCAGAACCAGTTTCTCATACCAGGCAGGGAACTCCTCCTTCAAACTAAATAAATATGTTATTAGTTACCAAGAAAACACAGAAAAACCTATCCAGAGATTTAATCCAGGTCAATTCAAACATTTCTTTCTTTTTTTTAAGACTTAACTTTTTTTTTTCTTCTTTTCTTGAAACAGACTGGGCTAAAGTACAGTGGTATCATGATAGCTCAATGCAACCTTAAACTCCTGGGCTCAAGTGATCCTCCTGCCTCAGCCTCCCAAGCATCTGGGACCACAGGTATGCTTAAAGTCTCCCTGCCTTGTTAAGGCTGTTTGTTACCTTTGTCCTCTTCCCACTGTCCTCCCCCTTTCCCAGCTTAATCATCCTTCCAAGATGTCCTCAGACTTCCTTAACTCCATGAGACCTTTCCTGGCCCCCAAAATTCACTCTCTCTTTTTATTAAGCCTCCCAGTCAGTCAGGTTTAAAACTCCATTGTCTGTGGTTATTTCTGGGGAGTGAGGTTGGACAATGATGTTCACATTCTTTTACTGACTCTGTGTCACTTACATTTTTATAACAAGTGTGCACTACTTTTATAATCAGAAAAAAAGGTTTATATTTTGAACAAAAATATAGAAACCTCAGTTTTTTTTCCAATAATTCCTCCCACCACCCCCTATATTCTATTAGCTATCAAATTGCATAAAACATTTCCCAAGTATGTTCTGCAGAACTTTCCTCTCATATAATGGATTCTAAGGTCAAATAAGTTTGAAACCCACTTGATTAAACCAAGCTGAAGTTTCTCTACTGCAAGTCTTTTGAAAATCTTTAAAATGTTCCTGTGCATTATGATTTTCCAAGAAGAAAGTTAGTGTCTTTTCAAAGTTATGACCAAAGAACCCTCTTTTCAGGAAGGATTATTGAATCCGTATCATCCTTTCTGTTCCTGATAATGCCATGCTTCCCTACCTGAATACTACTGTAGCCTACATAGACATCCCCCTGCCTCCTCCCTCTCTAACTCATCTTACACACTGCTTCCAGATTAATCTTCTCAAAGCCCAACTCCAATCACATGCCTCCCTTGTTCAAATATTATTGCTGTCCTCCACTGTTCACGGAATTAAATACAAATGCCTCATCTTGTCTTCTACAATTTGGCACAAACTATTCTTCGAGCTTCAGACATCACCTCCTTCATGAAGTCCCATGAAGTTTTCCACGACACCTCCAGGTCAGCGTCTCTAGCCTCTGAATTCCCACTGCACTTTATCTCTCTGTGTGTAGGGAAGTAATTTATTTTTCATTTTGAAACTTAATTTTCTTATTTGTTCCTAAGTTTTTCACTCGATTCTCTTTGAGTTTTTCAGGTACATAATCATATTACGTGCAACAATAATCGACCTCCTCCTTACTACTCTTTATTCTCTATTTTGTTGTAAACTAAATGTGGTATCTTCTATTTGCACAGAATTTTCACACATATATTTTTGTCTCAAAAACATATGTAGAGAAGGTAGTGCTACCTCTATTTGCAAAGAGCAAACAGTAAGTGTTTATATAATGCAGAGGATTGTGACAAGCACTGTAACCAATTCATGAATAAGTCAAATAGGAGTCCTGCCCTCAAGAAGTTTACAGGCTACTCTCGGGGTCAACTATAGTCAACAGGCCAAATCCAGCCTACTGCCAGTTTCTGTAAATAAAGTTTCATTAGAATACAGCCATTCTCATTCCTTTACATGTATCTGTTAGCTGTTTTCACAGCACAACTTCAGAGCTGAGTAGTTGAGACAGAGACCCCGTGGCCTACAAAGCCTTAAATATTTACAAACTGGTCCTTCAGAGAAATGGGTGGCCAATCCCTGGTCTAGTACATTAAACAAAGCATATATATAAAAATAACACTATCTCAAGATGAAACAATACAGGTGACCCAAGCAAAGAAAGAGGTGCAAGGTTAACATACTTAACCAATTATTAGTCACTGATGAAGCCATTACTAGAACCCAGGTTTCAACTGAACCCAGTGCTCTGATATATCAGAAGACCAGAATAGTATTAGATTATTAAATTCTATGCTCCCTCTGCTTATCTGTTACCAGGATAAGTCAATGAGAAAATCCACAGAAAAAGTGTCTTTTCCAAACTCCCAAGAGTACTATTTTATCATCCCTAGTCTTTATTTACTATTTTGCATGCACCTACTGCCCAAATTCTGAGTGTTTTGAGAGAATACCCAGACAATTAGGCACTTTGAACACAGGATGTTTTAAGACCCCAAATCAACCTCCCCACTTAGATAAAACCGTATTTACTTTTTGACAGCTGCTATAACAACATCTTATAATTTTTTTTTTTTTTTTTTTGAGACAAGGTCTCATTCTGTCATCCAGGCTAGAGTTCAGTGGCATCATAGCTCCCTGCAAGCTCAAACTCCTGGGCTCAAGAGATTCTTCTGCCCCAGCCTCCCAAGTAGCTGGAACCACAGGCGCACACCACCACACCCAACTCTACGGGGTCGTGCTATGTTGCTCAGGCTGGTCTCGAACTTCTGACCTCAAGCGATCCTCCTGTCTTCGCCTCCCGAAGTGCTGGGATTATACTCGTAAGCCACTGTGCCCAGCCCATCTTATAATTTCAAATGACCACAAAATAAAGAAAACTTTTGGCCAGGTGCGGTACCTAATGCCTGTAATCCCAACATTTTGGGACGCTGAGGCAACACTTTGCGAGGCTGAGGCAGGAGGATCGTTTGAGACCAGCCTGGGAAACATAGCCAGATGCTGTCTCTACAAAAAATAAAAATAAAACAAAATAAAAATTAAGATACTTAAATATAGAAAAAAAATCTACAGTATCCTTTCTAAAATGTACAGCATGAGAAGACAGAAGTGGAATAAGGGTTTTCAAATGGCAAATAAAAAAGGAAAACTTTCTACTAATTTGCTGCCTCCGTATCACTTCCAGATCATATCAGCATCCTTTCCTTCGAACCACATTTCCAAAGTATTTACAAAGTAAAAGCATGGAGAAAGAACACTCAAAGGCCTGATAAATACCTAAGTAAGTGCACACATACCTAAATATTCCACACACTTTGCTAGCAGCAAAAATGTTACTAGGCAAAGGCACCCAGACACCAATACAGTACACTAATGTAATATATTTCAATCTATACTCCATAAATTTAAACACAAATAGGGCTTTAGGGTTCATACTCCCTCCTTTCCTAACAACGTGAAGATGGGGCCAGAGGGTAATGCTTCTATTACTTACAGTTCAGCAACTTCCTGTTCTTCTTCCCAGGCTTCCTTGTGGGTTAGCTGACTGCTTCCAGTACTCTTGCACGTCCAAATGCGCTCACTGTACCTTTCCAAGCGAGCTTCATACTCTCTGTTGGCAGTGGCTCAGGAAAACAATATGCAAGCAACAGAGACAACTAACCCATACCCATAAGATACTTAAATATAGGAAAAAAATCTACAGTATCCTTTCTAAAATGTACAGCATGAGAAGACAGAAGTGGAATTAAGGGTTTTCAGGTGGCAAATCCAAAACAAGATGACTAAGAAGACTAGAATATGATTAGAATGGTTTGTCATGTTTTACAAATAATATATTAATATTTTAGTACAAATGGGATTTCCTCAATTCACTAAAGTTTCATTTCACAAGACTTACACAGTACTAAAAATTCATAAGAAAAAATAAAGGCAAAATAAAACACAAGTAATAAAGAGTAAGAATTTAAGGTACAATTTGTTACAAAACTCAGATGATCAGGAAGTTTAAGAATTTGTCTACAGTAAGATGAGATGACCAAATCACAGTATCACAGGTAGCTTGGAATAAACTTGTGCATATGCTAGTGGCGTGCATGCTAATGATCCATTTCCCAACAGCCTTCCAGTCTACCGTGGAAACATGTGCTGCTTGTTAGAATTTAAAAATATTAATAAATTCTATAAAATACCTAAAAGTATTCCTAAAAATACTATTGATATAATATTTATCCAGTCTCTATGGTGTCTCCAATACTACTACACTCACAAGATCATTTACCAGTTGCTATTTAGACAGTCTTCATGAGGAAGATGAGGGGAAGAGAACATCATATAAGTTGGTGGCATACATACTGACAACTTTCCACACCACCCCAACTGGAATTCACTATGACCCAGCCACTTTCAAATTCAAATGATAAGGAATTAATTTACTTTTATGCACAGCAACAGATGCTATGCAAGAAAATAAACTGACACTACAACTAGGGTTAGCTACCAATCCTTGTACTTTCGAAGGGACATATTTTCTTTTCTTTTTTTTTCTTGAGGTAGGGTCTTACTCTACTGCCCAGGCTAGAGTGCAGTGGTGTCATCATAGCTCACTGCAACCTCAAACTGCTGGGCTCAAGCAATCCTCCTGCCTCAGCCTCCCCAGTAGCTGAGACTATAGGTATGTGCCACCTACGCCCAGCTAATTTTTCTATTATATTTTTTGTAGAGACAGAATCTTGCTATGTTGCTCCAGCTGGTCTCGAACTCCTGGCCTGAAGCGATCCTCCCACCTGGGCCCCCCAAAGTGCTAAGATTACAGGTGTGAGCCATAGCACCTGGCCTCCAAGTGACATATTTTATAGTGGCTGAATTAAATAAAAGTATTTGAACAGCTCCCTCTGTAATAACCTCACAACTAAACAAGTATTTCTTTTTTTTCTTTTTTTTTTTTTTTAGGAGACAAGGTCTCACTATGTTGCTTAGGCTGGTCTCAAGTGATCCTCCCGCCTCAGCCTCCAAAGTAGCTGGGACTACAGGCAAGTGCCACCATGCCCAGTTCATTGCTAATATATGGAGATTCTTTCTTTTCCAGGGTTATGAACAGCGAAAAGGCAAACAACAGGAACAAATCCACAGGTAATCCAAAATAATAGTTTTAGCCAATAGTATAAGTACCTTCACTCACTGTATATCTGGGTATTATATGTTGATATATATGTTCCCATAGGCAAGCAATCCTCTGGCTGCCACAGAATTGAAAATCACTACACCAATCAAGATTTTGTTGAACTTTATTTTCTGTGATTTATAAAATTATTTTTTAAAGGTAGGGGGAATTTTTTTCAAACAAATATATTTAAATAATTTTTTTATAGTTTTTCAAACAATGAATGTCCCTTCTACCCTGATACACATCTTTCCTACCCTCCTTTGAAAGTCACTACTATCTCAAATCAGGGTGTGGTGGCGCACCCCTGTAGCCCCAGCTACTCTGGAGGCTGAGGTGGGAGGATTGCCTGAGCCCAGGAGTTTGAGTTCAGCCTGGGCAACCTCATGAGACACCTCCCACCCCCGCCCCCCACCTCTGTCTCTTTTTAAAAAAAAAAAAAAAAAAAGTCACTGCCATCTATATAGCATTCTCCTGCTGGGTCACCTCATCCATTCCCATAACTTCAATTACTATCTACATGCTAATAACTCACCAGCTCAGTCTCCTCTCTCTGAACTCCAGGATCCATATGTCCAATAGCAATATGGACATCTCCATCTGGACATGCACAGTGACTCAATGAACTGTCTAAACTGAACACTTCATTTCCCTTCCCCCCACTCACAAACAAAACAAAAAGAAATAAACACTTGTTCCTCTTCCAGGGTTCTCCATTTCAGAGAATGACACTATAATCCAAGTGAAAATCAATCATTATCCTTGACTCCTCCCCAATCAATCACCAAAGCCTGTCAAATCTACCTCATTTGTCTCTGAAATCTATCTATTATTCTCTCCACATTAAGGGCTCCTAAATTTATTCAGACCACCATTATCTATTGTCTAGATGATTTCAATGGCCACATGAATAGTCTAGTTTCCCCTAGTCTCAACGCCTGGAGATCCCATCTCAACACTGCAAGCCACTGTGATCTTCCTGACCTAAAAGTCCGCTTCTTTCCTACTCAAATTTTCAATAGCCTCCACTAAATTTAAGGTCAAGTCTGAACTTCTCAGCCTATCTCACAAGTACCTGCGTGATGCAGCCCTTTTCTGTATCTCTCACCACTAGACCCCATCCCCATTCCCACTTCACTCTAGCCAAAGAATTGAACTTTCATTTTTTAAAAATTAAGAACCTTCAAACTTATCACACCCTCTCATGCAGTCCTCTTTTCTTCATCTAACTAAACTGTATTCATCCTTTAAATCTCAACTTAAAAATAACTTTTCTCACAAGCATTCTCTGACTCTATTACTGTTTCCAACTATTCACCTCCTTTCCATAAAGAGATTTCACATCTCCACTCACTGCCATGTGGCTTGCTTTCAATGCCTGTGAAGAGGAACATACATCCCGACCCCGGTGATGTTGGGCTTGGCCACGTAACTTGCTTTGACCAACAGATCGAGCAGATGTGATGTATGTCACTTCCAGGAAGAGGCTTAAAAAGTCATTATGTTTTCCTTCAGCTTTCTCTTTGCCTTTCCACTAGAAAGGCATGTCATACACAGGCTCCTCTAGCCTGGGTCTTAGAGTAAGGAAAATGTGGTTTTCCTTTTTTTCACCTGCTTTTCCTTTTTTAAAAATAAGGTTACTAGAAAATGTTAGATTACATGTGGCTCATATTATATTTTTATTGGACAGTATTGTAACCTGAGACATACACCTTAGAACAAATGCCCTCACAATATTAACTCAAAATTTTTAATTGACTAGTCAAATTAGATTAATTTCAAAAATCTAAAACTGAAATTCCTATACCACCACCTAACAATGGGTATTTTTAAGTTTATGTAATCACTCTGGTTATTACTTTAATTTATATTAAGAGAAAGCAAGAAAAAAATGAAAAAGAATAAAAGCCCATTAGAAGGATATTGAGTTAGCTGCCTCTAAATCCTATTTCAGATTTTAGGTTACCAAAATAAGTCACTCACTCTCAAATAACCACTCAGAGCAAATGCCAATTGAGGTTTTTATGTTCCAGCAACTGCTGCACATATAATTGCAGACAAAATGTCAAAGCAATTCTCCAAAGGTTGTGTAAGCTATAAATGATAAGATATTTTCAAATCCTAGACTACCTCATTATGTACCTACTTTTTCATGAGTTCAAGAGCTACCTCCTTATCAAAATATGCTGCTGCTTTGTTCTCTTTAGCTTTGTAAGGATTCTTTCAATAAAGTACTTGATAGCCTGAAAGGAAGTGGCCCAGAAAAGTATAGAGGTTAAAAAAGCACAACTGTAACCCTAAGAGTTCTAAGTGAGAAGATGACAAATAGAGCCAACTCAAGATTTGCTTTTTACTCTATTTTCTCTTTGGACCAGATTGTCATTAAATTAAAAACAACTCAAATCTGGCATCATTTGTTGAAGAAATTAAATTATAAAAATCAACAAAAGAGCTCAGTATTCCAACTACCCAATGAAGTCCTATTTTGCAACTACAACTTAACTCCATCTACAGCTACTCATCTCTTAAAACATGCTCTAAACCAGGCACAGTACCTTGAGCCTGTAGGAGGCAGAGGCAGGAGGATCTCTTGAGCCCAGGAGTTTGAGGCTGCAGAGCACTATGATTGTGCCTATGAATAGCCGCTTCACTTCAGCCTGGGCAACATAGTGAGACACCATCTCCTAAAAAATAAAACAAAAAAACCCGTGCCCTAGTCACTCTTGTCTAGAGTCAGATTAACTATATAAATAGCAGCCCCTCAACACTATACCATCTATAAATTCTCAGCCATATGCAGTGGCTTACACCTGTAATCCTACCACTTTGGGAGGCTGAGGTGGGAG
Organism: Daubentonia madagascariensis; assembly: GCA_023783475.1. NCBI lineage: Eukaryota > Metazoa > Chordata > Mammalia > Primates > Daubentoniidae > Daubentonia > Daubentonia madagascariensis. Next base: position 10,032,051 of record JAKFHU010000086.1, read on the forward strand.
GATCACTTTAGGCCAGGAGTTTGAGACTAGCCTGAGCAAGAGACCCCAACTCTACAAAAAATAATTTTAAAAAACTAACCGGGAGTGATAGTGCCTGCCTGTGGTCCCAGCCACTCAGGAGGCTGAGGAAGGAGGATCACTTGAGCCCAGGAGTTTGAGATTGCAGTGACCTATGATTGTGGCACTGCACTGCACTCCAGCCTGGGCAACAGAGCCAGATCTTGTCTCAAAAAAAAAAAGAAAAAGAAATTGTCATATAATGATGCTAAAAAGATCATCAACTAGTTGTTTTCTAAGGTTAGAAACTAGGAAAGTTAAAGCAACACAACAAAAATATTAATCTATGGCAGGCTGCTTATAGCTTCAGTTCCTGCTTAAAATCCATCTTGATTTAAATAACGTATCATCCTATTGTCAAATAATTACATCAAGAATTAATTCTGAGCTGGGCATGGTGGCTCACGCCTGCAATCCTAGCACTTTGGGAGGCCGAGGCAGGAGGATCACTTGAGGTCAGGAGTTCGAAACCAGCCTGGGCAATAGTGAAACCACCATCTCTACAGAAAATAAAAAAATTAGCCAGGCATGGTAGCACACGCCTATAGTCCTAGCTACTAGCAAGTCTGAGGCAGGAGGATCCCTTGAGCCCAGGAGTTTGAGGTTGCAGTGAGCTATGATGACACCACTGCACTCCAAGGGGGTGACAGAACAAGACACTGTCTAAAAAAAAAAATTATATATATATATATATATTCTGATAAAGTTAATGTTTTTCAACTAAGATCTAACATCTTGCCTGTGGTACTACCCTAGGAAGTAATGTACAACACATTCAAAGCTATAGGACAAACAATATAATCATCAATATGTAACACCCAGCCACTAAATGTGTGCATTATTTACAACTTCCTCTGTAAGTTTAATGAAGACTTATAATATACCTTCAAGAACATACGCCACAGCTTTAAGTCAGTAAAATATCACACACACTTGCTAAAGTATATATGCAATCAAAAGGTAGGTATTAAGAGAAAATTAAAGTATCAAATCCTATTAAAAACATAATTGCAAATATAAATTGAGAAATGGGAATAATACTTCAAATGCAACTGTTACCCAACCACATATTTGTTCTCCACTATGAAACCACTAATAGCCTAATAAAGAAATATGCCAATCTGCCAACCATACAGTACAATTGTTTAAAAACCATCCTTAAAGTGCTTCCACTTGTAGAAATTCCCAAGGGAACAATTTTCCCCTAATATATAACACAATTTAGGAACTCCTTTGTTAAAAGGGTTCTAAATACTGGCCTGGGAAATAAAAAAACGAAGAATGTTTATTAAATACATACCACTTGAAATGTTTCAGGTTTCAGTTTTCAACTGTCATAATTAAGAGAAATTCTTCATATATATTTCAATGATTTCATTAAATGATATGAAAAAGCCTGTGTTGCCAGTCCCAAATTAGCTATCTATAGCCATTTTTTGCATGGCTCACTACCTACAGCCTGGGAACTTGTCTCTTCTCAATGACATGTTTCTTATACTCCACTAGAACCAGATCTAAAAAATTAACATCTGATAGTATGTGAGCAACCATCAACAGCTAAAAAAATTAATGACATTTGAAAAGGATATGTCAGATTCCCACAAGTAAGATTCTGCTCCACTTACGTTCTAGAATGTTATTTTAAAAAGTAGGGTACCTTTAGAATAATGCTGTTCTTAGCAAAGCTAGAAGACTTCTCCAAAGCATTCTAAAAGTCTTAAAAGGACAAGGAAAGAACCAGATTACCACTCCCACTTAAATGCACTTTATCTTTTTTTTTTTTTTTTCAGAGATGGGGGTCTTGCTCTATCGCCCAGACTGGAGTGCAGTGGCACAATCACAGCCTCACTTCAACCCCGAACTCCTCGTCCCACCTCTGCCTTCCAAAGTGCTGGAATCACAGATGTCAGCCATTGAGCCCAGTCTTAAATGCACCTTATCTTATACCACAAACTGACATAAAATGGACTATTATTTAAATTAATTAAAAATGAAGGAGCAGCATTCCACCTTCTCTTGATTTACTTCCAGGGATGAAGTAGGAAGAGGGCAGCATTCTACTCCTGACTGTCATCATGTGACCTTCAACAAGTCAACCTCAACCCTGGGCCCACTTGGCAAATCAAGCAGGAGGACCCCACCCCCTCCAGGATCCATTTCATCTCCAAGATGCTATACACATATTTCTTCAAGAGCCTTCCTATAGCACGGACTCATCTTCCAGGTCCCTTTGTGTGTAAACACCCAACATTCACAAACTGCACTCAAACAAAAATGAGATTATCCTATAAAGTACTACATTAAAGCAAGCATCAAGGAGAAATGAAATAGCTCACAGAGACACTTCTTCCTATACAGAAGCAAGCAAGCAGAAACTGCTAAGAAATCAAGTCTTTCCAAATGGAAAGGGCTGATAAAACTAATACTACATCAGCCTTCACTCTTACAGGGTTCTGTACACCAAAGAAAGCTTGATTCAGCAATATACTTTTTCAGAAGTAAGCCTCAAAAAGGATTCATCTGGCATCCATTAAAAAAAAGCAAATACAAGTTGTACAACTTTTAACTAAAAGATCATGCTTACACAAGAAATCTTAAACAACAACCATAAGAGAGGATGCTTCCTACTTAAAACAGCCCCGTGTTCCTAAAATACAACATAAAAACTTTCAGTATGTCTCGGTATTTTTTAAAATTTTCCTTAAAAACAAATACCCATCTCCTTCCAAACCTTCAAAATTTCAAACCTGTGTATGCCCAGGTAAGGAAGGCATCAGCTCCTCCAAGGCAGGTTTTTTGGTTTTTTGGGGGGTTTTTTGCTCCCTTTCCTCAAAGTCTGGAAATTAATTCTTGGTTTTGTGCCTCACGGTCCTGTCAATTCATCCTCGGCCTAAAGTCCTCTCGGGAAGAGAAAAACGCAAGTGCCCCCGCAGAGATCCGGGTAAGACGCAGTCGACACTTACACACGCCGCATCACGAGGCCGCGCGGGTACAATTTCAAAAACTTAAGTTGAAGGTTTAATTTAAATTTACGATTAAAAAAAAAAAAAGCAAAGGAAACCCTGCTCCCCACCCCACCCCCGTATTCACGGCCTAAAGCCAACTTGGAGGGGGATTGGTGCGCTCCTCCTCGGGGAAGCCTGGGGACAAAGTGCGGGGCTCCGGGGTCTGCCGAGCGGGCCCGTCTTCCGCCGGGGCCGGCCCGCGTTCCTCGCCCGGCCCCAGGAACGGCGGGAACCGGCTCGAGCTCGGCGTCCAGGCCCGCCGGCGGCCGGGCGCGCTGACAGCTGCCCCAGGCGCGAGCTGCGCAGCCGGCCCGGCCCGGCGAACCCCCGGCCCACCCCACCCCGCCCCAGCCCGGCCCGCACCCGGCGCGGTTGGAAAAGGATACTCCCGGGTGCGGAAGGCCTCCTGAGTGTGTGGGATGGTGAAGAGCGGCTCCTCTCCGGGAAGGGGCTTCACCAGCGGGAAGGGCTTGCGGCCCAGGAGCGGCGCCATCGCGGCGGCGGGGAACGCGGCGGCTGAAGACGCGCGGCTGCTCGGCCGGCCCGCGGCGCAGCACTAGGCCCCGGGGCCCGGAGCGAGCGCCCGGCTCCCGGGGGTGGGGTGGGGGAGGGGAGGGGTGAGAGGGCGGCGCGAACTCCGGCTCCCTCACTGCTGGCGCGGCCGCGCGAGAGCCATGGGGCGGAACGCAAGGGCGCAGAGCTCCCACGCACAGCAAAGCGCGTCCCAGCAGCCTTGGGCCAACCTTCGCTTACGGGTCCCAGCGGCCAGCAGTCACGACTCCTCTTCAGCGGCACCGGAGGAAATTATTGAAAAATGGCGGGAGATTCCCCTCCTCCCCCCAGCCCGGCCAGCGCACACACTAACTTGCTCCCCCGTGGCGCCGGTGGCGAATGCGCCAATAGGCGGAGAGCTGGTCAGCGCTCACAGTTTATTGGCTCGCAGGAGCTGCCGCTCTGCGCCTGGGTCCCACCCCCCTGCCCCTGCCGCGTAGTTGGGTTGCAGCGCACTAGAGGGCAGTCTGAAGAGGTGAAAGGTCACGTTATGTAAGCGCCGGTGACAGGCGTGCGGGCCTCCAGCGGCGGAGTTAAAAGGGGGGGGGATAGCAAGGACCGAAAGCCTAAGAACTCAAGGGGGTCAGGCCAGAGAGGCCCCCTCACTTGTACAGACACTGCGCCATCTGTCACAGACGGTGACACCGACATCCGGGCACCACTGTCCGGGTGGTGCGCCGGAGGGGGGAGGGGGAGCGCGCGGCCAGGGGCTTTGTCTTTCCACTTCTGCTCCGCCCCTTCTTAAAGGCGCCGCGCTGGGCCACGCCCGGGGATGCGCGGGTGGGGCCGGGCTGCGAGGAGGGGTTGTCGGCAAGTAACCCCAAGACCTTCCCCAAGCAAAGGTTCTGCTGAAGGACAACTTGAGCGCCAGCTTTGCTCACCCCAAAGTTAACTTATTCTGGCGACAGTGTGGTTGAGATCTGGATATTAGTAGCTTGTTTCTAGGGGCTTGCTAGAAAGGATAATTTAGAAGCTTCTTTGGAAAAATGTTAAAGGACGTATCTATTGAAGATACATCCATTCATTCAAATAGTATTCACTAGCACCTACAATGTTCCAGGCCCTGTGCTGGGTGCCATAGGGGAAAAAAGTAAGACAGATAGCAGGGGGAGGGGTGTAAAGAAAAAAAAAAAAGATAATATCCTAAAAAAAATAACAGACACAAACAATCACAGTTCTGTGTTGAGTGCTGTGCAAAGTGCACAATGAGAAAACAGCAATAACCGTGCCTGGAGGGTGAAGACTTTTGAGTTGCTTCTGCAAGCAGACAGTACCCACATAGTCCGAAATCTGGCTGTCCCAATCAGAAACACACTAAATTCTCTCCCTGTTAAACTGTCTCCCTTGGTTTAGAGATCTTCACTGGCCTCAGCTCATACCTTCCCAGCCTGTTCTTCAACGGGGCTAGGCAGCCAGGTGTCCCTGAATGCAGCCTGCCAATGCCAGACCCTTATCTCCTTTTCTCACCTCAAGGAAATCCTCCCCTCACTGTAAGGTGAGTTCTAGATCAGACCCCACCTTCATGAAGCTTCCTCTGATCACCTAGCAGAGGAGAGAGCTCATCTTCCTTCAGTAGGAGACGCCTTCTCAGAGCATACGGTATTTGAGTTAATTGTGAAAAGATAAGAGTTCTTGGGAGACAGAAATGAGGCATGAACATTCTAGGCTGAGACAGCAGCACAGTGAAGACCTTCCGGTGAAGTTCAGGACAGTATACCTAAAATGTAAGGGTTTTGAGGCAGAAAGTATCAGGGGTTGAGAAGGGCAAAGGAAGTGATCATACTGGGCACAATGTGGTCATCAGACCACAGAGTGACCACTTAGAAGGGAACTGCGGTATAATTCTAATTCTAATTCTAATTCTAATTCCAATTCTTCTAATTGGTATCCTGGCAGTAATACCAAGGGCCCAAGTGGAATAAGATCAGTGGAGAGAGGCATGCAGATTTGACAGGCACAGACTAAGTCACTAATGGGATGGACATTAGGAGGGCTAGATACCTAATGGCAAACTTCACATGAAGTTAGGGCTCCAAAAACATTAAGAAACAGGTTATTGGAAAAATTTGATATTTAAAAAAAGCATCAAATTGCACATGTGAACTAGACACAACAATCATTTCAGCATTTGGTGTGGGCTGGAATCCAATCCTGGTGTTGGTGAAGCTGGGATCTAAGGTGGGAAAATCAGGGATGGGCTTGGTTTCTGCCATATGAACTCCAGGGACCTGACAAGCCATCTAGAACACAGCCAGAAATTCTGAGGAGGGAAGCCCAAGGTGGGGCTTTGTGAGCACAGCCATCACCTGGAGCCCCAGGAACAGTGCTTACCTGGGGAAGGTGGAATCACGGTTGATTTGATTTTCCTCTTTATATTTTTCAATTAGTTTTTCTATAATGACAATACTAGTTTTACAATATAGAAAATAATAAACTTTAATGTGGGCCAGGTGCAGTGGCTCACACCTGTAATCCCAGCACTCTGGGAGGCCGAGGCAGGAGGATCCCTTGAGGTCAGTAGTTCGAAAGCAGCCTGAGCAAGAGCAAGACCCCATCTCTACTAAAAATAGAAAAATAAATTAGCCGGGCATGGTGGCGCGTGCCTGTAGTTCCAGCTACTCAGGAGGCTGAGGCAGGAGGATCACTGGAGCCCAGGCGTTTAAAGTTGCTGTGAGCTAGGCTGACGCCACAGCACTCTAGCCCAGGCAACAGAGTGAGACTCTGTCTCAAAAAAAAAAAAAAAACTTCAAGGTGACTCTTGCTGGGTAGATGACCTGCATTTCTATGGCTCAGTTTTATAAACAACAGAGCTGATTAACACAAGATGAAGATGTCACACAAACAAACAAACAAAAAACAGAGAGAGTAAGCTAACAAAACTGTCAGTTTCCTGCTGTAATGCTTTCGTTGACTCCACGTGGCTACAAAACCCTTCTGTCTATTTAAGTGTACTCTTCTGTTTGGTCTCAGGGTTCTCAACTCCCAGCAAGCCCCAAATGGACCACTTCCTCCCAATGCCCAGAATTCACTGCACTCATTCCTAACCGCTGCCAAAGTCGGTCTTTCTCCTCTGTGCATCTGAATCCTACATTTTCTTCTTAATGCCTTTTCCCAATTGCTCTAGCCCACATCCCCTTTCACTGAACTCTAAAGTGAATAATAATTTATTGTTCAATATGTTTTCTCTCCCAACATTTCAATGAACAAATTAATAATTTTATTTACTTATTTATTTTAGAGACAGGGTCTCTCTCTGTCACCCAGGCGAGAGTGCAGTGGCCTGATCATAGCTCACTGCAGCCTCCAACTCCTGGGCTCAAGCGATCCTCCTGCCTCAGCCTCCTGAGTAGCTGGGACTACAGGCGTAAGCACTGGGCCTGGCTTTTTTTTTTTTTTATTTCCTTATTTACTGTCAATCTCACATGAGTATGATTTTTTTTTTAGCAAATTAATAATAAAGAACAGATGAAAATTTATGGTTTCTAAGTATCTACAACAGACCTTCTACCTATTGTCTATCTGCTCAAAGTCAACTGTGGCTGATTGCCTGCAGGAATGACACCATCTAGATAGAGATGCACAGTGCATTTCCTCATGCAGATCTCCACTTAGTAGTTCTATGACATGAGCTCCCCTGTTTTCGTGGTCTGTGTCCTGTGGAGCTATGCCCTGCCACACACCCATCCTCCACTGATGCTGACACAAATCCTTGCTCAGACAGTTCCAGCTTCTTCTGGCTGATCTCTTCCTGCTTGTACTCTTGATGCTTCAAACTCAAAACATCCCAAACCAGCAATCTGTTATCTCCTGCCTCCATCATCTGCTCTATCTGGGTGGGTTTTATTTCTATTAATGGCCCCACCTTCCTCTCCACTGCACAGGCTCAATCTCTCCCTTGAGCTCTGCAGCCTCTGCATCAACCAGACAGTGTCAATTCTACCTGCCTAAAATCTTCAACTATCCCACAGCATCCTACTTAAGGCCTTTATTATTTCTGCCCAAAACTACTACTATAATGACTTTCTACTTTAAAAATGTTTTAAATTGCATTAAAAATTGTGTGTTTTCCTGGTAAAATGAACATAGTCCAAAAAGAAACATATAAACATAGTTCCAAAAAAAAGAAATAGTTCTACAAAAAGCAGCCCTGCAGCACTCCCCTCCCTACTTCCTGCTCCCTGGGGCATCCATTTTCAACTGGTTAAGCTGTTCCCTCTGGTACTTACCTCTATATTTCTAAGTAATAGATATATTGCTATTTTTTCGTTTTTCAGTTTTAAATAGTAGCTGTTGACTTTCTTGAATGGCAGGTGAGGACTTAGCACTCTCATATCCCCCCACAAACACCACACGCATAGGCAAACATATTCCCAAAATAATTATAATGCAATCGGTTAAATCAGTATGTAATGTACAATTTATGATCATGTACTATTCACAGATGATCCATTTGGTGAACTGATTACATTTCCTTTCTTCTTTGTTTTCCCTGGACTGCCTCAATCTGGTTTTACTTCATTTTCTCTGTACCTATTACTGCTCTCTCCCCAGAATGGCAGAACTATGAATCTCCTCTCAGTATGTGCAAACACATCAGGTGGGCAATGACCTTCCAATCTGTCTCCTCGCTTTCCAGTCCACGGTGTCTGGCACACTGTGTCACTCCTGTTCTCCGCTTCCAATGGTTGCCTCCCTAAAGCCAACAGAGTGGAACCAAACTCTGGCCTAACCTTCAAGCCTGTCCCCAATCTGTTCTCAATCTTTCCACTACTTTTGTCAAGCTCCTTACTCTTTAGCAAAACCTAGGTTTACCTAGGTTTTTAAATACTATTCCCCATGGAAAGGATCCAGGGCTCCTTGGGAAAAATGGCCGGGTCTGGCCAAGTCCAAAGTGAATCTGGAACATCTTGCGCCTGACAGTAAGGAACTGCTCAAACAGAGATGAGAAATGTCAAAAGGGATTCAGCATGAAGGGATTCAAACTGGCCCAATCTGATGGTTATGAATATAAAGGAAATTCATGAACCTATAGGCTCAGAGGGAAAACAAAAAGAAAGAGAATTGGAGAGGGGATAAGGGAAAGCTGTTATTCACAGAAGGCTGCCAGTGAATGAACGTAAAAAGAATGACAGATTCAGAAAATCACCATTTTGCAAGTAATTGATTCAGAAATAGATCAATAGACACTGAAATCATTGGGTGAAAGGTTGTTGGGGAATGGTCTAAAAATATCACCACCAGGTGCGGTGGTTCACGCCTGTAATCCTAGCACTTGGGGAGGCCAAAGCGGGAGGATCACTTGAGGTCAGGAGACCAGCCTGAGCAAGAGCAAGACCCTGTCTCTGTAAAAAATAGAAAAATTAGCCGGGCATGGTGGTGCGCACCTGTAGTCCCAGCTGCTTGGGAGGCTGAGGTAGGATTGCTTGAGCCCAGGAGTTTGAGGTGGCAGTGAGCTACGATGACGTCACTGCACTCGAGCCTGGGAGACAGAGCAAGACCCTGTCTCAAAAAATAAAAAAATAAAAATAAAAATATCACCCTACAGATTATATATTAATTACAAAAGTGTATAAGCACTCTAAAGGTGAAGTCTGGTAGACACCACCTTAGCCAAGTGATCAAACTTGGCATCACCAATAATGGGACAAACTGACTATTGTGCCTCTCGTTCAAGGCAATAAGTATACAAATGACCTCTGTAGTAAGAATACTGGCCAAAAAGTGTTTACCCTTAGAAAGAAAATACACAAATCCAGATTGTGGGACATTCTACAAACAACTGTCTGGACCCTTCAGATATATCAATGACATGAAAGACAACCATCCACCTACTTCCCAAAAAGGGTTCCTAAAAGGAGACTAAACAGACATGAGAATTAAATGCAAGGTGTGACCCTAGATCCGATCCCGGACCTGGGGGGTGGGGAGAATTATTATATTATTGATACAATTTGGGGAAACTTGAATGCTTACATTAAATAATATTATATCATTGTTAAATTTCTTGGGTATGATTGTGGTACTCCGGTTATGTTAGGGAATGTCTGTGTTCTTAGGAGATTCAACTTAAGTATTTAGTGGTAAAGTGTCTTAGTCTATTTGTGCCTCTATAACAAAGTTCCTCAGACTGGGCAATTTATAAAGAACAAGAAATTTATTTTCTAACAGTTCTGGAGGCTAGGAAGTCCAAGATTGAGGTGCTGGTCCAGCAGTCTGGTGAGAGCTGCTCTCTGCTTCCAAGATGGCATCTTGATGCTGCATCCTCCAAGGCAGAAGGGCCAGAAAGCCTAACACTGCGTGAAGCCTCTTTTATTAGGGCCTTAATCCCATTCCTGAGGGAGGAGCCCTCATGGCCTAATCATCTCTTAAAAGCCTCACCTCTTAATAGTATGGCAACACCTGAATTATGGAGGAGACACACTCAAACCTCAGCAGTGTCATAATGACTGCAACCTATTTTCAAGCAATTCAGACAAAAAACTGGAAAAAAATGTGTATTGAGATATACAGCAAATGTGGCACAACGTTAATCATTGGCGAACCTACATAAAGAGAATATGCCTTTACCAAACTATTCTTTCAACTTTGTGTAGTTTTGAAAATTCTCAAAATAAAAGGTTGGAGAAAATAGAAATCCAATTACCTGGTTACTCCCTGCACGTGCACAGGTGCTTTACTGCCCCCATCTGTTATTCTAACCTGCCCTGCTTAGTCTTTCCTCAGATCTCCTCACATCCAGACAAAATTTTCAAGGTTCTGTTCAAACGCCACCTCTCCTAGAAACCTTCTATGATCTCCCATAGAGATTCTTCTCTAATGATGCTCCACTTTCCCCACCCCTCACGGCACACACTCCTGTCTACCTTCTCCACCTCACCAGACTATAAACTGCTTACGGGCAAACACCGTGTGTCTACCAGTTATACTTTATAGAGAGCTCAGGATATATGTTTGCAACAAATAGTCATTGCTTGTTATCCAAGGGTTCTACATCTGAGGATTCAACCAACTGTGGGTTGAAAAAGGATTCGCAGGATGTGAAATTGTGGGTACAGAGGGCCTACTTTGTGACTTGAGCATCCGTGGATTTTGACAAACTTGGAGGTCCTGGAACCAATACCCCTCTAGATACCGAGGGATGACTATGTTTGTAAAATGAATAAATGTCATCTTCCAAGATGACAAGTAACTTGGGCACTCATCTTTTCCATACTCCAAAGTTTTCTTATAGGAAATTCATTCAGCTCTGTTGATCTTCTTTAGTGCTCACACCCACATTTGTTTGGTTAGGTGGGCTCCTATGTATTTAATAATTTAAATGTATGTATGTATAGGGCCCACCACTACCCAGAGGGAACCTACAAGTTATTTGGGAATAACTGTGGTCATTCTGTGACTCTTCCTCTTCTTTCTCCTCCTCCTCCCGACCCCTACCCAGTCAGGACTCCAGGATGGTGGTGGAGGTTGCTAGCCTAAATTTCTTAGGAGGATCTCAATGAAGTGGTGCTGAAGTGGAAGTCTATGGAAGAAGAGAAAGATTTCTATTACACCTGTCATAATCCTACCTGTTCCTTTGTGGGCTCTTCTCCAGCACTTACTGTGCCACATTCTACCCAGTTCCAGGTAGAGGTTCTCTCTCCACAGAGAGACACAGCCTATTGGCCTCCTGAGGGAGGAGATTCCCAACCTCCTCTGTGTTCCTGTCCTAGCACCGGGTCACAAGGTAACCATGAAAGCCAACTGCTAACTCCCCTTGTTATTTTTCTCTCCTGCTTACCTTCTGCAACACTTGATTTCAATAATTCTGTTTTCATTTATAGAAATTGTATCTGGTTCTTTTTCAAATCTGCCTGATCATTTTTTATGACTTCATTCATTATATTTTCAATACCTTCCTTTGTTTAAACACATTAAAACATACTTATTTTATGTACCATGTACAATTCCAGTATCTGTGACATTCATTTGACAACTTGAAGTACAAGTTATATCAAATGTTTTAAGTAAAAAACTAAGGATGATAAAATAGGCAGGAGAACTTGGATCCTAGTCTCATCCATGGTGCCTGGAGCCCCTGTGAGAAGTGAGAAGAATCACTTCGGGGAAGACCGCAATGAACGGTAGAATTCTTTTCAACCATGACTCTATTATTTTCCATAGGAATCAAGAACAAAAAAGAACTCACGGACAGAAAGCAGATTTGTGGGTGCCAGGGCATGAGCAGAGGGAAAGATGGGGAGCGACTGCTTTTTGGGCATGAAGTTTCTATTCTGGGTAATGAAAAAGTTCCGAGTTAGACAGTGGTGATGGCTGCAGAATGCCGTGAATGCACTTAGTGTTACTGAACTGCATATCAGAAAATGGAGAAAAAGGTAACTTTTACGTTACGTGTATTTTACCAAGAGGAAAAAAAGTGAAAGAAGAACTCATGGATCCCTCCCAAGCACCTGGGGCTGTCAAGAATCTATCCTTTGGTCGCATTCAGTGTACACAGGGACAGAAGTATAATTCGAACTACATGAAAACTTCAAAGAGAACCTCAAAATCATTCCCATCAGAAAGCACACTCCATGCGAGTGAACTAATTGGCAGGGCCCAGCCTACGGTGACTTCACAGGTACTTAGCCACCACCGTCCCCAGGCCCTGCACCTGCAACCTTCAAGAATGAAGCACTCAGATACCAACAAGACATATTTCAAATAGTTTAATTTTAAAAATATTCTATTCAGTGCTAAAATATGTCTTCACTCACTGTTGCCCATTTCAATTTTCTTAAACTTTTTTGAAACAAAAAATAAAATCACAAAGTTCAATTAAACATGCAGATTTCAAAGAAAAGGGAACTTTCTAGAAAGTCTGAGCTGAAGGAGTACTGTGGGGGATGGGTACTGTTGTCAGAACCTCAAATTCTTGCTGGGGCAGAGTCTGTGGCAGGGGACAGGGGATGCTGGAATGAAATGTACAGGTGAAAACAGAAAGCTGCGTGTGCGTGTGTGCGTGTGTGCATGTGTACATGTGTGCTGGGGCCAGAGGATGGTTACAGTGGGGCACAAAGGGCTGTCAGCAGCTAGAGGGCCCAGAAGAGGCAGGACAACCTCAGGAACAGGCAAGTGCCAGGACAGCAAATCTATAAGGACTTTCTGCCCTCATGTGGAGAAAGGCCCTTCCCTCCCCTCCGAAGTCTCTCCCCAATCTTTCTCCAACAGCAGCCTACAGGGCCCCAGCCCTATGGGAGAGTCCATGAGTCTACAGTCTCCATTCAAGTTCAAGTAACCCTAGGCACTCTCTATAGAGCACCTCTGCATCTTCTCCTTCTCATAGAAGCGCCAGCAGCGCAGTCCACAGGTTCTGGAGCAGAGACTGCTACTTGGAGGTGACAGATGAACCTTGGGATGGCTGATGCTGCAGCCTACTTGGGGTGCAAGAAGGACATGAGCGCTCCTCTTCTCAGGAGCAAGCAGACACAGGTGCCAGGGATGGGAAGATGATGCCCAAACCCCAAGTCCTACGTCAGCCTCCAGCCCAGAGGCTCATACGTGCAGGCTCTGGACCCCAGAGCTTGCCCTCACCCCAGCAACACAGCATGGCCAGAACCAGAATGCAATAAATAGAGGCAGGGGCCAGGAGGTGAAGGGTGCCAGGACGGTGCTAGCTTTCTGTCGCTGTCTGCAGCACTGCAGGTTGGTCCACACAGAAGCGCTTCAAGGGTGGGGCACCTGAGTCTTCCTCTTCCTCAGCAATCTAGGAGCAGCCAGAGCATGAATGTAGGTCCATCCCTCAGAACCAGAACCTCCCCATCCACCTGAATTACAACCTGGATACCCACTTTCAACCTTCTCACAGATGACTAAACTTCTTCCCCTCCCTTACAACCTGGAGACACCAGCTCACAATGCTACAGATCCAATTTCACATCAATAGAGTCTTTACTTATTTTATTAGAAACTGGGAAACCCAAAGTGAATCCTTACCTGTGTCTCTAGTGGGACTGGTTCTTCCTTTGTGAGAGTGGGCGGTTCATCAGCAACTTCTGAGGCAGGCAGGGAGGGCTCTGAAAAGGCAGCAAGGTCAGCCTAAGTGCAGGCCTTCCTGAGGCAGGAGACTCCTGAGGAATCTTGGCCTCGACCTGGGGGGCTTTCCTAAGAGTTCTGTGGAGGCGACTAGTTGACAAGGGGAGAATACTGGGCTGGGAATCAAATGTTGAGGGCCTGGCTGGGCCAGAGTCTTGTCGAGGAGTCACAGCCACTAGTGGTGGGTGGGTGAAACATGGCTAGATCACAAGCAGCTGTCAATGCCAGGCTGGGGAGCTTGGCCTATTCTGCAGACATCTGGAACCAACAAAGCAGCTCATCTTGTCATTCTCCAGCCTAAAGATCACAATTCTAACCAGTCTCCTAGTTTTCTGACAGGGCTGCTAGGAGGATTAGATGAAATGATATAAGGAGCTCAGAATAGTGCATGGCAAACAGGAAGCACACAACAGATATGAATTGTAATTGGCATTTTCCACAGAGAAACAAGTTCTATTTTGCAGCCTCGCTCTTAACAAGTCGCAGAAGAGGAGACGCTAACAAGGGCCTAAGACATATACACATCTGTTTCTATCTATATTATAACAAGAAATGCGCAGGATATATCACAAACAGCATGAACTCTCAAGTTAGGAGGACTTAAGCTAACATCCAGTTCCAACAGTTACTAGCTATGCGATCTTGAACAAGTGATATAACCTTTCTAAGCCTTAAGCCTCCATTTCCACATCTATAAAATGAAGACAATAGCTGCTATCCCACAGGGTTGTGGGTTTTTTTTGTTTTGTTTTGTTTTTTTTAAACAAACCCTTGTGCCACAGGGTGACTTTCAACAGATCACAGCTAGGGAGCTGGGGAGCTGCTCTGCTACATATAAAACCTCGACCCAGAATCAGGTTGTCTAGGAATTGTTTAGGACCAGGTTCCCCACAAACATGCACTGCATGATGGGCAAGGGGACGGCCACATTTCCGGCTGCACCCCACTTCCAAGGATGAGGGGCTCACTGCACCAGACCCCAATCCTGGCATGCGGTGGGGCAGGCCACTGCTCACCAGGCATCAAATGTAAAAGTTCCTTACACAGAGCCTGGCACTCAACTGTATTGCTTGTTTTCTCCTGTCACTCTGTGAATGGTAAAATACAATCATTCCTCAAAATATCCCAAGCTCTTAACAAGTGGCTTGATGCTGCCAGGCTCTGAGGCACACTCTCTACCTCTTACTCTAAAGAAGAGAAACATCGTGAGCAAGAAGCAAGGCTCCTCCACGACACTCAGCCCGGGTCAACCACAACTCACCCTCAAGGATCTCCTGGCCCAGAGTTGGGGGCTGGGAGTCATCTGTGCGGAAGTCAGAGGTGTGTGCCGGGCTCAGGGACTCGCTCTGCTGGGGGCTGGGGCTGGAGTTGGTGCTGCTGTCCACCTTGAGCTGATAGACATCAGACATAGAACTCTGGTTGCTGTTTTCATCTGCAAACCAAACACAACAAAGGCAACTGCTGAGGGTGGTCATTTTCCCCAAGAGGAACTCCGTACAGAGCCAAGGACCTGGCAGCTCCTTAGACAGCCATGACACAACCGGGTACGATAACCACTGCTGCAGACACTCCCTGAAAAGGCAGACACTCTTGGGGCTTTCTATTTCTATGAAATAGAAAATTCTATGAAATTTTCTATTTCATGACATATGTTCTAAGTACCAGATATAGCCAGAATCTTTAAGTTTATACAACATTTATACTTCAGGATATGCTTATTAATCCCTTCTTTATTAGCCACCAATTACACCCCAACCTGGTATTTTCTCGAGCCTAGTGGAAGGGAGGCCAAAGCTGTGCCTCTGCTCAGTACTTCCCTATTCTCTCACATCACATTCTGTGTAGAAAACAAAATTTGTCTGGCACTCTCAGGTATCTGAAGGAGGCTGGCGGTGTCCGGAGGTAGGCAGCTCAGGCTCTGGCTGCCCGATTGCCCCCAGGACTAAGGGATTACCACCTGGAGTTCTGTCTGAAGGCTGAAAGTCACCACTTAAGTTAAAAACATAAGAGTCAACAACTCCTTCCCCTTCCTCACCTCCAGCACCAAGTCACCAAACTGGATCTACCTCCTGCTTTGGTATTGCTTGTGCTCATTCCTTCCTCTTGCTGCCTTGGTTCAGGCCTCATTTTCTCTGGCCTGGCCTCCCGTGAAAGCCCCTAACTAACCTCCAGTTTCATGTACTCCAAACTGAACTTCATACCACTGCCATAGGGATCCTTCCAAACCCTTCAATGGTTCCCTGCCACCTAAAGGATAAATGTCACACTCCAGTGCTTGTTAGGGCAGGCACGAGATGGTCCTATCACAACATACAAAGTCCCTTCTGATCTCTGGCCTCACTGCCTGCCATTCTCCCTTAAACACCCGTGGCTCGAGCCAGGCTGGACCCTAACCGGAGAGCTGCTTCATGCGCAGGTGCGTCCCTCTGGTTGTGTGATGTGACAGGCACAACTGTCCTGGTGCTGGGACCACTTTCTCCTTACAGTCTTCCTGGAAAGCCCCCCTATGTTCCAACACTCAGCTCGAGCATTACTCCCTCTGCGGAGTCCTGCCTCCCTGGGTCACACAGGTGGAAATGACCACCCTCTTATGCTTCTGTTGTAGCCTGTGCACAGCTGCATTCATTATTTTATACACCTCTTTCCTTCCATTATACTCTGTGTGGGCAGGCTCCATGGCTTACCTGTCCTTGACGCCACAGTGCCATACATAGTACCTGGCACACAGTACGAGTTCATTAAATGTTTACAGAATGAAAAGGAGATGGTGATCAGACTGAGGAAATGGAGCCTACGTGTCTCCCAGAGCTTTATGATTATCAAATAACCCACACATAGCTAAAGAGAGCCCTTCCCTTGTGTTCTCCTTCCAATGGAACATTACCCTTGGTGGGGTGGGGAGAAAGGTGGGGAGGGGGTAACTGCACACAGGGTTAGCTCCAAGTCTAGTTCTGAAGAGGAAGTTGTAAACTCACTCTAGTCTTTACTCCTACCAAGACCATTAACTTCCACGCTAAGATGGAAGTAGCATTTTATTATAAAAATAAAACTCTGTCACTTTTGACCTTAGGCAAACACTCTTCTTCTCTGAACACTAGTTTCCTTAAATAGGGATAATAACTGCCTGGTTTATATCACAGGCTGATATATGGATAAAAACGACAAAGTGAAGTAAAAGTACTTCATAGACAGTTAACTGGCATGTAGGAGTAAAAGGCAATATTATGATTGCAGTGCTGACACAGGCAAGATTGGTTTAGGAGGCAGAACTTGTGCTAACAGTGGAGAGGCAGAAGCCGTGGATTTGGGTAGCCTATTCTAGGGCACTATCATAAAATATACAGTCTAAAGAAAAGCGCTTCTGATCCAGAAAGCCTAACATGGGGTCTGTCACTTACTAGTTATGTAACTTCAGACACCTAACTTCACCTCTCTGAGCTTCAGTTTCCTTAACTGGAAAATGAGGATACTATCATCTATCTTTTGGGGTTATTGTGAGGTTTAAGTGAAAAGACTTATGTAAAGTGCCTAGCAAAATATCAGCAAAACAGCAAGAACTGAAATGATACATAGAACTATTCTTATTATTAATAAGTTCATATAAGTTTTCTTCTTCCTGCAAGGAAGACATATGGATGCAACTCACCCTGGAATTCAAGAAGGAGAGAGGAATTGGCTGAGGCATCAGAGGGAAAGCCATTAGGTTCCCGGGCTGCTGAACTGTTCGATTTTGACTTTTCTTTCTAGAAAAGGAAAAAAAGAGGAATATGACAGAGCCAAGCAGGAGACCCACAGAGAGAGAGAAGGGTGCTATGTGAGAGGCCATAGAAATCTGGCTTAGGACTGAACAGTAATAACAACAGCAGTATGAGACTCCAAGGACCCAAAGAATAGCAGAATCCTGGGCAAGGTGCTTCTCCTCAAGCCTCAGTGTCTCTATCTGTAAAATGGAGCCTTCCAGCATGAATATCATGAATCAAAAGTGAGAGGCAGATATGTATGCCTCTACTAGAGCATCCCGTGGAACCCTTATTTTGCCCTGATCACAATGTGCTATCCAACCCTTCCTTACATGGATGGGCAAGAAACACAAAATATTCATTTGAGGAAGATTCTGGTTTGAGCAGCACAGCAGGAAAAAAATGTGAGAGAAGAATGGACCTCTGACTGGACAAAAGAAGGAGTCACTATGCATGTAACGCAGGCAGTGACAGGACCAAGGAGCCCTTTCTAGTTCTGTTCGCATCCATCATCCTCATCCATTCAAAATGATCACTCCACGTCTACCTTTATTTATAAAATCATTTCTTTCAAGAAGGATGTGGTTTACACATGCAGAGGAACCAAGTTGGAACGTAAGCACTAGCTTGCAACAAACAAGCCCAAGGCAAACGAAACAACACAAGCATTTGCAAATGAGAGCAACCCAAAAGCCAAAAGTGGAAATCTCGGTAATCTCAAATTTACCAGTTCATACTTTTCTTACATGTCTATTTATTGTAGATGCATTGTACTAGTAACACAAATTTTTAAAATAACTCTCAATCCTATCTCTGTAATAAATCACTGTACCCATATGTGTCCTTCCCTTCATTTTTCATATGTAGATATAATTTCAATGTACCTGCCAACATTTTACCATTTTACTGCATAAACATGATTTTTAACAGTTGCTTAATATTCCATAATTCACTTAATCACTTCCTATCTATTGGACATTTAGCTTT
Organism: Daubentonia madagascariensis; assembly: GCA_023783475.1. Classification (NCBI taxonomy): domain Eukaryota; kingdom Metazoa; phylum Chordata; class Mammalia; order Primates; family Daubentoniidae; genus Daubentonia; species Daubentonia madagascariensis. The sequence continues at coordinate 10,050,463 of JAKFHU010000086.1, forward strand.
AACTTATTTAAGATTGCGCTTACTTATTGCTACTAGGAATAAAGCCAAAATGCTCAACTTTCACTTTTTTCTGGATTATTTTATTCAGATAAATTCGCCAAAAAAAATTCCTTCTAGATCAAAAAGTACAAACACATTATTTTTCTTGAAATACATTGTACCTCACTGCTTTCTAAAAGGATGTGGCGATATAGTTGGTGTATAGTTTCACAATACCCACACCAACATTTGGTTTTATCATTTATCTTATCTTATCTTATTTTATTTTTGAGACAGTCTCGCTCTGTCCCCCAGGCTGGATGGAAGTGGTATGATCATAGCTCACTGCAACCTCAAACTCCTGGGCTCAAGCGATCCTCCTGCCTCAACCTCCTGAGCACCTGGGACTGCAGACGTATACCACCACACCCAGCTAATTTTTTTTTTTTTTAGAGACAGGGTCTCACTATGTTGCCCAGGCTGGTCTCGAACTCCTGGCCTCAAGTGATCCTCCTGCCTCAGCCCCCCAAAGTGCTGGTATTACAGGCATGAGCCACTGTGCCTGGCCCACAGTTTTTCCCCCGCCCCAAATATTAAGGGGGTACAAATGTTTCTGTTACATGAATAGCTTTTATAATGCTTAAGTCAGGGCCAAAGTTGGGGTTTTTTTGCGGGGGGAGAGTCTGACCAAAGCAAACCCAGCCTCTCTCCAAAGTCAGTTTTTTCTGACCAATTTGATCAGCATTATTTTCCATTTTCCTAATCTAATAAGTCTATGCTAGAAGATGGCACACTGCCATGGACCACTGGAGGGTAGGATAAATTGATGGACCTCAGAGCCCAGCTCAGCAACCAACACAATCACTGTAAGGAGCCCTTGGGAAAGACCAAAGGGGCTGAGTTGTGGGGAGGAAGAAGTGGGGCTTTCTAGCAGTGTCCTTGCCCCACATATACATAGTGCCCAAGAGATTTCACTGCCTGACCTTTCGCCCCTGTGGGTAATGGCATCACTGGAGCCAGGGTGTGGAGCATAAGGTTGCTCCAGAGCCCCCTTACCCACCACCTTCTTTGGCTTAGTATCCCAGCACTCCCTGGGATGACTGCTCCCAGATAAAGGCAGCACCCAAGGGACTGATGCTTGGTGGTTCTCTGGGGCAGAAAAGGGCAAAAGGGAAAGACTGAACCCTGAGGCTAACCCAACCCCCTAAATTCATTTAGGGGAGGGAAAACCAGGACTTTGGCTCTCAGGTCCTCCTCGCAGTTTCATATCACCAGCTAATGCAGCTGAGAGTCCAAAAGAATAAAAGATGAGTGCACAGAAAAAAATAACCAGACACCAGAGGAAAACAAGCACCACGAAAGACAACAAACAGAAAAATTCACACCAGAAGCAGCAGACTAATGCGCAGAAGAACTGAAGTCAAACATAATAGGTCCCCTCAGAAAGATAATGATGATACTGAAAAGTAGTTCTGAAGAAGAACCAGTTGGGGAAATTTGGTATGCAAAATATAATTGTTCAAAATAAAAATTAAGTGAATGACTTCAATAGCAGAAATAGATATAGCTAAAGAAAAGATTAATGAGTGAAAAATGGGTTAAGTACCTCAGAATGCACCAGGAAAGCATAAGAAATGAAATGAATGACAAGAAAGTTAAGAAATAAAGTAGCTGGATGTAAACATTACAGGACATTCCAACAGAAATCCTAGGAGATCAAAGACAGAAGAAATTCTAAAAGTTATAGGAAGACAAGTAGACCACATACAAAGAATCAAGAATCAGAATAACAGCAGATTTCTCAACAGCAAGACTGGAAGCACAATTGAGTAATAGCTTCAAAATGCCGAAAGAAAATATACTTAAGAGACGGGGATCTCACTATGTTGCCCCGGCTGGCCTAGAACTGGGCTCAAGTGATCTTCTTGCTTCAGCCTCCCAAGTAGCTGAGACTACAGGTGCACACCACCATACCTGGCTTGAAAGAAAATAATTTTGAACCTAGAATTTCATATAGAGGTATAATTATCAATTAAGCACAGAAGGAAAACAAACATATTTTCAGAAAGTTTTCCCCACAAAAGCCCTCTTTGACAAATCTTGAAGGATATATTCTAGCATGAAGAAAAACGAATCTAAAACAAAACATTAAGAAATAGGTGTATGACATTTTAGGCTAGATCATTAAAAAAAAAGAAAGAAAGAAGTGCAAAGTATTCATAAATAATTTGTGTTTACTTTGTCTAAATAAGTAATAACTAAAACAAGAAATATCTGTAAAAATTCTAAGCCAAGCACAATGGCTTATGCCTGTAATCCCAGCACTTTGGGAAGCCAAGGCAGGAGGATCACTTAAAGCCAGGAGTTCAAGATCAGCCTGGGCAACATCGCAAGACCCAGTCTCTAAAAAAAAAGTTTAAATTAGCCAGGTGTCATGGTGTGCACTTGTAGTCCCAGCTACTCGGGAGGCTGGAGCGGGAGGATTGCTTGAACCCAGGAATTCAAGGTTACAGTGACCTATAATCGGGCCACTGTACTCCAGCCTGGGTGACACAGTGAGACCCTGCTCTTAAAAAAGAAGAAAAAAATAAATATCTATAAAAATTCTGAACTGAAATTCAAGTCAAAACCAAGGACAGGGTAGGGATGGAAGTAGGGGAGGTGTAGTCCAGAGGTGGTTAAAGTGGGTTATGAGTGTTTTCACGTTCACAAGGAAAATACAGATTTTTTTTTTTCAGAGACAGGGTCTAGCTATGTTGCCCAGGCTTGTCTTGAATTCCTGGCCTCAACAGATCCTCTTGCCTCAGCCTCCTGAATAGCTGGGATTACAGGCACGAGCTACTGCACAGAGCAAAAACACAGATTTTGATAAGCTTTATTCATCAACAGGGAACAATAAGTGTAAGTCTTAAGTCACAAGTAGCCAAGAGAAAAATAAAAATAGAATGTAGAAATAGTATGCAGAACTTTCAAATCAGAAGAAAATCTGCCTATTCATCGTGAGGTGAAGAAAGAGAAAAAAAGTATATTATGGCAGAAATCCTTGCCCATGTTAATAGAATTTTCCCAGCCTTCCAGACTGGTAACGTGGCACAAGCTATTCTGAACATGCACAGTACGTATATATGTCCTGAGTCAACTTCTAGGAAACTCGCTGAATTCATGAAAATAACATTTGCCCATCCATCACTCCTCCTGCTGCCTGGAACATGAATGTGTTGGCTGGGGCTCAACCTTGGAATATGAGGTCAAAATGGAGCAGAGGAATGGGGAGTTGTTGTTTAATGGATGTAGAATTTTAATTTTGCAAGATGAAAATTAGAGTTCTGGAGATTGGCTACACAACGTGAATGCACTTAACATTACTGAACTGTACGCTTAATAAACGGTTAAGATGGTACATTTTGTGTGTACTTTACCATAATTAAAAATAAATAAAGGCCGGGTGCGGTGGCTCACACCTGTAATCCTAGCACTCTGGGAGGCCGAGGTGGGAGGATCGCTTGAGCTCAGGAGTTTGATTCAGCCTGAGCAAGGGCAAGAAGACCCTGTCTCTACTAAAAATAGAAAAATTAGCCAGGCATCATGGCACACACCTGTAGTCCCAGCTACTTGGGAGGCTGAGGCAAGAGGATCACTTGAGCCCAGGAGTTGGAGGTTGCAGTGAGCTATGATGACACCACTGCACTCTACCCAGGGTGACAGAATGAGACTCTGTCTCAAAAAAAAAAAAAAAAAAAAAGAAAGAAAGAAAGAAAGAAAGCTGGAAGAAATATGAATTCCTAGGGACTCTGGGACTCTTTTGAAGCAGAACCACAACACCAGCCCTGGATTTCCGCTAAGAAAGAGAGTAAAATAAACAACTTTCTTGAACCATTGCTACTTTGGGTTTTCTGTCACCCACAGCTAAACCTAATATGCCCCATAAGCAAAAACTGTGAAACAGGAAGCAAAATAGAATTACAAGACACACCAGTCAAGTATAAATCAAAAGAAAGACAGGTTAGAAATTGTAACATCGGACAAAATAGCATTTGAGGTGAAGAAAGGTTGGACCTATACAGGGGGCAAAGAGGAATATTATACACTGGTAAAAGGAATGACAGATCAAGATGATCAACAATCATGACATAAACATACATGCATCAAAAATACAGCTTCAAACTACATACAGTGACAAATGATTCATCAGCTGTGAAGCAAACAAACCAACAATTTCACACATCCTTCTCAAAAACATAGAGAGCAAACACAACATTCAGAAGATCTGAACAACACAATACATTCTTCAACCGATTAATTTCATATCTACAGAGTATACCTGTTTCAATCACAGTGAATGGAAAGGTCAGCAGGTCACAAAAGAAGTCCCAATAATCCCAAAGAACTAACATCCTACCAATTCAGTAAAATTAGAATACCAATTTTAAAAGGATCACTAAAAAAAAATCTCCCATTATCTGGAAACTAAAAATCATTCTACTAAATAACCTTTGGATTAAAGAGGAAATCAAAGTAGAACTTATAAAAAACTTACAGCTGAATGACACCGTAAATGACACTTGACATTTGTTGAAATTTATGGGAGACAACTAAAGTGAAATGTATTTTTAACAAAACAAAAAGCAAAGAAAAACTCGAAGAAAAGAGCTAAGTACTCAACAGGATATGCTAGAAAAAGAACAACAGAGTGAACCCAATAGAACAAAAAAGGAAATAATAACAATGGCAAAAACTAATGAAATAGAAAACAAAGCAAGCAAAAAAAAGATTTAACAAAAATTACAAGGTGATTCTTTATAAAGATTTTAGGAACAACAAGACATCATATTATGGAAAAAATGGAAATAAACCAACTACAGAGTGAAAAAGGCAAAATAATTACTAATAGATTTTAAAGTACAATAGAATATTATGAATACAAACATATATATATGTGGTAGTGGTTGCTGTTGAGACAGGGTCTCGCTCTGAGGCCCATGCTGGAATGCAGCGGTGTCATCATGGCTCGCTGCAACCTTGAACTCCTGGGCTCAAACAATCTTCCCACCTCAGCTCCCAGAGTAGCTGGGACTACAGGCATGGGCCACCATGCCCAGCTAATGTTTTTTTTATTTTTTGTAGAGAGAGGGTCTCACTCTTATTTAGGCTGGTCTTGAACTCCTGACCTCAAGTGATGATCCTCCGCCTCAGCCTTCCAAAGTGCTGGGATTACAGGTGTAAACCACCACGCCCGCCATAGGCTATGAATAGCTATATACCAGTACATTTGCAACTTGGATCAGGGAGGGCGAAAAGAGGGTGAGGGATGAAAAATTACCTATTGGGTACAATGTACACTATCTGGGTGATAGGTACACTAAGAGCTCAGACTTTACCACTATACAATATATTCATGTAAAAAAAAAACTCCACTTGTACCTCCTAAATCTATTGAAATTTAAAAAAAAGAAAACTTGGATCAGTGTTCTTTGGCAGGGGTATTGCTGGCATTTTGGACAGGCCAATTCTTCAGTGTACAGGGCTGAGTCAGGCGCTGCAGAAAGTTGAGCATCACTGGCCAACCAAACAATGCTTTGCCATGTTTATAAACGTTCCTGGGGATGTGGGGAAAGGGGGAAAACTCAGCACTGCCTCCTATTAAAGAACCACTGACCTATTTGAAATGGATAAATTTATGGAAATACACATAAAACAGCCAAAAAAGAAAAACTCTACATACATCAATCACCATTAAAGCTACTGTAATGATAATCAACACTCCTCCCCCTACCAAAGGCCTATATGGTACTAAAGGTGAGTTCCATCAAACTTTCTCATCTGATGTAAGTGGGTCTAAAAATCAAAAAAAGAGGGGAAAGTGCTGAATTTGTTTTAGGAGGTTGGTGTAATCTGTTTTTTCTGCCCACCATGATCTGCAGGAATGCTGCAATCTTAATATCAAAATAAAGATAGCAGGAGAAAAGAAAATTATAGACCAATTTTACTTATGAACCACATGCCAAAAATCTCAAAATGAAGTATTTGTGAATTGAATGCAACATCATAGGGGAAAAAAAAAGCATGTCCAAGTAGAGTTTGTCTTAGGAATGCAAGAATAGTTCAATATCAGAAATTTTATTAATATCATTGACTGTATTAACAGATTAGACCAGGAAAATCACATGAACATTTCAGTAAATGCAGGAAAAGCAGCTGGTAAAGGCTAATATCTATCCATAATTTTTAATAAATCTTAGAAAACTAAAAAGGGAATTTTTCATTTTGATAAAGGTTATCTTCCCAAAAGCATATAGAGAATTCATCCTACTTAACATTAAGGCATACTATAAATTGGTAGTAAATAGAACAGTCACTTTAGTGCAGGAACAGATAAAATATCACAGAATAGAGAGCTCAAAAACAGATATAGACATCTGTTATGAATATGGTATACAATAGAGAAGACATCACACATTAGTGGTGAAAGGAGAGATTATTTAGTAAACAATATTAGGGGAAGGGAGCCGGGCACAGTGGCTTACGCCTGTAATCCTAGCACTCTGGGAAGCCCAGGTGAGAGGATCGCTTGAGCTCAGGAGTTCCAGACCAGCCTGAGTGAGAGCAAGACCCCATGTCTACTAAAAATAGAAAAATTAACCAGGCATCACGGTGCACGCCTATAGTCCCAGCTACTTGGGAGGCTGAGGCAGGAGGATTGCTTGAGCCCAGGAGTTTCAGGTTGCAGTGAGCTATGATGACGCCACTGCGCTCTAGCCTGGGCAAAGGAGTGAGACTCTGTCTCAAAAAACAAAAATTATAATAGCATCAAAAATCGCTTGAGCCCAGGAGTTCGAGGCTGCAGTGAGCTATTATTGCGCCACTGCACTCCAGCCTGGGTGACAGAGTGAGACCCTGTGTCAAAAAAAAACCCAAAAAAGTCTGTTACCCAAGACACCATAAATAGAGTGCAAAGACAAGCCAGAGATGAGAAAAGGTATGCATAGCTATAATCAATAAAGGACTTATTTCCAGAACAGAGAGAATTCCTGTAAGTCATAAGAAAAAGACCACAACCAAATAGAAAAATGGGCAAGAAAGACTTAAACTGGCACTTCCCAAAAGAGGAAATCCAAAAGACTAATAAATGATGAATAGGTGCTCAATCTCATTAATAATTGCATAACTAGTCATCAAATTAAAGCCACAATGAGGTGTCTTTACATGTAAGTCTAACACTGTATCAAGTGTTGATGAGGATTTGGAGCAATGAGAACTCTCATGTTTCTGTTGGCAATATATATTGGTACAATTACTTGGGAAAATAGTTTAGCATTAGCTAGTATAGGTCAAAATACACATACCCAAAGACCCAGCACTTCTATTCTTAGGAATACATCCTAGGAAAACTCTTGGCATGTTGACACGGATACTGAACACGAATGTTCAGAGGGGCATTGTTCATGTTACTCCAAACTGAGAATCCCAATGTCCATTTATAGGAGAATCACAAAGATAAGTTACAGTACAGTCATATAATGAATATACAGCAATATATAGCATACACAGCAATGAAAAGGAACAAACAGGTCCAAAGACAACATGAATGAATTTTACAAACATAATGCTAAGCAAAAAAGCAAGACACACAAAAATAGATACTTTATGATGCTGTTTATATGAAGTTAAAATGTTTTGGATTTCCTTCTGCCTCAATTTCATTTATTTTTGCTCTGATCTTCATTCTCTCCTTCTACCAATTTTGAGTTTGGTTTGTTCCTGTTTTTCTAGTTCCTCGAGGGGCATCATTACGTTGTTTATTTGAAGTCTGTTTTTTTTGATGCAAGCATTTATTGCCATAAACTGTCCTAAGCGCTGTTTTTGCTGTATTCCATATGTTCTGGTATGTCGTTTCTATTTTCATTGTTTCAAGAAATTAAATATGTTTATAAATAAATAGAAAAGTGGTAAGAAAAGCAAAAATAGGAGAGTGATTACCCCTAGAGGAGAAGGAAGGGTTCGTGGGAAAAGTTGCGCAGAGGTATTCTGGGAGGTTGGCAAGGCTCTATTTTTTGACCCAAGTGGTTTTTATAAGGGTATTAGCTTTATATTTATTCATTATACTACACATTTCTGTTTTACATACTTTTCTGTATGTGTTTTATATTTGAAATTTTAAAAAACAATCTGGGTGTTCATCATCCAATGTGTAGATAAATGTGGTAACTGTATATAAAAGAATACAATTTAAGAGTCAAAAGTAGTAATTCTATTTACATTTACAGATACGTGGAAAGTTTTCAAAACCAATGTTGTACAAAAGAGAAGAAATAGGAAGAGGTTTATAGTACAGTGCTATATGTACGCATAAGTTTTAAAAAAAAAATATGAAACAATGATACGTATGTTTCAAGAATATACAAGTATCCAAATAAATCCATGGAAGATGAATCAGAAAGGCATTTATCAGAATCACAAAGGCATATATATATATATAATACACATACTACAGTGGGTGGCTAATTGGGTAAGAGCAGGTGTCAGCCAACTTTTTCTTAAGGGGCCAGACTACAAATATTCTAGGCTTTGTGAGCCATTAGGTCTTATGGCAACTCAACTCTGCCATCATAATTCAAAAGCAGCTATTGACAATAAGGAAACCAGTGGGTGTAGTTGTGTTCCATTCCAATAAAACTATACTGACAAACACAAGGAGCAGGGCTGGGCTGTAGTTTGTCAAGCCCTGGAAAAGTGGCTTGGGTTAAGGAAAAGAAATAAAGGGGGAAAATAATAGAGGCTTTGCATGGACCAATGACAGAGTGTGCCTTGAAGTATTTCCAACTCAATTCTGGGGGAAAAAATTCCTTTATAACTAAGAGGCAATCAAAGAAAGACATTTAAAAAAATGGTACCTTTTTCTTGTTTTGATTTTCTTCCACACTTACCTCCTTGCTGTCTGTCACAGGAACCCACTTAAATATCCTCAGGGACGTGTCACCCACAGTCACCCACTTTTTTTCCCTAAAAGAAAGACACTTCTTAACTGATATTTAAAACAATAAGTTATCATAAAACAATGATTTTCTCTTCATAATTTGTGTTTTTCTACTTCTCAGCAGATCATTCCTTCAATCTGGAATGCCTTCTAAACTTCTTCTCCATCAAATTATACTTTATGTTTTGGTACAAAAATCATCTATTCCATCTGTGCAGAACATATCTGGAGGGAAAAAAAATCACCTATTCCATAAAGACTTCCCTCTCAAATTCCTTTGGCTCTGAACCCTCTACTTGCCACCTTCCCTCACAGACAATGCACCAGAGCCTTTCTTCCCTCATAGACTACACCAATATAGAGTACCATCACATTTTCAAACCCAGGTATTTACCTGGCATCATTTTTGTATTTTCCAAAATTAATTTAGTTCCACTGATATTTATAAAGCCCTACAATAGAAGGCCCTGCAGGAGATAAAGGATGTATGAAATATGGCCCCTACCTTGGGAACTCATATGAACAAAAAAAGGTAAGGAAGGAAATTATTGTAACACGTCAAGGTGGAAGGGAGTTGACAAGACAGCTGAAAGACAAAGTAAGACTAGGCCATCCCTCAGAGGGAGAACTCCTCTGACGCCTATGGAACTCCAGGGTGAAATGCAATCTCAGGAGCAGGACAGGATGCTTCCTGCAAACAGAAATGAGCCTCACACTGGCTTCCAGAGGCAGTAAAGGCTGAGCCATGGAAAGACCACTTTAAAGAGGAAATAATTTTTACATAAGCCTTAAAAAATGAGTAGTTTTTTTCCTCCAGGCATGTACCGGGGAAAGACAAGAGACATTGTAGAACAAGGAAGTAGATTACAGACAGAGGTGGGGAGCCTGAAGTTGCGTTTGGGGAACAACAAATAATCACCTTGTGGGACATAAGACTGGAAGGTAGTTTGAGGCTGTTCTAGAGAAGAGATTAAACCTCAACCTGACAGTTGAGGAATCACCACACACACACACACACACACAGAGGGAGCAGCATCATGTTGCACCATATTCTTTTTTACTTGCATGTGAGTTACTTTGTGTGCTTTTCTCTTCACCAAATGGGTGAGTTTTATGTTTCTGATTATACTGAGAGAGTGAGGACTGTTACTTACTTGGCATATAATCTTCAGTGAAGACTAGGAAAGAGCTCTGCATCAACAACCAGTTGCCTAACCTCATCTCCTTTCCATCAAAAGCCCCCACAAGTCACTTACTGACTCAAACCGTAAATTAAAGCACTCAAAGCAGCAACTGCTAACCTCTGTGTAACCACAGCACCCTTTCTGCTCACAGGTCCCTTCTTGCACACCCCTTATTAAATGCTATGACACTTTTTGCCTTTTATAGTGTTTCTGACCTATCAGCCAATTTACCAAATTATAACTTCACTAAAGATCACAGGCAATTAATCTTCAAAAATCCCTACCATCCCATTATTACTAAAAACACAGACAAGCAGAAATAAACTTATAGAACAAATTTTTTAATTAAAATTAATTTTTAAAAAGAATGTTGTGATCATTTTAGAGATAATCTCTTAAGTCTCTCTAGGCTCCTCCTGGACTGACTGTGCCTTTTCTTTTATTTCCATTTAAAGGTCCCTCCAAAGGACAATCACAAGAAAGACACATCCACCACTGGGGGTAGGGAGTGGTGGGTGTGAAATGTTAGGATCTCTTCCATTCTGGGTTATCAAGACTATATAAAGAAAAAAGAAAATGGACAGAAATTTTAAAATTTCAACCTTGAAGTTCAAAGTAGAAATCCTTTTGTTCTTGCTGTGTCCCAATCAGGTAAAAATGGCAGAGATTATCACTCCACCCCACTCACAAAATAAACAAAGACATAAGGAGAGATGAAAGCATTGCCCAAGACCACTCTCTAAATCACTACTAAGGCCCCAAAATTCTACTACACCTGATTAAACTAAAATACCACTGTTCTGAACTTGCCCACAAAGCACCTTCAATGTACTCTAAGGCCTGCAAACAAATGTATGTGGAGGACATCTAACAAAGGAGACTTTTTCATTCTAAGAAGTTACTTCCCTAAGCATGTCAGGCAGAGAATGGATTTGCTTCTTTTAAAGGCCACTGGTACCTTAAGAGGTGCTTGCAGTCAGCAGGAACAAGGCCCAAACAACAGTCACAGATCTGTCATGGATCTGAACCAATTTCTCAAAGTTTCAAGTCCAAATCTGAAGTTACATAAAGTAAAAAAAAGTAACTGTTGTTGCAGCTGTTGATGTTGTTCAGCAAATGATGACATAATGGAAATGTAAAGAGAGACTGTGATGTAACAGAAAGCATAAATTAGTCTTAGAAAATTGGAGTTAATTCATGAACAGGCCACTCCATTTCCTCATTTATTCAACAAATATTTAATATACACAAGAGCCTGTTCTAGGTCCCAGGGATGCAGGGAACAAAATGCACAGTCCTTACTCTCACAGAGCCTGAATTACAGCTGGGAACAGACATCAACAACTCACTTCACAACTAGTCACTTAATCATTACGTTTAACCATATCAAACCGTACAAAAATATCACATATAGGAAATGTCTTAATGGTTCAATCTGTGGAAAGTTCCATGAAGACGACCTGAACTAGATTGAGAATCTCAAAAGGTGACCACCAGGAAGCAACTTTCCAGCTGAGCTAGGAGTTAACTAAGCAAGGGGAGGGGAGGAGAAAGGAAAAAGAATGTCAGACAGCAGGAAGAGCAGTGTGGCTCCAACAGAAAGATGGCTGGCATCCTGGGAAAGAGCCAGGTAGACGAGGCAGGAAAGATCTTCTTTGGTCTTTAACTTAAAAACAAGAAGAGACCACGGAAGCATTAATTTCCAAGCAGAGGGGTGCTGAAATAAGATGTGCTCTTTTTTCTTTTTTTTTTAAGAGACAGGGTCTTGCTCTGCCGCCCAGGCTGGAGTGCAGTGGCACATCACAACTCACTGCAGCCTCCTGGGTTCAAGCAATCCTCCTATCTCAGCCTCTTGAATAGCTGGGACTACAGGTACGTGCCACACGCAACTAACGACGTGCACTTTAAAAAGATTATCCTGGTACTTGGAAGTGAGAAAAATGCAATCACTCAGTGCAATGTGATGAATGGACTGGGGAACAAGCAAGACCAGAAGCAAAGAGATCACAGGGAGGGTGGTACAGAGTTCCAGGTGAGAGAGGATGGTACTCTGGCCTAGGCTGACAGGCATGTGGCTTAGATACGGGGAGAAGAAAAAGGTTTGCCCATTCCTAGGTTTCACCAAGACCTAGGAGGATTAAATCTAGAGGGAGAAAACTATGAATTACTTAATATTTATACTGTGTCCCAACTATATATGAAGCCCTTGGATACAAAGAGAGAAGGAACTTCCGTCTTGTGGGGAACTGGACAAATAAACACGCAAATAAAGTCCTGGGTACCGACGCCCCTAAAGGGAGTCAAGGGTGAGGGGTGGGAGGGGTTCAGAAAGGCTTCCTGGAGGGAGATAACACCTACCTGTGCTTTTAAGTTATTAGGAATAATTAGCTAGAGAAAGGGCTCAAGAAGTTGGCTGTGAAAGTTTAATTTGCTGATGCATCGGAGTTCCTGATACGAAACAGGAGCTCAATCAGCGTCTTCAACGAACGTTACAGGGGCCGTTTCCAAACGACTTTCCTGGCAACCCCCGGGGCGTCAACAGAAAATGTTCGCGGCGCGTGAGTATTGGCGGAAAGGGAGGGGATTCCATTTTGAGGACCACAACTGCTCCCGCGGCAGGTGGATTTACCGAGAAACTCACCAAACTTCAACGACTTAAAACCTGCATCGCTCAGCGTGGCGGACTTAAACCACTCAAGGACTCTTCGCTATTATTAAGGGACAGCTGAGAAACGCGGAAGGGCGGGCCCTGGGCTGGGCCAGGCGCTGGCACAGAGGCCGGCGGACGGAGCGCGGGCCGGAAGCCGCAGCCCCGCCTGGACGGCGCGCGCCCGCGGCAGGTGGGCGGGCCCGCGAGCGGGCGGCCCGCTGATTGGCCACGGTCGGCGCGCCCTCTGACCTCACGCCGACGCCAGCGGCACCCTTCTCCTGCCTTCTCCTCCTCCCCCCTCCCCCCAGCGTCGGCCGGTCGGCTTCCACCCTGCCCGCCAGTCCGGCGCTCCCCTGGGCCTGGGCCCGCGACCCCCGCCAGCACCCTCGGCTCCGGCCCCTCACCATTTCCGCACTTTCTCGATGGCCGCCATCACCTTCTTGATGTCGTCCTTGGCCCGGCTGCGGGTCTCAGCCCGGACCGACCGGCCCGACATGGCGGCGGCGGGAGCGGCGGGGGCCAGGGCACTACTCCCAAGACACCGGGGATCGCGCGCCTCACGCGCCGCCGCCCGCCCGCCGCCGCCGCAGCGTCACCGCGGCCGTCGCCCCCTCCGTGCGCGCGTGCGCGAGGGAGCGCGCGCCCCCGCCCGCCCCTTGGGGCGCGAGGCCTCAGCGCGCCTGCGCGCCCCGCCCCAGGCGTCCCTCCCGAGCGCCTCGAGAGGCTCCTTGGGCCCCCGCGCGGGCCGAGGTGCGCCGCGAGCTGGCAGCACGTGCTGTGGTCAGAGCGAGGGGCGAGGTGCGAGGCGCTGCCAGTGGGATCCTTGGTTCTTTCCCAGGGATTTTGGAGGTCGGCACCTTCCTGCTCTGCCCAGCGTTGCTGCCCCAGTGTATATTTTATGCACTTGACCCAATGGAGTTGAGGTTCTGCACCATCTCTGTCCTGCTGCGTCTCCTGTCCAGCGCCCTTGCTCTCAACTCTACCGCTGCGCTCCAAGCACAGGGAGTTTCACATCTGTCTTCAATATGCCTTCCGGCCTTTGCACACATCTGTTCCTCAACTGGAATTCTCTCTTGTGTCTTCACTAGGCGAACTAACTACTTACTCTTCCAACATTACTTTCAAACTCCGGCCTTGCCCAGATATTCTAGGATTCCACCTTGTTCATACTTAGCACTTCACTTGACTGTATCGTTTAATTCAGCAGTTGTTGATTAAATGATGACTATTTTGACCAGGCGTGGTGGCGGGCGCCTGTAGTCCCAGTTCCTCCATCGGCTGAGCAGGAGGATGGCTTGAGCCCAGGAGTTTGAGGCTGTAGTGCACTATGATCTCACCTGTGAATAGCCACTGCACTCCAGCCTGGGCAACATAATGAGACCTGTCTCTATCAAAAACAAAAACAAACAGATGCCTATTTTGTGCAAGGCTCTGAACCAAGAGCTGAAGACATAAGTATTTCTGTTTTCAAAGAGCTTCCAGTAGAACATGCAGACCAAAACTAGATATTTTAAAATGCTGTTTGATGAATGCTAGGCTAAGGGAAGTATAAGGTGCTATTGGTCATAGCACCTAATCTAGAAAAAGTGACTTTGAAGCTGACCTCTAAAAGTAGGGTAAATGCTATTGCTCCAAGGACTAACTGTTCACAGATACTGTAGATGCTCAATAAATGTTTGTTCAAGTGAATGTTGGATCTTCAGTGCAGCTCCCTGGCTCTTTGCCCCTGCCTACTGGCAGGCAGGCATTATTGATGCCTACAGTATGCAGGGTGGGTCCTGTAGCAGCTGTTTCAGGAGGCATATAGAAAGCAGGTTGGTAGTGGTTGCTTCTCCACTTCTAGAGAAACTTCTTTCTGTGTGCCCCAGCCAAATACCTAGCTAACCCTGAACTTGACACAGCTTCTGATTGTGACTGTTAACCTTTCATGCTCAACCAACATTATGGTTTGATAAGCGTATGTGGTTTTGCTGGTAAGGGGGCCAGAAATATAATAGCTTCTGCCTGACTCAGGAGTGGAAGAGCTGAACCAGCATGTGGAGGGAAAAGATGATTCTAGAAATAATGGGATCAAAGGTGGCAAATCTGCTGTTCATAACCCAGGCACTGCCTGAGCACCTGCTATATGCCCTACAGCAGTGGACACTGTGGATGACACAAAGATGAGTAAGACACACTCCCTGCCCTTGGGTGAAGACAAGGAAAGCAATAGGAAAATAGAACACAAGGCAGAACATGACAGGTGTCAGGAGATAGGCCAGCCTTGAGGCTCCTCCAATTCTGTTCATAGGTGCCCCTGATCCAGGCATGCAGCCCCACACCCAGCAGTTATGTCTAACTTCTCCCTCACTCTTGTCCAAGTCCTGGCTAGCCTCCTACCTGAGGCTTCTCATCTACAGCTTCTTTCTGCTCTACAGCCCATGGCTCCTCCCAGCTCCACTGGCTTCCTGCATCCATCTCTCCTCCAATGCACACTGCCTGTCAGTCACCTTCCTCAGCAACCCCCTGCCCTGAAGCCCCAGGGACCCCCTGTTTCCTCTCCACATTTTCCCACCTGGCCCTACATTCCTCACCTCTTCCCCCACTGGATCTCTGTCTATGTAAGAGAGTGATCAAAGTAAGCACCTACCAAATATTCTTTGTAGGCTACACAAATGCCCTCTGTTGATACCCTTTTCTTTAAAAAAAAAAAAAATCACACCTTGCCATTTTCTAGGTGAAAATCCTGGCTAGATGAAGAGGAGGATGCAGAGGTGACCAGCCCAAATCTCTGTCTTAGGCAATTTGTATTCAGGGCCATGGCTTCCCTTCTCACTCAGAGTACAAGCTACATTGGCCTACATCAGTCCCCACACCCTTCCCATTAATTCTCCAGCCTCACTGCCTTCATCTACCTCTACCCTGTGCTGTCTTAGCTGCAACCCCACTGGCCTCCTTGCTCATCTGATAGCACCCAGTCCAGCTCGCACCTCAGGGCCTTTGCACTTCAGGTCCCTCTACCTGGAACACTATCCCCCGTATATTTTCATGACTCACTCCCTCACCTTCTTGAGGTCTTTATTCAAAAGTTATCTTCTCAGTGCAGCCCTCCCTGGCCACCCTATCTAAGACTGCAATATCCATCCTCCCTCACACTCTGTATCCCCCTTCCCCAACTTATTTTTCTTCAGAGCAGTCATTACAAGACTGCCTCAGCCTCCTGAGTAGCTAGGACTACAGGCACGTGACACCACGTCCAGCTAATTTTTGTATTTTTTGTAGAGACGGAGTCTCGCTCTTGCTCAGGCTGGTCTCAAACTCCTGGCCTCAAGCAATCATCCCATCTCAGCCTGCCAAAGTGCTAGGATTATAGGTGTGAGCCACCACAGCTGGCCTCACTGTATACCGTTAAAAAACTAATTATGGAAAATTTCAGAGTATACAGAAGTAGAGAAAACAGTATGATGACACCCTGCCGCATGTATCCATAACCCAACTTCTACAATTACCAACATTTTTGTGCCCTTTTAATTTTCTAGGTTGTTCATATTTTATATGTTAAAATAAATAAATTTATGAAAAAAGAATACACATGCTCAAGCCATACTATGGAACTATGGAGACAAAACCTCCAGGACAGGGCCTGGGAATCTGCATTTTGACCCACTTCTTGGGTGGTCCACCCACTCAGCACTGGGCTCTCCCTGCCTGTCCTGGGCTCTCACGGGCCATATTCCTGTTTCTTACTTCCTGGCCTGTCTCATTCACAGTGCATCAAGGAACCACTGCCTGTGAACATTTCCAAGGCCTCTATGAACCATTTCCATTTTTACCCATAGAACCTCTCTCATAATGAATTCCAGGGGGTTCACTATTGCTGCTTAATGAAGGCACAAGGAATCCTTCACAAGCTTCTGCAGGTCTCCTTTGCCTCCCAGGACTGTTTCTTGGGTTTCTGTGGCCTTACGAAAGAGTATGGCTTCCAAAAGGCTTTCAGAGAAAGAAGGGAGGCACTGATCCTGGTCCTCTGTCTTTTCTTTCAACAGGAAAGGCGACACAACCCAAGAAGGAGGAAAGAGAGAGGGACCTCAGCACGATTCAGGCTCTTCCTCCATGAGGTTCCCACCAGTGTGGGAGATGAACATATAGGGTTCCAGGCTAGACTCATGGGAATCACCAGGTTCCTCAGGCCCTGTCGTCCACTGGAACAGCCTGGGTGAGGATCCCAGCTCTTTCAGAGGTACCATAAAAGGGGCCTGGCATGGTGGCTCATGCCTGTAATCCCAGCACTTTGGGAGGCTGAAGAGGGAGGATTGCTTAAGGCCAGGAGTTCGAGACCAGCCTGGGTAACATAGTGAGAATGCCTGTCTCTACAAAAAAAATTTAAAAATTAGCCTCACACCTGTAATCCCAGCTACTCAGGAGGCTGAGGCAGGAGAATTGCTTGAGCCCAGGAGTTTGAGGTTGCAGTGAGCTATGATGATGCCACTGCACTCCAGCCCAGGTGACAGAGTGAGACCATGTCTCAAAATAAATAAATAAATAAATAAATTTTAAAAAAGGTATACAGTGAGGCCCAGCATGGTAGCTCACATCTGTAATCCTAGCACTTTGGGGGGCCAAGGCGGGAAAATCACTTGAGGCCAGGAGTTCAAGACCAGGCTGAGCAACATAACAAGACTCCATCTCTACAAAAAATACAAAAATTAGCCGGGCATGGTGGTGTACACTTGTAATCTCAGCTACTTGGGAGGCTGAGGCAGGAGGATCACTTTAGTCCAGGAGTCTGAGGTTTCAGTGAGCTATGATTGTGCCACTGCACTCCAGCCTGGGCATCAGAGTAAGACCCTGTCTCTAAAAAACAAAAACAAACAAACACCCTGTCTTCCCTCCCGGGCCCCACAGTCATTCTGTTCTCCACCAATGGTCTCAACCTGGCTGCACTTGGGGAGCTTCAACAAACACTAATTCCTGGGTTCTCCCCCTGCCCCAGCCCTTCCCTCTGAGATACTGGTTTAAGGGTCTGTAGGGTGGACATTGGGGTTTGTTTTTTTAGCTTTCTAGATGGCTCTAATGTAGATGTAGATATAATGTAGATGGCTCCATGGTTAGGAGCCACTGGTCTATGCATTTATAAGCATATATACAGAAGTACACATCCCTTTGTTTTTCCAAATTGTAGCACACTCTATGCATTATTCTGTACCTTGGTATTTTACATGACATATCATTGTATGCATTTTCTGTTGTTGCTGTGACAAATTACCACAAACAGTGTCTTAAAGCAGCACAAATGTGCTATCTTGTTGATCTTATGCTATTCATGTTGACATGGATGTCACTGGGCTAAGATCAAGGTATCCACAGCACACATTCCTTCCTGGAGGCTCTAGGGAAGACTTTGTTTCCTTTTCTTTTCCAGCTTCTAGAAGCTGCCGCTTTCCTTGGTTCAGGGCCCCTCCTCCCTCCTCAAAGCCAGCGAGATCAGGAGGGATTCTCCTTATGCTATCATCTCTGATTCTCTCTTCTGCCTTCCTCTTCTACCTTTAAGGATATTGTGTCCCTGTGATTACATTGGGCCCACCCAGATAATGCAGGACAATCTCTTTTTCTTAAAGCCAGGTGATTAGCAAACGTAATTCCATCTGTATGTGTAATTCCCCTTTGGCATGTGACCCAACACATTCCCAGGTTCCAGGGACTAGGATGTGGACATCTTTGGGGGACCATTGTTCTGTTACCACATCATAGAGAAAATACATTTAATGTATTTTTTAAAAGGTGACTTGATGTGTAGCCCAGTTTGGGAGCCAATGCTGGGGCCCTGCCCAGAAAGAATATGCAAGGCTGGGTAGGGGAGCTCTGACCCAGTTTCACTATTTATTTAAATATTCTCCTTACATAAAAAACAAACAATAAACATTCTTTATTTGAAATTTGTAACCCAGGCATGTACAACGAGGCCTCACAGCCACAGGGAGGAAATAGCTTATATACCCCACACATAGCATAGGGCCAGGCTGGCAAATGGAAGGTGCTTGGCAAGTATTTGTGGAAGGGAGGAAGGCAGGCAGGCAGGGAGGGAAGGAGGAAGGGAGGAAGGAAGGGAGGAAGGGAGTGAAGGAGAAGAGGGAGGGATGTCTCCTTACCTGTCCTCCTGACACTAGGTCTCCTCAATTTCCCATCTACCTCTCTGAGTGAACCTGTTCTCTCTTCTTCTCCAGTCCCTGTTGCTACTTCCAAACCCCTCCACACAGGGTTCTGTAATATCTTGTCCCTGAATACCTTCATTTTGTTACTTCTGAGTGTCAGGTACTGTACTGGGCACAAGTCTGTGCCTCGCTGATGGCAGGTAGCCACATTCCAGCCTGTTCTGAGTATAAGTGCAGCTGGGAGGCTGCTTAGCAATGGTTTAAGAGCCCAAGTGCTGGAACCAGATTAGGGAAGTCCCTTGTTTCTCAGTTTTACCATCTGTGAAATGGGAATAGCAATATCATCTACCCAATAGGGTTGTAGTGAAGTTTAAATAACCTAAATGTGTATCAAGCACTTAGAACCTCGCCTACCACATAATCACTATTCACTATTGTTACAGAAGTCTTGAAAGAAGGTGAGGGGAGCCTCTTCCAAAAGTGGTGATTCTGCAGGGTCTGGGTCTATCTCCTGTAAATCACATGGATTCAGAGTTGGGGAATAGAGTAGAGTGGCGTCATCATAGCTCACTGTAGCCTCACTGTAGTTAGTTGGTAGGTAGTTCACCAACTAAAAACTGAGATGTGGTTACCAGGAAAATGGCTGAGGCAAAAACAGTAGTGAGGTGATAGGGATTAAATGTTTAGCACTCAACATTAGCCGCTATTAATGTAATCAAGAAAATGCAAACAAACTCAAACAGGCTGTGTACACTGAATAGAAGCAAGTGGAGACCGTACACATTTCCCAATACTAAACTGCCTTGAACTCTGGAATCAAGAGTGTGAAGCATGAAGAAATTAAGACTTGGAAATGGGCTCTCAGAAGACATTCACAGGTTTCTGAAGATGAATCATGCTTTCAGCTGCTGCAGCTCACTCTGCAATGTCAACCTCTGCTGCTTCAGTGGGCCTCAGCCTCAAAAGATGTGTGCTGAAAGCAAGCCAAGCTCACCAGGAAGACCCTCATCTCTAAAATTTTGTAGAAGAGTACATGAATCCCAAAATTAAGTTTTTAGATATGTGGCCAATTTGGGGCAACATTGGGTCTATCTAGTGCTACATAAAATAACCCACTATCACTGGTAATTCATCACAATAGTATGTGTCTCGTATTTACCTGCTATAATCTCCAATTAATAGAATAATTTTAAACATTTTTTACTTTTTTTCAAGACAGGATCTCGCTCTGTTGCCCTGACGTGGTATGATCATAGCTCACCTTAACTTTGAACTCCTGGGCTCCAGCAATACTACTGCCTCAGCCTCCCAAGAAGCTGACTATAGGTGTGCACCACTACACCTGGCTAATTTTTAAAAAAAAATTTTTGTAGATAGCCGGTGTGGTGGCTCACGCCTGTAATCCTAGCACTTTGGGAGGCCGAGGCAGGAGGATTGCTTGAAGCCAGGAGTTCTAGATCAGCCTGAGCAAGGGCGAGACCCCATTTCTACAAAAAAAAAAAAAAAGAAAGAAAGAAAAATTAGCTGGGCATGGTGGCATGCCTGTAGTCCAAGCTACTCGGGAGACTGAGGCAGGAGGATTGCTTGAGCCCAGGAGTTTGAGGCTACAGTGAGCTATGATGACGCCACTGTACTCTAGCCCAGGTGACAGAGACCCTGTCTCAAAAAAACCAAAACAAAAAAACAAAAAACACCAAAAATTTTCTGTAGAGACGGACTCTTGCTATGTTGCCCAGGCTGGTTTTGAACTCCCGGCCTCAAGTGAACCTCCCACCTGGGCCTCCCAAAGTGCTGGGATTGTAGGCATGAGCCACTGCGCTGGGCCTAGAAGAATCTTTTAAATATGAGAATTCTTATTACCTTGATAGAAATTTGACCAAGGCTATATCAACAGGCCTGTAACTCTGCACTTTTGTGTTTTCTTTTCCCAGTGTTTGGTGACTGATAAAATGGTGATAGATAGCCTGTTTTTAAATATTTCACCTTTTGGTATAAATGATCCAAAGCAAATGCTAAAAAGACAAAAAATAAAAGACAAATATTTCCTCAACTTTTTATTTTGAAAAATTTCAAACCCACAGAATTTGAAATAGTAATATTAAAATATTAATGCTGCCTTCACACATAAGGATTTTTTTTCCCCTTTATAAGAACATCTGCCCGGAAGACTCAGACGTAAGTAACTTGGATATAAGCTGCCCACACAAGGATTTTCGATCAAAAAAAGCTTGGTGGCCTCTGCTCTACGTTAATATCCAGACACCTTCTCCATGGTTACAAGAGAAGCAGCCTCATCTTTAGTGAGGGGAAACATTCTGTCCTCAGAACTATCTGTATAATGACCTTTTTGTAGTGTTTTCACTAATCTTATCACAAATGCAAGACTGTAAGGTAGGCAGAACAGGATTTATTCCCATTTTACAGATGAGGAGACAAACTCAGAGAGGTCAAGTGACCTACCTGGCTCCAGGTCTCAAGTCAGTAAGTGACCCAGCTGAAACTGAAACTGAGGACTCTGACTTCAGTAACTCAACATATGGTCATTTCCTCTCTCGGACATACAATGGGAGTAATGCCAGAGCCGCTTCTCAAAACGGCTATGCAAAGGAAAAGCTTCTTAGTCTCATTCTTCTGACAATCGGAAAGTAAACATTCACCAGGTCCCATGTGCATAGCATTATCAGTAACTAAATATTCATCAGGTCTCGTGTGCACAGCATTATCAGTCAGTAGTCCGTTAATAGGAACATGAAACCACAGTGGAGACTGGGAATAGGAATATATAGAGAGAGGATACCAAAATTTCTGTTGACTGCCCCTAGTTTGAGTTCAACATTTATTGAGTACTTACTCTGTCTCAGGTACCGTGCTTGGAACACAGAGAAAGTAAGACATTCAAAGAGTCTGCCCTTGTGAAGCTCACATTCCAGTGGGAAGCTGCCAATGAAAGACTGGGATGGCATCTGGCCCACATTAGTGTTTTGCTTGGTCCATCCATAGAGTGCTTAATTTTTTTTTTTTAAACGAGCTGTTGCCAACTTCTAGCTTCTCTAAAACAGGCAGCTTCTGCTGGATTCCTTGAATAATAAGTAGCAACCATCCCCCACCCCACACCCAGGACACAAGTCCTCCAGCTCCCTTTTGTCCCCACCATTTCCTACTGTCTCATACCCAGATGACTGTGGCCCAATTCACCCATTTATATTACCCACTTGACATCCATAAGCATTTAAACTGAAACCCCTGAAGCAAACAAATATCCGAACAAGATAATTTCAGATAGCATTAAGTAATATAAAATAAATTTTAAAAGCTAATGTGATGCATGTATATGACTGGTGGAAAGGGCTACTTCAGATTGAGTGGTCAGGGAGGGTGTCTCTCTGAAGTGTAATTGCAACTGAGAACTGAATTATGAAGAACATGACAAGTCTGCCAACAGAAGAAAAAAATGCTTCCAAGCAGAGGGAACAGAATGGGCACCAGTTCTACCTGAGTTTGGGAATAAGTTGGCTTGTTCAGGGAACAGCAATGTTAGGGTGGTTGGGGGAGCAGTAAAAAGGTCACAAAAGAAGGAAGAAGCCAGATTACATAGGACCTTGCAAGCCATGGTAAGAATTTTGGATTTTATCCCAAGTGTGGATGGGAAGCCTTTGGAGGGTTTTAACTAGGGAATAATGTGGTTTACATTTTCAAAAGATCACTCTGCTATGTAGAAAAGTAATTTAATGAGGCAACAGAGAAAGGAGGGAGACCAATTAGGAAGTGATAGTATAGTGGTCCAGTACGGGACAGTGGCTAGGACCAGGATGATAACAGAAAAGATGGAGAGAAGCAGTAGATTCAGGATGTAATATGGAGTGAGACCAAAAGAATGTTCTGATGAGTGGATGGTAGTAGTGGTGGTGGGACGGAGTGGGTAATGAAAGGGGAGTAATGGAGGATGTAACTCCAACGCTGTGGCTTGTTCAAACATTTATAGGTTGGGGACAACCAGGGGAAGTCCCAGTTTTAGTGAGAGAGTGCCAGACTTTGATTTTGGATGAATAAATTTTGCCTAGACCCACGTCTTCCTAGATTCCTCATTTCTCTTACCTCCCAAGCAGTCCTCAAATTCAAAAATTCAAACTTCTAAATACCTAATCTCTTATCAAATCTATCCCTTCAACTTCTTACCCATGGCCTCTGTCCTGATTCAATCCTCTCTCTTGCCTTGGCTTTTACAACAGTCTACTGTGGCTATGAATAAATTAACAAAAAGCACTTAACAGATGTGTCTGATCTCTCTCTTCCACCAGCCACCTTTGATGGCAGAAACCATGTCTTACTCATATTTATCTCCAGTGCCTAGTGCTGTGCTGGGCACAGAGTAGGCACTCAATTATCTGATGAACTGAAAACAGGTCTCCTCAAAAAGGAAAGAACCTCCTGGAAGAGAGGAGCCCCATTTTGGGATTCCACAATTCCTCCACACAACTTAAAGCAGAACCACACAAAAGGTATGATCAAGTCCCAGAAAACTTCACCTTCCCAAGGAATGTGTTTCTGTCTAATTTGGTTTCAAACCACACTGATTCCTACTCTTACCTGGTAGTTAGTGACAGTGGACAGTATTACTACTCTTTTCTCCCAAACTTAGGGACTTTATACTCTCTTAGCCTCACATCTTTGCAAGGAGGTAACAGAGGGGCTTATTCTCCATTTTACAAATAAGAAAACTGAGGCCCAGAATGAAATCCCTTACTTAATTTTTGATGGAGTTAGGAGCCTTGACTAGATAAAGACTAGCCTTCCCCTGACTCCAGAGCACAGTTCTGTAACTAGAAGATATCCCAATCTCCCACCCTTGTAAAACTGCTGCTCAGTATTCAGGTGTTTCCTAGGTTTTGCCTCCACACTTACAAACCTTTTTGGGATCAGGGTATGTCGCCGCAAGGTCGAAAACCATGTTCTCTCTCTCTTCTCTCTACCACTGTCCTGGGTGCTGGGTGAGGACAGATCCCACCCCTTGGGCCCAGGAGAATAAGAAGCACCTCGGTCAGTAGTCTGGGAGGAGTCACAACCAACAGCAAGAAGAGAGGGAGAGATCTAAGTAGGCAAGAATAGTTTCAATGGGAGAAAGAGGACAGGGGCCACCAATAAGAAAATCAGGAGACTCCTTTCAGAAGGCTTCCAGATGGGAGCACCTGGGAAGGGAAAGTGGCAACAGGGCGCAGGCAGAGATCCCTCCTGCCATGTCCTCCCAGTCACTTCTTCAGGGCACCCAGGCTCTTCAGGGCCTCCTGGGCCTGGGTCAGCTGCTGTTGCAGCCTCTGGCGGGTGCTGTCATTGGAGGCCCGCTTCAGGTGGCCCTGCATTTCTTCCACCACTGCCCGGTGGCCAGGGGTGTTGTGGAAGAGCCGTACCGCCCGGTCCCCACAGGAGGCCAGAAACCGGCCAGTGACGTCAAAGGACAAGTCGGTGATACATTCCCCATGGACCCGCTCAAAGCATTCCTCCTTCTCACCCCGCCGGGTATTGTAGAGATGAACACTGCTGCCACTGGCCAAGGCCAAGACCTGGGCATCTGGGGAGAGTGCTAGGCGGCACAGCATGGTGCCCGCCTCTTCAAAGCGGCCTGTCCTCAGCAAGTAGGGGTCCTGCTGCTTCTTGTATTCCACATCTATGTCCCACAGTTTCCACGTACCATCCTTGGAGACAGAGGCCATCCTACAGCATGGAAAATCACAGCTCAAGGCCCAACTCACCCTGGTGGGGAGGGCACCAGGACAGCTCGAGGGGCTCCAGCTAGGAAGCCAAGTCTACTTCCTGCTGAGGGCCAGGCACCCCACCCACTTCAGAGCCATGGCACAAACAGGGAGAAGGACCCTAGCTGTCAAGAGGGGCCAAGAGCCACTGGTAACACATCAGAGTGGATTCACTCACCTCCGGGAGTCACTGGAGAAAGCAAAGGAGTGAACAGCTGCAGAGTGGCCCTTCAGTTCAAAGGCTCGCACAACCTCCTGGAAGTCCCCCTTCTTCCCAAAGCAGACTTCCCAAACCTTCACATCCGGGGTGAAGCCACATGAGGCCACAAACCTGCCATGCAACCCAAGTTTCTTTAAAACTTAATTTTAAGAGTATCCTCTTCTTGCAAACCTCCTAAATCTCTTCCTGAGATAGTTAATAATCTCATATCTAGATAATACTGAAGCTTTCAAAAGTGTGTTTAAGCCAGGCATGGTGGCTCATGCCTATAATCCCAGCACTTGGGGAGGCTGAGGCGGGAGGATTGCTTAAGCCCAGGAGTTTGAGGTTGCAGTGAGCTATGACGACGCTACTGTACTCAAGCCCAAGCAATAGAGCAAGACCTTGTCTCAAAATAAATAAATAAATAAATAAGTGCTTTTATATATGTGAACTCAGTTCATCCTTATAGCCTTGTTCTAAGATAGGTAGTGCCCCCACCCCAACCTTTTAAAAACTATAGACGAAGAGCTGGGCATGGTGGTGTGCCTGCAGTCCCAGCTACTCTGGAGGCTGAGGTAGGAGGATAGCTTGAGCCCAAGAGTTCAAGGCTATAGTGTGCCATGATCGTGTTTGTGAATAGCTACTGTACTCCAGCCTGGGCAACACAGTGAGACCCCTGCCTCTGAAACAAACAAACAAACAAAAACTATGGGTGAAGAAGTAGCAACTAAGGACTTGAGGTGGCATGCACAAAATCCCATTACTACAAGCTAGAGAGCTGGGACTTGAATCCAGGGCTCCTGACTCCGCCCTATATGCTCTTTCCACTCTGTGAAGCTGGCTCTCTGTTCTGGGCCTGCCCCCCAGTCCCACTCTCTCCCCATCCCAAATGCCAAAGCCCCTCCTTCCTCACCTGCTACAAGGGGATATAGCAGCATGCGTATTGTTCATCTGGTTTGTGTTGATGGTAGATAGCACCTGACCTTTCAGATTCCAGATGAGGATAGTCGTGTCACTGGAGACAGTCATGATGAACTTCCCTGAGGGGGTGGGGAGTGATGTGAGCCAAGGGCAATGATCTGTCCAACTGCCACTCTCCAAAGAGACATTTATAAGGCCTATGCTGCCCAAAGTATCTATGCTTCCCTCCCAGTCCAAGGGTCACCACAGATAAGGACTTTGTTGAAGGCTGTGGCTCTTCCCTGCCTCCCCAAGGACTTGGTGTGGTTCCCAGGACTCCATGGGAGCACAGAGCCAGGCTGTTTAGAGCCAGAGCCCCCTTGTCACACTGAGGCTGAACAAATCTCTCAGGCAGCATTAACTTATTCAAGAAATATAACTGGACCATTTCTTCATGTCTTGGGCAAGTTCTACCCCCTGAAAGCCTCTTACCTGTGCCAGCAATGCCAATGTTGATGACAGGTGCCTTGTGCTTTTTAGGGAAGTCCTCTGGGGTGGCTGTGAAGGTGTAGCCCCCATCCTCTCGCTTGGTCATCTTGAAGACACGGAGGGTGTCCCCATTGGCCAGCCAAACAATGAAGGCTCTAGAGACAGGTAGCAGACAAGTCACTCCTACATTTGGACATGGAAGCCTATGTGTTCCAGATCCTGTGCTGGGCTCTGAGGAAAATCAAGATTTCCCCTCATGCCCTACAGTCTAGCCTTACAACGTAACCCCTTGGTTCAAAATCCTGTAAACCTCCTCAAAAGATAGGATTCTCATAGCTTTGGCTCCTTTAGTTTCTCTCTAGGGTTTAGAAAACCAGGATAGTCTCCAAGACTCATCTGGAAGCCAGGCTGTGGTACTTCCTGGGTAGGAAGAGATCTTTCCCCTCTGTTTCCTTGCTGTGCTCTGGCAGAGCCCTCCAGGGAGCCCCAGGCAGTACTCAAGCTATCTAGATGCTCTCTTCCTGCCACCCCAAGGGAAACCCTGGGTCCCTCCTCACTATCCTAAACCAGATATGGGAAGGCCATAAGCCTGGAGTTGGGCTTCTGCAGGCAAACCTGAGGCTCTATCCTTTCCCACCTGCAGTCAGGGCTGAAGCGCACCAAGGTGGCGTGGTCCAGCTCCACATTGGCTCTCATGCTGCGGTGCTCCCGCTGCAGGAAGTCCTTGGTGCTCCAGATGCGGACGGTGCGATCATCTGCACAGGTGGCCAGGTACTTGCCATTGCTGCTAAAGTCCATGCAAGATATGTTCCCGCTGTGGCTCTGGAGGAAGGGTTGTAGAAGTGTGAATGGGAACCCCTCTGGCAGATGGGGAAACCAAACCTGGAGCCATGACTCTGGGGCCTGTTGCCTGGATTAGGAGCAAGGTGAGGATGGGTTGGGATGACAGGGGATGAGCTAGGGCATCCCCACTGGTGTTGACCAAAGGCAAAGGGCTCTGTAACGTGCACAGAATACTGCAAAGGAAAAGTCTGTAGGGGGAGAGTCCCTGTGTATATGTATTGTGCATGGGCACCCCACGTACCTTCAGTGCTGCAGCCAGGAGGCGGTGGGTGAAGTTGTGCTGTTGAGGCTTCTCCTTGCGAATCCGCTGATTCTGTTTCTGCTTCTTGGATCCTGAGGATTTGCTAAGTGGAAACCCATTTGCTTCTTGGCCTATAAGGAAGGGCCATGTCATTCCTCCATTCACTCACTCATAAACATTTACTGACCATCTATGATTGGCCAGGCACTGAGTGGGACAAGAGAACTAGATATGGCTCTTATCCTGAGGAAAAGAGAGAGTGTGATGTGGACAAAAACAGAGGCTTTGGAATCAGACCTGGGTTTGGATTCTGTCTCTACCACTGACTGATCTTAGAGAGGCTGTTTATGATAAGTCCATAGAGCACCTCAATGCAAATTGAAAAAGGCACACTCTCTGGGCTGATGCAGCTGGGTGGGTACACAGAATAGCCAGTGGAATGTGGGTCCTTGGCCAGATATCCCTACGTAGGGAATCATGTACACAACCTTATCTGGTGACCCTGGCCTTAGGTAAGTTATTTAATTGCTTTGGGCCCTGGTTTTCTTAAAGAGAGAGACTGAGAGAATTGGATGAGATAACTTATACAAAGAGACTAGCAAGAGAACCAAACATAAGTGGTAAAGGTTCAAGGGAGTCCCACAAAGAACTCAGGAATGAGAGCAGTCAACATGTATTGAGCCCTGTGCCAGGGATGGCACCAGCCATTTTTGCATAAAATATCTTATTTGAGAATCAGGCTAGTCACAAAGCTGGCATGTGTTAGATGGCTGCAGATGCTCCCCAATTCCTACAGGGAAAAAAACTCCTGAGCCCCAGATAGAAAGATGACCACAATCTGGCCTCTGCTTACTTCTCCAAGCTTGTCTAACCATCCCCCTTCTCACATTTAAATCATATTAAATGCTGTGTGAGGACTCCTTGCCTTCCTGAGTACTGCCATTGGTGGGAATGTCTTTCTTCCTTGGCCTGCTGGCAAACTCTTCTTACACAGCCCTCCTTCAGGACCATCTCATGTGCTCCCTACTCTCCGCGATGACTTCCGTTGACAACTTCCCCCCCAAAAAAAGCAGGGCTGACGACTCCCTCTCTTGTGTTTTCTGTTTCTAGTGCTGACTTCTTCTACAAAACTTATTACACTATGTTTTCCCCTTACATTTTCAGACGTTCATAATTCATAGATTTACATTTTCGATGTATTTCTCCTTTACTGGACTTACTTAAAGGAAAAGACCCCAAAGCCTATGACAGGGCAATAAGTACTCAAGAAACGTCGCCGCATGTCGCAGAACTAGTCCAAGAGTGCTTTTTCTAAAATCAAGAACACGTAGCACGCTTAAGAGTCTACAGAGCTCTCATCGCAGCCCCAGGCAGCAGTGGGGGCTCAGACGGAAAGCGGCTTGGCCTCGGCCGCCGAGAAAGCCGCAGCGCGCGACCCAGGTCCCAAAGAGTCCTGCCCAAGGGGTGCGACCAGCCCGGCGAGGCGGCACCTTGTCTCTGGAAGCGAAGCTCATTTCACAAGAGGAGAAACTGAGGCCATGGGAGCCCAGGCCCCCATCAGCCGCGGGCCCAAGCCGTAGGTCGGACCACGCGGAGGCCGGGAGCGAGGTCTCCGCCGGTCGCCCCTACCTGCCCCGGACCCACTTACGGGCGGGCCGGCCGCACCGCTCCTCCTCGGCGCGCAACCACCCCCGCGCTACCGCCGCCGTCGCCATCAGGGCCAGCAGCCCGAGCAACAACGACAGCCCCATCAGCTCCGGCATCTGCGGCAGCTCCATGTTGGCGACGCCGATGCCACCTCAGCCTCTGACTACGCGGACGCCCGCACGTCCCCGCGGGGCCGCGCACGCATGCGTGGGCGGGGCCTGGCCGTTAGAGCGCCTCGAGGGGCGGGACCTGGCCGTTGGGGCTCCTTGCAGGGGCGGGGCCTGGCCGTTGGAGCGCCTCGGGGGGCGGGGCCTGGTCGTTGGAGCGCCTCGGGGGGCGGGGCCTGGCCGTTGGGACGCCTAGAGGGGCCAGGACAGGCCGTTGAGGGTTTGTCGCCGCGGGGGGCTGGGGAGCTGAAATCTGCAGGCCCTTCTGGCGCCTCGCCTTGAAGAACTTACTGATAACCGTTTATTAAAGGCGTTTTTCCAGCCATCACCACACTGGATTCTTCCAAGGAGGCGGGGCGGGGATTATTGCTCCCGTTTAACCGGTGGGAAAGCGTTAGCATCGGGTGACGTTCAGACGGGATTTTGCTGTTGCTGGAGAAGGGGAAGAGTAGCCCAGGCACGGGAGTGTGGGACAGCCCGGCTGAGACCCGAGAGGCAGGGATGTTGAGGGCAGGCAGAGCGTGAGCGTGATGAAAGGAAATGGCAGCTAAGGTCGGAAAGCTCTGGAGGGCCTTGAGCACTGGCTCGATCCAACGAGCTGGTTATTACAGGGCAGGATGGGGCAAAACCGGACTCTGCGCGGACCGCTGTGTGAGAAGACCAAAGACAGAAGACCGGAAGTGGCTGCAAGGATCTGACAGGGAGGTGATAACGGCCTGGCGACGGGAAAGGAAGTTGAAAAGGAGATTTTTAAACAAAAAACTGATTTTGAAATAATTATAGATTCACAGGGGGTTGAAAGAAATGAACAGGGAGGTCCCGTGGCCCTTTCCTCAGTGTCCCCCAATGGTAACATCTTGCGTAACTATAGGTACAATATGAAAAACTAGGAACTTGACATTGATACAATTTGCAGAACTTATGCCGATTTCACCAAAAAGGAGATATTCTGAAAGAGTGATAGAATTTGGATTAGACCTGCGTGGCTGAAGAGAGAACATTCCCAGAACAGGCCTGCAGCCCAGAGCAAGTCCAAGTACCTGGGCTGGAGATTTCAGCTCAAACGTTTCCATTCCCTTGGGGGAGCCTGCCCCTCCTGACAGTCCAGGCCTTCCAGCCATTAAAAGGACCCTCTGAGGACAGCGCTGCGGAGGCTAGATCACAGACACGCCAGCAATCTCGGGTGAGGAAACAGATCCAGTCAGAGAGCAAATGAAGCAGCCTCATTTCCTTCCCTTTTGTCCTTTGCGGGGAACTGGCTTTGACTCAGCTGTGGGCAGTGGGTGGGGAGGGCTGCAAGGGGGTGTCCAGCGTATCCTGTGGCTTTTCTTCCCTAACTTGGCTATTTACAACTGTCGGCCCAGCTATAAAGCACTTTCTCCACCATCTAGAGATGCAGCTGTACTTTTAAGAAGAATTTCATTCACCAAGCATTTTGCATGTGACATTTTTTGATCCAGGAGCTATGCATTTCATTTAATCTTGTCACATTCCCATCCCACAGATTAAGAGACTGGTGCTCTAGGAAGTTACATGACTTTCCCAAGGTTGCACAGGTGGAGAGTGAGCTTGGGGACAGATGCAGGTCTAACTGCAATCTATAGATGTGTGGCAGGAGCAGCCACTCTTTGGACAGCTCAGCCTAGGCTGCCAAATTCTTTCACATCCTTGAGTTCAGTTGATATTTTTAGTGGCCTTTAAGACAGGTCATGTTATAAAATAACTTTAATTTTTATTGACTTAATTTTATTTTAAAAATTTTTAATGATTTTAATGCTCACCTTCTCTGTATCATTCTGATTTTAGTGTACATGCTGCTGAAGCAAACACAACTTTAGTTTTTAAACAGATGGGAAAAAAGACTAGGCCCATGTCAAGTAACTTGTCCACAATCAATAAGGAAGCAAGGGAAAGAACCCAGAGTCAAACCCAGGTCCACTACACTAAAAGGTTCATGCTCCTCTGACCAAGCAACCCTGGCTATGGTACAGCCTTGCTCTTACCCTCAAGTGTCATATAGCCCAGTTGGAAGCCAAGACCAGTACATGGAAGGACAACTAATGACACAAAGCAGGATTCAGGAAAGCTGCGTGTATTAGGGAGGGGGATTTGCCAATGGATCTTAAGGGGCAGTGAGACTTGGCTGTAGCTTCAGGGGTGGGCATTTAGACAGGTGGAGCATAGCGCAGGAGGGAATTCGAGATGGGAAGCAAGAACAAGCCAAGGTGTGGAGGCAGAAGTAACTGATTCCTGTGCAGGACAGAGTGAATGACTAGGCCAGCCTGTCTGGGTGAGTGCACACATGGTGCCCAAGGGAAAGGATGTGGATGCAGCGGGGAAACAGGGATATGGAGGGAGATGGGAAAACCTAGACCTGCCTCCCTGGTGGGTTGGCTATGCCTTGCGAAGGCAGAGCGGAATGATGCATCCCAGGAAGCACTGGAGATTCAGGACCCCTTGGAATGTGAGGGGAGGGAGGCTGTGGAAAGAGATGAGTCTGGAGGGATAGATAGCAAGGTCCGGTCACAAAGCACCTTGAACATCTGCTCCGAAGCCTGGGCTTACTAGAGGCAAGCAAGAGCCAAAGAAGCAAATGAAGAACAGGAGCTCCAGCTTGCACTGTTTAGAGCCCTCCCTGCCTCTGACCTATGTTAGCAGAAATGGTAACTTTCCTGGTTTAAGCAGTGGTCCCTGTGCCGGCAGCATTAGGAATGCAAATTCTCAGACTCCATCCTAGACCACTTGGAGGTAGAGCCCAGCCATCTATATTTTAACAAGCCCTCTAGTTAATTCTGATGTACTCTAAAGGTTAAGAACCACTGATTTAAACTAATTTGAGCCCCAGATGTATGTTATTTGCAGCTCAAAGCCTCTATTACAGTGGTTCTTAACTGTAGCTGCATATTGGAATCACTTTAAAAATGCTGACATCTAGACATCACACCCAGTGATTCTGATTTAAGGTGTCCAGACTGGACCTGGTCAAGAAGGTTTTTAAAGCCCCCCAAGTTATTCAAATGCACATTTAAGTTTGAGAAGCAGCTGTAAGGGATATGGAGGCTAATGCACAAGTGTATATAAAAGGTGATATTCTGTTGGACCAGGATGGTGGCTGTGGAGGTAGATGCTTAGGTCATGGCCAGGCCTTGGTGGTGACAGATAGCACAGATAGTGGGGAGGAGTGTGCAAGATGACAGTTTCCAGCTTGCACAAGTATCTGGGTGGTAGCATCCTTCCTAGGGATTGGGAGCAGAGAGAGGACCAGGTTTGAGTGGGAAGATCGTGGCAATGAAAGTTCTGTATTGGCTACTTCAAGGTTAAGGGAGCTGCAGAATATTCAGAGGGAGAAGTCAAGGTGGCTGTCAGATACATGGTTGTGTATCTCTGGAGAGATACAGACTAGGGGGTCCTCAGCAGAGAAGCTGATAGCATGGCCCGGGGCTTGCCATAGAGCAAGATAGGAAATGGCCGAGGAAAGGACAGGCAGAGGAAGAGGTTCCCACAGCAGGAACTGGGAAGGCACTGTTGGGGAGGAGGAATAGGAGCCTGGAGAGAATTCTGGATTCCCAGGGAAAGAGTGATTCAAGCAAGAGGCCCAAGGGCCCTGGGGAAGCCAGAAGAGCACTGCAAAGTGGACATTGGATTTTGCAAGGAGGGAGTCAGTCAGAGGTGAGCTCAGTGAGAGCAGAGTCAGCGCAGGGGTGAGGCTGGAGTGCAAGGGAGGAGGAGGAGCCCAAATGCAGGGGACTGAAGGGTGAGAGGAAGGGGAGGAGGGAGAGTGAGCAAGTGCAAGCAACTCAAGGCAGGAAGCCATCTGGAAGGGGTCACAGGGTCAGGGAGATGTCTTACAGAGAACTTTCTGGTAGCATGTAAGTAGGTGAAAACAGCAGAGCACACACTGCCAGATCGTCCCTATCAGAGTCACTTCAAGTCTCTCTGCAGCAGCAAATAGCATGTAAGGCTGGGTGCACTTGTCACCTCTGCAGCACAGAAGTGGCCAAAAGCAGAGTCAGACAGGCCGGGTGGGCACCTCTGAGCCACTCACTAGCCATGTAAGCTCGGGCAAGGGACTGAACCTCTCTTTGCCTCAGTTTTTCATCTGTAAAATGGTGATGAAAATAATCAATGATGATAATAATTATTATAACTTGTATTATATATATATAATAATATTTGTTAAATCAATGAATAAAAGGATGAATGAAGTACTGGGGCCTTTGAGGCCTTCTACTCCAATGCCCCACCTGAAGTATCAGTTCCTTCTAAGACAGCCCAACCAAGTGGCCATCCACTCTCTGCTTCCACACCTCAGATGGCAGGGAGGTCACTACCCCCCAAGGGAGTCTCCTTCTGGATGGTTCCAGTAGATGGCCCTGTCACTTCCACTCCTTGGTCCCAGCTCTGCCTTTTTCCAACTCAGAAAGGGGCAAGCCTCTCAACCTTCTCCAGGCCATGCAGGGAGGATCTCCAGGAAGTGTGTCTGTCACCTCTAGCCTGAATGAGAACAACAGCCTCCTAACTGGTCTCTCTGCTTCAGCCTATTCTCAACTCAGCACCCAGGGGCATCCAGTTCCATCTGATCTTGTCCTGCCTCCACTCACAACCCTCCGGTGGCTTCCAGCTCAGAGTAAAAGCTCAGGCCCTTTCATGGCCCACAAGGCCCTCTGCAAAGCCACCTCTCACTGCCAATGGGCTTTCTCCCCAACCCAACACATTGACACTCACGCTGACACACCAGCAGACAGTTTTTGCTTTTATTTGTCAAGAACTCTTTACAAAATCCACACACACACATGTCCACACACACACAAGATGCCTGCCCTGCTCTGGCCACCCCTGCCCTGGTCTCTCCCATGATCAGACCTTCCTGGCCTTACCCATAGGAAGCCATCCTGCAGCCCCTCTGAGTCACCAGTGAAGGAGCAGAGAGAGGGAACCTCCTTTTCTGCTTCTCTGCTCAAGGACAGAGGCCTATGTCCCACCTGCAGGGGAGCAGTTGGAGGTAACAGGGAAACAGATCCTCTTCCCTCCTTTGAGCTGTCTGAGTTGCCAGCTTAGGCTCCCAGTGTCACAGTTGCTAAGGCCTTGGGTCATCTGCTGCTTGAACCTTTCTCATCCCCATTTTGCAGATTGGAAAATGAAGGTCCAAAGAGCAGGTATGAGTCACCCAGGGTCACAGTGCTAGGGCACAATGGTAGAGCAGGGATGGGGACTCAGCTCTTGTCAGCCTCCAGGAGGTGGGAAGCATGAGACATGGACCCTGCAACCCTCAGGGAAGGGGACTGCCAGGGCCCAGGTGGGAGAGGAGTGCCCAGAAGTTATCCCTGGAGCCCATGCCCAGGGAAGGCAGCCCCAGGGCAGCTGAGTGAGCATCAGGCTTTGGCCAGGACTACAGAGATTTGCCAAGGGTGCCCTCTGTGACTGCCCGTGTGGCTTGCTCAGGGATGCGGCCCGGGTCAGTCAGGATGCTTGTGGATGTGCTCAGCTGGCGTAGGGAGTTCAGGACAGCTGGGGGAGAGAGGGAGAGAGAGACAACTGAGGTCAGGGTCCTACCCTTGGGTGCTGAAGTCAAAGCAATGGGGAGAGGTACCAGTTGGCAAGACTGTCAGTCCCTCCCAGGATCTCTGTCTACAGGCGTCCCGGTGGCCTATCCAGGGGACATGGTGGGGTGGCCAAAACCCTAGGCTGTATTGAAAGCAGGCTGGACCTGGGGTCTGAGCAGGACAGAACCCCCACTCTGAGGCCCGGACACTCTGGTGGGCAAGCAGATGGCTCACGTACTTGGCCGGAGAGCAGGCAGGGAGCAGTACTGGTCCAGCCAGGCCAGTGAGGTCTGGCGGAGGCTGTGCAGACTTGCCGTGGATACCATCCCATTGAAGGACTCGAACAAAGGCCGGATGAGGACGCTGAACTGGGCCCAGGTCAAGGAGCAGGCCCGTTGTCCAGGCAGTACCCCACCACCTCACATGTCACCTTGATGCCTGACCCAAACCAGGGGAAGGAAGGGCCTGGACACTGTCTAACCTTCACCCCTGAGGACTCCCGCTGTAGCCCTGGCTCCCATCCTGTCGAGGCCTGACCAGCTCTCCGGCTCTCAGCCCCCTCCTTCTGGTTCCTTCACGGTTCTTCTTCTGTGCTGGGCTGTCCCCTGTCCCTGGGCTCCCTGCCCTGGCTCGATCAAGAGCTTGACCCCTGAGCCAGGCAAGGGAGTGGACTCCATGTCTTCTCTAGGCCTCATGCCACTCAGAGTCTAGCTTCTCCCAAACTGCCTTTGGGCTCCCCTTACCCAGGGTCTCCTCTCTCAGTTTCCCTCTCTGCTCCCAGGCCACCACTGGGCAATCCTGCTGGCCCAGATGCCAAGGGCCTGGAATCAGGGGCAGAGCCAGAGCCCCTTTGCTGGGAGCAGCTTTGAGCCCACCTGGCCTGCAGAGCTGAGCCTGCATTGCGGGCACAGCCTGGACTGGCTGCAGCATTCACCCCACTGCAGCCCCTGCCGTCCCCAGGCCACTGGTCTGAGAGAAGATACCACCCAGAACTTCCAGTTGTGCAGCGTCCGAGTTCGGACATAGTCATCAAACATGTCTCGCATCTGGTCGAAACGCTGGTGTGTGATGGGCACCCCTGTAGCAGGCAGCTGCTGCTGGCACAGGCTGGGGACGTGAGAGGGTCAGGGTTGGGGGTCAGAGCGCATGTCCCGCTGGCCCCAGCACCTGCCTGTACCCTGCCTACTTAATGGCAGCGTTGAGCTCCTCGATCTCATCCCGCAGCTGCTGGGCCTCCTCCTGCATGGCCGCCCGCTCCTGCTGCAGCATGACAATGTACTCCGCTGTCTTCTGCAGCGTGGTGGCTTTGCTCACCTGCGGGTGCCACCAATGTGGGCTCAGGCGCTGGAGGCTGCCCCACCCTGGGACCCGCTGGGGTGGGAGAAGGCAAGGGTGTCTGGAGGGCTCTGGGGTCCTGTCTTGGGTAGGGGGGCCCAGGAAGGGGCCCGTGGTTCAGGGGATGCTAGCCTGCCTGGGCTGGAGGCTTACCTTGAGGCTGGGCTGGGCGCTGAGTGTGCTCACAAGCCCGTGAAGGGTGTCAAAGCCCAGCTTGATATTGAAGCGCCGCTTCTGCTCCGCGGAGATGTGTGTGATGCGCCGGTTCTCAGTCTTGGGGAGCAGACAGTGGGGTGGGCCTGGGAAGAAGCTGGGAGGGCCTGGGGGTAGCAACCCGATCTCGGGGTGGGGAGATGGTACCCACTTTGTTGTTGTCTGCACGGCCCCGGCTTAGGATGGGTTGAGGTGGTGAGATGCGGACATTCAGAGCCCCTGGGCTTGGCGTGGAGTTGAGCTCCGCGGACAGCCGCCGCTCACTGCCTGTGGCAGGGACAGACACACCCACAGACAGACCGACATAGGGGGGAGGGTCCCATTGCCCTGCTCCTCTCATCCTGGCCCCAGATGCAGTGCCCCCTTCCTCCTACTCCCCCTCCTTCCCCTAGTCGCCCCCAGTCCCTGTAGCCCCTCTTTACCGCTGGGTGCTGGGGGTGAGAGCCGCTCTGCCTTGGGGACAATCAGAGGCCTGGATGGGGCCAGTGTGGCTGGGCCCGGAGGTTGCCGGGGTGGTGTAGGTGCCAGGGTTGGGGGAAAGAAGGTGCAGGGGAATTTGGGGACCGTCTCCTGCTGGGGTGGGGAAGGGCAGAGAGTTGGGGTGAAGCCCCTGGGCACACTCCCACCTCCCAGCGCCTGCCATCTTACCGGGGACCCTGGGGGCTGGAGGAGGGCACTGGACACAAGTGGTGGTTCCAGGGCTTGCTCGGGCTTGGCTGTGCACAGGCAGAACTGTGAGTGCTGCTGGGGCTGGCCCCCCATCATCTCTCAAGACCCCATCCTGCCCCTCCCA